>CM035425.1:68050992-68525992 GCA_020310875.1 Ceratopteris richardii | reverse complement strand
ATGCATGTGTGTATGCATATGCATTTGTGTATGTGTGTATGCATATGCATGTGTATGTGTGTATGCACATATGTGTGTATGTATATGCATGTGTCTATGCATATGCATGTGTGTATGCATATGCATGTGTGTATGTATGTATGTATATGCATATGCATGTGTGTATGTATGGATGTGTATGCATGTGTGTATGTATATGAAATTTGTGTGTGTATGTATGTATGCATATCCATGTGTGTATGTGTGTATGCATATGCATGTGTATGTGTGTATGCATATATGTGTGTATGTATATGCATGTGTGTGTATGTATGTTTTCATATGCGTGTGTGTATGCACATATGTGTGTATACATATGTGAGTATATATGTATATGTATATGTCTCTCTTTCTCTCTCGCTCTCTCTCTGTTTATGTTTCTCTAGATCTCTCTCTTTCTTTCATCTCTGTCTCTCTCTATGTCAATCGAGAAAAAAACAATCACTTACATAGATGTAATTGTTTGGATCGTTGTCGTCCAAATCCACTTAAAGTTGTCTTTTATTGAATTCCAAAGATCTGATGCAAAATCTCTTGCAAAACTAAAGAGAAAAGAATTTAGAAAAGGGAAAACATAAAGAAATAGAAAAAAGTGCTACAATATGTGTGATACTTACCAAAACTTTAGATCTAGAAAAATAGAGAGGTTTGCATAGACTTTACCTAGTGTATTGTGATAGTGAAGAGGGATGCATGTAGCAATGAAAATTTAGTATAAATGTTTTTCTAATGGACATATGTTACAATGAGAAAGTGGAGAGCTTCTCTAGCGAAAAGGTAAGACATAAGTAATGCAAAATGAGTGTAAATATTAGCTCATGTCTACTCTCATATCTACGAGTAAAGTGTATAGTGTATATATACACTTTGGCTTGATGATTTTTGATAGATTCCACCTAGGAGTCGATCAAAGGTTTAGGGAGTAATTTGAATTTGCAATACAAATGGCATTTTGGCTTTTGGTTTCCCATAAATCCAAGAGATTCTCTGTAATTATCTCATTTAGATTAGACTAAGTTAGAATTTGATATGAACCTTAGAACTTCATCCATTGTTTAATGACGTGTATAATATTATGCCTCAAATGCCAAGAGCAAACTTGCGTGCATTATTTAATAACTTAGTCTTGCTTCATGCACCAAAAATTGCTTCTCTCTTTGATTGAAATAATGTAAAATAGGCATATATGAACATACATCGTTCTTGTTTATCATATAGAAATATTCTTGATTCGTTACTAAAAATAACAATTTGCTAGTAACTTGAAATCTTTCAAGCACTAAATTTTGTAGATAACTTTTCCAAAAGATGTACAAGTCCAATCATCTTCTTTAACTATGTGAATGAATATAATTTATAATTTGAATTTTTTAACTATCAATTATCTTTAAGATACATCTTTCTCTAAAACAAAAAACTTATAAATTCTAGTATACTTTAAGAGTATTAAATTCATACTTGCTTTGGTTATTCAAGGAATGGTATTTTGATTCCTCATGGATCAGTCCAACTCAAAGTGATCCTTTTAATTAGTAATGCTTCTTTTGGCATGGAAAAGTACAAGTGACCCTCTATAGTGATAGTGCAGATTGAACAATCTCCTTTCTATGTTATTGCAAGTTCCCTCGTATGTAGCATTGCATACATACTCTCACTTAGAGGAGGCTAATAATAGTGTTAGGAGGATGTCAATGATATTGAAATAGTGTTGCTTATAAAACACCCTCCAATATCCAACATTAAAAAAGTGTCGCATATGTGAGGGTGTTGCTTAAAAGACACTCACATTGCACATCGCTTATGCAATGCTTAAGGCATCGCTTATGCCATGCCAATATTGAATGCAAATCACTAGAAGTTAATTCTTTTATACAACACTTTTGCATCAGATATGCAATGCTTATTTTTTATCACAAAAAAACTGCAAATTGATCTTTGATCCTCAATCTACATGCATCTAATCAAAGAGTGAACCAATTTTCATATGTGCTTGTGCTTATGATCTCTCTCTATGTTCTCTCTCGCTATATATTTCCCTTTTTATCTCTTTCTCTCTCTCATGGTTTCTCTCTCTGACACACATTCTCTCTCTCTCCCTATCTCTCTCTCTCTCTCTCTATCTCTCTCTATCTCTCTCTCCCTCTCTCTCTCTCTCTCTCTCTCTCTCTCTCTCTCTCTCTCTTTATTGTAGGTTTTTGAACAAGTTCATTGAGAAAAATACACGGCTCATAATTGTAAGTACAATTCTCATTGTTTCTATGCCATTAGTTTTTTTTTCCTTGTTTTCATAACATGAAATACTCACACATACACAAATACGTACACATGCACATGCACATAAACATACACACACATACACATATACATACATATACACATACACATGCATAAAGGTATCGATATGCACATGCATGTACATTAACATAAAAATACACATAGAGTCCTACACACACATACATATACACATATACATTTACATGAACACACATACACATATACATACAAAAGCACACACACATGCACAAACATATCTACATTTACATGCATACACATGGAAATGCACTTGCACATGCACATGCATGAGCATATACATTCATAGACACACATGCATAGACATGGACACATATACACATACATATACACATTCATATACACACATACATACACATGCACATGTACATCCACATGCATGCACATACACATGCATGCACATACATGCACATACACATACACATACACTCATACACACATAAACACATATGCAGACACTTTCATACACATACTTGTATACATACACAAAAAACACATATACAAAGACATGCACATTCATGAAGAGGCACATGCATGGACATGTACATGCATGCACATACACATATACACACACATACTTATACCCATACACATACACACATACACATGAACATACACATGCAATTGCACATTCATGCACATGCACATGGATGGTGATACATGCACATAAACACACACACACACACACACACATACATATATATATATATATATATATATATATATATATATATATATATATATATATATATATGTATATATATATATATATATATATATATATATATATATATATATATATATATATATATATATATATATATATATATATATATATATATATATATATATATATATATATATATATCAAATACACATGCACATACAACACGTACAAATGCACATGTGCAAACATATCTTTATGCACATGCATGCAAATGCACATATACATACACACATATACACACATACATATACATAGTTATATAGATACACATAGACATACACATGCACATAGACACACATACAAACATACATACGTATGAAAATTCACATGCATATGTAAATATACACAAATATACCTATATACCTGCGTAAAAAGAGAAAATTACGCACACATATATACACCAACATACACACATATCCAAACACAAACAAAGATATATGAATGAATGACACAATTTAAATAATACATCACACCTCGAACATAAATTGTAATATAAACCATTTGTAGATTTCAATCATATACTTCAGTGCATTAAAATGAATTAATTTAATAAACACTCTAAAATTATCAAAACTATGAACTCACACAATATATAAAATAAAAAACATAACTCATATGACTATATATATATATATATATATATATATATATATATATATATATATATATATATATATATATATATATATATATATATATATATATATATATATATATATATATATATATATATATATATATATATATATATATATATATATATATATATATATATATGTGTGTGTGTGTGTGTGTGTGTGTGTGTATGTGTACGTATGTATGTATGTATGAATGTATGTATGTGTGTTTGTTGTGTCAATACGTATAATTCATTGAATTTAAATAATATTAATCATATAAAGAGGAATCTCCATGATATTCATTTGCATGATCTAGTTTATCTAAAGAGGCATGGGTACAGGGGTCAATATCCTTTGATCATCGATATTATCCCTGTTGTGTCTATCTATCTACCTCTTTCATATCTTCGTCTCGATAATACTAATGCATTGCATATAACAAAAATAAATAAATAAATAATACAAAACATCAAGCCAATAAAATAGACTATATCAAAGTAAATAATACTCACAAAATCATTCGAATGATCTCTTAAGTTCTCACTTAGATGACAATATCGAAAATACATAGAATAATCAATTTTCTCTTTCTCATGATTATGAACATAATCCTTATGCTACATTGAAACAAATATAAAAGCTTAATGATTGGTGTTTTCAATAAAATAAAAAAACATATACTTAGAAATGTAGTAGTAAAACTTTGTGGCCCCATTTCACCTAAACCTGATATATGACCATATTGAAGTCTCTTTACTTGTAGCATGAAACAAAAGTTCATAGATTAAATGTAAATATTTATTAAGAATATAAGAATTATAAGTCAACTTAATACTTTTGCTGAGAAAATGATTCCTCTAGAGGTAGCTTTTTGCGAGAATATTTCCCCCTCACATGTGGTATGTTAGGCCTTCTCTTACTGCTTTCTAGGATGCTATATCTAGCATTATTTAAAATAAGGTAAAAAATGATCACTATTCAAACAAAACATCAAATTTATAGAGATGCATAGAGACAACACACACACACACACACAAATCCATACACACACATACATACACATACATGCACTTCTACATACATACAATTGCACATACACATACATATACACACATACACATACACATATACACACATATACATACACACACATACCAAAACATACATAGATATATAGATGCACAAACATACACACACATTCACACACATACACATATAGATATGCACACATAAGCATACATACACATACACAGTGCTATGCATACATATACATAGATACATGCACATACACACATATACAAACACACCAATATACATACAAGCACATACACACACATACACACATAAACATACAAACACGTATACATACATACACACACATACATAGAACACAAACACATACACATACACATATATTATACAGATACATACACATATAAACACGCATGCAAATGCACACGCATGCAAATGCACACACATGCACATACACATCAATATAAATACAAATACAAATATGCAAACATATACATACACACATAGACATACACATACACAAATATATATACACACACATATACATATGCACATTTACACATACACACACATATACATATACGCACACATATACATATACACACATACATATATAGAAACACACATACAAACACCTACACACATATACATACATCCACATATGCACACATACACACACATATACATACACACACATACAATTACACACATTCACATACACACATACACACACATACATATTACACACACATACATAGGCATATACATACCCAAAGATACACATACACATATACACATACACAAACATACATATACACACACATACATACACATACACATAGACATACTCTTCATACATGTCAAGGAGATGCAATTTATGAGTTACATGGTGAGGTTTCTTGAAATCCTCTAACTCTTGGTTTACAAAATAAAAAAAAATCTAGAACATCAATTACCAACTCATCAACGTCCTCTAGTACAAACATATAATAGACGAAGATACAAAGGATGGCATAGAGGAGCACTTCCTTTGGACAAAGACGTTCTTTAGTTCTGGCATAGTCACTTTATGATTGCTCCATCCACTATCACTAGTGCTATTTGTGATGTCTTTACT
Organism: Ceratopteris richardii; assembly: GCA_020310875.1. Taxonomy (NCBI): domain Eukaryota; kingdom Viridiplantae; phylum Streptophyta; class Polypodiopsida; order Polypodiales; family Pteridaceae; genus Ceratopteris; species Ceratopteris richardii. The sequence goes on along the minus strand of CM035425.1, from coordinate 68,520,147 downwards.
GTAGACGATATGTATGTGCCTCACAACTCTGAGTATGTCATTTTGTGGTATTTTGTATAGATGGGGAGATTTTCATAAAATTACATGTTACATTGAAAGCATAAATACTTAGTAATTATGTCTAATATAGCTTACATTGCATGAAGAGGTATTATGCATGCACAAGAAGAGATATTATATATATTTATGGAAGACCTTACACTCATGGAAATATAGGAGCTTTAATAAATTGTAGCGAAGTATATGATAGTTCAATGATAATTTCACATTTTAAGAGCATCAAGGTATTGATGAATCACCATACATGAGTAGAGATGTATTAAGGTACATAGTTATCAATGCTACTACTTCATTACATGCTCATGATGAATTATTAGTAAATAATGGATGGCATAGACCTCAAAGAGCACCTTTTAGTGAGCATTATAAAGCAAGAAATTTGGATCCAAGGTCACATTCTTCAATTCCTACATGAAGACATGAACTATTTCTCCACATTAAAAGCTATGAAATAAAGGCCAAAGTGATAAACGCTAAGGTGAGAACAAGATCATGCATCGAATGAAGAGTTTCTCTACACCCATCCTATTGATAAACATGTAGGGAAAGCCAACATGATTTTATATTCTCTAGAATAAAAAAAGCATCCAAGAGGAGGAAGAGCTAGCCATGAGTGAAGGCATGAGTGCAGAATGCTTAGAACTCACTAGCATACTATTGCCACGAATGTGCTTTGATTGAGATGTAAAATATATAGGTGACATTGTGCTCCCTTATGGTCCATTATTTGTCTAGAACTCCTTTTGAAGAACGATAGCTATTTACTAGTATTGATTATTTATAATTAATAATACACACTAAGAAAAAACAGCTCTTTGTTAAACTCCTTCTTGGCCGCTAACCTACAAACCTACTTTGCTCTCAACCTTGATATGTTGAGCCTAGTTCTCACCCATGCAAGGTATCTTGGATCCTCAATTAGTGCTTCCAATGGAACTTTGCTTCCAAAAAGGTTTCCAACATAATATAACACATCTAAATTCAACCTACAAATTGCGAGATACACTCTAATCCTTTATGAGCTCATCTTTAAAAGTGATTTGCATGCCTCCCATCCTTTTTCCCAAGCCTACTTCCTAGGCTGTGATACCAATTGTGGTAATTGAACTAATGACCTATTAGCTAGGAGTACAATGGGCCACTCACTTGCCCCAAAAGCCATGGTTGAGGATTACTTCCTAATGTTTGTGCTTAGGTTCTGGTTAAACCAACTTGTGCATGTCATTTCTTGTCTATGACAATGATGATGATGGCATGGCCAATTTCATTGAAGATTGAAATGGGCACAAAACATTCCACCATAAATGGGCCTTACTCACCAAATAGTTACTTACAAATTTCACTTTTTCACTTTCAGAGTATGATTCATCAAAATAGAAATCATCAAACTCAGATAGCCATGGAAGAACAAATTGGCCATCCTTTCCCCCATCAAATGGAGAAAATTGGAGATTTTTTGTACCAATCTTGGACTACATGCCTTGTTCTTGGGCGGTAATAATGTCCGTCACCACCCTAACGAGGTCATTGTCATCACTTTGTAGTTGTTGGAGTGCAACATCCCATTCTCGTATTTCATTTTCAGCATGTTGGAGTTCTTGATGCAAAAGTTCCAACTCTTCTTCATGCATTACCCAAAGTAGGAGTGATGTACAAAAATCCTCATTGCTATGGGTAGGGTCCATGGCCTTATGTAGAGAACCAAAACCTACGTCTAGACCAGACAGTTGAGATGGATGCTGAATTGCGAATGGAAAGGATGCTGAAAACCACAACCAAACATCAAAACTACCTCTACAGATGCCTTTGCTCTAATAGCACTATTGCCCTTTGGATCCCGCACACATAGATATGCAAAAAATAGTACAAAAACAAAATCACACAAAAGTACTTAGGGAATAGAATGAGAAAAGAGAGGACACCAGATTGGGTACAATCTCCCCCCACATACTCTGATGGATGGGTCTATTAGAACATGTGTATCTATAGGTATTTCTTATTACCTTCTGAATAGAAGATACATGAGGGTGGCAGTATTAAAAGGTTGGTTTTGCTTTATTTACAAAAGTCATAACTTTTTATTTGTACAAAAATGTCACTTTCTAAAGTGATGTATTATTTTCACAAAAAATAACTTTAAATACTATCTTCTAAAAATATTCTTCTAAATATCTCCAAAAGCATTTGAATAAGCCCATTTGCATTCACACCCTCATGGATCTTCACCTGCTAAATCAAAACACAAAACACATTAAAAAACATCAATGCATTAAAATTCATTTAACATTCCAATATTTCATAAAGTATAACACACACAGACACACACACACACACACACACACACACACACACATATATATATATATATATATATATATATATATATATATATATATATATATATATATATATATATATATATATATATATATATATATATATATATATATATATATATATATATATATATATATATATATATGTATATATAGATATAGAGAGAGAGAGAGAGTTAAACAATTGATTTTATTTATTCTTTTGCTAATGACACTAATTTTTTCTTATTTCTTTTGTATGTCTGAGTGTTCATCTTTATGGGCTTGAAAAAAAGTGCTATAGTGTGCATGTGTGTGTATGCATGTGTCTATGCACATGTGCATATATCTGTATGCATGTATCTATGTATGCATGTGTCTATGTATGCATGTATATGATGTGTATTTATTTATGTGCATGTGCATGTGACATATTCATGTTTGTGTGTATGCATGAGTGTATGCATGTCACTATGATTTTGTTTCTCATCAATTAGGAAGCAAGCATGATACATAAGTCAAGGCTCCAATAAGTGATATAGATGATGACCAAGATGGAAAGGAAAAGGATTACAAGCTATGGAAGTCAAGAGCCAAGAAAAGATGCAAGGTTGTGGAGAATTCTCAGAAAAAAGCACCTAGAAGGTCAACAAGGGAGAAAATAAAACAAAAAACGTGTGGATATGATTCCACATTTCTTAGAAAGCATTTAGTATACTTGGCAAGTGACTCAGTTTCAGAGGAGCCATCAACCTATGAGGAGGAAAAGGGAAGCCCTAATTGAGAAAAGGTCATGAAAGAAGAAATAGATGCATTGAAGGAGATGGACACTTGGGATTTTGTTCCAATGTCATCCAATCAAATAGTAATTGGTTGCAGATGGGTATATAAAGTTGAAAGAAACTCAGATGGATCAGTTTTTAGTAGAAGGCAAGGTAAATTGCCAAAGAATGCTCACAAATGCATGGTATATACTATGAGGAAACATTCTCCCAATTTGCAAAAATGACTACAATCAAAACATTGATAAACATAGCTACTGAAATAGGAGACTCCTCCAACTTGATGTGAAAAATGCATTCCTAAATGGTTGGATAAGTAAAGCGGTGTACATGTCACAACCACTAGATTTTGAAAAGCCTAATCATACATCTTATGTTTGCAGACTTAAGAAAGCATTGTATGCATTCAAAGAAGCTCCTAGAGATTGGAATGAGAGGTTCATTAGATACCTTCAAGATCAAGGGTTCAAACCTAGCAACTCAGATCCATCTCTATTCATCAAAAGGGATCAAAATGAGGTTATCTATCTGTTTGTATATGTGGATGATATTATTGTGACAGGTGATGATCTGACTGGCATTCAAAGGATCAAGAGACACATATTCAAGAGGAGTTCAAAATCAATGACTTAGGTAAGCTCACATATTTCTTAGGTATACAAGTGATCAATACAAATGGTGGGATGTATCGACCTCAAAGAAGATACATTCAAGTCCCACTTGCAAATGGCTAGAAATGGTTGGGATTGATTCTCAATCAATCAATCAAGAGGTACATATGACTTCAACTTTGTCTTTTCCTAGATTGTAGGAAAAGACTCCAATCAATATAAAGTACAAAAAATGCCTAATTTGTAATTTGAATTCATGAAGAAAATGCATGTTCATATCCTCAAGAGTCTATATAAAGATTCCAAAACATTTGTACATTAAGTAGATTGTTGATTTGAAGCAATACATGTAGCGTTCCTCCAATCCCGATCTCATAATCACATGAATATAAGGAAACCTCCACCATAAAAATCAAACAAGGCAATAAATGGAATGATCAAGAATAAATTAATCTCAGTTGAAAAATAAAAACACAAGATAGTAACTTATCTTCATGAATCAACATAATCAATAGCTTGAAGATGAAGCCTTATCCTTCTTGATACAATAGCTTTGGAAATTAGCTTCTTGATGAAGCCTCGACCTCCCAACCACCCCCGAGCTGATCTCAATCCCAATCTCAATCACAATCACAATCTCAATCTCAATCTCAATCACAATCTCAATCGCAATCTCAATCTCAATCTCATTCTCAATCAGACTCTCACTCTCAATCACATGGTTACAAAAATAGCAATCATAATCTCAATCACACTCTCATCGGTTCTCTGTTAAGCACAATCAAAAGCTTCAATGCTCCAGCCCTGTTCATATCATATGGTAAACCCTATTGTTCTCCTCTGGAATTTGAAATCTCGATCTGCCTTCCTTCTGGGAATGATGTCGGAGACAGCAATCTTATGTACGTATCTCAAAGAGTGGTGTAAATATGAGAAAACAATCGTAAGTGAATAGTGCAACATGAAACTTTCGCGCTATGGTGGCTCCATGGCAGTACTCAAACATATCCAGACATCAAGACAGAGACGTGCGCCACGGATCGAGTGATGCATGCGTACACGTTTTCTTATAAGTAATTGAACAGGTTTACATTCACTTTTCTTCAGAGGACTCAAGACAGAGACGTGCGCCACGGATCGAGTGATGCATGCGTACACGTTTTCTTATAAGTAATTGAACAGGTTTACATTCACTTTTCTTCAGAGGACTCATGAAACATGTTGCCAACTGTAGACCTCTATTACAGCCATATGGAGCCTTTTTGTGGAGCTTGTAGCACGCTCGCACCATCACTTCTGAGAACTAATCGAACATGTTGTCAAGTGAAGGAAAGAAACACTTGTTCAACTTCATGAACCACCTCATATTTGGTCTCTTCCGCTTGATAGGAGGCTCAGTAGTGGAGCTCGACGCTTGTGTTGTCTGATAGTCTGCTCATCTGGATCATCATGAGCATAAAACTGCCACACCTCGTGTCTTATTCAAGGTTGCTGCTAGAGTTCTGGGACGCGACAATCGCTTCTTAAGAGCCCAAAAACCTGAAAATCACCTACAAAAAAACCTGTACAAGAATTTTACCAAAACGCTATAAAAATAAATGTGTGTATGCATGGCAATCTGCATGCGCGTTTTATTCCTACCTTTCTATATCGTAAAAATATTTTGCTTTTACTTTTTTTTTCCTATATTGATTTATATGTATTATATCGTATTATTTTAGCTTCTATATTTTGGTTTCACACTATAACATATATGTCATCACTACTATTGGCATCCGGTCCAATGGCAGGCAATTGTTAGCCATAGGAGACATACACAATCTTATCACCTAGCAATGTATTCACCTCACTCATAGTGCTACGCACATCAGGAGATTCAATATTGAAGCTTTCAAATAGGATGATCAGAACCATTCTAGATTGCACATTATGGCCATATCCAATATCTCATTCCTACTCAGCGATACATATAAGGCAACCATAGAAAATGACTCCATTAGATACTCAATAAATCCAATATCTCAATCGATGCTTTTCGAGCAATCACAAGCCTTTATGAATCTATCATGGAATGCATATCCTCATTAATTGTAGTTGGTACGTCTATAGCTCAATCTAGTTTGGCCACATTGTCTAATACTTGAGGGTGTTCACTAATTACAACAATCTGATGGCCTGAACCAAGCATGTGCTTGTCCAATATCAAGAGGCTTCTGAGTTGTTGCATATCATCACCGATATCATCTAAGACTATGAAGGACATCATGTTCTTCAAGAAATCTAACAATAGACCCCAACCTCGATGAATGTTATAAATACTAAGAGGATATCCTTTTGATCTCCATATCAGCTCGGACTAAAACCTGGTTGGAATCTCTCTTAGACCTTTGGATTTTTCTTTTTTTTCTTTCATTACATGTTCCATCAAAGAAGTTCCATTTTGGGTATATTACAATACATATACTCTTTGATCATTGCTTGGTGTCATTTATGTTCTCTGCTCCTTCCTCAGACTCACTCAATTTGTAGAGATTATTGCTCTCTCTACAAAGCTACAAATCCAATGTTCAACCACTCATTAGAAATTCATATTTTTAATGTGGATTTTTTCAAGTCATTTTGTTCATTAGTTTCAAAGAAATTAAAGTTTTTCATTCTTAGGGTCATTCTTTGCACATCCCTGAAAAATCGGCATGACACAAGTTCAGTATTAAGGTGATTGCTCCTATATGTGGTACGAATTAGGGATTTTATGCATTTTAGCAAGCCAACCGTATGTATGACACTCCCTTAAGAGGAAGTTTTCCAATTTTTAATGTGCTAACAGTGCTCTCAATGTTTGAAGTCACAACTTCCATCCATTCTTAGAAGGTTTTTGGGAGATAGTCAAGGTGCAAGTTATCTGTTTTGCATCAACTTGTTCTTGTTGATGTTCCAAAGTAACTATTGGGTTTTATTGTAGTAACTACAAGTCTACAAGGTATAACTTACATATCCAAAGAGCTAGTGCTATTACTATGTTGGTTTGCTAGACCAACTTCACCACTTGAAAACTCAACTCTCCAAGCCTCTCCAAGCTTCTCCAACTTTCTTTCATAATAAACATACCATGCTGTATGTACACTACCTCTAATCCAAGGAGGTAAGTGAGGTGCCCTAATTCATTGTTCTTCAACTATTCCTTAGTTGGATAGTTGACTCTTCTAATAATCTCAAAATTGTTACCTTTAAATATAGTGTCATCCACACATACATAAAGATATACGAGTTCTGTCATGTGATCCCTTTATGAATAAGGATGAATCTGCATTTCTCACCACAAACCCTTAATCCTACGTATAAGTTACATTTCTCTTATTGCAAGAACTTGGAGCTTTCTTTCTTCCATATCAGACTCTTTTTAATCAATAAAATTATTAAGGATAATGTGAGTCTTCCAATCGAGGGGGTTGAGCCATGTAGACATCTTTTGATATCCATCCATTGAGAACTGCATTCTTCACATCTATCTGATATATCTTCTAGTTCTTGGCAATTGCAAAACTCATCAATGCTCTAGTTATAGGAATCCGGGTCATAGGAGTAATGTCTATTCATAATCAATGCCATGAGTCTAAGCATAGCCCTTAGACACTCATCTATACTTGTACATGTTAAGGGTTCCATCATGACTCTTTTTTACTTTATAGATGCATCTTGATCTAGGTACCTTCATGGTGGATGACTTCGGAAATGAGTTCCACGTGTATTTTCTCTTGGAAAGATTCAATTCCTTCTTCTATGGCATGATTCTACTCTAGTTTCTTCCTGGATTCCTCAAAAGAAAAAGGATCTTTAGATTTCAGTCCTAAACTATGTAAATAGAGTGCTTAGTTACCATTCAAGACTCGTATGGATACCTTTTTGGCTTCTTCTTCTTCTTCCTCTTTGTGGATCTTCTAATAGTTTGTTGAGAGGATTTTGCAACATTCATCAACTCTTGCACTTTTTCTTTTCCTTTTGAGCTCCATGGATTGATCTCCCTCTTAAGAGTCTTTTGGTCAGCGTCCAAATCACTTGAATCTTCAGTTGTATGTGTACCTTTGCTTTGAGTGTTCTTCCAAAATGCTCACATTCCTCCTTATGCTACTCAATTCTACCCAAGTATATACCTAGTGGTTATCTCTCTTTTGATTCCCCTTTCTTGCAAGTAAGAATCAAAACCATGGGATAAGTATTTTGACCCTTTTTAATACCTTAGTGTTTCTAGGACTTTACATGTTTGATTTTCCACTAAATCTACGTACTTCTTGAAATGTGTAAACATTTCATCTTTATGCTTCATGATATATAGTATGGTCCATCTTCTACAATCATCAATTAAAGGTGCTTAATAACTTGATCTTGAGATGCTTGGATCCTTTCTTGGTATCCAAAGATTAGTAAGGACAAGCTTCAAAGTTTCTCCATGTATTTACACCTTGTCTATGAACAGTTGCTTATGAAATTTGCCAAATTGACATGCACTAAATTTGTACATCATATGTTGCTTTGAAATTTATGTAGTCCAAATACAATTTTATCTCTACAGTTCAAAGGGCTCTCTATCCAATGTGAGGCAATCTTCATACCAAACCTCTAATGGGAGAATCACTACAACATATCAAGGGTATACCGAGGCTGCTACCGAGGCAAATGAATGGGCAGGATTTCTTCGCGACGTCGGTGTAGCAGTCGGTACAAGCGTCGGAATTAAAGCACCGGTATGGCATTGGTGTAAGCGTCGGTATATGCGTCGGTATACGCGCCGAAAATACCGACGCGTATATCGACGCTTATACCGACGAACCGCTAGGAGTACCGGCGCATATACCGACGACCATACTGGAGCTACCGACGCGTATACCAACGACCATACCTGCACAAATTTTTTTGGGCAGAGTGTGTTGTCTTTTGCTACAGCATGATGTTGTGTAGCAAAAGACAATACACTCTGCCCAACTGAGTACATGTGTTATGTACTCTAATGACAACCAAAACATAAACTTATATGAGTAAAAATGAACAATGATTCATGTACAGAAAGTCGTATATTCCATAAATGAAAAATGTAGATAAGTGTGGCAAAGCACTTACATATAGGAATGGAATACAAAATTATGGTACATCATTGCCACATAGGAGTGTAATACAAAATTGTGGCAATGTGACAAAACACCCATATAAGAATCGAATACAAATGACATTTATAAAATACAACCAATTAACATGACATTTATAAACAACAACTAGAAACACGAAACCAAGATATAACTTTACCTAATCAAGAATATTCTCCCATGAGATGATTGCACCGCGTCCCTCTAAGTCTTGTAACAGTGCAGTCAATCCATGTCGATATCCATACGATTCTTCTGCTCGCGTTGGAGGACAACCCATTGCCAACTCCTATAGTAAATATGCAAAATGTTAGATGAATATACATAATATACTTAACACAAACAACTTCAATAATTAACATCATACTTACAAATAGGTAGTGCATACTGTCGTATCCACCGTTACCTAAATGCGCCGTTCCAACCGTATCTAACCGTGTGGCGGCCTGTTAAACGCTGTGTTCTAACTATCAGAAGCGCGTTTAAACGAGAATTGGGTTCTTCGGAGTGGAAGGGGTCTGTAAAGACAGAGGCCCTATGCTTGTTTCCCAAAATTACGTCACAACACACAATATACCAACATTCAAGATGTTATCAAGAATTGGTATCTCATTCTCATTCTTTACGGTTCGTCATTTTAACTCTATCAGAGTCTACCGAACACATTGTACCAGACTATCAAGATCGTAATACCGAATTACCTCAAAACCCCTTTTCCGAATACACACGACTGTAACATTTAACAGTAGTTCAACCTTCACCAAACAACGCTCACAATCAAACAAACCAAAAACACAGAAGGACTCAACAGTTTCAAACATACAGTGCTGAAGACTGACACACACTGGAGATAACCATTACTATAGCCAAATCTTACCATACAAGTACAGATCTCAATACTGAGAACAACATAATCCTGCATAGCGTTTTTAGGAACACTACCACAGTTACACAGAATTCATCAGCAATTGGTAGATCAATCAAGAAGAAGGACACCACGATATACGTACTTAACAGAACAATCGTCACAAAGATCCACAGAACAACTCTCTCAGACAACAGTCCGACGATCTACTAGATGTAAATAAAACTCACAGCTGCAACAGAGATCGATAGACAACGAACATGGATACGTACAATATACTCGGAATACTCAGGAATTAGACAAGCAACGCTACAGCAACTCAAACAACTGTTGATAACACCACACAGAAATGAACACAGTACTCCAAATTAGCCAACTTGACACACAGTAACGACCACGACAATCACCCAGACAGACAATCTGGTGATTCCACAAAGTCGTCAATGAGCATCTCTTTTCATTGCTTTATATAAAAGATTACAACTGTCAGTGTAACAACTTTTTGTGCGTGCGAACAAAAGATTCAGTTTTATAACTTCCAATCCGGCAGTCGATAACACTCTGGCACGCATGGTGGACTCGAACTTGCAGGCTAATCAAAATTGTTGTTCTTCTATAACTCCGTCTAAATACATGTTTCTGGCTAATCTAAAGGGTCGGGCAATTTTCTTCTTTAAAGTTTCTAACATCTGTTTGAGAGTGTCCGGTTCTACTAATTGTGCATCTATTCTTACAAAACTTAATGAAATAGCTTCGGTCAGCAAAATTTATGCTTGCGTCTACAGAAAGGCTTCTTGTAGATAGAAATCGTTCGATAGGGCCGCATCTCTGGAAACTTTCATTTCTGCCACTTGTTTCTCCATCTTTCTTACTCTTTCTTTCTGATCGTCCAGCTGATTCTCCCTTCTTTCGATGTCTTGATTCTGAAACTGTATGGTTCTGGAATATGCATCCCTTTCTCTTCGGAGATCTGTTATTACTTTTTGTAATTGTGCTTCTAATGTCAGTTTTCGCCGTAGAATGTTGTTTACCTCGTCGAATTCTATCTTATATTTATGGAGTTCTTCGGTTGTTTTCATCGCCAGATCCTACTGTTCTTGGCCTCTTTATACCACTTCGTCTAGTTGAACTGTGGTTTCTTCGAGCAGATTTCCTAATGCAATTCTGGCATCTTCTTTATCTTGTAGGTCTTGCTTCAGCTGAATTATTTCGGCATTTGCAACATCTATTAACTTATCTTTTTCTTTGAGCTCCGCCAGCGTTGCATCTCTCTGAGTGGTAATCACTTCCTGTTCGGCAATTCTGTCCTGTAATTCTCTAGTCTGTTCATGTAGAATATGGTTTTCTGATTTGACTGCATCAATCTCTTCTTGTAGTGGAGTGATGTCTGCTTCTAGCATATCGACCTTATGTTGGAAATCATTTTTGATAGTATTGGTTGCCTCTTTCAATTGTATTGGTAATTGTTGCGATAGATTGATCAGCATTTGTCCCATATTTGCAAGCTCTGAAAATACCGGGAGTGTTGGAAGCGAAAGAATAGGACGATGTTGAGAAGAGGATTCTGTTAGAAGCTGTTGTGAGTTCAGTGGAGAATAGTTTGGGGATGAGGAAGACGAGGCAGTGGGTTCTTCCGTTAGGATGGGTGGAGTGGGGAGAACAGAGTGAGGTTCTGTTACCTTTTCTGTTGTTTGTTGTGTTTCAGCATTGTCGGTAGCTGTGGACTCAACTGCTTTCAGAAGTTCGTCGAAAACTTCTTTAACGATCTGGTCTTCATTTCTTTGGTTTTCCTACTCTGATTGTTGCTCTGATGTCTTTTGTGATGAGCTTGTTTCGGATTCAGTGTGATCTTCCTGTTCTTGTTGTCCTTCTGAAGACTGTGCAGATGATTCATGCTGCATAGACGTTGCAGTATCATGGAAAGTTTCTTCGTCCTGCTTCTCTTCTTTTTTGTCATCTTCTGTATTTCCTTCAGCTGAACCCTGTGCTTCACTTTCAGAGGAACTGATTCTAATTCATTTCCAGCAGAAGAGTTGATTGAGTTCCTCTTCGTCTTCTTCATCATCTTCTAATAATTGGGCCGATTCTTCATGGTGCAGGACCGGGCCTCTGGGTGGTGGTTGTGCTACAAGTATGGCCGGAAAAAGGAAACAAATAATGTGCGGCAATCTGGACCTTGGCATTCCTCCTTTATTTACCTGTTTAATTATTGAAACGCATTCCTTGTGAACGCGGTGGAAGAAGTAGGATGCAAAATGTATTGGTTCTTGGGTAGCTAAGTCTATGGTGGAGTAGAAGGGTCGAGATATTCCATATGTGCACTTTTGGAGATTGAGTGTGGCTACTAAGAATTGTAGCGCGGATCTCTAAGGTTCAGGACGACAGAGGATGGCGTATTCGTTAGAGGAACTCCTAGGGAATAGTTGGTTCATGGTGGCTATTGGCAGATTCGGACCACTTTCCCGACCATGCTGAGGGAGTCTAAACGCCTCAGCAAAAACCTGGAAGGTGATTACGGTTCGTGAAGGTAGGGATGTGATCGCCCAACTTTGCTCGTTGGCAGGTGTTTTAGCGATAGTGGCGATAATCTGGGCAAAAAACGGGTGGGATTCCATTGAATGCCACAGAAGTTCAGCAAAATTGGCCAACCCACGTATGCGCAGAAGCTCTCCTACATCGGCAGGGAGACCGTCATGGAAAGCGGCATAGTTTGCCAGAGCTTCCATGGCGCACATAGAAAACGCAAGCACAAAACGCAAACGCAGAGGGTATACACAGTCACACAAATCACGCAAGCACAATAGCGATTTTTGGCAAAACGGAGAAGGTTAAGTAGATGTTCTGCAGTGGGGAGCAATCAAAATCACTAATAATCATTCGTTGTTGAGATGATAACTTCTTAACTTCGGTGTGCATGTATGAGTAGCTGGAAAGGGCAGGGCGGCTGTTGACATAATTAGCTATCAAAACGCGGATATTTACAGGCTTATTTTATTAAGTGCGCAAAACAAAAGGAAAGAAAAAGAAAATAAAAGGAAAGAAAAGAGAACACCAAAAGACGCGGCCAATCACAAAACGTTTCAGTACGGGTTAGATGTTTGTTGATACGGCCGCAGCTTCGAACCGTTGATAACTTTCGAAAGAGGACTTCCGGTCAAAGTAGTCAACCGAAATGTTTCGGGGCCAACTTGTTCAAAAATCCGGTAGGGGCCAAACCATCGTAACTTGAATTTGCTAGCAGAGCGATTCGACTTTGCATTGTAAAATAGTACAAGTTGGCCCACCGTAAAAACTAGGGTCTTTAGATAGCGATCATGTCTTCGAGCTTGTCTTAGCTGTACTTCCTGCATAGTTAGAAAACTTTGCCATCGGTGCTTATCCAGTTCTTTGAGTGTATCTAGCCGAAATGATAAAGAATCTTCTGGTATGAATTTCTGAGTGAGAGCCACACGTAAGCTTGGCACAATAATTTCCATGGGTGCTATGGCTTCCAATCCATATGCTAGTTTGAAGGGTGTTAGACCTGTTGCTACCTTATAGGTAGTTCGGTATGCCCACAGGACTGCAGGTAACAGTTGCTTCCATCTTTCCGGTGCTTCCAGAATGAGTTTTCGAAGCATATTCAACAGGGTCTTGTTCGTACTCTCAGCCAAACCATTTGCACGAGGATAATATAGTGAACTGAATTTATGCGTGATCTGAAAAGAATGTGTGAGTACTTTCATTAGATTGTTAACAAAATGAGTGCCGTGATCTGTAACAAGCTCTAGAGGTAATCCAAAGCGCGGAAAGATATCTTTCATTAGGCAATTTGCCACCGAAATAGCTGTGGCAGATTTTAAAGCCCATGCTTCTGCCCATCTGGTTGCATAGTTTGTACAGGTTAGAATATAACGATTATTGCTGAGTATTGCTGGCGGTGTAATAGGTCCGATAAAGTCTAAACCCCACTTCTGAAAAGGCTCTAATGGCAAGAAAGGTTGTAGAGGGAAAAGATGACGTTGCAGGGGCTGTCAAGCTCTCTGACAACTATCACATTGTTTGACAAACTGTGATACATCCTTGTATATAGTAGGCCACCAAAGTCCGCTTTGCAGAATTTTTTGGTGCGTTAAATCTATTGCAAAATGGCCACCGAAAGGAATTGAGTGAGCCAAAGTAATGACTGAGTTAACTTCATGTGGTTGAATACAACGAAGTAAAACTCCAGTGTGATCCATATAGTATAATTCCCCAGCAATCAACCGAAATCGGCGGCTGAAAACTGCAATTTTCCTGCGTATTGCAGTAGAAGTCTGAGAAGGGAGGCATCCATCAGTAAGAAAGGTCAATATCTGATCATAGTATGTAGATGGCATAGGTGGGTCTGCAATTTCATCATTAGTCGGTTCAGAAACATAAATTGCCAATGTTGTGTCATCTACACCGACGGGAGCTTCACCGGAATCTAAGCGAGAAAGGAAATCTGCTAAGGCATGTGAACTGCCAGGCCGATGAATAACTTCGTAATCAAATTCTTGTAAAAGCAAAACCCATCGCGCTAATCAGCCACCTAAGTGCTGATGCCGAACCAGATAGACAAGTGCAGCATGATCTACATGAAAAGTAAATTTGCGGCCAAGTAAATAATGCCTGAACTTCTTGATAGAGTATACTAAACCCAGACATTCCCTTTCAATTACAGAGTAATTCTTTTCCACAGGGGCAAGCCTTCGACTTGCATAGTATACTGGTCTGCACTTATTCGTTTGTTGCATTAATACGCTTCCAATTGCTATATCTGAGGCATCTGATCCCAGTCAGGAGGCTGTAAGATGGAAACTTGTGTTAATAAACACTTTAGACGATCAAATGCTATCTGACATTCTTGAGTCCACTCAAATTGTCGAGGAGTCTTCGTGATTAATCTGTTCAGTGGTATTGCCAAATGAGCAAGCCACCGTAAGTGTCGACCATGCCATCTTACTTGGCCCATGAAGCGCATCACTTCCTTAGGTGTAGTGTGCACAGGTGCTTCTAACACAGGTGCTTCTAACACAGCTGTAATTTTATCTAGATCCACCTGCATACCTTCTACAGATACGATGTGGCCAAGTAGCCTTCCACATGAAACTGCAAACACAGATTTGTTTGGGTTCAAATAGAGTCTGTATTCTCTGCATTTTTCAAAGCCAACACCTATGCCTCCTTGGACTCGCTCCCCCGCAACATGATAATTTGCAACGACTTCAATATGGTGGAGTACCCTACGGACAGATGGAACAACAAGGGCTAGATCATCGACAATCAAGAGAAAGAAACTTGGGTCAAAACGAAGTTGCACTTAGATCTGGTCGAATTCAAAGATTCGAATGGCTTCTCATGGTCAAGTCTCCTAGTGGATATGGAGTTGAGGAAAGCTAGATTCGATAGAGGCTACATTGCTCAGGCCATTATTAATAAGTGGGGCCATCCTTCCCTCTTGCAACACACCGACCTCACCATCTCTGAATACTACCCGATCATTATCTCATTCCAACCTCTCTCCAAAACTCATAAGGCTCCTTGGTTTCATGCCTGCTCAACCTCCTTCTCTCTCCCCTCAATCCATCAAGAAATCGACGAAATGTAGAAGGAGGCTTTCACTTCGTGCTCATCCCTAGCCAAGAGCTAGAGATGTGTGATTGATAATTTGTGGGAGATCATGATTAGAACCAAGAAGATGCTCCAGACTGTATGGCATGGGTGCAAAGAAGCCCTATATCATAGACTCTAGAGACTCAAAGAGGAAGTGAACAATTCAAAAGCTCAATCCTACAAGGGTCTATGAAGAATCAGAGCACTCCTTAGATACGAGGAAGAAATAGAAAGGAAAATTTTTCAAATATTCTTTAAGGAAAGCGGACAAGCCCACCAAAGAGATGTGCAACATCCTTAAAAGGGCACAAAACAGAGAATGGATGCCCCTATTGCTAGACTCAAATGGCATCGCTTGCAATACGGAAGAAGAAAATATCAAAATCATTGAAGAACATTTTACAAGACTCTTGGGTATTTTGACTCCCCTCATAGACATGACTCCATGGCAGCCATGTCTAGGCTATCCTCCGATAGGATCCCATGCAACCTTTGATCCTTTCTTGATGCCCCTATCTCAGAAGAAAAAATCATTGTACTCATTGATGCCCTTCCAAGTGGGAAAAGCCCGAGGCCGGAGGGGCTCACTAATGAGTTCTTTAAGTCCTTCAAGTTGGTTTTGGCCACCACTCTCTACTTGGTCTGGCAAGAGGTGCTCAATTTTGGTGCACTTTTGACTTTTCTCAACACAGGCATCATCAAATTAATCCACAAAAAAGGGGAAAACAACATAATTGAGAACTAGCATCTGATTATGATGCTTCAAATGGGTTATAAGATCATTGCTAAAGTCGTAGCCAATGGAATTTGGAGCCATCTGAGAGCTTGGTTAAGCAAGCATCAAAAGGGTTTCATCAGAGGTAGGTCTATTTTGTAAGCCATAATTGATATTTGGGAACGTCTCGGCTTCGCGGAAGATTCAAGACAAGATATGGTTTTCCTCAAGATCGACTTTGACAAAGCTTATGATAGATGGGAATGGGACTATATTTTGCAATCACTTAAAGATCTTGGTTGAAGTAAAAAATTCACCAAGATGATCTCAACACTCGGAAAATGCATTGAATCGAAATAACGTTAGCCACCAACTTTCTATGGTGATCAAATTAAAATGTTCGATTAGACAAGGGTGTCCATTGGCTCCCCTTATTTTTGTTATTGCAAAAAAAGGGATTAGCCAGCTAGTACAACAACAAGTGGAAGTTGGCAATATCAAAGGCCTCTTGTTGCCCCATAACCATTGCCAGATCCCCATGAGACCTTTTACTGACGATCTAAACGCATCTTTCCACAATGACTATTCTAGTCTTGAGAGATTTTGGAGGTGCCTAGAAACTTTTTGTGAAGTCTCTCGATCCAAAATCAACCACTCAAAGATCGCCTTCAGAGCTATTGTCGAGATCCAACCTGAGCTCCTCTTTGAACATGGCTGCCAAAACATTCCCCCAAGTCAAGTCTTCCTACTTCTTGCGATTCCCTTCGGCCTTGGTATCTCGATGGAGCATCAATGGAACTCGGTCCTCATCAAACTTAGAAGCAAGCTAAACTATTGGAGAGGTATAAAAATCAATTTGGCGGGTCCTGCAATGGTTACTAACACATTCCTCATTTCGTCGACCATTTACTTCCTCTCTTGTTGGAGACTAAAAGAGCAAGAGCTCTCCAAATTGGAATGTATTTACACAAATTTCCTTTGGACGGGAGACCACAACAAAAGGGGGGTTTCTATAATCAAATGGTCCATCTATAGTAGCCAAAGGGATAGTGCAGGCCTTGGTATTCTCGGCATGGGTTGCATGGCTACCAAACTGGCAACAAAATGGATGCTTAAGGCATGGTGCAATGAGAAGACTTCATGGGCCAAAATGATCTTTAGAAACAAGAATGGTCTGACTTTGCTGGGATTCCCGAATTGGAAGAATCTCAACATTTTGACCCTTCTATTTTCCCTGATCTCCATTTTCCCAAAAGGTTGAAACCTTATGTGCTCCCTATGGAAGAGTTGGAATAAAGTCAAAATCTTTATAAAAAATCAGCAAAGATTAGAAATGGGCAACCTGTGTCATACAAAATGAATCTATTTGGTTTCAAATCCATGGCATCATGAATGTGGAATCTTGGAACATTCAAAGTGCCAAGAGGCTTTGGAACAAGGGCTTCAGAGAATGGAAACATCTCTAAAATCAAGACACCAATCGATGGGTCAACTTTGAGGATATCGAACCTAGCTTCAACATTACCTATTAAGAATGGAATATCTTACAAAGCAGACATCTTGCTTGGGACCATTCTACAGTTTGTCTTCTCATGGGACATGACTCGCCATGTTCGGTGGGTCTCACATGGCATAATGACAATTGCCTAATAGATATCGGGAATATGAAAGGAAACACTGTCTATTCGGTCAACCTCAACAAAAAGTGGTGCATTTCATGGATGTGGCTACGGTAAGAAATGAAGTTCATGGCTATCTGGTACCCTCTCACAGAAAACAAAAAGTCTATTCTCTTATGGAAAATTCTTCATCGCGGAATCTAGACCAACTTAAAGGTGAGCAAAAGTTGTGGGCGATCTCCCCCATGCAAGTGCTCTTACCGATCGATTGAAGATGTTGGTCACATCTTCTTTATTTGTCCCAACTCCAACCGGCTCTAGCGATTTGTCGAAAACAAAATTAGATTTCAGGAGAATAATGTCAGGGGAGCACTAGATTGTGCTCTTTGACTATAGTAGATAAGATTTCCAAAATACATTTACGATTACAAGAACACCCATGTAGGGAAAATAATAGAAGAAGATGTAACCGATACAAGACGTCCCACAACCCGGGACCAATAGGTATGGAAAACTAGACTAGAGATGATATAGGAGATCCCACAACCCGGGATCGTAAGTATGAGACAAGATATGTGGATTACAAGAACTCCCTTCTGGGAGATGAACTGGGTACACGAAAGAACTTGAAAGAATCTCGTACTACGAGATTACAAGGGGACAAGATAGGATGTCGAAGAACAAACAAGGAACAAGACAAGAACTAGAACTGGAACTTGAAGAGTACTTACTTGGCAGTCACGACTCCTTGAGCTCCCAAAGCTGGTATTGGCAAGACTTATTATGCATGTGGCCAACCCCTTCTTATATAGGTTTTCAAGGGCGGTTCCCAAGGGCGGTTGCGACTTGATGATGTCATCATGATATCATCGACTTGAATCAAGACCTCTGGGTGTTAGAATTCAGCAAATAGACAATCGATCTTGGGGTTTTGGCACATTCTGGATGCAATGGAAGCATTAGTTTCTCTTGATTCTGAACCAATCATGAGATACAAGGTTCACATGGAATCTAAGGTTCTTGATGGTTTCCTTTGTCCATGACATCACCTCCCCCTTAAGCCACGAGTTCCACGAGGAGCGGTCATGTTTCGTGGTCTTGGCTTCATTGGATTTCTCTTATGGAATTCTTGAACCTTGGTTGGTGCTCTCTGAAGGTTTTCTACAAGTTCCCAAGTACGATCACTGATGTCATACCCTTTCCAATGAATAAGGTATTCCAATCTTCCTCGGGATATTCTGGAATCTAGGACATGCTCGACTTCAAATTCTTCATGATTATCAATCTCGATAGGTGGTGAAGGACTAGGTCTCTCCCCCCTCAATGGTGAAATCTGATATGGTTCCAACATGGATACATGGAAAACTGGATGTATTCTCATAGTACTTGGTAGCTGGAGCTTGAAGGTGATTCGATTAATCTTGGCCAAGATGGTAAATGGACCAAATCTTTGATGATCTAACTTTGCACAAGGTCTTGAGATTTGCCAATTGTTTCTGAGTAACCATACTGTATCCCCAATTTGATACGATGGATTCTGGACATGATGTTGATCTGCATAGTACTTATATTGTTCTTGAGCTTTATGGATCTCTTCCTTGAGTTCTTTGTGAATGTCCATCAGGTACTGGGCCTTGTCTCTAGCAACTGGGTTCTTGACATGATTTGAGAGTTGTATATCCATCCTTGGATGTTGTCCATAATTTGCAAAGAAGGGAGTCTGCTTGGTAGATTCATGAACACTATTGCTATAGGCAAAATCTGCAAAGGGTAAAAGCTCAAACCAATCCTTTCGATGATATTTGCTAGTGCAACAGAGATATTGCTCCAGGACTTGATTCACCCGTTCCATTTGTCTAGCGGTCTGTGGATGATTTGTTGTAGATAGTTTAACCTGAACACCAAGGAGCTTGCAAAGACTGTTCCAAAAGCTGGATATGAACTGTGGGCCTCGATCACTGACAATGTCATTAGGCAGTCCATGAAGCCTAAATATATACCTAAGAAAAAGTCTAGTAGTTGCTGCACCTATGACTGCCTTGGTATTTGGAATGAAGTGTGCCATCTTTGTAAATCTATCCACAATAATAAGAATGGCATCATACTTGTCTGACTTTGGTAGATCTGTGATGAAATCCATAGACAATGAAGCCCATGGCCTTTCTGGAATAGGTAGAGGTTGCAAGAGGCCATGAGGTTTATGTCACGGTACCTTAGATCTATTGCAAGTATCACAGATTGGAATGTGATCTTTGACTTCCTTCCACATCTGAGGCCACCAAAAGTCCCTTGATATAAGTTCTATTGTTTTATTCACTCGAAAATGTCCGGCTGCAAGGTTATCATGGCGTTGTTGAAGTACTTGGATCCTAGGCTTTCCTGGAGGGAAATACAATAGGTTCTTATAGAGTAGTAACCCATCCTTTTCTTGAAATTCCTTTACTTCTTGGAATTCTCCTTCTTGAGCTTTCGGCTTAACGTTACAAAACAATTCAACCTGTGGTAGATTCTCACGGATCAACTGATTCAGGGCTGAATCTTCATGATGGCTTCAAGAGATCGCTACTAACTGGAGATGATGAGGCTTGAGTAATACATTCTCTTGTTGATCAAAGGCCTCTTCACCCTTCTTTGGTGCAAGGTAAGATCTTTTGGACAGGGCATCTCATTGACATTGTTGACGTCCTGGACGGTATGTGATGACAAAGTCGAATCTAGATAAAAAGTTACTCCATCGAGATTGCCTTCTATTGAGAATCCGGGTGGTGATAAAATACTCTAGGTTCTTGTGATCTGAATACACAATGACTTTATGAGCTACTCCTTCTAGATGGTGACGCCATGTATCAAACATGTCTACTATGGTAAGAAGTTCTTTATCATGGATTTCATAATTAATTTCTAGAGGGGAAAAATTCCTTGAATGATATGCAACTGGATATAGACATCCATCATCTCCATATTGGGAAAGAATGGCCCCTAGAGCAAAGTCTGGTGCATCTATCTCAAGGAAGAAAGGCTTACTGGAAACAGGATGAACTAGAATTGGAGCGGTAGTAAATGCTGATTTCAAGGTCTGGAAGGCCTTTTCTGCTTCTTCGGTCCATGAGAATTTGGAGTTCCCTGTAAGCGTGGTAAGAGGTGTCACTATCTTGGAGTAATCTCTGATGAATATCCTGTAGAAATTGGCAAACTCCAAAAAACATTGTACATCTCGAACACATGAAGGTGGCTGCCAATCAAGGATTGTCTCGATCTTCTTATGATCCAAAAAAATTCCTTTATCTAATACAATCTACCCTAAAAATTCCACTTCTGTCCTATGGAAAGATCACTTCTCCAATTTGGTATATAATCCTTTTTCTCTTAGTTTCTGTAGGACTATCTTTACATGACATTCATGATCCTCTAGATTTTTTGAAATATCAAGATATCGTCAAGGTATATTACAACAAAATCATCTAAATATTCTCGAAAGATATCATTCATCATATGTTGGAAGACAGTTGGAGCATTTGTGAGACGAAATGGCATAACTACATATTCAAAATGGCCATACCTTGTATGAAATGTTGTCTTCTATTCGTCTCCTTCTTTGATCTTGACAAGGTTGTAAGCTCCTCGAAGGTCAATGGTCGTGAAGAATTTTGCTTTTCCAAGGCATTCCAAGAGGTCAGATATGAGTGGTAGAGGGTATCTATTGTTTAAAGTAACTTTATTCAATCCACGATAGTCTACACACATCCGGAGAGTCCCATCCTTCTTCTTTACAAATAAAATAGGAGCTCCTGCTGGAGACTTTGAGTGTTTGATAAACCCCTTCGCTAGACTCTCATCAATGTTCTTGCGTACTTCTGTAAGTTCCTCTGAGGATAGTCTGTAGATTGGTCCAAAGGGCGGTTGTGCCCCCTCTTGAAGTTCTATGGCACAATCATAGGGTCTATGCTTTGGAAGGATTTCTGCATTTTTCTTTTCAAAAACATCTTCAAAGCCTTTGTACTGACTGGGTAGCTGCACTGGATCATCTTTCTTGGATTCTTGAGCTGGTATGGCATAGATCATATATGTCAGTTCCTTCCTTACTTCATGTATGAAGGCTTTGGCTCCGACATATTTTGGGTTCTTCTAGATATCTCGAGGGGTGATTTTATTATTCTCCCAAGTAATTTCTGGATTATGTTTCTTTAACCACGGCATTCCGATGATAACGATATTTACTAGACTCGATATTACATTGAAACATATGTGTGAATCACGGTTACCAAGTTGTACTCTTAGTGGTATGGTTTCCATGGTTATATTCTTTGATGCTAGAGGCCGTCCATCTACTACTTCAGCTACTACTGGTCTATTCTTTTGAAGTACTGGAATTCCATGTTTCTTAACGAGTCCTTCATCAATGAAACATGAGGACGCTCCTGAATCTACCAAAGCTATAAGGGAAAGGGTCTTCTTAGACATGATTAACTTGACATGGGCAAGACATGTTTCTATGGGTGTGGATGGAATGATGAGACCCTTTCTTATATCATGGTCCGGTTGTATGGTCTCTTTTACAACTGGACTTCCTCGTTTCCCTGCTCTACAAGGGTGGCTGCCACTTTGGAGTTCGTTCTCTTGTTGGGACAATTCACTGCAATGTGGCCAGGGTTTCCACAATATAGACATAACTTGTTATCCCTTCTTCTTTGTTTCTCTTGTGGTGTTAGAGGGTGGAACCTAGTTACATCTTTCTGCATAGGTTCGGGCATGGATGTATCTCTAGGAGTAGGCTGGAAAGGTTTCCATTGGCGAGGTCTTCCTTCTACTTGTTTTTCTTGTTTCCTTTCAAAAAGGCGGTTATCACATTGAATGGCTTGGTTGATGTATTCATTCAATGTCTTCACCTCTAGGATCGTGAGTAGAAGGTCCTTCACATCATCCCTTAAGCCCCATCTAAATTGGCTTATAAAATAATCTTCGTGCGAAGTGAGGTCACATATCAACTGCCTAAATTCTGATGCATAGGTAGAGGCAGGGCGGTTACCTTGACGTAGCTTCCAAAGTTTTGTTTTTGCCACTCGACTCGTGTCTGCATCTCCAAATGTAGCAATGAGCTCTCTAAGAAACCCCTCGTAGTCATGAAGTATGGCCATATCCTTCTCCAAGATTGGGGTGAACCATGATAATGCTTGATCCTAGAGCAAGGTTCCAATAAAACCGACCTTGGATGCATCATCAGGGTATCTATCAGGCTGCATATGGATGTACAATTTGACTTGTTGCAAGAATCCTTGAAACTTTGTGTGATCACCATCGAACTTTTCTGGTATGCAGATCTTGGTTCCTTCATAAATGACGTACTAGGCCGTTGATTCACTTGAATAATCCCTTGATTTGCTTGAAGACTCCCGATTCGTTCCCGTAATTCTTGGAGGAGTGCACCTACATGCACTCGATGTCCCATCTCGACTTGTGTCTGTCAATGATTTAGGTCTTTGACTTGTTGTTGGAGACTTTGAAGTGATGCTACAATCTGTTCGTAAGCGTTCTCCATGATGCCTGGTCTTGAATAGAAGATAGTCTTGCCCAAATGTCAGGGGAGCACTAGATTGTGCTCTTTGACTACAGTAGACAAGATTTCCGAAATACACTTATGATTACAAGAACACCCACGTAGGGAAAATAATACAAGAAGATGTAACCAATACAAGACGTGCAATAACCAGGGACCAATAGGTATGGAAAACTGGAGTAGAGATGATACAGGAGATCCCACAACCCGGGATCGTAAGTATGAGACAAGATATCTTGATTACAAGAACTCCCTTCTGGGAGATGAACTGGGTACACGCAAGAGCTTGACAGGATCTCGTACTACGAGATTACAAGGGGACAAGATAGGATGTCCAAGAACTAGACTAGAACAAGGAACAAGACAAGAACTAGAACTAGAAGTTGAAGAGTACTTACTTGGCAATCACGACTCCTTGAGCTCCCAAGACTGGTATTCGCAAGACTAATTATGAATGTGGCCAACCCCTCCTTATATAGGTTTTCAAGGGCGGTTTCCAAGGGCGGTTGTGTTTTGGCACGTTCTAGACGCAATGGAAGCATTGGTTTCTCTTAATTCTGAACCAATCATGAGATACAGGGTTCACATGGAATCTAAGGTTCAAGATGGTTTCCTTTGTGCATGACAAATATCAGCTGGAAATAAGCTCTACTGGGAGAAGCAATTGGCTACTCTGAAACCCTCTAGAATGTCATTAGAGGGGAGGTCCTCTAGAAGATAGGGTAGGAAAGATGTGCTTATAACTTTGGTGACTCCCCCAAAGAGCCTTCGATTGAGAAATCATTGTTCCTCCTCTGTAAACCAATCACCACATTAGGGGAAAAAATGAACCCTCCATGGGCCTTTTAGATTCAGGAGTGATTAGGGATGGACCAATGAGAAGAGGGTGGTGGACACAATCTAGTGTCTTAATCACCTAGGGTAGGCATAGGCTTTCCTTGTTTCTGTCTGGTCAAAGACTCCAAAACCATTCAAAATTCGTGGTTTTCTTAAGAGTGGTTTTCAAAAGCTAAAAAATTCACTCAGAGCCCTTAGATTGCTCATAGATCCAAAGGCATGTGTTAAAGGACAAAAGTCAAGTCGCAAACGTAGGTAGACCGTTGGATTCTCTTGAGATTCAATGGTTGAGATGATAGCAATCATGACATAAAGCATCTTTTTCCATGAGCCATTGGATGGCCTGCAAGATTGGATGGCAGAGTTTAAATAGTGATACATTTTCAGCGCCTAGATTTATGTCCGTTGGATGCACGCTTGAATGGATGGTGGAGATCAGTCCGTCAGAAGAGAAAGGCGCCTTTCTACGATAGCCGTCAGATGCTATCACGAATCTAACGACCTACACATGCCTGGGAAAATCGATTAGCCCGATTTGTGGGCGTCCATTAGATCCTCCAAGATCTAATGCTAGAGAGTTTTGGAGAGCTATTAGAAACTATGGTCCCCACTCCCAAGAGCTCTCACGTCATCTCTCTATAGATTTATTCAAACATCATTATAAGCCATCGATTTAGAAGATCCAAAGGCTACAGATGCTCACGAACTCGAGAAAAAAACAAAGAACTTCATGTTCCATTATTTTATTCATGATACCACTAGTGGTTTTATGCAACCCATTAAACTCATAGATTAAGCCTTTTAATCCCTAAAAATTAGGAATCCTTACAAGGCCCATGCAGGGCTCACTTTTTCCCCTAATGAACTGTAAGAAATCCTCCCTTTTAAGGCAACATAAAGTGCTTCTCCTAATCAACAACAAGCATAACCCAAGTGGGCCCCACATAAGCGTGATGAGACGGTGATTAACCTTCTTTGTAATGCCATCTAAACTTTGTGAGATCTACCCCCCTCTGTGGGACTTGGGGGGTCCCTTCAGTTGTACTTTTCTTTTCTTTTATTTAATACAAGTTCAAGAGAGTAGCCTAATGTCAAAATTCCTTTTATTTAAAAATATATATATATTTTCTCCTCGTCACAAAGAATTTTCCCAAATGTAGAATCCTTGTTTGAGCCTGCTTACATTCTGAGCTTTGATTAGGAGAATTCATCAATTTCTTATATTATATCATCCCGTGGACTAATTACATACATGCGCAGTATTCAAATACTTTTGGATTTGTCCGCATGGACATTGTATGCAAACAAAGAGATATCCGAAATTCTGTGTATAAGAAACATCCAAAAATGTATAAAAAGATTGTTTTTTAATTTTTTCGATTGTTGAGTTTGAGGAATAAGAGTACTTATTGAATGAGAGAAAAATACGTCTTTATTGCTTCATTTTGCTCTTTCAATCAAATATTTTTTTGTGAATTGACTTTATTTCCTTCGTATTTACAGAAAGCGACAACTATGATTCATCGAGTGAGGATATCGTATCGGATGTACCAAGCATTCCATCAATCATAGACAGGTATTAATAGAGATAGGAACAATTCATTGAATAGAAGCGCATACACACAAAGGAAATACCACTTTACCAGGATATATATGTCAAATTATTATTTCTTCCCTCGCATGATTATTCAGTTCTTCTTTTTGTACGCTCATTCATTAAATTATGACAGAAGTTCCCGACAAACTATGTAACCGACGATGGATTTGTTGACTCCTCTGCTAATATTAATTGAATACTTTTCAGACAAGACAGAATACACCTTTTCTATCTACGCATACATGCGAAAATTACGCACTTCAAGGATTTTGAAAATATTAAACATTTTGTTTTTCAAAAAGAAGTTTGGCTACAGCCTACTCTCCCAAGATTTAATTAATAAAAACAACAACTCTACAAGTGAACGGACCAGCTTTGTGGGATTTCGGGGTCTTATGGGTGCTCGACTTGTTCACTTGTACATTTGTTTTCTTTTATTTTAATTAAAGATTACGAGAATAAGCTATAGCCAAACTTCCTTTTTCAAAAAAAAAATGTCCCAAGTATCATGAAACCTCTAGAATCCCACAAAGTTGGGGTTTCTTAAAAGTCTTGCTAAAATTAGAGAATATTTCAAAGAAGTTAAATAACTATGTCCCCATAAATGGGAACACACTTGCACTTTTTAATTCTCGAGGAAAAAGAATCTATGATGTTTAAATGAGGTGATTTCTTACAATTTGCAATTCTTTTGTCTAAAAGGAAACAAGATTTTTTAATCGACCACTCTTTAGGAAGGTTGTCAAAGTTGGTAGCACATCTTTATTTCTAGACCTTCTAGAGAGCCTCACCTCTTATGGCATAAGAGCCCCCATTGAGACACTAACTTGGGGCACAAAAAAGAGAGGTGTCCGAAGTCTTCGTTTCCATGTAGGAAACATTTACACCAAGGGGGATCATCAAATAAGTTTTGTAAGATTTTTTATTCTTCCGAACTCCTCAGTAGAAAATTTGCCACATAAGATCCCCATTTTTTTGTCTAGAGGGGACGCCAAATGGATGGGAACATAAACTCCCACCTTAAACCTGACCGATTCAGTCATTTGGGTAGTGTATTTAAATTTGTTATTTGACGAGTAGAAAGATATCGAACAAAGGGTCTCGTATGTGGAAGCACCTCTCAACATAGTTCATGCGAGCTAGTGGTTTCCAAGAAAAGCTCTTTGCTTCTTTTCTCTGTGGATTGGTTACTTCTTTTCTCTAGAAGCACTCTAGAATATTTTTAATGAAAGATGTGTAGAAAACCTTGGTAAGCCTTCGAGCAAGTGTTGAATAGAGAAATCCCTATGATTTCTAGGTAGAAGAATTCATAATTGAAAAAAACCTACCCCCTCCCAATTGAGATAGCATAAGGTGTTTGTTTATTCTAGAAATTGAGACACTTATGATGTTTATTGTAGGAAACAACAAGGTAAGAGAAAATGAACAGAAAGAAAATGGGTCCCTGATAAGCAGATCAAAAGGATTTTAGTTTTTTAGTAATTCTCTGTAACTCTGTTGTATTTTATTCCCTGGTTTTTAATTTAAACAATCTATGCGGAAAAAGAAAATAAGATACCGTAATAATGTTGTATATGATTTCCTGGATTTAAAAATAAAGCGAGCTTTACGAACAATAAATAACGATATTGAACTACTAAGAAGGGAGACATTCAGAAAGCTTTTTGACTTTAGAAAGCAAAAAAAATCCTGAACAATGTTCTGTGTATTAAAAGGGGGAAATATTTCTAGTAAGAAGAGAGTAAACCTCTTGTTTTAAGAGTGATAAAATTACATCACGCCTTATCTTACATATTCGGATGAAGAGCCCTAGTAGAGGTAAATATTTGTTTGTAACTATTCATGTCGGAAGATATTCATTAGTATTTTCTTGTAACTACTCCTGCCCAAAGTTGGTTATTTTTCGATAAGATAGAGCTAAACATACCAAGTGGGGATGGTTTTATCAGCAAGATATTGCCTCTAAAAATGATGTAGATTTTTAATTCGAGCTGGGTTTATTGTTCCTTATTTCATTAGTAGTTTAGATCCAGTATGAGGGAAGGGTACAAACCAGAGTTGGCGAGAGATGAAGTAGACCTGCAGGCATGTACCATAACTTGTGTACAGTTTTTATTGGAAACAAACGTTTTTTATATCTACACTATTCCGCTAAGACTCATAATGGGTCTGTACAAAACCCATCTCTAAATATGATACACTACAAATAAAACATTAAAACATGCATAACATCATGAAATACAACATCAAAATGGGTCTGTACAGAAAACATCTCTAAATATTAGACAATGAATGCGTCAAAACATTTCATCCTCAATAATATATAGTTGCTTATTCTTGAGTAGACCTCATATGATTATAGTTTCAACTTGGTCTACAGAGTCAATAAAGCCGGTATCCAACTCTTGTAGGACAAATTAATAAATGGAGAGCCTAGTTGTTCGGTAATCTGGTGTTTCCGGTTTTGTAATAATAGATAAATAAAATTGAACTCAAGTGGACTCTCATATTTCTGGGCATATATCCAACAATCATTCCATACTTTTCTTTAAACTAAATTAGAAGGAAGATGTACAAAAGTTTAAGT
Organism: Ceratopteris richardii; assembly: GCA_020310875.1. Classification (NCBI taxonomy): domain Eukaryota; kingdom Viridiplantae; phylum Streptophyta; class Polypodiopsida; order Polypodiales; family Pteridaceae; genus Ceratopteris; species Ceratopteris richardii. The sequence continues at coordinate 68,491,851 of CM035425.1, read as the reverse complement.
AGAATTAAAAATGGACCTAGAAGCCAGTATTTCCTCGTATTACAATCAATACCTATTTTGAAGAAAAGAGCTTCCTTTCACGGGTTCTAGTTCTTTTTCCTCCATGAATTAAGGCATGACTTTATCTAGTTCAGAAATCTTTGATCACTCTCAGGTAATTCTACAATCTTTTTCTTCAAGCTCTTGTAAGGCTTCCATAATATTCATCTTTCTTTTGCGAGTCTCTATCCATGCTCGATAAGTAAAATGATTGTTTTTTCTTGAATCCTCATATGAGAAATGTGTTAGTGATCAGTTTTTCAAACCATCCAAAGATATATTTGGAAGGTTTAAACCTAAGGAATATTCATTCTTGTGTTTCACCATTTGAAAATTATTTTAAATTTTGTAGCCCAATAATCCCTACGTATTCCATATGGTAAACTAAAGTTTCATAATGCTTGAATGCTTGTTCGAAAACTACCTATTGAATGCTTTCACTTCCTCAATCAGCTTTAAAATTTGCTGTACAATGAGAAATGAGTCCACAGTCCGATGTAGCTTTATTAGTGCATGTTATGCCTCGAAGAATCAAAGTGGCATAAAGTAGTTCGAAACAAACCACAAAGACACATAGGCCATTTCATATCCGCTTCAAATGTTCTCATGCAGATCGAGGTCTACATGCATAGTGCACCAATGAAAGGCTTTGCATAACCCTAAAAATTGCATTTCAAAGGTACAATAGATGTGCCAGCTTGTGGAACCAAATTCTTCATCACGTAGTTTGGGAACATCATGAACATTGAGCATAAGAATTAATTTTAAAGTTTACTTCAAACTATGGTAAAAGCCTTCAAGTCTTTTCATATGAAATATGAACAAATTGAATCTCCATGGGTCTGATTAGATCTAAGGAAAAAAATCGTATTATCACCATTAGCATTGGAAATTTCCCCATACATCTTCCAAGATTCAGTGAAATACATTTTGTATATTCACGAAAATTCAACGTCGTTTTTGTTTAGATTTCAATGTTTCTTTTTATGAAAAGCAAGATGTGACTTGCACATTGGAGGAAATAAATTTTCTTTGAAATAATCCGAACAATATCTTGTAGTTTTGAATCATAAAAAAAACGAACATGGAAAGTCACAAGAGAGTGGAAGCATCAAACTAAAATAAACATAGTAATCCATCAAACCACGAAGTCATGTTGATATAAATATGAATTCGATTTCTATCGAAATTCTAGGCTCAGAAAGTTCGTGAATAACACGAGTGTACGAACGTAGATCAAATCATCCGATTCCAAAGGGTTCAAAACCGAGACCTGTTCATCAACTGAAAAATATGATCACTATTATATTATTCTTTTATTACGTGAAGACATTGTGAGATGATGAATTTTGATAAAGTGTTCTAATGATACAAAAAAAAAAATTTCCGTAGAGATTCGGAACAAAGACATCTAGAGTATGGGAACTCAACTCATAAATTTGGTTTCAATGAAACCATTTTGATCAAAAAACTAAGAGGAACTTTTATATGTGTTGAACTTGGGACTTATGTCTACCAATAGTCATAAGTAATCATTGCCCTACAAACACAAGTTTCCATGAGTTCAATTTCTCTAATCAAATTGATCGAACAAAAAAAGTAGTTCGGTTCCACTGTAGATGACAGAGTTTTAACTAATAAGCGACAGAAAGTGTATCAAACAAAATTCTTGTTTCTTTTACAACTCGAAAGAGCGTTTAGAAAAATATTAATCAAAATTGATATAATTGAACCTGGAAATATGTCCAGCTGAGAATAATCAAATATTTAAAACAACACACCTCTTATATTTCTCCATTTGTTATACAAAAAACATTGTACCTAGACTTGTTCAATCCAGTGATAAAACATACATTGAATAGTACTTCAATAAATTGGTCTTTGCGTTACTTCAATAAATTGGCACCAGTTGCATTCAGACATCGATTGTTTTTTCATCTTATAGATATGAAATCCATCTACTTCAGAACCCTTGGCTTCATCTTCAAAATCATATTCAAGTGCTTCATGCATCACAGTATGCGGTCGCACGTTCTTCTTGGACCAGCCAAATGAAACTCTATGCTCTACTAAGCATTGATGAGCTCAAATCGCTAGCATACATCAATGTCCAAGCTTCATCAGCGTTCTGCAATCCTCCAAATAAAGAAAAAAATTGCCGCAGAGTTCTTTGATATCGTCTAAACTGAAAATTAGATGAATTCTCCGGGAAAGATGAACAAAGTGCTGGCCGATTCGTTCATCCAAAGAGAAAAAGCATTTGCGACCAATCCTCTTCTCATTACAGGCCATATTATACTATCAAAAGCGGATCCACCTACTTTTTATTTTTCAACCCCGCCAGAAAACTGTTTTATTTATCGAATTCTGTTGATAAGGGGAAATGCGTAGATGTTCAGGTTTCTCAAGGAACGGAGCAGGAGAATTTGGTGGTCGCTTTTTGATTGAGCAGAGACGACCTGAGTATATTTTTCAGAGGTGCATATTCTGATAGAGAGAGCTTCATAATGGAGGCAGCATAACACAGAGTATCGCCATCGAAGAAGCATGAAAGATCTACACCTTCAAGGATGGACATGGCTGCCGGATATTCGGAGGCTATAGAGGTACAAGCATGAAGAAGAGCAATGGTGGTAGCATTCAACCTGTCCCTCTAGTTACCACCTACGAAAATGGACCACCTCATTGTGCAAGTTGTACAAATGTACCTCCATCTTTGTAGGGTTTTGTTTACTTGATCTCAGTCCATGTGCTCCATAATTTTTTTTTTCCTTTCTACCTCCTGCAAGTTTATAGATCATAGTCTTTATGAAACTCAACTTCATCATCCATTTCAATATGGTAGAGAATTATCAATATGGTAGAGAATTATGCTGAGCCTCAAAGTTCATGTTTTATATGCATTCAGCAGCACAGAAATTAGTCTCCATCTCTTTGTTACTGTTGGTGTCCATGTGAAAGGCCAAATGGCCATCGGACACTTCTTTGTATATGTTCTTTAATAAAACATATAGTGGCCTCCTCAATCACAGACTATAAGTTCCACCGCATTTGTAAGACCTAAGAAGTCTGTCTTCATGCTCCTTGTGTACTATGTTTTTTTGCGTATTCTACAGTCTCAGTGTCGAGTACCGTGTGCGGCCTTAGGAGCTCGGTTTTCTACTCCAATGATATCGTCCTGGAGCTCTCCAAAAGGAGAGTACACTATGGTGCATCACCAGCAAAATACTTCAATGGTATCATAGTATTTTGACTCAAAAGCTTTGTTCCTTTTGTGCAAGCAAAGCGAGCAACCCCCCTCCCCCTAGGTTCCTCCAAGGCTTATGATTGAGGTGGCAACCAAGGCATAGACCTTGGCATACCTTGTCATCCAAGTCATGGAGGTCATCGTTGGCACCATTGGCTCCATGCGAGGGAGGACCTCAACAATCAAGGATGATAGAGGTCCCAGTACGTCCCGAGAGGTCACCCATCCAATTATTGTTCCCCCTAGAGCTTGCTTTATGGTGGCAATCTCTTGCCACTAAGCGTGGTGTTTGAAGAAGGGGAAAGACTAAGGTTAACATTACCTTGAACATGGTTTGGTCCCTCAAAGCTTCATTCTTTGCTTTCAAAACCTTTTTCTGAAGCATTTTTGGGGTGTCTTTTGGAGCCATTTTGGAGTACTTTGGCACATAGTTCTCTTCACATACATCCAAGAACATCTAGAAGAGTGCTCTTTGTACTTCTCCAACAATAATTATCAACCCTTTGGGTTGAATGTTTTCAGCCACACTCATAAAACTACAAGTTTCTCGAAAGGTTTTCAGTTTTGGTGGGAGCAGTAGCTGTAAATTTATGCAGGTTTCTGAGCCTAAAACGTCAGAGTTGGAAAACACTTGCAGGTGTTATTGGCTAGTTTTTGGGCTGTGCATTTTGCCTTTTAGTTTCATTTTACTGCATATATTGAGCACATACACACCATGTAGGCTTCTATGGATACGGTTTATGTACATCCATGTGGTCATTGATATAGCGGTTATGTTTTTTGCATAAAGCCTTTTATGTTTGATAAAGAGGGTTGTGGTGAAGTTTTATTAAGTGGGAGACACCCAAGTGTCCGTGTCTCTTCAGTGATGCAGGTTCAAGACTTACCTAGCCTCGCATAGCAGATGTATGATAGTTATTCATAGGTGCTCGATAAGCCTAGTTGGCTTCTATTGGGTAACTGATTATATGCAGTGGAGTCATTGATTCACTTGCAAGTAAACGCGTCAATACTTGTAGTTTTCTGATATTTTGACATTGTTCATATGTTCATTTTGCAGAGGACACTCTAGCAAAATTTTTCCACTTTTTTTTATTTTGTCAACTATATAGTGGTCGATTTACTCCATGATACACTTATTCATTGGTGTACTGACTTTTCTAGCAACATTATCACTCTAATCAATTCTCTACCATCATGGCATCAGAGGTCTCAGGCACATCTTGTGGATCAGGGTCTAGTGCTAGTGTTCCCAGGAGGAGTTATAACTTGCAATGCAAAGATCATTTTGAGATCCAAAAAATTGATGGCACAAACTTTGATCTATGTAAGATTCAGATTAAAGATGTACTGATTCAAAGGATGCAATGGAAGCTAGTAAATGGGATTTCAAACAAGCCTACTAACATGGATGAAGATGATTGGGATGAGTTAGATGAAACAGCTAGGTCTACCATTCACTTGCACCTAGCAGATAATGTTTACTTTATAGTATTAGAGTGTAAAAGTGCAGAGTAGCTTTGGAAGAAGTTATGAAATACGTATGGAAAAGAGATGAAATCAAATAAAGTGTATCTGATGAGAAAATTATATAATCTTTCTATGAAAGACATATATAGTTTTTCTACTCATCTAAATGAGTTCGGTGCTATATTCTCTTAGTTACATGCTCAGAAAATGGATATGGATAAGGACATGAAAGCAGTATTGTTGTTATGCACCTTGCCATCATCATGGGATATGTTTTGCACAGCTATTAGCAATATTGCACATGGTGGTAAACTGGTCTATGATGACATATGTGGAGCACTCCTGAGTGAGGAGATTCGCAGAAAGTCCATGTTTGGCACTTATAGTGGACATGCATATAATGTTCATGATTGTTACCAAGGAAAGAATTAGCAACATGGAAAGAGCAAGAATAAGGAAACAAAGGCTCAACAAAATAAGAGTAGAAGTAAATCAGGGAAGAGGGTTATCAAATCCCATTATTGTCATAAGAAAGGACACATGAAGAAAGATGTTTATGCATTAAAGAATGCTAAAGGTAAAGGACAGAATGTTGATGGGCACATTAAACAGTTACCTGCACCATCTACTTTGATTGTGAAGATTAAAGAATTTAATTCTATTTTGGATGATGCTCATGTGTTGACACTTGAAAATACTATGCCAACTGAGGCTCTTATGGTTGATTCTCTTTTTGACACGTGGTTGCTAGATTCTACTACTTCTTTCCATGTGAGACAACACAAAGAATGGTTCTCTAATTATGTAGCAAAGTCTCTTGGTATCATGAGACTTTGTGACTCTTACTAGTGTGACATTGTGGGGATTGGAGATGTGGTTGTGCAGTTCATTGATGATTCAAAGTTTACTATGCATAATGTACACCCTGTACCTCAGTTATCATGCAGTTTGATGTCAGTTGGTCAACTTGATGACCTTGGTTACAAGGTGGTCTTCTATGCTCAATCCTTTTGTATATCACACAGAAATATAGTTATTGCAAAAGGAGGCAAAGTTGGCTCACTTTATCCTTTATTTGTATCATAGAAAGAACACTTCTAAGATGTTACTAAAAAGCCTATGGATTTTATTTGACATGGTTGTTCGGGCCATATATCGCGTAGTGGAATGGAAAATCTTTCTCGTTCTGGCTACTTAGTTGTGTAATCTTTCTCTCATTTTTCATTTTGTGAGCATTGTCAATATGGAAAGCAAACCAAAAATGTGCATAGAAGGCACATTGACTCTTCAATTCCACCTTTAGATCTAATTCATACAGATGTGTGTGGTCCTATGCCCACTATTTCCTTAGGTGGTTCTCTTTACTTGTCACTTTCATAGATGATGCTACTATAAATGTTTGGGTATATCCTATCAAATCAAAGTATGAGGTATTCCCTACTTTCAAAAATGGCTTGCTTCAGTTGCGACTGAAAAAGGAACTAAGCTTAAGGCTTTACATTCAGATAATTGGGGTGAGTATATCTCACATGAATTTAGCATTTTCTTTCATTCTAGAGGGATTCATAGATATTTTACAGCTCCTTATACCCCAGTACAGAATTGTGTAGCTGAAAGGATGAATAGAACTATTGAAGATAGAGTAATTTCTATGTTGCATCATGCAAACCTCTCACAAGGCTTTTGTGTAGAAGCACTATTGACTGTAGTTCATGTGATTAATCATTCATCTAGTACTACCAAAGGTCAGAAAGTGGCACAAGAGTTATGGACAAGGAAGCCACCATATTCTGATCACCTTTGAGTTTTTGGGTGTGAAGCATATATCCAAATACCCAAGAATCTTAGACAAAGGTTGGACCATAATTCAGAGAAATGCATTTTTCTTGGATATGGTGGAGAATGACAATTTGGATATCGCTTATGGGATCCTGAAACATGATCAGTGATAAAAAGTAATCATGTCATTTTCAATGATTCAAAGATGCATAAACAACCCATTAAGGAGGTTGAAGTGAGAAGAGTGGTGCTTGAGGATAATGGTCCTCTAGTTAGCATGCATAAAAATGTTGCACATTGTAATGTTAAAGAGAATGTCGGATCAGATCAATCTGCACAGGTTCTTGTACAGTAACCATTGAGACACTCTACAAGTGTTTCATATCCACCTGATAGATATGTTCTAGGTTTGGATTTTGTTATGCTAACAAAATCTGATGAGCCTTCTTGCTACAAAGAGGCTATGCAAATAGAGGATCATGTCAAGAGGGAGCATGCCATGAAGACTGAGTTGGATTCTATTCACAAGAATGGTACTTGGGATTTAGTACCTTTGCCAAAGGGCAGGAAAGCTTTAGCATATAAATGCATATATAAGGTGAAATTGACCTCAAATAGTGGTTCTCCAAAGTATAAAACATGACTTTTTGGAAAGGGTTTTAAGCTACAACATGGTGTTGATTTTGAGGAAATCTTCTCTCTAGTGGTCAAGATGAATACCCTGTGCATGTTGCTTGGATTTGTTGCAATGGAGGACTTAGAGCTAGTCCAAATGGATCTAAAAATTGCTATCTTGCATGGAGATCTTACAGATGAGATCTATTTCAAACAACTAGAGGGTTATGTAGTTCTTGACAAGGATATTCTAGTTTGTAAGCTCAAGTAGAGCTTGTATGGACTTAAACACTCCCCTAGGCAATGGTACCAAAAGCTTGATGCTTTTATGAAGTTAGAAGGCTATTCGTGAAGCAATGGGATCATTGTCTCTACACAAAGAGATGCGCAGATGGCACATTGATGTGCTTGATACTTTATGTCAATGATATTTTGATTGCTGGGAACTCCTCTTATGACTTGTCAATTCTCATAAAGAAGTTGAGTCAAACAATTGATATGGAGTTGGAGACGCTAAACATATTTTTGACATGCACATTACTCATGATAGGAGTAAAAGATGCATATACTTGTCTCAAAGTGAGTACATATCCAAACTCCTCCACAGGTTCAATATGCAAGCTAGAAAGGCAGTGAGTACAACTTTACCCACATATGTAAGATTCTACAAGGATGATTGCCTCAAATCAGATGAGAAAAAGGAATTCATGACCAAAATTCCCTATCAGTCTATAGTTGGTAGTCTCATGTATGCTATGGTAGCTATGAGACTAGACATCGCATTTGTAGTGGGAGTTGAGAGTAGATATATGTCTAATCCCAGCAAGAAACGTTGGGAAGTAGTCAAGATGATTTTAAGATATCTGAATGGTACTAAGTGTCATGGATAAAGGAAACCATCCTTAACCTTAGATTCCATGTGAACCTTGTATCTCATCATTGGTTCAGAATTAGGAGAAACTAATGCTTCCATTGCGTCCAAAACGTGCCAAAACCCTAAGATCCACTGTCTACTTGCCTGATTCGGATATCCAGAGCTCATGTTTCGAATTGATGACATCATCGATGACATCATCAATTCCTAACCGCCTTTCATGAACCGCCCTTGAAAACCTATATAAGGAGGGGTTGGCCACATTCATAATCAGTCTTGCCAATACCAGTCTTGGGAGCTCAAGGAGTGGTGACCGCCAAGTAAGTACTCTTCAAGTTCCAGTTCTAGTTCTTGTCTTGTTCCTTGTTCTAGTCTAGTTCTTGGACATCCTATCTTGTCCCCTTGTAATCTCGTAGTACGAGATCCTGTTGAGTTCTTTAGTGTATCCAGTTCATCTCCTAGAAGGGAGTTCTTGTATTCTAGATATCTTGTCTCATACTTACGATCCCGGGTTGTGGGATCTCCTGTATCATCTCTAGTCCAGTTTTCCATACCTATTGGTCCAGGTTGTGGGACATCTTGTATCAGTCACATATTCTTCTATCATTTTCCCTACATGGGTGTTCTTGTAATCATAAGTGTATTTCGGAAATCTTGTCTACTGTAGTCAGAGACCACAATCTAGTGCTCCCCTGACATTTTGGCAAGACTAGCTTCAATCCAAGACTAGTCATCATGGAGAATGCTTATGAACAGATTGTAGCAACACTTCAGAGTCTCCAACAACAAGTCTAAGACCTAACTCATCGACAGACACAAATCGAGATGGGACATCCAGGGCATGTAGGTGCACTCCTCCAAGAATTACAAGAACGAATCGGGAGTCTTCAGACAAATCAAGGAAGTATGCAAGTAAATCAACAACCTAGTACATCCTTCATGAGGGAACCGAAGATCTGGATGCCAGAAAAGTTTGATGGTGATCGCACAAAGTTCCGGGGATTCTTGCAACAAGTCAAATTGTACATCCATATGCAGCCCAATAGATACCATGATGATGCATCCAAGGTCCGTTTTGTTGGAACCTTGCTCTACGGTCAAGCATTATCATGGTTCACCCCAATCCTGGAGAAGGATCTGGCCGTACTTCATGACTATGAGGGGTTTCTTAGAGAGCTCATCACTACATTTGAAGATGCAGACACGAGTCAAGTGGCAAAAACAAAACTTCGGAAGCTACGTCAAGGTAACCGCCCTGCCTCTACCTATGCATCAGAATTTAGGCAGTTGATATGTGAACTCACTTGGCATGAAGATTATTTCATAAGCCAATTTAGATGGGGCTTAAGGGATGATGTGAAGGACCTTCTACTCATGATGCCAGAGGTGAAGACATTGAATGAATACATCAACCAAGCCATTCAATGTGATAACCGCCTTTTTGAAAGGAAACAAGAAAAACAAGTAGAAGGAAGGCCTCGCCAATGGAAACCTTTTCAGCCTACTCCTAGAGATGAGCCTATACCCGAACCTATGCAGATAGATGTAACTAGGTTCCACCCTCTAACACCACAAGAGAAACAAAGAAGGAGGGATAACAAATTATGTCTATATTGTGGAAACCCTGGCCACATTGCAGTTAATTGTCCCAATAAGAGAACGAACTCCAAAGTCGCAGCCACCCTTGTAGAGCAGCGAAACGAGGAAGTCCAGTTGTAAAAGAGATCATACAGCCGGACCATGATATAAGAAAGGGTCTCATAATTCCATCCACACCCGTAGAAACATGTCTTGCCCCTCTCAAGTTAATCATGTCTAAGAAGACCCTTTCCCTTATAGCTCTGGTAGATTCAGGAGCATCCTCATGTTTCATTGATGAAGGACTCGTTAAGAAACATGGAATTCCAGTACTTTGGAAGAACAGACGAGTAGTGGCTGAAGTAGTAGATGGACGGCCTCTAGCATCGGGGAATATAACCATGGAAACCATACCACTAAGAGTACATCTTGGTGACCATGGTTCACACATATGTTTCAATGTAATATCGAGTCCAGTAAATATGGTTATCATCGGAATGTCGTGGTTAAAGAAACATAATCCAGAAATTAATTGGGAGAATAATAAAATTACCCCTCGAGATATCCACAAGAACCCAACATATGTCGGAGCCAATGCCTTCATACATATAGTAAGGAAGGAACCGACATATATGATCTATGCCATACCAGCTCAAGAATCTAAGAAAGATGATCTAGTGCAGCTACCCAGTCAGTACAAAGACTTTGAAGATGTTTTTGAAAAGAAGAATGCAGACATCCTTCCAGAGCATAAACCCTATGATTGTGCCATAGAACTTCAAGAGGGAGCACAACTGCCATTTGGACCAATCTACAAACTATCCTCAGAGGAACTTACAGAACTACGCAAGAACATTGATGAAAATCTAGCAAAGGGGTTTATCAAACACTCAAAGTCTCCAACAGGAGCTCCTATCTTATTTGTAAAGAAGAAGGATGGGACTCTTCGGATGTGTGTAGACTATCGTGGATTGAATAAAGTCACTAGAAAGAACAGATACCCTCTACCACTCATATCGAAGCTCTTGGAACGCCTTGGAAAAGCAAAATTCTTCACGAAGATTGACCTTCGAGGAGCTTACAACCTTTTCATGACCAGAGAAGGAGACGAATGGAAGATAGCATTTCGGACAAGGTATGGCCATTTTGAATATGTAGTTATGCCATTTGGTCTCACAAATGCTCTAGCTGTCTTCCAACATATGATGAATGATATCTTTTGAGAATATTTAGATGATTTTGTTGTAATATACCTTGACGATATCTTGATATTTTTCCAAAAATCTAGAGGATCATGAATGCCATGTAAAGATAGTCTTACAGAAACTAAGAGGAAAAGGATTATATGCGAAATTGGAGAAGTGCTCTTTCCATAAGACAGAAGTGGAATTTTTAGGGTACATTGTATGAGATAAAGGAATTTTTATGGACCCTAAGAAGATTGAGACAATCCTTGATTGGCAACCACCTTCATGTGTTCGAGATGTACAATGTTTTTCGGGCTTTGCCAATTTCTACAAGATATTCATTAGAGATTACTCCAAAATAGTAACACCTCTTACCAAGCTTACCGGGAACTCCAAATTCTCATGGACCGAAGAAGCAAAAAAGGCCTTTCAGACCTTGAAATCAGCATTCACTACCGCCCCAATTCTAGTTCATCCTGATTCCAGTAAGCCTTTGTTCCTTGAGACAGATGCATCAGACTTTGCTCTAGGGGCCATTCTTTCCCAATATGGAGATGATGGACACCTACATCCAGTTGCATATCATTCAAGGAAGTTTTCCCCTCTAGAAATTAATTATGAAATTCATGATAAAGAACTTCTAGCCATAGTAGACGCGTTTGATACCTCGCGTCATCATCTAGAAGGAGCAGCTCATAAAGTCATTGTGTATTCGGATCACAAAAACCTAGAATATTTTATGACCACCCGGATTCTCAATAGAAGGCAATCTCGATGGAGTAACTTTTTATCGAGATTCGACTTTGTCATCACATATCGTCCAGGACGTCATCAATGTCAGTCAGATGCCCTGTCTAGAAGATCTTACCTTTCACCAAAGAAGGGTGAAAAGGCCTTTGATCAACAAGAGAATGTATTACTCAAGCCTGAGCATCTCTAGTTAGCAACTATCTCTTCAAGCCATCATGAAGATTCAGCCTTGAATCAGTTGATCCGTGAGAATCTACCACAGGATGAATTGTTTTGTAACGTTAAGCACAAAGCTCAAGAAGGAAAATTCCAAGAAGTAAACGAATTTCAAGAAAAAGATGGGTTACTACTCTATAAGAACCTATTGTATGTCCCTCCACGAAGACCCAGGATCCAAGTACTTCAACAACGCCATGACAACCTTGCAGCAAGACATTTTGGAGTGATACTTGCAATAGATCTAAGATACCCTGACATAAACCTCATGGCCTCTTGCAACCTCTACCTATTCCAGAAAGGCCATGGGCTTCATTGTCTATGGATTTCATCATAGATCTACCAAATTCAGATAAGTATGATGCCATTCTTGTTATTGTGGATAGATTTACAAAGATGGCACACTTCATTCTAACTACCAAGGCAATCACAGGTGTAGCCATTGCTAGACTTTTTCTCAGGTATATATTTAGGCTTCATGGATTGCCTGATGACATTGTCAGTGATCGAGGTCCACAGTTCATATCCAGCTTTTGGAACAGTCTTTGCAAGCTCCTTGGTGTTCAAGTTAAACTATCCACAGCAAATCATCCACAGACTGATGGACAAACAGATTGAGTGAATCAAGTCTTGGAGCAATATCTCCGTTGCACTAGCAACTATCATCAAAATGATTGGTTTGAGCTTTTACCCTTTGCAGAGTTTGCTTATAACAATAGTGTTCATGGATCTACCAAGCTGACTCCCTTCTTTGCAAATTATGGACAACATCCAAGAATGGATATACAACTCTCAAATCATGTCAAGAACCCAGCTGCTAGAGACAAGGCCCAGTACTTGATGGACATTCACAAAGAACTCAAGGAAGAGATCCATACAATATAAGTACTATGCAGATCAACATCGTGTCCAGAATCCATCGTATCAAATTGGGGATAAAGTATCGTTACTCAGAAACAATTTGCAAACCTCAAGACCTTGTGCAAAGTTAGATCATCAAGGATTTGGCCAATTTACTATCTTGGCCAAGATTAATCCAGTCACCTTCAAGCTCCAGCTACCAATTACTATGAGAATACATCCACTTTTCCATGTATCCATGTTGGAACCATATCAGATTTCACCCTTGAGGGGGGAGAGACCTGCTCCTTCTCCACCTATCGAGATTGATGACCATGAAGAATTTCATGTCGAGCATGTCCTAGATTCCAGAATATCCCGAGGAAGATTGGAATACCTTATTCATTGGGAAGGGTATGACATCAGTGATCGTACTTGGGAACCTGCAGAAAACCTTCAGAGAGCACCAATCAAAGTTGGAGAACTCCATAAGAGAAATCCAACGAAGCCAAGACAAGATAACATGACCGCTCCTCGTGGAACTCGTCGCTTGAGGGGGAGGTAATGTCATGGACAAAGGAAACCATCCTAAACCTTAGATTCCATGTGAACCTTGTATCTCATGATATTAGGAGAAACTAATGCTTCCATTGCATCCAAAACGTGCCAAAACCCTAAGATCGACTGTCTACTTGCCTGATTCAAATATCCAGAGCTCATGTTTCGAATTGATGACATGATCAATGACATCATCAATTCCTAACCGCCTTTCATGAACCGCCCTTGAAAACCTATATAAGGAGGGGTTGGCCACATTCATAATCCGTCTTGTCAATACCAGTCTTGGGAGCTCAAGGAGTCGTGACCGCCAAGTAAGTACTCTTCAAGTTCCAGTTCTAGTTCTTGTCTTGTTCCTTGTTTTAGTTTAGTTCTTGGACATCCTATCTTGTCCCCTTGTAATCTCGTAGTACGAGATCCTGTCGAGTTCTTTCGTGTATCCAATTCATCTCCCAGAAGGGAGTTATTGTATTCCAGATATCTTGTCTCATACTTACGATCCCGGGTTGTGGGATCTCCTGTATCATCTCTAGTCTAGTTTTCCATACCTACTGGTCCGGGTTGTGGGACATCTTGTATCAGTCACATATTCTTCTATCATTTTCCCTACGTGGGTGTTCTTGTAATCATAAGTGTATTTCGGAGATCTTGTCTACTGTAGTCTGAGAGCAGAATCTAGTGCTCCCTTGATACTAAGCACAAGGGTCTATGCTTAGGTAGAGGGAAAGCATCCATTATTGGTTACACAGATTTTGACTATGCTCTTTGTATAGACAATCGAAAATCTACATCAGGGTACATTTTTCATGTTTTCTAGAGGTGCTATCTCTAGGAGATCTCGTCTTCAAGAATGTACAATTGTTTCCACCACAGAAGTAGAATATGTTGCAACAAGTGAGGCATGTAAGGAAGCATTGTGGCTTTCTCATCTTGCTTGAGATATGGGTTTACCTCAGTGTAGTGAAGTATTTTGATAAGGATGCACAACAATGTGTTCTCCTTCTCGAGAGCTCCACAATGATATCCTCGGAGTAGAAAACCAAACTTCTAAGGCTGCACACGGTACTCCACACAGAGACTGTAGAATACGCAAAAACACACATTACGTAGGGAGCACAAAGACACACTTCTTAGGTCTTACAAAGGTGGTCAAACGCTCAGTTTTGTACTGACAAGGCCACTATATGTTTTATTGAAGAACATATACAAAGAAGTGTCTGATGGCCACTTGGACTTTCACATGGGCACTAACGATAACAATCTCCCACTAAAGGCCAACATGGCCAAAGTAACTATGGGAGAAAAATAAACAATGATAAAGAATACCTGATTTTAAGTATATAGACTATACCTCCCACCTATTGGGCATGTTACACAATATACAAGTGACTGTATAAGATCATGAATCAAGTAACACCCATCAAGTGACAATAGTGTTGAAAGCTATCCTGCGGTAGAGCTTTAGTCAAAGCATCTACAACATTATCTCTATTGTGAAACTTCTCAAGAATAATGCACTCAATGGCTAAAAAATCTCCAATGAAGTGATACCTCACCTCAATGTTCTTGGTCTTTGCATGATAGACGGGATTCTTAGCCAAAGCAATGGTACTCTGACTATCACTCTAATTAGAAATGAGCTTGCAAATGTTACTATTAGTGTCCATGTGAAAGGCCAAATGGCCATCGTACACTTCTTTATATATGTTCTTTAATAAAACATATAGTTGCCTAGTGAGTCATAGATTCTAAGTTCGATCCCATTTGTAAGACGTAAGAGGTCTGTCTTCTTGCTCCGTGTGTACTGTGTTTTTCTGCGTATTCTACAGTCTCTATGTGGAGTACCGTGTGCGGATTTAGGAGCTCAGTTTTCGACTATGAGGATATTTTCATGGAGCTCTCGAGAAGAAGAGTGCGCTATGGTGCATCACCATCAAAATACTTCACTCTCTGTTGTTTTCTTGCATTGCAATTTGCATCTATTATCCCAAATCTATTGGAATACTATTCCATGATGTTTCTGTATCTATATGTATGTAAAAAGGTTTAATTTATTTCTTTCTCTCTACATAGCTGATCGTACAAACCAAACTGTCCATCATGATGGTCACTGAACCGATCGGCATGACTTAAATTCTCTTGTTACAGTGCAATACTGAGAAGAGAGAGTAGAGAGTCCCAACGCCTTTTGAAGAGAGAGAGTAGAGAGTCCCAACGCCTTTTTCGTTTCTGCAAGTAGTCCCAAACAATACTAAGAAGAGAGAGTACAAAGTCCCAAAGCCTTTATCGTATCTGCAACAGTCCCAAACAAAAACCACATATTATACTCGTACACTTCACAAAGAATATATCCACATACATATCACGTATTAAATATGTACATGTACATCACAGCTGCATGGCATTCAGCTTTTACTTTTTCCTTTTTTATGTTTAAAAAAATTTAGATATATTGAGTTCTACGAGTGACACTCGCTGTGCCTTTCTTGAAAATCAGATCAATCGTTTCATTGTACTTGTATATGTGTGTGTGTGTGAGAGAGAGAGAGTGAGAGAAAAGGAGAGAGGCGCGGCGTTGTATTTTGTATGTGAGACAGAGATAATTGTTAATATGCACTGCTGAACGCTATTGGATCTGAACATTCACGGGACCATAGAGATAGATTGCGACCTTATTTCCTAAATCCATAGAAGTGTCTTCACAGTTGACATTATTATGAATGGTTAGCAAAGAGAAAGTTTCTTATGTTGCATAAAACGTTCTGATCTAGGCTTATAGTTTCAATGAAATTCACACCCCTAATAATATTGAAGAGCTTCAAGGTTTGCATAAGCTTCGCCCAAAACAGAAATGAAATCTTACAGAATGGTCTACACTGACGCACTGTAATAGTATTCGGTTTAGCTGCTAAAAACATGTTCAACATGCTTCCCATCAACTGAGATCAAATGAAAAGCGCAACATTTATACGTGGGCAGGAGCATTTGGTGACATGATATGCCATCTTCAATGGATAAAGAGAGAAAATGAGATTTTTGTGTGCATGTCAATGTAACATTTGCCTCCCAAGTCCGGGGTCAGGGTTTAATTTTTCTGAGCTGGGGCTGGACAGTCCTGACCACATGGGTGGTGAGATGTTGAAAACAAGCTCTTTCGGGGATCACTCGGACTTCAGGTTAGCTATTTCAAACTCATTATCTTGTCTATCTTTAATTTGGTTCCTTCCTAGTCTCTATCATAGCGCGCATTTGAGCTCTATATTCTAGTAGTCGCTAGACATTCAACCCTTTCTTTGTGAGATTTTCGGGATCCCATGAGTGCTATACTTACCTTTTATTGTACTTTAAAATCAATTAAACCTAATGCAGAAGAGTAGATCTCAACGATCCACCTTCCTTTAAAAAACGACGAGTGAAATTTGAGAATGCATGCGTGTAAATGTGAGAGATATTTACAGAAATTGAATTTTCCCAACTTTCGAATTGAAAATTAGAATTTAATGTTGAATTAATATGGAGAGAAAGTTGAGAGAAACAAAGTGATGAGAGAAAGGAAATAAACTACAAATTTGAGTTATTAATACGTATATCTATATATGTGGAAAAGGGAACTACATAGAGAAAGATACACCAATGGATAGAAGAGCTTAGAGATTTTAGAGAGCCATGTGATAATCCATTTTCTTTGCACACAGAATGAATCGATAGTGACTTTAAAGATTAAATAATGTGTTTACATAGACGGAAGTAGATAGCCAATTTGATGAAGGAGTTATCCAATATTTTTCCTTACTACAAACAATGAAGGAGTTTTCCAATCTCTTAAAACCATGCAATGAGGTCATTCAACAACATCATGTGGATAAAAACATTGCGCCGAAACGCAAACAAGTAAAGAGCATAAAAGCTCGAAATTACTTGATGGGGAGAGACAACTCAATATGTTATGTGATAATTGCATGCGATCATGTTCTTAACTATTTGAGATAACATAAAGTAACTTTACCATATCTTTATTGCAACATGCATGGTTTTGATCAAGGCTTATTATTGGTGGATGAACAAGTGAAGATGTAAACTAAAGAAAAGACTTGAAGGGGCTCATCCAAATTTTCATTTTGGGCCATGAAGTGCTTGAAAAATCATTTGGACTATGCCAATAAATATAAGAGCATCAATAGGTGGAGTGTTTGACCATACTGGCATCACATTCTATTTATATGATTATTTTTGTCTATTTCCATGTAATTTTATATTTTAATGGGATTTTAGGTATAAACATTCCATTTCTATAAAGGCATACAAGTCCATGAGGCTCTACAGTAATTATCCAATTTTCTAGAATTTTATTGCATTTTAAAGAGCCCAAATTGATTTTCAAATGAGTGTGATTACTATTTTTAAGCTAGATGAGGCTAAAACCATGTGAAAAAGGCAAAGTCCAAAGGTCTAAAGGACAACAATCCCTTGTGTCACTCATGCTTCGTATCCATTTCAATGAAAATTCATGCATCTTTCTTCTTCAGATGTATTCTTTCATCTCCTCCTTCACTTAGAGCTTCTATGGTGTTCTTGGAGTGTTACAAACTCAACTCTAACTAATGAGAGTAATTTCACATGCATGGTGTGTGAATGTGTGTGTCTATGTGTGTGTGTGTGTGTCTCATTGTATCTTAGTATGCATGGATTGCTTCTCTTCTCATTGATCTTATCTTAAGCTCCATGGCATTGTGGTGGCATGTATTCATACACTCGGAGAGAATAAAGTATTTGGAGTGACATTTAAATTTGCTCTCCATCACTAGAAGCCAATGAGCTTCATGTTCATAAGTCTATAGTATTTTTTGGCACCATTTTTGAGGAGTGTGCTATTGTTCCATGTCTCCCTTGATGGTTGAATCTTGAAAAAAGGTTATAAGATTCTTGTTAAAGATGTTGGTGACATTCTATGGATTTCTCAAGGGATTTTGGAGCTTCTACACTTCATCTTCTTCATCTTTAATACTCGATACAATAAATATGGTGTCTCTCACATGGTTAGGATTCACACCGGCTAGTAAATGCAAATATACATTCCTCTTCTTAATATTCATTATGTGTACATGCTTATTGAAATTATGAAAGTAAAACAATATAGAGAATTCTTGATCGAAAGCTCAAGCATATGATTTCCTCAAAGAAATAAAAGGAATAGTTATGTATGCTTGCATTCATTCATTGAAGAGAGAGTGAAGTTCTATTAATTCTCATATTAGGGAGAATCGTATATCAAGCTAAAGAGAGAGAGGTATTATGAAGTGGAGACTTCTGTGGAATTAATGAGGCATGTGAAGCAATCAAGAGAATTGACAAGAACAATGGCATTATTTCTTTGGAAAGTGAGAGATCAATTTGACGTTTGCATATTTTTTGAGGAGGACATTGTAGCACACAAGGTGCAAGGAGTGTTGAGATGTATAGGAGAGACCTTGATTGAGAAGGGCGAGCATAGGCATTACGGAAACATGATATAATTCAGCAAGGAATGACAAGGATACTGCTGCCAGAGAATACACATGCTCTGAGGAAGTTTATCACCAAAATTTCAAGATAAGAGAGGTGAGTATTGTACGAGGTTATTGAGAGATGCAAAAGGAAAATTGAAGATGAAGTAAGTGGACCATAGAACTCTTCCAATCATGTCCCTACAATAGTAATCTGAGAGACATCAGTATGTTGAGGCATTGTGAAGTGAACAATTTTCTTAGCACTTGAGGCTAAGAGGGATCTGGCAAGGCAGAGTTAAAAAATGGAGAAATCAATGATAAACTAGTGAGAGAGAAAAATAATTGAGTGATGTCACTGGATGAAGGTTTCAAGAGACATGGATGTTGGAACTCTTCCCTACCTAGTGCAAGAGATGCTTTAAAAACCAAGGCTAATAAGTGAGAAATACTTGGCCAATTCAATTGAAGCAGCAAGGAAATTTAAAGTTGGTTGATTGGCTGGTTTAGCTCCACAAGATTTCCTTGCAACATGCAAGAAGAGGCATCATCATGTGAGGACCAAAAAATGATTCTAGATTGGAGGAACTTTGGATCAATGATAAAAAATGGGAAAGACTAATATTCGAATAAACTATGTGTATGTGAGCCATAGAGTGGTTAGACATTGCTACAACATTCATTATTCACGAGGCACCTTTGTTGAGCTTGGAAAAATACTATAATTTGGGAAACATAATGAAAATGATGCGATGAGTGATAAGAGATATAGAACAATGTCCTTGAGTTAAACGTATTCGAGAAATGCCATTGAGAGTCAAGGGGGCGTTTGAAGAACTTCTATGCTCAAGGAGGTTAGTATGGGAAGGTAAACACAAGTAAATTTGAATTTAAGAAGAATATCAAAAAAAAAATCATTAAATTAAACCAAGGAAGTCCTTGGGCTGAAGTAAAGAGGTGAATTGAAGACATTCTTTATCCTAGGAGTCTTGTAATAGAGGGCGGAGCCGTGAACTTTTAAACTAGCTAGAAAAATGTTCCCTAAGGACTAATATTGATCCAATGATGTCCCTATGAGTATGCATTCTAGATATATCATTGAATAATTGTGGGCTTAAGAGGACATCTGCTAGGGTAAATGAAGCAATGGAGGCCCTTAGAAGAGGCAAATATATTCATATATGCTGCAAGGTGTGGATCTCATAACAACTGGAGTTCAAATGATTCCCTTTAGCTATACATCATATTGACATCCTCCTATGGATGTTCCACCATCATCCCAAGAATCTAAGAAATGCAAAGTGTAAGAGAATATTCCAAGTGAATATTGATTATCAACTACTTTTTCAGTCGATGACAAGAGGGAAGTTGAAGCTTGAGTAACCAAGCAAGGTCTCAATGCAAAGGAAGGTTAGAGAAATATGTAACATAATCCTAGTAGGAGATGGTTGAACCATGCCTTATGAGAGAGGATTAGGAATTAGTCCTAGGCCATGGCTTTTCAACCAAGTGGTTAGCCCATCACACTCATAATCGAGAGGTAATGAGTTCAATTCCAATATTGGTATTAGAGCCTAGTTGAGGAACTTAGGCAAAATAGAGGTAAGAATCCTTAATTCTGGGGCATTTGGGAGGGCCTTGACCGCAAGTGAAAGGAAGGTGTTGCTTTATCTAATCCAATAATAGCTTAGCAATTTAGGGAATTTTTTGGATGGATATCATTCACTGTTTTCATGCAAATTGTTATATTTTAGAGATGTACAAGCCTGGAGGAATGAGAAGTTCCTTGCTCAAGGGATAGCCAAGGCCAAAACCTAGAGAGTTCATACAAGGTACCCACTCATAATGATGAGATGAGTAGAGGGAACTTCAAGAGAAATCTAGATGGTGACTAGGCATTGGCTATATATAGGCGGGGAGGTGAGTCCCACGTATGTCATTCTCCATTTCTCACATTTGGTATTAGAGCTTTATCAGCATTTCATTCAAAGGGTCAACCACTTGATGAACAGTTATGGAAATGTATAGGGTCATCTTCTTGAAGCCCTTAGATAGATGCAACAAACTCCAAATTACATTTTTCTATGCCAAAATCTAGATGAACTTATCTAGTTTACTTTCACAAAATTTCATCTTAAAGTTCAATCAAATACTCATTTAAATGTATCATTTTATCTCTACTACACGTATGCTTAGGTAAGCCTAAAAACAATGCACTTGGACATTTAGAATATCTTCTAACTATGAAGATAAATTCTAAAATCTTTGAATGTTGGGTATACCATGGGGTCTATATTGGAGTATCTTCTCCTACAAAAAGTTTATATGAATTCCAATTTCTTGTGATCTAATATTTGATTCAATTCGCATGAGTTGATATTTCATGCAAGATGCATCCTGCACAGCTCTAGTTGAGTTGATTTATTATATAGTTTCTCATTTCTCACCTCAAGATGAGTTGATGTTACAGATAGTTATGAGTGACAAAGTCATAGGAATGACTTTTTCCTTTCCATACAAGAAAGGAAACACCAAGAACACATCATAATTTCATCATTATTATTCATGGTGGTGAGTTCTAGCCGATTTATTCTTATCATTTCGATAGAAGTGTTTAACTTTAATCTCATACATACATCTATGTGGCTTATAAAGTTTCGTTGTATGGGACATCAAAATTAGTATTCTACCTAGTTGTAGGATAGTTGGTATGGGAGAGAAGTCTTTGAGATTTTATTTTGTTTCTTATGAG
This sequence comes from Ceratopteris richardii, assembly GCA_020310875.1. Classification (NCBI taxonomy): domain Eukaryota; kingdom Viridiplantae; phylum Streptophyta; class Polypodiopsida; order Polypodiales; family Pteridaceae; genus Ceratopteris; species Ceratopteris richardii. Next base: position 68,470,463 of record CM035425.1, on the reverse strand, counting down.
TTGGAGTTCATTCATATGATCTTCGTATTATTAGCCAACAAAGAGGCAATTGAGACAGTCACTCTGTATGTGATTGCAAACAAGGCAAGTCCATAGGTAAGTAGCGTAGAAGCGAAAAGGCAAGGTTTGCACATAAGAATTGTGAATAGGAAATTGCATTAAGAAGAAATTCATAGAGTACGTACTACTTTATTCGATATGCCTGAGGTTAGGCCATGATTCATACATAGTGTGTATGGGGTGAGCTAGATGCTTAGCTTAGTGTTCTATCAATGTGTAGACACCTACTTACCATTTTTTAGTGTATTTAGTGAACTCATATTATGGTCCTTATTATCTATGGGAGTGCTAGAGTATTATAGATATTTGCTATAGATATATCATTCCTAGTTGGTAATGATTTGATCATAGTGATGGTCAGAGATAAAGCAAGTTTCATCCACTTGAAACATCTTGCAAGTTATGGTTGAGAAGGTGGTGGTATTTCCACTAGTTGCTATACTTTCTTAGCACTTCTTCACTTGGCATGATGGACTTAGTTCCACAGAGTTGATTGGGACTTAGCTTGTATGGGAGATACTTTGATCCATAGTTTGAATTCTTATATATGATAGATCTAGATTTTGATTCATAGTTTGGATATGATAGATTGAGATCTTGGTGCATAGTTTGGATCAATGATAGAAAATACTGGATTCACACTTTGGATCATGATGAGAATTTCTTGACTTTCATTTCATTATAGTGATTAAATCAATCATATTTAGTCGTGCTTAGCGATTAAGCACTATTTGGGAAACATTTCCATATTTTTTTAGTATTTTTCTAGAGAGATTGGGGTAGAGTCAAATTGTTTTGGATGAGCATAGTAATTTTTTCATTAATCTAGTGGAGTAAGTGATTCTGCATGATTATACCATGTGAGAAGCTGTTACTGGTTATTTCAAGGAGATAAGAGCAAGCTACCAAGGTTTCTACATGGGAAAAGTGGTCACAAGTTAGTGGTCAAGGTCTAGGCATAGGCAATCCAAGGATATTCTGAGTACTTATGTTGCACATATATGGACTTAGTAGGCCTCAGAGGGACTTCTATAGTATGCCCAATGCAAGGAGTACTATTTAGTGGTGGAAATGCTAGATGGGAAGCACAAAGACTAGTTGTCTACTTTTTGAGCATCTGGTATTTTGAACACCTAGCTCACTCTACTCTTATTGTTTGGAATCATAGATTTCAATTCCCAGGTTTATAGCTCAATCTATATCATTGAGGAGAATGATCTTTAGAAGGGGGAGGGAATGTTATATTCTAGGGATGTACATGTCTGAAGGAATGAGAAGTTCCTTACTCAGGGGCTAGCCAAGGCCAAAAGCTTGAGAGTTCATATGAGTTACCTACTTCTTATGGCGAGATGAGTAGAGGGAACTTAGAGGGAACTCTAGATGGTGACTAGGCAAGGGCTATAAATAGGCTGGGAGGTGAGTCCCAGGTATGTCATCCTCCACTTCTCACAATATTGATGATCTTTATGAGGAAGTAGTTTTCCTATCAAAGGTAGCAAGATGTTTTAACATTTCTCTTATCTATGAAAATGCCAATGGGCATGGAGCATCTAGGTTTGGAGACCCATGAGTGTTCACTATGATAAGGATAAAAAATATAGATGTGAAACTGATTGTGTGCCATAACATTGTTGTTAATCATGAGATCAATTCCTATGAGGATAAGAGAGGATCTTTGTATGTATTTGGTAAAAATCCAAAGAGAATTGATGAGTTCGGATTACAACCTCCATACAAACCACACCATAACTATGGGGAAAGAACAAGTGGATCTAATGGTAAACATCCTAAAATTATGAGAGAGGATGATTTTCAGCAAATGTATGTGGTAAGGAATCTATTCTTTGCTAAAATATTACATGATGGGATAGCTTGAGAGGTTTTCCACTCACTGGAAGCTAAACAATGATTTTGGACCTTCCATTGACACAAAAAATGGGTGTTTCATCTAGACATTCATGAAGAATTTTGAGGTCAACAAGTCTTTGTGAGGAGTGTGCCTAGAGCAGAAACACTTACCTCAAGGTTCATAACTCAAAGAAGTGAATGTTGAGTGACTAAAGAGGTGTCATAACCATACCTTTTTGGCTTCCTTTAATCTCTAGTGGACCTCCTTATAGTTTGTTGAGATGATTCTACCACATCTCTCATCTTTTGCACTTTGGATTTGCCTAACACATGGCCATTAGCTGGGCGGTGCACTGCAGAACTGCACGTGCAGACTAGAGAGATTTGTGGCAGGACGCAGGGACGTTCAGAGGACAGAGAAAGAGCTGAGAATGGCGGCGCACTTAGACGGTGTCCACTGCTGATGTGTGGCTGGCGGAGAATCCGTAGGTAGAGAGATACTCGGCCCAGGCGCTGCAGAAACCGCATGGCGGCATGGGTGAGAAAGAATGGATGCGTCACGCGTGTGTTGTTTTGGCAACCCAGAGGAAGAGAGAAGCTATAGATGATCAAAGTCCGTTGCTCTGTTAGCGCTGCAGAGATTCCGGGTGATTCCACGGAGAGAGAGAAAGAGTCGCAGCTGTAGCCTGGTAGAGAGAGAGGTGATGCATACGAAACTATGACAGTGGTCGGTGGCCCTGTCAGGTGCTACCCATTGCCCAACATCTAGACGAGAGACAGGGATCTAGACGGCGCTACGACGGTGGAAGTCCACGTGAATGAGAGGGAGGAGATTCGGTCCGTAGAGATGCGCACAGTAGGCTAGCGAGGAGAGAGAAAGTCATGTTAACATCTTCAGAGAGAGAGATAAGCGGTACGCAGAGAAATGAGGGGAGGGGAGAGATTTGCGCATCTGTTGGCGCTCGATAGAGAGACCCAGAGGGATGTCAACGGCGGCTGCAGCTGATTCTGGACAGCATGTAGAGAGAAGAGAGGAGCTGTAGAGAGGTTCGGACGACGTTGTAGGAGGCGGCTACGCGACATGGGGAGAGAGAGTGAGACAGAGAGAGAGAAGAAGGGAGAGATTACCTCTCCTCCTCCCACGGCGGCGCAATGAGAGATCGCGCTTAGTGGCTGAAGTAGAGAGAGAGATGTCATTCGGCTTCTGTTTTAATTTTGAGAGAGAGAGAGCACATCAGATTTGTTTTGTTGGAGAGAGCAGATCATCAAGATGACTTCGTCTGCAGTTGACCAATTGAACGCTACTGTAGGGAATTATTTTCCAGGAGTATATAATTCAATGGTTGGAAATCTAGGTCAACCTGAGAAACGCAGAAAAAGAGAGAGGAGAGAGAGAGAAAGAGAAGGAGAATAAGTAATGTATGAAGTTTATAAGGTTGCTTGACCATAATGAACCCAATAGCTACAGAGTGCATAATAATGTTTGGGAATTTATTGGTTCAAATATGGTATATTGTAGGTCGAAACTTCCATAAAGAGATAATTGACAAATATTAAGCCAAATTTTTGCAGGTATTGGAAGCGAATTCTTAGTAAAATCTAAGAGTCAAGTTTTATCCTATCGTTTGCCCTACTGAAATTACTTTCTACAACATACGGAGATCACCTATGGCATATTTGTTTTACAACTTCAAGGAGTTTTAAGTACGAAAGTTCCTTAGAATAAAGGGTTTTATGTAAGGAACAAATTGTTATCCACATATCTGAAAGGCAACCTTAGGAATTCCTTTATTTGCCATATGAACAAGCGATCATGTGAGGAAGAATGACGGGGAAGAAAGAATTCTGATTTTATGCTTACCTTATTATTATTATTATTATTTTTTTTTTTTCCTTCGGCCACATTGCTTCATTTAAAGGGGAAATGATTTTTCAAGTATATTTCCTTCTTTTCTACATATACTAACATGATTTTACCCTAGCCCCGTGGATCTTAACTGTAGAACTTCTTACCAGGTTTACGAAGTATATAAATTGATTGAAGACTAAAGATAAAGAGTACTCCCCACCCTGTGGGTTTCTTCTATGGAACGCTTCCCCAGGTTATTGCGATTTCTGATTATCTGAAGTAAAGCGAAGGCCATTGCGGAGGATACTTGAAGAAAAGAACGGACCAAAGAAAAGTTGGAAGAAAAGCTTGGACCACGAAGATCGAAGTGGAATCCCGTAGGCGATTTCTCGCACTGTAGCGAGGGATCTAGAGTTTACACTAGCCGGCCCGCACTGTAGCGGCGGCGTTCATATTGTATCATCGCACCGCACTGTAGCGGTTTTATTGTACCAGCAGCCTGCACTGTAGCGGCCTCTTTGTATCATTCATTTTTATTGGAGTACTTCAGTTTCATTTTTCGTTGTATCGTTGGCTTCATCTGCATTCCCTGTATCACTAGCGTATCCGATCGTCTCTTTCCGACGCCCACGGTCCCACGTCTGGACACTTCCGAGGGGCAAGGGACCCACACGTACGAGGATCGCGCACGCTTCGGAGAGCACAGGCGAGGCGCCCAGCGCGCAGACGCCGCTCGCAGGACAGCGGGAACGGCGCACGAGAGCGGGTCTTGATCCAACCCCACGCGCCGGCTTCCTGCCACGACCTCCTTCTTCCCGACAACGTGAATCTAGATAACACGGGACTTGGGGCAATGGAAGAACAGGTGAGCTAAATCTTTGATGCATCGATGGCAACGCTTGCACCATGGCGGCACACCACACATTTTGTTAGCCCTTGCATTGGACCAGATACCTTTATGCAAGATCTGCCACATGAGAACAGACTTTTTTATCTCAATTAGGGGGTGCCAAATAGACCTGAACTTTAGTTCCCATCGAAGTTTGGTCCAATAAAGGCACCATCTCTTGTTAAGAGTGTGATGAACATCTAAGTTCTCTTTGAAGTTAAGGATTCTAGATAGTTTCTTGCCATTGCTCCATTTGAGGCCCTCTAGGCAAGGAAGATCCTGACCATAGAGAAGTCGGGTAGTTGAGCGGTGTCGTCGAGATTTTCTCTCCTCTCTCACTTGTGAAGGCCTACATACAAAGTTTCAAAGAAATCAAGAAATTCCATGGTAGCGGTCAAAGCTGGTCAAAGTTGGGAAATTAGGGCAAAAATTTCATTGTCACCAAATTAGATGAAAATCCATATACTTGTAAAGATTGTCAAAGGCAGTCTATAGCCTAAATTTTTGCAGAAAATGGATTTTGTAGCACATTGATATGCTATGTTCATTTTATAAAAATGTATTTTTTCTAGTTTGACCCTACAAATTCTTGTATAGAAATTTATGTTAGCCATATGGTTTGGCATGTATAAAGATCATATGTGGCTACATATTTGTACAAATTTTCAAGGCCATCAAAGCTTCCTAGAGACCTTAATGCCACCTTGCAAGCTTCCAAATGTAGTCAAACTTGTACAAGGGAGATTCAGATGGGAGTTATTTCTGCATATTCCTGAAGGAGATCTTTGGAAACATAGTCCTACAAAGTTTCATCTTCATCAAAGCCTATTTGGAGGGTCAAAGAGCACAAAGTCCAGTTTTCAGGATCACCGCAGTTTTCTAGTTTAAGCGAATTGAAGGGTTGAAGGGCCACCACATGGCGAAAGTTGATTGAGCCATGTTGTACGATGAAGATGAGCTCATATTCAAGGGTGGAGATGCACTTATGCTTAAAGCAAGGAGGATCCACGAGTCTTTCCATAAAAGAGGATAATTTTTGACAATCAAAGATCAATAATGCAGCTTTTCTCAAAAAATAGTGGCTTATCTTATCCAAATTAATGTCAGCACTGATTCGATGGTCCACATCATCCCCAGATCCAATGGTGGAGAATGAGGGTGCCTAAATTTCACTCCTTTACACTAGATTTGATAGAAAGAATAATTCCAAGCCATTGATTTGATTAATCTAATGGTTGTAATCAAAAGTAGTGATCCTAGAGTTAAGAGTTGATTTCTCTAGATCCAAGGGCCCAAATTCATTCAAAAAACTATATAAACCCCCCTCCAAACTCCTAGAGTATCATTGTTAGGCATCCATAGGGCTCATGCTAGCTTACGGTTTCCTTGAGACGATCACCCTCGGTTGAGCGAGTGAGGATCCAAGGTGAGCTAGTATGAGTATAGTACCTAGTCTCAAATTTAAGTTAGAACTCCAATCTAGGATAGGCTCTTGAAACCAGCATCTCTATCTCGACTCACCCTCGGTGGAGCGTGTGAGTGAGTTAGAGCTGATTTTAATGAGTCTTAGACTTCTTTAGTTAGACGTTACGAGCCTAGACATACATAGGGTCACTGGAGTGGAACTCACCTTCTTACGTGTGACATTCGGTTGAACTGTCATGGTTTGAGGGTCGGAACCACCTTTGATCAGTAGACTGCCTAGCTTGACGTACCACGACGATCTTATACATGTATCTTAAGTCCAATCCTTTTAATTCATGTCACTTGTCACTTGTCTCTTGTCTCCTCTCTCAGTCTCTTAAGTATTTTTACATGTCTTCTATTTCTTCTATGTGTGAGAAGGCTCCGCAGTATTGCGTTGAACCAGTGAGGATGTTTCTTTGAGCTTGTGAGTAAACTCTATCATCATAATTCACTTGCATGCATATAATCCATACATACCCATACATATTGATTAGTTTCTGAAAGTGTATAAGAAGCTCTAATATTGGACCATTCTTCCTTTCGAAACTGGTTTATGTGTAAGGATTCCATCTATTCTCGTCATGCATACATATCATCCAAAGAAGACTATGCATATGGATTGGAATTAGGAAGTGTTTAAGAAGCTCCTTCAATGGACCATTCTTCCTTCCAAATTTCATTCGTATGTATGGTTCTCTTTCATTCTTATCATTCATGTTCATAAATCTAACTTGCACTCCTACATTCCTATTCCCATAATCATTTCAACATCTCTCTCTTCTCCATACTCAACATTAATTTCACTTTCATGTCCTTAAACCTTCCAACATTCATTAGCTTCATACACCCTGTGTGTGCCACGACCAGACCCGATCCACCCGGATTGCGATCACCTCCACATTTGAACCTGACGTGAAACGCTTCGTGGCATTTCCTTCTGATCTTGTTGGGAGGTTGTGATCCATATTCTTTGTTTCATATTTTTCATCCTCATCATATCATCATCATCAGTCTTGAGTGTTGCACTGGATTTCTCACAGTATCATGCACATCTTCATCGTGAAGTAAACGCATTTGTGAGAGATCTAGAGCATCGTGCATCACTTGCTTATTCACATAAGATGGAGGAAGGATTCAAATCCCTTATTGTTGAGAAACAAGGCCAAAGAATAGTCTCTTCTATGTTGAGAGAGAAGGGAAAATTCAATGGCATCAACATCACAAGCTACTTAGATTTGTTTGAAGAGCAAGCTATGATTTTTGGTCTTCCCGAAGATCTTTTGATATCATTCTTTGAACGAATTGTTGATAGCTCTATCATAAACCGTGTCACTCAATATGATAGTCTTCCTTGGAGTGATTTTAGAAAGGAGATGCTCAAAGAATTCTATCTTGAAGATTATAGCCAACATAATCGCGATGGATTCTTAGGATGGGTCAATTCTCCAAAGCCTAGTAGCTCTATTACTCACTTACAAAATGAGTATATTAGACGCTATGAACAACTTCCTGATGAGGATAAGATAACTTTGGAACCTGATCTTGTGATCAATTTTCTTAAGCTTCTTCATCCTGAAACTCGTAGGGAAGTTGAACAGCGATTAGAAGAACCAGATAAGCGCTATGGTCTTACTGACAATTGGAAAAAAGTGCGTAAAGTAGTAGAGGCTGTAGCCCATAGACATCAAAGATAATCCATGCTTTATGAGCAAACTAATCTTCCTCAAGCTAGCCTTCCACAAACTAAGGAGCAAGTTAGAGAACAATCCCATGCTATGCTTTTTGACTCTACTCCTATTCCTCAAATGATGGAGCCTACTCAAGGTTTTAAAGTAGAGCCAAATAAAAGTGTAGTTGAACAATCTCAAGTGGATATTCTCACTAAGCGAATGGAAAGTCTTATTGCTACACAATCCAATTTGGCCAAGACTATAGATTCTTTACAATCTAGTTACACCAAAACTTTCCAAAATCAAATGAACCCAATGACTTTTCAAGAGCCTAATCAACATGTTATAGCTACCAATCAAAATCCACAAGTAGCTCCTACTCAAGCATATCAAGTTCCTCCAATGCATAATCCTTCAATGCAAAATCCTCATCCTCATGTGCAAAATCCTCAAATGTATCAAAACATGTATCTTCAAGCTTCTCAAATAGCTTTTCAAAATCCTCAAAATCAAAATTTTCAAAATCATCAACCGTATAATATGGAAGCTCTTCTTGCACCTCAAGTACCACATGTTGCTCCCCAAGCTCCTCAAATACATCAATTGCATTTTCAAAATCCTAATTATCCTGTTCAGGCAATACCGTATCAACAAAATCCTCAATTTCAAAATTTCCCACCACAAGTTAATCAAAATCCTCAAAATCAAAATGGTTTTGTGCGTGGCCCTCGTAGGTGTCCTTGGTGTGATTCATTAGAGCACTTTTTGAGAGATTGTGAATTATTGAAGGCTGCTAAGGAGCAACGACTAGTAATAGACATAGACAAGAAAATCTGTGACTATCGATCTAGGCTACCTTTGCAAGGAAATTATGGTAAGGGAGGAATGAAAAAACATTATGAAAATATAACCATAATGGACGTAGGAACTAGAGGAGTGAAACTAGAAGCTCTTGATGAACAACAAGTAGAATCAAGTAAACCCACAAAGGAAGGTGATTTTTCCATAGAGGCTTTAGTAAGAGCACGGGATGAGATTAGGAGAATAACGGCTTGGGAGTCACCGATAAGAGATCAATCTCTTATTTCTCACATATCCAATGTAGAAGAAAAACGAAAAAGAGATGAGGCTGAGCCTAGTGAAAGAAGAGTGACTCGAAAACAAACCTCAGAGGGAATAGAAACAATCATAGAGCAAGGAGAAACATCACATTCTAAAGATAAGAAACAAGAATCAGAACCCAATGAACAAAAACAAGAGGAGAAACAAAAAGGGAAGAAGACAAAGCAAAGAAAAACAGAACCAAAGCGTTTAGATAAACCAGAACAATCAAAACAAACTGAAGACCAAACACGAGAACATGAACAAAAACAAGATCCTGAGCAAAAACAAAAGAAACCAAAGAGAAAACCTAAAGCCATCTTGAGTTCAGAAATTGAGAGAAAAATAGATCCTATGGAGATTTTAGATGACATTTTGCTTAAGAGTCAAGTGACTATGTCTTTAGAACAAGTTTTCTCTATTGCAAAGGCTGTTTTTAAAGATAACTTTATCGGCCTAATTAAAAGGAAGAGGTTTCCGCTTAATCTAGATACTGAGATGCAAGATTCTCTAGATCAAGATCAAGCTATGAATGAAGCCTTAAACTTTGATGAATCTGATGAAGAGGACTTTGATGATGATGAAGTAAATGTTAATAAAAATTTCTTAGGACCTATTCAACCTGACCATGAAAATCATGAAAACAACCCCGAAAGTCACTTTAAAAGAACATTTTGGTCTAGAGGTACATCAGAGATGCATGTTAAAATAGGAAATGATAAGAACACTATCACTGTAAATGCATTAGTAGATTCCGGCTCTGAAATCAATGTGATTTCAAGAGAAGTCTATGATAAGTTTCGATGGCCCATAGATAAAGATTGTGGATGGCATATGAGAACTGCAGATAATGGTGTAGGTACCCTGTATGGAGCTTGTGCTAGTGTGCCCATATCCATAGGAGGAATCACAGAAGAGTTTCACTTTTTTATTCAAGATAATTGCTCCTATGAAGTTCTCTTAGGTCAACCCTTTATTTGTGAGAGTCGTATGGAAACTAAAGCCATGGATGATGGGTCTACCTATGCTAGATTTAAGTCTAAGGATGGAATGCAATCACTTCAAGTCATGACAGTAGGAGTGAATCATCCTAGGAATCGATTGTCAATTAGAAAGAAACCTATTGTTACTCAGGGTCATGAGCATGCTTGTAGTGATTGTGCACCTCGATTCATGTTTGGAGCTACATATGATCAAAATTTCGGATAGAATCCATTGTTGAGCGGGACAACAGTGGATATTGGTTTGACATCTCGCATCCAACCAACATGTACAATAGTTTCTCACTTTGTTTTCCACATTCTAGATTAGATTTTCTTCATAAGAGTCAATTGTCCAAGTCTTTTATCCAAAAAACCCAAAAAAATTATAAAAACAACAAAATCATGGAACATGATGAGAACATTGAGCATGTGATTGAGACATCTCATTGTTTCTCTACTCTTGAGGAGTTAGAGTTATGTCTTCAACAAAATTCTAATTCCCATATTATTCTGATTTCTTCCCTTGATGAGTATGCTCTAATCCAAGAGTATGCTCTCAATGTTGACAAGTGCTCAAAATTTTACCAAACACATGATGCCTTAGTTGAAACAAAGTACAAAACTGCAGACAAAAAAATCAAACCCATAGCTCAACCATTACCTCAAGGAAGTAATGAAAAAATTATTGATGTGAAAAATGATCCAATTCTTCGGGATAAGAAAAACATAGGACATACATTCACGGATGAGACAATCAAACAGGTGAAAATTGGTAGAGATGATGACTTTCTTTTGCCAGCAGAGAGAGATAAATTTGAGAGAGTCATACGTAGCCATGGAAAAGCCTTTACTATGTATCCTCATGAGATTGGTTGTGTAGATCCTAAGCTAGTTGCACCCATGATAATCTTTACTATCCCACATATTCCATGGAATCTTCGTCCTATACCTGTTCCAAAGACTCACTTACCTGAGCTAATGAAACTACTTAAGGAGAAGATAAACATGAGAATTTTAGAGCCATCTTTTGCACCTTACTCAAACAGATGGTTCACTGTGCCTAAAAAGAATGGGAGACTACGTTTTATTCAAGATCTCCAACCCATCAATAAAGTCACCATAAGGAATGTAGGAACAGGACCCATTGTAGATGAGTTTGCTTAATCATTTTCAGGACATTCTATCTATTCAATGGGTGATTTATATTCTGGATATGACCAATTCCAGTTAGCAATTGACAGTCGTGACATAACCACAATGAAAACTCCTTTAGGCTTAGTGCGAATGTGTACTTTACCTCAAGGAGCGACTAATTCTGTGGCTCATATGATGAGTGCTATGAATATGGTCTTACATGATTTTATCCCTCATATAACTATGCCATTAAAGGCAGGAACGTGTAAAGGACATTACTGTAGATTCATCTGGATGTCGTAAATTTGTTCTTGACCATATCTCTGATTCTGAAAGAATATTTCAACGATTTGAAGAGGTAGGTCTCACATTTTCCATAGAGAAATCTATTTTTGGTGTCAACGAGGTGCTTATTGTTGGACATTTATTTGGCCATTATGGTCGAAAGCCATACCCACAAAAAGTTGATGCCATTAGCAAGATTTCTGAAACATGTAACAATGTGAGTGAGGTACGTAGATTTCTTGGTGCTTGCATCTTTTATGTTATTTGGATCCCACACTTTGCTCATGTTGCTGATTGTCTTTATGACTTGTTGAGGAAGAAACGAAAATTTATTTGGACTGACAAACACACTCAAGCTATGCGTAAATTGAAGAAATTATTGCTTGAAACTCCCATCCTTAAGCGTGTAGACTATTCTGCTAACAAACCTAATATATTGACTGTTGATACTAGTCCTATTGGTATAGGTTGGCTCATAAGTTAAGACGATAGTGAAGGGAATAGATATGCAATTAGGTTTGGTGCCAAAATTCTACATGAAACACAACGAAAATATCCACAGATCAAACGAGAACTATGGGGTATGGTAACAACTTTGAAAATAGACAAAGAATATTTCATTGGTGCAAATATCAAAGTTGAGACTGATTGTTTGCCTCTCATTGGAATGATAGCCAATTGCTCATCTCCTGATATAGCCATGCTTAGATGGATCTCATATATTAAGTTCATAAATCTTGAGTTAGTTCATATTTCAGGTAAGTCAAACTCAGTTGCTGATATGTTATCGAGAGCTAGATTTGATGATGATCTTGAAAGTGATCTAATAAAGAGTGTGAACTTAATTGACTATGTTCCACATATATATGAGTATGAGCAATTTCATGAGTCTGAGTACGAAAATGAATGGAGAGACATAGGAAAGTATCTGAGTACACTACAACCATTACCTAAGTGGACTACGAATAGATTCCGTAACATTAGGAAACGAGCTTATAACTTTTTCCTATGTAATGGTTATCTTTGGAGACATGCTAAGGGTAAGGTTACGAATCCACAACGAGTCCTAGGAAAACGAGGACTTCAATTGCAAGTTATGAAGGAAATACATGAGACATTATGGGCAGGTCATAAAGGATTTTTTGGAACATATGAAAAAATAAGAAGTACCTATTATTGGCCTAGGATGTATGTTGACATTAGTAGCTATGTTTCTACATGTTCTACTTGTCAACTTCATTCATCAGTCAAACATAGAGATCCGTTGCATCCTACTTATCCACCTTGTATTCACTACAAGTGGGTAGTAGATCTTGTAACTATGCCTAAAGGTATTGACAAAATGCGTTACATTGTACTTGCAAGAGAAGACTTAACTAATCATGTAGAGGGACGTGCACTACGATCTAAGACCACTTACAATGTTTGCAAATTCTTGCTTGAAGATGTCATAAGTCGCTTTGGGTACATAGAGAAAGTAGTTGCCGATCGTGGAGAGTTAAATGCGAGAGAAGCTAAAGAGTTCTTTGAGCGTCACGGTATTCATTTGTCTCTCACTACTGCATATAACCCAGAGGCCAATGGTAAAATAGAGAGAGGGCATCCACCTATTGTGAAAGCCATATCTAAAGCATGTAATGGTGACATCAAACAATGGCCTAAATTCTTACCTTTTGCACTTTGGGCAGATAGAATGACATGCACACGTACTACTGGATATGTGCCTGCTGAACTCATGTACTGTCAAAAACCATTGTTTCCAAGTCAGTCTCATATTTCTGCATGGTCAAATTTGCCTTGGTCTGAAAACATGTCTACTGATGATTTTTTGAGTTTGCGTATTAAACAGTTAGAACAAGGTAAATTAAGACTTGATGATGCTGTTGAAAAATTAAGAGAATCTAGAATGAAGAACAAGCATTATTTTGATAAAACTCATCGATTGCGTCCTAAGCCAATTGAAGTAGGAGATTGGGTGCTCATTTATGATAGTACATTCGACTTTCAATATGATGCACGCAAAAAGCTCACTCAACGGTGGTTTGGGCCATACATAGTATCAAAAGTCAACAACAATGGTACGTATGCTCTTTGTGAATTAAATGGTGTTGCACTAAAAACTTTGATTGCAGGTAAAAGGATAAAGCTATTCAAGAAACGTGATAATGATGAGTACATTTTGGATGAGGACATTGAAGAAGATGACAACAATGAGGCCGATTCATAAACAGGAGTATCCATGTTATAAAAATAAAAAAAAATAAAAATTTAAAATAAAGGAAGAAAAAATATATATATATATATAAAAACATATAAAAATATCATTTCAAGCTCATGTTGCTTTGTTTTTTTTCAAGTTCATTCTACTTTTTTCCCATTCTTGTTTCATGCATGTTTGTTTTCAGTCTTTGCATTACATTGCATATCCACATTTTCTTGAGTCAAAAAAAAAAAAGAAAAGGCAAATGATGATTTCTCTACTTGTGTAAAATTGTATCTTAAGTAGTAACTTATCTACTAAGAAATTGATATAATCTAGGATTGTGGAAAGATAGGGCATGTAGATTTGGAGGTTTATTTTGGTGACATGACTTTCATATATAAACATGCATATGTATCCAGTATCGAAAGCATAATTGTTGAAATCCTAGTTCCTGCTATTGCATGTTTCTACATCCTTAGTCCATCTCACAGCACCTGTATCGGAGTTTAAACGACTGTCCTCCGTCATCAAAAATGGTTGTACCTTGTATCGGGGTTTAATTTTTCCTCGTCAAAAAAAAAAAGCTACATGTTACCAAGAAGTTTACACTTTCTTCCACCCCAAAAAAGTGATCGTAACCATAAAGTTGCCGAATCATCATCATCATCGAAAAAAGAAAAAAAAAAGAGCAAGCCAAAGGAGGATAAAGAGGCATAGTAGAATAAATCACGGGCTATATAAGAAAATTTATGCATTAGTGTAGTTTAGTTAGATTTCCTTGCATGTTATTAGAGAAAGAGCATTTTCATATTTATGTAGGAAAGGAGTTGATCTAAAATAAGCTAAAGATGAAAGATGTCTCTTGAAAATCCTAAATCTTTGTTTATAATCATATTTAAGGTAGTTTGCTTTATGAAAAGGTACAAAATTTTCTTCAAGATGAGAGGAACTGATGCTTAAAACGACTCAATACATCCACTTCCACTTCATATTGATGCTTGATTTTTTTCTTTCTTGTTGCCAATGTTGCTTGTTCATTTGCATATATGTTGCCTATTTGTTCATGCATATTCATGTTGTCTGTTTCAATTCTTTCTTTCATGCAAATTTTGCTTCATGTCACGTTACCTACTTATTCATGTATATAATCAATTTTCCTTCCATGTTTCTTATGTTGCCTATAAAAGAATTTGATGCCTGGAACATTTTGCTTTTCACAGATGCTAGAGTGGCGCTTCCGGAGGAATCGCAGGTTTAGTGGGGGCGAATGTCGTCGAGATTTTCTCTCCTCTCTCACTTGTGAAGGCCTACAAAAAACATATTTGGTGAAGGTAGCCGGAATTCCCCGAGAAGTCCAGGATGCATCAAGGATGTCAAAGGAAGCTCACATACAAAGTTTCAAAGAAATCAAGAAATTCCATGGTAGCGGTCAAAGCTGGTCAAAGTTGGGAAATTAGGGCAAAAATTTCATTGTCACCAAGATAGATGAAAATCTATATACTTGTAAAGATTGTCAAAGGCAGTCTATAGCCCAAATTTCAGCAGAAAATGGATTTTGTAGCACATTGATATGCTATGTTCATTTTGTAAAAATGTATTTTTTCTAGTTTGACCCTACAAATTCTTGTATAGAAATTTATGTTAGCCATATGGTTTGGCATGTATAAAGATCATATGTGGCTACATATTTGTACAAATTTTCAAGGCCATCAGAGCTTCCTAGAGACCTTAATGCCACCTTGCAAGCTTCCAAATGTAGTCAAACTTGTACAAGGGAGATTCAGATGGGAGTTATTTCTGCATATTCCTAAAGGAGATCTTTGGAAACATAGTCCTACAAAGTTTCATCTTCATCAAAGCCTATTTGGAGGGTCAAAGAGCACAAAGTCCAGTTTTTAGGATCACCGTAGTTTTCTAGTTTAAGCAAATTGAAGGGTTGAAGGGCCACCACATGGCGAAAGCTGATTGAGCCATGTTGTACGATCAAGATGAGCTCATATTCAAGGGTGGAGATGCACTTATGCTTAAAGCAAGCAGGATCCACGAGTTTTTCCATAAAAGAAGATAATTTTTGACAATCAAAGATCAATAATGCAGCTTTTCTCCAAAAATAGTGGCTTATCTTATCCGAATTGATGTCAGCACTGATCCGACGGTCCAGATCATCCCCAGATCCAATGGTGGAGAATGAGGGCGCCTAAATTTCACTCCTTTACACTAGATTTGATAGAAAGAACAATTCCAAGCCATTGATTTGATTAATCAAATGGTTGTAATCAAAAGTAGTGATCCTAGAGTTGAGAGTTGATTTCTCTAGATCCAAGGGCCCAAATTCATTCAAAAAACTATATGAACCCCCCTCCAAACTCCTAGAGCATCATTGTTAGGCATCCATAGGGCTCATGCTAGCTTACGGTTTCCTTGAGACCATCACCCTCCGTTGAGCGAGTGAGGATCCAAGGTGAGCTAGTATGAGTATAGTACCTAGTTTCAAATTTAAGTTAGAACTCCAATCTAGGATAGGCTCTTGAAACCAGCATCTCTATCTCGACTCACCCTCGGTGGAGCGTGTGAGTGAGTTAGAGCTGATTTTAATGAGTCTTAGACTTCTTTAGTTAGACGTTACGAGCCTAGACATACATAGGGTCACTGGAGTGGAACTCACCTTCTTACGTGTGACATTTGGTTGAACTGTCATGGTTTGAGGGTCGGAACCACCTTTGATCAGTAGACTTCCTAGCTTGACATACCACGACGATCTTATACATGTATCTTAATTCCAATCCTTTTAATTCATGTCACTTGTCACTTGTCTCTTGTCTCCTCTCTCAGTCTCTTAAGTATTTTTACATGTCTTCTATTTCTTCTATGTGTGAGAAGGCTCCGCAGTATTGCGTTGAACCACTGAGGATGTTTCTTTGAGCTTGTGAGTAAACTCTATCATCATAATTCACTTGCATGCATATAATCCATACATACCCATACATATTGATTAGTTTCTGAAAGTGTATAAGAAGCTCCAATATTGGACCATTCTTCCTTTCGAAACTGGTTTATGTGTAAGGGTTCCATCTATTCTCGTCATGCATACATATCATCCAAAGAAGACTATGCATATGGATTGGAATTAGGAAGTGTTTAAGAAGCTCCTTCAATGGACCATCCTTCCTTCCAAATTTCATTCGTATGTATGGTTCTCTTTCATTCTTATCATTCATGTTCATAAATCTAACTTGCACTCCTACATTCCTATTCCCATAATCATTTCAACATCTCTCTCTTCTCCATACTCAACATTAATTTCACTTTCATGTCCTTAAACCTTCCAACATTCATTAGCTTCATACACCCTCTGTGTGCCACGACCGGACCCGATCCACCCGGATTGCGATCACTTCCTCAACGGTCCCATGCTAAACACTTACTTTGAAGAAGATTCCATTCCTCTAGGGTAACTCTAATTCCTGGGTCCAAGTCTTTGAACGTAATCCACCGGCTGGTCTCTTGTTTCTAGAGTTGTTTCGATTGTTTGAACCCCTTGTTCCATAATCGCTTTGCAGTTTGGAGGTTCCAAAATTCCACCCCTCTAATGCCGCTGATTAGGAACCAGATAGCATCATTTTGTCTTATCCTAGACGCCCATTTCCACTCCTCACTGATTCTGATGAATTGTTTGGCCTTGTTCCAACCCTTCCATAAAGAACTCACCAGGATAGAGCCTTTAGGGGACACCGGGTGGGGGGAGAATAAAAGCGTGAGAATCCCCATGTCCTTCCAACCAGGATGGCCAACTAATGTAATGTCTTCCATGTTTCTGAAGATCAATTTAGCCCAAGAGGACTCACTATTGCTCCAAGCCTTGATAAACCACCTTGTTGTCAGCTTCTCAGCCAATGCAGCGATATCCAAAATTCCCAAGCCCCTTGAGTCTTTTGGGCTAATGCAAGTTTTCTAGTTGATTTTGGGAATCCCCATCCTGTTGGGGTCCCCAGTCCAAAGAAAGTTTCTGTAGATTGTTTCCACTTTGGCCAAGTCTTTCTCCTTAGGTCTCCAACACGAGATAAAGTAAATAGTTGTAGAAAGCATGAATATGTTAACAACCATAGCACGCCCTGCCAAGTTGACTTGCATACCTTTCCAATGATTTAATTTGCTATCCAGCTTGGATAGCACCCAATTCCATCGTTGGTCCATTGAGATGTCGAATCCCATTGGAATGCCGAGGAGACAGAAGACTTGACCTCTAGGGATAACTTGACACCCCTGATCTAACAACAGTTGGGGTGTAGGTCCGCTAATTGCTCTAAAAGCAGTTTTAGCATGGTTGATTTTTAAACCTGACGCCACACAAAAGGTGTTGAGGCACCACCAAAACAGCTCAATGTTGTTCCTATCGTTATGCACAAAGGCATTCATGTCATCAGCAAAGAGTCTTGCAATCATTTGGTCGTGATTTAGAGGTAGGGAAAGACCCTTGAGATTGCTAGCATCCATGTGATGCTTTAATAGGCGACTGAGTCCATTCGAAGCGATAGCAAAGAATGAAGGAGCCAGAGGACAGCCTTGCCTAATTGATCTTTTTAAATGAATGGTCTCAGAGAGCTTACCGTTGATATTTATTCTAGTTGAAGCATTTCCAAGAAGAGTAGAAACCATCTTCATGAACTTTTGGCTGCATCCAAGGTCTTTCAGTGATTGCATAATAAAGTCCCATTCCAATCTGCCATATGCCTTGTCGAAGTCGATCTTAATGAATACCAAATCTTGTGCAAACTCTTCAGCAAACGCAAGGCCTTCCCAAATATCGACAATTGCTTCAAGTATAGATCTACCTTTGATAAAACCTTTCTGTTCCTCACAAAGCCATGACTTTAAATGACAAGAGATCTGTTGGCGATAACTTTTGCAATTATTTTGTATCCCGTTTGGAGCATGGTAATCTGTCGCCAGTTTTCAATTTTGTTCTTATCTCCCCTTTTGTGGATTAACTTGATGACTCCATTATTAAGACACTCAGGGAGGGCACCAAAGGAGAGAGCCTCTTGCCACACCAGACGTAGAGGGGTGGCCGTCTCATGTTTGAAGGACTTGAAAAACTCATTGATGAGGCCATCAGGACCCGGACTTTTCCCATTGGGAAGAGAATCAATAACCTTGATAATTTCATTCTCGGAAATGTTAGAGGGAACTCTAGATGGTGACTAGGCAAGGGCTATAAATAGGCTGGGAGGTGAGTCCCAGGTATGTCATCCTCCACTTCTCACAATATTGATGATCTTTATGAGGAAGTAGTTTTCCTATCAAAGGTAGCAAGATGTTTTAACATTTCTCTTATCTATGAAAATGCCAATGGGCATGGAGCATCTAGGTTCGGAGACCCATGAGTGTTCACTATGATAAGGATAAAAAATATAGATGTGAAACTGATTGTGTGCCATAACATTGTTGTTAATCATGAGATCAATTCCTATGAGGATAAGAGAGGATCTTTGTATGTATTTGGTAAAAATCCAAAGAGAATTGATGAGTTCGGATTAGAACTTCCATACAAACCACACCATAACTATGGGGAAAGAACAAGTGGATCTAATGGTAAACATCCTAAAATTATGAGAGAGGATGATTTTCAGCAAATGTATGTGGTAAGGAATCTATTCTTTGCTAAAATATTACATGACGGGATAGCTTGAGAGGTTTTCCACTCACTGGAAGCTAAACAATGATTTTGGACCTTCCATTGACACAAAAATTGGGTGTTTCATCTAGACATTCATGAAGAATTTTGAGTTCAACAAGTCTTTGTGAGGAGTGTGCCTAGAGCAGAAACACTTACCTCAAGGTTCATAACTCAAAGAAGTGAATGTTGAGTGACTAAAGAGGTGTCATAACCATACCTTTTTGGCTTCCTTTAATCTCTAGTGGACCTCCTTATAGTTTGTTGAGATGATTCTACCACATCTCTCATCTTTTGCACTTTGGATTTGCCTTTAGAGTTCCAAGAATTGATTTCCCTTCTTAGAGTCTTCTGATCATCATTAGAATCACTTGATTCTTGATGTGTATTTTCATTCCTCTTTGACAACATTGGAAAGTCTTCCTCTGGATCAAAGGGAAGTTTGATTTTCCTGTAATCATCATCAAAACAACATTTTCTTTCATCAAACACAACATCTCTGCTTACAATGAAACCTTCATTGCTTGAATTATATAGCCTATAACCTTTCTGATTAAGGTCATAGCTAATGAATATTCATTTCTATGGCCTTGGATCTAATTTTCCTCTGATTTGTGAGGGTATGTGTGCATATCGTATGCACCCAAAGTTTCTACAATGATCAAGGATAGGTCTTCTTCCATTCCATGCTTCATAAGTTGTTATCCCATCCAATGCTTTTGATGGGAGTCTATTGATTAGATAGGTGGTTGTGGATACAACCTCTACCCATAGGTAATTGGACAACTTCTTCTCATTTACATTGACCTTACAACCTTCATTATGGTCTTATTTCTTCTCTCTACCACTCCATTTTGCTCTCGGATATACCTAGTTGTAATCTCTATTTTGATTCCTATCTCTTGGAGATAAGAATCCAAGTCATGAGAGAGATATTCAGCCCTCCATCTCACCTTAGCCTCTTTAAAGTCTTACCTATTTGATTTTCTACAAGTGCTAGATATTTCTTGAAACAAGATAAAACTTAATCTTTATGCTTGATAAAATATAGTATTGTCCATTTTCTACAATCATCCATGAGTGAGACATAATACCTAGATCCATAGATTGAAGGCTCCTTGCTTGGTACTCATACATCTATATGGAGTACCTCCAATATGTCTCCATGAATTTATCCCTTCTTTGTGAATGATTGTCTATGAGAATTGCCAAGTTGAAAAGCACTACATTCGTAAATCATGTGTCCTTTGGTGATATTTGGTACACCAAGCATAATTTTATCCCTATTGACTCACTTCAGAGACCTTTCACCTGTATGAGCTAACCCCATGTGCCAAATTTTCAATTCTGATAGAGTTTCACTACCATGATTGAACATTGCAATGTTCCTAGTATCTTGGAGCTCAAATGTAAATAGTCAATATGAATTTTGTCCTCTTTCTGTCCTCTTAATAAAAGGAAGTTCGGGTTAGCCTATTCTCCCAGACTTTAATTAAAATAGAGAAGAAAAGTTACAAGTGAATGGGACTAGTGCCCATGGGAGACCCCAAATCCCACAATGCAGGGGAGGAGTAAGTCAAGCTAGAGGGCATTACAAATGAGGCAGATAAATCTATCATCACCCTCATGTGGTACCCATTTGGGTTTCAACTTGTTTTTTTCGAGGAGATAAATATAGTGCTGTCTAAACGGTGGAGATCCCTTATCTCGAGAGATTCTTTTACCTAGAAGAAACAAGGATTTCTCGATCCACCATTCCTTAGGAGTTTTGCCAAAATTGACAGCACATCTCTCCCTCCAAATCTTCCAAAGAGTCTCACCCCTGATGGCATTCCACAGCCTCGATGAGCGGCCAACCGCCTCACCCAACAACACCTGTTGCCAATTGATTTTGTTCGTGAGTCTCAAAACCCGAGTCACGTGAATCTAGATAACACGGGACTTGGGGCAATGGAAGAACAGGTGAGCTAAATCTTCGATGCATCGATGGCAACGCTTGCACCATGGCCGCACACCACACATTTTGTTAGCCCTTGCATTGGACCAGATACATTTATGCAAGATCTGCCACATGAGAACAGACTTTTTTATCTCAATTAGGGGGTGCCAAATAGACCTGAACTTTAGTTCCCATCGAAGTTTGGTCCAATAAAGGCACCATCTCTTGTTAAGAGTGTGATGAACATCTAAGTTCTCTTTGAAGTTAAGGATTCTAGATAGTTTCTTGCCATTGCTCCATTTGAGGCCTTCTAGGCAAGGAAGATC
This sequence comes from Ceratopteris richardii, assembly GCA_020310875.1. Classification (NCBI taxonomy): domain Eukaryota; kingdom Viridiplantae; phylum Streptophyta; class Polypodiopsida; order Polypodiales; family Pteridaceae; genus Ceratopteris; species Ceratopteris richardii. Next base: position 68,449,035 of record CM035425.1, on the reverse strand, counting down.
CTGACCATAGAGAAGTCCGGTAGTTGAGCGGTGTCGTCGAGATTTTCTCTCCTCTCTCACTTGTGAAGGCCTACATACAAAGTTGCAAAGAAATCAAGAAATTCCATGGTAGCAGTCAAAGCTGGGCAAAGTTGGGAAATTAGGGCAAAAATTTCATTGTCACCAAATCAGATGAAAATCCATATACTTGTAAAGATTGTCAAAGGCAGTCTATAGCCCAAATTTTTGCAGAAAATGGATTTTGTAGCACATTGATATGCTATGTTCATTTTATAAAAATGTATTTTTTATAGTTTGACCCTACAAATTCTTGTATAGAAATTTATGTTAGCCATATGGTTTGGCATGTATAAAGATCATATGTGGCTACATATTTGTAGAAATTTTCAAGGCCATCAGATCTTCCTAGAGACCTTAATGCCACCTTGCAAGCTTCCAAATGTAGTCAAACTTGTACAAGGGAGAATCACATGGGAGAAATTTCTGCATATTCCTGAAGGAGATCTTTGGAAACATAGTCCTACAAAGTTTCATCTTCATCAAAGCCTATTTGGAGGGTCAAAGAGCACAAAGTCCAGTTTTCAGGATCACCGCAGTTTTCTAGTTTAAGCGAATTGAAGGGTTGAAGGGCCACACATGGCGAAAGCTGATTGAGCCATGTTGTACGATGAAGATGAGCTCATATTCAAGGGTGGAGATGCACTTATGCTTAAAGCAAGGAGGATCCACGAGTTTTTCCATAAAAGAAGATAATTTTTGACAATCAAAGATCAATAATGCAACTTTTCTCCAAAAATAGTGGCTTATCTTATCCGAATTCATGTCAGCACTGATCCGATGGTCCAGATCATCCCCAGATCCAATGGTGGAGAATGAGGGCGCCTAAATTTCACTCCTTTACACTAGATTTGATAGAAAGAATAATTCCAAGCCATTGATTTGATTAATCAAATGGTTGTAATCAAAAGTAGTGATCCTAGAGTTGAGAGTTGATTTCTCTAGACCCAAGGGCCCAAATTCATTCAAAAAACTATATAAACCCCCCTCCAAACTCCTAGAGCATCATTGTTAGGCATCCATAGGGCTCATGCTAGTTTATTGTTTCCTTGAGACGATCACCCTCGGTTGAGCGAGTAAGGATCCAAGGTGAGCTCGTATGAGTATAGTACCTAGTTTCAAATTTAAGTTAGAACTCCAATCTAGGATAGGCTCTTGAAACCAGCATCTCTATCTCGACTCACCCTCGGTGGAGCGTGTGAGTGAGTTAGAGCTGATTTTAATGAGTCTTAGACTTCTTTAGTTAGACGTTACGAGCCTAGACATACATAGGGTCACTGGAGTGGAACTCACCTTCTTACGTGTGACATTCGGTTGAACTGTCATGGTTTGAGGGTCGGAACCACCTTTGATCAGTAGACTGCCTAGCTTGACGTACCATGACGATCTTATACATGTATCTTAATTCCAATCCTTTTAATTCATGTCACTTGTCACTTGTCTATTGTCTCCTCTCTCAGTCTCTTAAGTATTTTTACATGTCTTCTATTTCTTCTATGTGTGAGAAGGCTCCGCAGTATTGCGTTGAACCAGTGAGGATGTTTCTTTGAGCTTGTGAGTAAACTCTATCATCATAATTCACTTGCATGCATATAATCCATACATACCCATACATATTGATTAGTTTCTGAAAGTGTATAAGAAGCTCCAATATTGGACCATTCTTCCTTTCGAAACTGGTTTATGTGTAAGGATTCCATCTATTCTCGTCATGCATACATATCATCCAAAGAAGACTATGCATATGGATTGGAATTAGGAAGTGTTTAAGAAGCTCCTTCAATGGACCATTCTTCCTTCCAAATTTCATTCGTATGTATGGTTCTCTTTCATTGTTATCATTCATGTTCATAAATCTAACTTGCACTCCTACATTCCTATTCCCATAATCATTTCAACATCTCTCTCTTCTCCATACTCAACATTAATTTCACTTTCATGTCCTTAAACCTTCCAACATTCATTAGCTTCATACACCCTGTGTGTGCCACGACCGGACTCGATCCACCCGGATTGCGATCACCTCCACATTTGAACCTGACGTGAAATGCTTCGTGGCATTTGCTTCTGATCTTGTTGGGAGGTTGTGATCCATATCCTTTGTTTCATATTTTTCATCCTCATCATATCATCATCATCAGTCTTGAGTGTTGCACTGGATTTCTCACAGTATCATGCACATCTTCATCGTGAAGTAAACGCATTTGTGAGAGATCTAGAGCATCGTGCATCACTTGCTTATTCACATAAGATGGAGGAAGGATTCAAATCCCTTATTGTTGAGAAACAAGGCCAAAGAATAGTCTCTTCTATGTTGAGAGAGAAGGGAAAATTCAATGGCATCAACATCACAAGCTACTTAGATTTGTTTGAAGAGCAAGCTATGATTTTTGGTCTTCCCGAAGATCTTTTGATATCATTCTTTGAACGAATTGTTGATAGCTCTATCATAAACCGTGTCACTCAATATGATAGTCTTCCTTGGAGTGATTTTAGAAAGGAGATGCTCAAAGAATTCTATCTTGAAGATTATAGCCAACATAATCGGGATGGATTCTTACAATGGGTCGATTCTCCAAAGTCTAGTAGCTCTATTACTCACTTACAAAATGAGTATATTAGATGCTATGAACAACTTCCTGATGAGGATAAGATAACTTTGGAACCTGATCTTGTGATCAATTTTCTTAAGCTTCTTCATCCTGAAACTCGTAGGGAAGTTGAACGGCGATTAGAAGAACTAGATAAGCGCTATGGTCTTATTGACAATTGGCAAAAAGTACGTAAAGTAGTAGAGGCTGTAGCCCATAGACATCAAAGATAATCCATGCTTTATGAGCAAACTAGTCTTCCTCAAGCTAGCCTTCCACAAACTAAGGAGCAAGTTAGAGAACAATCCCATGCTATGCTTTTTGACTCTACTCCTATTCCTCAAATGATGGAGCCTACTCAAGGTTTTAAAGTAGAGCCAAATAAAAGTGTAGTTGAACAATCTCAAGTGGATATTCTCACTAAGCAAATGGAAAGTCTTATTGCTACACAATCCAATTTGGCCAAGACTATAGATTCTTTACAATCTAGTTACACCAAAACTTTCCAAAATCAAATGAACCCAATGACTTTTCAAGAGCCTAATCAACATGTTATAGCTACCAATCAAAATCCACAAGTAGCTCCTACGCAAGCATATCAAGTTCCTCCAATGCATAATCCTTCAATGCAAAATCCTCATCCTCATGTGCAAAATCCTCAAATGTATCAAAACATGTATCCTCAAGCTTCTCAAATAGCTTTTCAAAATCCTCAAAATCAAAATTTTCAAAATCATCAACCGTATAATATGGAAGCTCCTCTTGCACCTCAAGTACCACATGTTGCTCCCCAAGCTTCTCAAATACATCAATTGCATTTTCAAAATCCTAATTATCCTGTTCAAGCAATACCTTATCAATTTAGAAGACCATTAAGAACAGTCTCCACAAGTGAACTATCTCATAATACGTCATCCACAAAAATCAAATCATCCTTCAAATCTTTAATCTTTGTGAAACATGTGTCAATAGAATCTCCTTCATTTGTATACCCACTCTCCAAGTGTTTTGGAAGGTAAGCAACATGAGCCTATTTTCTTGCCTTGTATAAAGTGGCAAATGTATCCCAAGCATGTGTTGCTATTTTGCAAGATCGAATATGAGGAGTAATGGCACATTTGATAGACAAGGCTATCAATGCATGTGCCTGAGCATCTCTACCATTCAAACAAAGTTGCTCTATAGTAGGGCATTTTTCAATACCTAGGCATAATATTCCAAAATCCTTTTGCTATCAATATATGACACATCATATATGCCCATAATGGGTAATTTTTACCATGCAACTTATCCTCAGTAGCCAACATATGAAATATGCCATTGCTTTCAGCCATGCCCATTGATAAGATACCATAATGTAGAAAATAGTTGAAAAAAACTACCATGTGGGGCTATGCTAAATCAAAGCAGACTTTGAGATGCTTGTACTAGCAAACCAAGGTCTGTATATATGTGTGGCACAAAAGGATGAAATTGCCTACACATGTACTGTGATACTGTGTTCAGAGGTCAAAAGAAGCTCAAATTAAAACTTTGATGCCTTATTGCAAAGCTATTTTGAACTCCTTATCAATTGGAGTATGCTCATGAAATTTTTTGTGATTCTTAGATTGTGATGCCAGGGGCATTGATGACATCCTAGATGAAGCGGCGGCCCACTTTGATACCAATTGTTGGGGTTCGAGGTGGGCACAAGCACACAATAACATAATGAAGAAGAAGAAGAAGCTTGGAGCACAACACAACAATGAATGAATTACCAAGTTCTTGTACAATGGTAAGTGAGCCATTAATGTTATAGGCATATGTATAAGTTCGAGAAAAAACCTCCTAAAGATGGAAGAAAATGCCCCACCGGTCCTAAACATGTTGACATACATCACTACCAAAATACATCAACATGAATGTGAAAAGATTAAATCAAATGGTTACCTTGATGAAGTTGGATACAAATAGTATCAAATGAATGAAGATCCAATTGGTTTGATTGAATGTGTTGAAATATTTGGACATGATGATGTATTTGAACAAGAGTCAATGACCAAAGAGATGTATGAAGAGTGGTGTAATTACATCCTTTGAAGAGAATGAGAAAAAATAGTTGAGATAGATAAAGAATTATATGATATGATTTTGAATAGAGAAATTGATTTTTCATCAAAGTACTTGCATAGTCTTAGAGAGTGTCAAGATGACGTGAGTGACTATGGATAATGTGATGATTTTTCCTTGCACAAGAAGGAATCTACTGATTTTGATGATCAAGATTTCCTTGAATATGATGGAATAGAATCCCTTGATGGTGAAGGAAAGATGGCTTTGGACCAAAACAACGATGAAGATTTTTTGTATGTGTGATTGTGCTTTTTTTGTGTGTCCCTTGTAATAAATCATCATGTGAATATCCATAAATATATACAAATATGTGTAGAACTATGTATGAGTATCTGTGTGTTATTGTATGTATACATTTATGTGCGTGCATGTGAACATACTTGTATGTGTGTATATTACATAAAAATAAACAAATTTGTATATGACAGGAAAGTGGGTACGTGTTTTTCATTCAAAGGACATAGGGGGAGCAGCAAAGCAGAAGGCAGAATGTTAACTTTGTTGGGAGCGGCTTATGATTGCAGGGGAACAATTCAACAAAGGGAGGAATATGCTAGACCGCAACAAAGGGAGGAATATTGTTAGACGATAATAACTCAATCCAACTTTCGGACGAGTATTATCGGGTCCTCGGGTTCTTGGGAGTGGTAGGGGTCTGTTAAACAGAGGCCCTGTACTATTTTCCCAATCCCTTACACAATCGCAAGTATCTTCTCACTTCTTAACACAGGGATGAGTTTGAATACAGTTTGAATACTGACTACTCCTCGGTATGATAAGTGGCAGGACATTCGGCCATGACTATACTTATGGTAATAGCACAGTGATTCTGCCAAAACTTACAACTACGAGAATACGCTATTCTCAAAATACTCCTCAATAAGGCGCTTTCGTGCGACAACTAAACACACCGAACGAAATGCACAGACAACTCGGATCGAGATTATATTAAACTTTTCGTATACTAACTCAGATCATAGATTTCTACCGCAATTAATGACCTACTAAGACCTCTTTCCACACATAGATCCTTGTCGAATACTCAATAATTACAGTTTATTGTATAAAACCTGGTCACTTAACCGAAATGGTACCAAACTCTGCTCTTACAGAGTCTCGCGCTAGACAACAAACACACAATCTCACAGTCGAGGAATAGAGAATCATATATAAATGATCAACAAATAGACTCACCACACGAGACTACTGAATGGAAATCGATTCAACCAAAGAATAGCAGAATAATTAATTATGAATAGAGTGGAACAGTATCCAATGTCCTCAGCAATATCTCATACACAGTCTTGTAAAATATGTTACTCGTGGTCTCCGAATACTTCAGTTTCGATGTGATCAACCCTATTCACTACAGTGCGTAACAGAACAGAGACGTATCTATCCTTCTGTCTCTCTCAAATACATTCCGGTTAACTATTAATCCAAGAGTCTGTTTAACACAGTAAACTCTGCTCCACCAGTCTAACGAAGTGACGATGCGACGATCGAACTCTTTTCTCTTCGACGACAGAACTCTTTTCTCTTCCTGTCTTCTGCTTTTTATTGCTCTCGCATTCTTCATTTACGGACTCTTGCGAAATTTCCTACATCTCCATCATTTCAGCCACAAGTCTTGTTTATCCTTCTTCTGCGGTTGCGGTTGTCTCGCTCCATCAGCCTTGTAACACTGGCACGCACGGTGGACTCGAACCCGCAAGTGCAATACTGTAGATGATATGCTTTTGCCTGGGACTATCCTCCTGTTTTTTCTTCTTCACATGCATCAGAAAGACTCTGGCTAATCGTTTATAATGTCCATATCCTACTGGTGATTCAGCAAATATCTTTCAATCCCGAATGTGTCATCCTCTCTTTCTCCAGAACTTCCTCAAACTCGTATAGCTGGTCTAGTTGCCTCTTCATGAAGTTCTGATTTCTTATATGCTGTTGCTTCAAAAATTCATGCTAGTGTTACAAGGCTGATGGAGCGAGACAACCACAACCGCAGAAGAAGGATAAACAAGACTTGTGGCTGAAATGATGGAGATGTAGGAAATTTCGCAAGAGTCGGTAAATGAAGAATGCGAGAGCAATAAAAAGCAGAAGACAGGAAGAGAAAAGAGTTCTGTCGTCGAAGAGAAAAGAGTTCGATCGTCGCATCGTCACTTCGTTAGACTGGTGGAGCAGAGTTTACTGTGTTAAACAGACTCTTGGATTAATAGTTAACCGGAATGTATTTGAGAGAGACAGAAGGATAGATACGTCTCTGTTCTGTTACGCACTGTAGTGAATAGGGTTGATCACATCGAAACTGAAGTATTCGGAGACCACGAGTAACATATTTTACAAGACTGTGTATGAGATATTGCTGAGGACATTGGATACTGTTCCATTATATTCATAATTAATTATTCTGCTATTCTTTGGTTGAATCGATTTCCATTCAGTAGTCTCGTGTGGTGAGTCTATTTGTTGATCATTTATATATGATTATGTATTCCTCGACTGTGAGATTGTGTGTTTGTTGTCTGGCGCGAGACTGTGTAAGAGCAGAGTTTGGTACCATTTCGGTTAAGTGACCAGGTTTTATACAATAAACTGTAATTATTGAGTATTTGACAAGGATCTATGTGTGGAAAGAGGTCTTAGTAGGTCATTAATTGCGGTAGAAATCTATGATCTGAGTTAGTATACGAAAAGTTTAATATAATCTCGATCCGAGTTGTCTGTGCATTTCGTTCGGTGTGTTTAGTTGTCGCACGAAAGCGCCTTATTGAGGAGTATTTTGAGAATAGCGTATTCTCATAGTTGTAAGTTTTGGCAGAATCATTGTGCTATTACCATAAGTATAGTCATGGCCGAATGTCCTGCCACTTATCATACCGAGGAGTAGTCAGTATTCAAACTGTATTCAAACTCATCCCTGTGTTAAGAAGTGAGAAGATACTTGCGATTGTGTAAGGGATTGGGAAAATAGTACAGGGCCTCTGTTTAACAGACCCCTACCACTCCCAAGAACCCGAGGACCCGATAATACTCGTCCGAAAGTTGGATTGAGTTATTATCGTCTAACAAATATACCAGAGCACAGTTAGTGACTTTTGGGGAGATAACATATCACACACAGAACAAACTACAAAAATAGGATGCGCTTATAAGTTATCTTCAATGAATGTCTGACATGCTTTTTGTTGTGGGAGAGTACAAGTATATGTGAAAGTTGTAAAGGCATATTCATCGATTGACTAGGTGAAGTGGGAGGGCGTTGATGCGCTCAAAAAGAGAAGAATAATGAGGGAAATGGGGATCCAATTTGCTGAAGAAGGAGAAAGGTCATAGGCATGAGGAATTGAAACAAATTCGAAAACAAAGGGATTTTGGTAGAGGGTTTCGTTGTACATATCCAATACTGCTTGAACGATGGTATAAACAATCATCTTTTGCTCCCTATAAGTGAAATTCAGATGCTGCTATGCCTCAAAAAAGGAGGATGTGCAAGGGGGATTTGGCCTCTCCAATTCATTTTATGGCAGAATCCACTGGCTCTAAGGAGACATAAAAGCTGCTATGATAATCTAACCTCCTATCCTTCCGTGTTGTTTCGAAAGTATGAGTTGGTTGAAGCCTAAAGTTAGAGCAAGATAGAGGCTCTAAACAACCATGGTGATGTGATGCACAATCCTTGGGCTCATTATCAAGGGCAACATAAATAAGAAATGTCTAAATTTCTTAGTTCATGATGGTATGTCATTCGTCGTCTTGGATTATGAGACCTGTGTGTTGTAATATAGATGTGTTTGCCTTGTACACGGCGTTCAAACTTGCTCAGTTGTTATATAAATGAAGACACTCTTTCCGAAGGCCATGTTCTGATAACTACGGTAAATTTAGTTGTTGTTCTAAGTGAATATCTGCAGTACACTTCATTGAATTCATTCTATTCCATCATGTCTACATTCTCGATGTTCTGGAGATATGATGATGCATTCATTTCGTTGGGAGCTCTCATGAAAACCAGAAAATTTACAAGGATCTGAAGGTCACATGAAATCGGAAGAGAGGAGTCACAATTTTTTAGATGTGCATCAATTGCTTACATGTATGCAGTATAGAAAAGTTGTTGTTGCGCCAAAATCAATGTTTTATTTCCATCTGCTGTCCGCATAACTGTATCCTGTCTATCTTATGTATTCACAAATATAAAAGAGAGATAAAACGAAGGAGCGAAAGCCTGTGTGTGTGTGTGTGTGTGTGTGTGGAGAATGAGGGCAAGATAGAAAATTCGGCATTATAGTTTGTTCAATGAAAATGGGAATAACAATGTGCAGCAGCTTTTCTTATTACTCTCGTGAACTTAAGAGGTTGATGCTTCTCTCTCTGTATATATATATATATATATATATATATATATATATATATATATATATATATATATATATATATATATATACTAAACAATGAAAGTATTTATTCTGAGAACACTAGGGAATTTGCATTTGCAGCTTTTCTTATTACTCTCGTGAACTTAAGAGGTTGATGCTTCTCTCTCTGTGTGTGTGTGTATATATATATATATATATATATATATATATATATATATATATATATATATATATATATATATACTAAACAATGAAAGTATTTATTCTGAGAACACTAGGGAATTTGCATTTGTAGCTTGTAATCTCAAGCGTATAGGAAAAGAATTTTAGGAAAATAGCTCTATATGTAAGAAAGTTGTCCCGAGAAATGAAAACACATTTTCTTATGCTATTCAAAGATGTATACCATTGAATTTCAGTGGATGTGAAAAATTGGGACCGAAGCCAAAGAGAAGCATGTAAATTTGTGTACGCCGAAGGTCATGCTTATTTGGCTCTCTAGAAAATAGTTACCCGTAAAACCTCAATGATAGCTCCAAAATTTTTACAACGAAGATTTGAGTTCTCGCGGATCATAATAAGGTCTTTCCTCACGCTCATAAATATGTTTTTTTCTTAAATAAAAGAAGCTCTGCCTTAGCCTACTGTCCCGGACTTGTATTAATTAAAAGAAAATTATGAGTGAAAAGGACTAGTGCCCACAGGACCCCCCGAATCTCACAGAGCAGGGGTAGATTTTACAGAGTTTAGATGGCATTACAAAGAAGGTTAATCACCCTTTCATCACCCTTATGCGGGGCCCACTTGGGTTCAATCTTATTGTTGATGAGAAGGAGCACTTGATGATGCATGAAGGGGGGAGGGGGATTTCTTATAGGTAGTGTTTTTTTTTGCTGAGTAGGAATGGCACTTTCTTCGAAAGGAAATTCAATTTCTCGAACTAGAGTGGTGAGAATGCTTCTAAAATTATTGGATTATGCAACTCTTTTATTATTGCAATGCTTTATTCTTGTATTTTTTTACAATCACATTGGAAAGTAGTTTGGGATTGGTGACAACTTTGAGGGGACTCTCACAACATCAAACTTTAAGGAGAAATGGTTGTGCAGCATACATAAATAATAGCGTAGAAGTTCGAGGAAACACACTACCGAATGTTGAATACTTTCTATCAAAGTGAGTGAGGAAGGGTCAATTTATGGTTGCGTCTTCATGAGTGCATATTAAAGCGATTTAAAGCATTTTACTAAGAAGACATAACTGAAATATTGGATGGATTGTGAATGTCATGTAGGTATGCTTGGGTTCATTTCTTTGGAATGCAATGGACCTTATAATATTCGTGACATTTAAACGATCATGCGTGAGGGGTTCGTACTCATTACTTTGAAGAATATGACCACAATTTATTTGTTACTCCATGTACGTTATTGTTTCATGTGGAAAAGCTTCAATACTCTAATCTCGAAGCACTTTGATAAGAGTAAGTGCTGATATAGACAAGGAAAAGAATATGCATAAATGGTTTGTTCAGACTTTGAGAGAAAGCAAATTATATGCACTTCTATTGTATCGTACTCATTCAGGCTTTGAGATATAGCAAGCACTTCTATCGTATCGTAGTCATTCAGGCTCTCATAGAGCTTCTTTTGCATTAATTTGCAATGCAATAGCTACCTCTAGTCTCTGCGATGAGAATGAACCTATTTCTTTTGATGAAGCAAAAAATTCAAAAAATTGGATGGCTATTATGCAATCAGAATATGATGCTATTATGAAGAATGGTAGCCCGAATTTATGTGATTTGCCTCTAGGAAAAAAGGCCATTTTGCACTAAATGGCTATAAAAGCTAAAATGTAAGCTTGATGGAACACCTGACAGGTATAATTCTAGAATCGCTTCAAAAGATTCTCCTCAAGTGGGAGGCATTTATTTTGATGTGACCTTTGCACCCACTTGTCGAATGAAGGTTATTCATAGCATATGTGCATTTGTAGCTCATCATGATTGGAATGCACATTAGTTGGGCATTTAAACTATATTTCTAAATGGTGACTTACGTAATGAACTGTATGTATTTCAATCTCATGGTCTTTTGCTAAGGGCCTGAAAACAAAGTGTGCAAGTTGAAAAATTCATTATATGGTTTGAAGCAAGAATCACATGTTTGGTATGAAAAGATACATGCCTACTTTATTGCACATGGTTTTGAGAACAGTTCAACTAAGAGCACATTATATGTTAAGCATGTAGATGATGTACTTCTTATCATTGGTGTGTATGTTTATGATATGCTGCTGATTGCTCCTGATGAGAAGCATATTAATAAATTTAAGGCTAATTTGCATGCCTCTTTTGAGATGTTAGATTTTGGGCATTTGCATCGTTATTTAAGCATTCAGTTTGTCCAAGTTGATGGGGAAATAGGGTTGTGTCGCAGGAATTATATTGACACATTATTCAAGCTTTTTGGCTATGAAAACTTTAAACCTATTTCCACTCCTATGGAAACAAGTTTACGATTGAGTCTTCATGATGCTGGAGATTTATTTGATGGTGTTCTATATTAGCACATTGTTGGATTCTTGATCTAGTTATGCATAAATTGGCCTTATATTTAGTTTGTTGTCTCTTAGATGAGTAGGTTTATGCATTGCCTAGGTGTCATGTAAATGCACGTGGTCAAGCACATCTTTTGCTACTTGAGTGGTACTCGGCTAACTAGATTGTTTGGTTGTTATGACACTCGTGTGTCCACTCCTGGTTTTGGCTTCATGCTTTGTAGCTCTTGCATATCTTCATAATGACTCTTGAGTGTGTGTGGCTTAGATACCTTTTGGTTAATTTGGGTTTTGATCAATCTTCTGTCACCACCATCTTCACGAAAAGTCATAGCGCATCCGTACGTATGAGAAACCCCATGTTCCATGCTTACACAAATCACATTGATGTGCATTATCATTATGTTAGGGGGAGTTTCTTTGCTGGAGAGATCAGTTTGGCATATGTGCATACACACGAAAACATTGAAGATCTTTTCACAAAGGCTCTACCTTGAGAGAAGTTTGAAGCTTTCTACAAAGCTTTGGGCTTACATCATTTTGTGGATTGATCTCATTCCATGTATCTTGGAGCTTCCTTATACATTAGTGCGAGCTACTTGTTCACCACATCACTCCAAGGGGTGATTTGTTGATATATTCTGTTGTTGATGTGTATGATCACACTAAGGACCATCGAGGCAATTTTTTCCCTCTATACGAGGTTTTTTTCCCAGTTTGTATATATGTCGATAATCCTAACAAGTCACTTATCTTTGTACATTCACTTGGTAGTTCATTTAGTGTTGTGTTGTGCTCCAAGATTCTTCTTCTTCTTCTTCTTCTTCCTTGTGTTGTTCATGTGCTTGTGTATACCTAAAATGGCAACAATTCACTCTCATAAGATAGTGTGCTCTCATAATATTTCGCTCTTGAAATTTTGGAAATCCATGATGTAATATTTTGAGCATACTTTCCTTTTTTTCATACTTCCCTCATATGGATCATACCAAGATGCGGTTGACAACTGGATAGCATTTTTATGTATAGAATTATATTTTTTCCATGCTTTATCCATCGTTAAAAGGACCCTCCATGCATCTATTTTTATCCAACTCATGCTTGAAATTTTTTGCGAAGATTTTTCTCCATCTGTATCATTTTGAATCAGACTTTGTTCTTTATTAGAATAGAGATTTTGGTTCCATGATGATCCTTTACACTTTGAATGAAAAGGATCATCATGGTCAAATAATAGCGTACGCACATATTTTTCATGCAATCTATCATGGTTTCACCTTACCTGAACGCCAAGAATTATGGAATCTTCTTCTTCTTCTTCTTCTAATCTTTCTAGAAACTCTTCATGGTTTTTTTTGGTCCGAAGCCATCATTCGTTTGCAGTGAGGGATTCCATTTCATCATATTCATGGAAATCTTGATCCTCAAAATCACTATATTCTTGCTTATGCAAGGCAAACTCATCACATTCTCCATATTCACTCACATGATTTTGACACTTTCTAAGACTATGCAAGTTCTTTGATGACAAATCAAATTCTCTATTCAAAATGTTATCAAAGAAGCATTGGGTTTGAGGAGCACCGGAGAAGGACTTAGCTACCTTGAGTATTGAACTATCAAATCACTCATTACTTTGCATGGAGGGAGGTATTGATGATATTATTATTATTTTTTTTTTTTCATCATGATGGGAGCTCGCATAGACTTATTTCATGTATAATATTGAATGAATTATATTTAGAGCCTTTTTTGTTCATTTAGAAAGTCAAAGGTGTGTTTTAGGGAAATGCATATAAAATAACAAGTGAACTACATGATGTTAAGATTTATTTGGGTCCTTATCTGGATGTACAAACATTTTTTTATTGCTCGTGTATTAGCTTTTGGCATTATACATTGTATGACTTCCCATCATCATTAAAATCCAAACATTGAATATTATACACAAACCTTTAGTTTTTAATTTGATACCAATGTACTTATTTATTATCATGGTTTATTTTCAACCATTTCCTTTAATAATTAATACTCAAGTTAAAATTACATTTTGGAAAGGTTACAAACCATGTATTTTTTTTGTCAATAACATATCTTTATTATAGTAATATGATTATCAAGCCTATGATCTTGTACAACATTGTTCATTAATACAATACATCTACATTGTTTATTTATGATCTCTTTGTTATAGTCATTCATAATTGTCAACTTGTGCTACTCATTTCTCAGTCAATTCTCTACCATTTTAAATGATCTATAGTTTCTTGGAATGAGCTCCAAGTTACCAACATTCTAACAAACTTTGAAGGAAATCCATTCAGCCAATTTGGAGAAAAGCACATCGAAGCACTCACTGGTCAAAATCTGCAGAGGTCCTAAAAAATTGAGGGTAATGATTCATTTGTTAAATAGATTGCTCTGTGTATAGTGCATCATTTCACGTTATTCCACTTGGAGTCATTAGCTTACTAAGCGAGTTAGATATCTTTAAAAGGAATTTTTCTAGTTCCTACTATACTAGTAGCACTAAGCATAACAAGCAACAGGTGTATGATTAAAAATAGAAGATTTTCATTGATCCTTCTATTTGGTAGTAGTCTATTTTTATTCAATCTTTTCATACATCATTTCCAAATAACATAGGCACTTGTATAGTGTCATTGGAAAGATAAAAGGGCCTAGAAATAAATTCTGAAGCTACAAGGGGTTAGCACTAAGCAGGATTTGGTAGTACCTACTCATTTTTTGGAGTGTCCATTCATCTATCCCAACAGTGGTATCAGAGCAAAGCTAAGGTAAAACGGAAGATGATTTTCCTTCTTTCATTGATAAATTGGATAGGAACAACTATCAAACGTGGTCTTTGAGGATGAAGACATACTAACAAGGAAGGAGCCTCTATGGATACATCTCAAGAGATGAGGAGATGCCCATATTTAGAAGCAAAGGACAACCTACAAGAGAGGAGCATGAAAGACTCAACACATGGTGTGCCAAGGATGCATTAGCAAGGTCCTACTTACTTAACTCAATCGTTGATTTTCTTCTTCCACATATTAGGAACTGTAAGACATCCCAAAAGACTTGCGAAACATTGTCTTATTTCTCTTCCAACATAAGGGCTAGGAAGAACCAATTTTCGATTGAGTTTACCACTCAAAGAAAGCAACCTAAGCAAGGCATCCTAGAGTATGTAACCAAAGTCAAATATGTAGCTAATCAATTGGCAAGCATAGGAGAAGAAATTGAAGAAGAGCAGATTGTAAGACAAGTAATCAATGGTATTAAAGCTGATGACAAATGGGAGAGCTTCACAACTGCGATGGACTTGTACATGGACATGCAGATTCCAGACCTTACCACACTCATGGAGCAACTATTTACCCATGAAGCCAAATCTCAACAAGAATGGAGATTCATCAAGAGGTAACAGCTCTTCCACCCTATACAGTGATAAAAGTAAGTCCAAAGAGAAAGGGAAGAACAAAAAGGTTGAAGATGAAGGAAATACCTCTCAAGCCAGCTATGCAGGGAGAGGTAGAACCTCAAGAGCAAGGGGCAAAGGAGGTAAGCAAGGTAGGGGGAGATCTGATAACTCCTCACCATGAAATATTTATGGATTATCAAATCATACTACAAATGAGTGTTTCAAGAACTTCAAGAAACAGAGAGGTAGAGGATATCAAAGAGGTGGATATACAAAATCAAGAGGAAGGTTCAATCACCATCAAGGATACAACAACAACAACTACAATAACAACTACCAAGGAGGCTACAAGTCAAGGAACGATTACAACAACTACACAGAGGTGAAAGAAGATTCTCTTCTGATTATGAACATGAATTCAAAACCAGGTATAAATGATGACCATCTCTTCTACATTGAATCAGGATGCTCAAACCATGTGGCAGGCAATGTAGCTCTTCTCTCTAACCTTGAGGAACCAAAGGTTAAGCATCACGTACAAACAGGTGATGACATCAAGCACTCAGTGATTAAAATAGGGAATGTTAAGACCTCTGATGGAAACAAGAATCTATTGAGTAGGGTTCTGTATGTACCTAGAATTACCAAGAATTCAATGAGTGTTGGACAGATTGTGGAAAGGGTTTTCAGGTAAGATTCAACCAATATGGAGGATTGTGGAGGATCACCAACATGGGTTCAAAATAATTGCCAAAGGAGAAAAGACAAGTAGATTATTCACTTTTGAACTTGAGGATACAAGGAACGTTGCACTTAAGGGAGAGCAAGAAGCCAATCAGATATGGGTATGACACTTCCCTAGTTAGTAAGAACTCTATTTATCTTGCAAAAGACTTGTCAATTGAAGAACCAGCATCATATGAAGAGGCAAAGACCAAGGAAAAATGGGAGAAATCTATGGATGAGGAAATTGAAGCACTCAAGGAGAGTGATACTTGGGAACTACTACCAAAGAAGGACTCTATGAAGGTAATTTGTTCTAGATGGATCTATAAGATCAAAAGGAATTGTGATGGATCAATAAGCACGTACAAAGCTAGAATTGTGGCTAAGGGCTTTGCACAAACCCAAGGAATTGATTATGAAGAAACCTTCTCACCTGTGGCAAAAATGTTGATAATCAGGGTATTGGTAAGTGTGGTTGCATCAAAGAATTGGAACATGTATGAGTTGGATGTAAAAAATTCAGTTCTAAATGGCTGGATTTCAGAGGAGGTGTACATGTCTCAACCTGCTGGCTATGAAGACCCAAGCAAGGTAACCTATGTATGTAAATTGAACAAAGCTCTTTATGTGAAGCAGACACCTAGGGCATGGAACCGTAGGTTGACTACATATCTTCAGGAACAAGGTTTTGTCATAAGTATAGTAGATACTTCCTTGTTCATCAAGAGAAGTAATTCAGAGGTAATATACCTATGTTTATATGTTGAGGATATCATACTTATAGGTAATAATGCTAATGGCATCAAGCAGATAAAAAATAAGATGATGAAGGAGTTCAAAATTAGTGACCTTAGATCACTCAAATATTTTCTTGGACTTGAACTAGTCTATAATAACTCTCGATTTTACATTACTCAGAGAAAGTATATACAGGATATGCTAAAGACGTTTCACTTGCAGGATGCCAAAGTTGCAAGTACTCCAATGGAGGTAAACCTAAAATTAAGTGCTCATGAAGGTGATGTACTTGAGAACATTGCAGGTTACCAAAGCATAGTGGGAAGCTTGAACTATGCTACATTGACAAGGATTGATATTGCTTATGGAGTAAGTGTTCTAAGTCAGTTTATGCACAAGCCTAGGGAACCTCACTTGCAGGCTGGCAAAAGGATCTTGAAGTATCTTAAGGGTACACAACATCATGGATTGTATTTCCCTTGTACATCAGACTTGGACATCAAGATCTATTCCGATGCAGATTGGGCAGGATGCAAAGATGATAGGAGTAGTACCTCAGGATATCTATCCTTTGGAGGTGATAAGCCTATATCATGGTCCTCAAAGAAGCAACCTACTATAGCTTTATCTTCTACCGAGGCAGAGTATAGAGGATTGGCCAATGCTACTCAAGAGGCCATATGGATCAAATTGTTGTATACAGAATTAGGTTTGCATAGTACATCTCCAATGATTTTTGGAGATAATACAAATTCATTACACCTTGCAGCAAATCCCATTTATCATGCTAGGACCAAGCATATAGAGGTCCACTATCATTATGTGGGAGAGAAGCTATTGAGAAAGGATATTGAGTTGGCATATGTATCATCTAATATGCAATGTGCAGACTTGTTGACTAAAGCATTAGATGGTACAAAACTTTGCAGGTTTAAATCAATGATTGGATTGGATGATATTCATGAAGATTGAAGATGAAGAATAAAGCCAAAATGTTTGGCTTGAAGGGGAGCTATTGGTGCAAAGTCGAAGCCCACACATTTTGATTGAAGTTCATAAACACATGAAGCTCCATGGAAACCATTGCTAGAAGAACTTTATCTTTCTACATTTGTAAAAGTCATCTATTTGACTTGAGAGAATATCTGTAATCACCTACCAAGAACTCATGCGCTTTTTGGTTAGAAAAGTAACTACTTCATTGAGGGAATCTTTCCTAGATTGAAGGACTACTTTTAGAGAGAGCCAAAAGTTGAATTCAAATTCAAATTTGAATGAAGCACTTATATAAAGTGACTTGAAAAAGTCACGAGAGAGTGATCAATTCCCGAGTTCTTCATTGTCATTTTGTAAGAGTGTGAGGCATACATTGTAGCCTACACTTCTCTCCATCATTAGGCTATGATTATCAAGCTTATGGTCTTGTACAACATTGTTCATTAATACAATACATCTACATTGTTCATCTATGATCCCTCTGTTATAGTCATTCATAACTGTCAACTTGTGTTGCTAAAATCGCAGTCAATTCTCCACCATTTTCAATGATCTATAGTTTGTTGGAAGCAACTGCAAGTTATCTACATGCTGAAAAAGTGTGAAGGAAATCCATTCTGCCAATTTGGAGAAAAGCATGTCGAAGCACTCACTAGTCAAACTCTACAGAGGTCCTAAAAACTCAGGGGTAATGATTCATTTGTTAAATTGTTTGCTCTGTGTATAGTGCATCATTTCAAGTAATTCCACTTGGAATCATTAGCTTACTAAGTTAGTTAGATACATCTAAAAGGAAGTTTTCTAATTCCCCTACCTTGATTTAAGAACACGTCTATATCAATAATAGATCAAAATTTTAACAGATATTTCAAAACTCTCAATTCTAAAGATGAACTCTATCTCCTTAATCAATTCTGGACTTTCTAGTTTGCTTCATGAAGTCTACTTCAAGATTTGATTTCATTACCTACATAATCCATGAAATTTCATACTTCAAAGTATGTAAATAATTTTATATGATTGTTGTGCAAACTTATGGTTTAATAAGCACTTAATTATCATTTTCAAATATCTGTGTGTTCATTAAGATCAAAAGCATGTCTAGAACAAGTGTTTTGAAATTTGGATTTTCACATATGCAACTTCTAATGCATATTTCTCTTAGAATCTTATCCATTTTGCAAAATGCTTTTAATCATAGCTTCTCTATCTCTCAAGTTAAATATATAATGATCAATCATCACAACCTTTACATGCATCATTGAGATCTAAGCAAAACATGGATCGACAAGTTGTGCCATTTTTGGAACTTCACTTCTAAGTATCAACATGTAATTGTTCATATGGATCATAGACACACTATGCAAAGAATTAGGACACAAAAATCTAACCATAACTTGGTTTACTATAGAATTAGATCTTTGTACAAGGATTTTTGGTCCAGGTGACCACCTTGAGAGAAATGAGGAATAGAATGGACTCTAAATCTATTGTCTTCCCTTGACACATCTTTCTACACATTGATATGATGTCTCTATTTTCAAATGTCCTTGTTTGTCTTATATAGCCACAAATTTGTAACTAGATCATGACTATACATTGATGTTCATTTGTTTTATTGATTTCCTAACTTAACTTCTAACTATAGTACACTGATTAGGATCCTTTAAAGTAAACATGTGTACAATCATTTCTCAAGCTCTTCATTTCTTTATCTGAAACAAATCTTTTCGTTGATTTAATGCATGCACTTCCTTGACTTCATGAGTTCTTCATAAACATAATTTGTGCTTGATTTGTACCAATAGCTCCACCTCAATCACTAATTGTGATTATGTTCTTTCTCTTTATTCTTGCCATCTCTTTAAACCATTCTAACTTGGGTTCATCTAGACCCTTGGTTAGCATATCTACTACTTCTTATTTTATTGGAGCTCAGTCTACAATTTTCCAAGTTCAAATTCAATGGAAGATTCTTCAAATACTTTTCTTATGTAACATACACTCCATGTTGAGTGTACATGAACTCCATGCATAGAAAATATGATAAGTTTCTTTAATCACTTATCTTGAATTCTCTTTCCATTTTCTTCTTGAGCTTTCTAATTCCTTGAGTATCTTTACCTGTAAGTATAATGTCATGGACATAATATATATGCACTCATCTTCACTTCTTTCACTAGCAAGCTATTATCAACCTTTCAAGCTTGTTGATTAAAGAACACTTGTCTACAATTCCAAACCCTTGGGACCTACTTCAATATATACAAAGCTTTTGATCTTACACGCATAATCTATTCCACTTGGATCATTAACTCCATTTTTTTTTCGCTCTATGTATACTTCATCCAAAGCTTAACCATTCAAAAAAACATTCTTTACATCCAATTTTGATAACTTCCATCCTTTGCAAGTTGCAATATCTAACAATGTCCTAATGGTAGACATTTTAGCTAGAATATAATTTTCATCATTGTCCACACCTTTTTTCTAAGCATATCCTTTGGCTACTAGTCTAGTTTTATGTCTAGATACTTTTCCATCTGCGAATATTTTTGTTTTACACACACATTTACATCCAATTAAATTTTGATTCCTTGGTTTAGGTACTAAATACCATGTATCATTTTCAAATATAGCATCGTGCTCTTCCTTCATTGCTTTTTCCCAATTCTCTTTACCTTTAGCTTCTGCATATGTTAATGGATCTTCATACGTTTGCAACATGTAAGCATAGTCTTTGGTTGTAATATAAGAAGCATCATAGCTATTTCTTATAGGTTGCTTTCTTTCTCTTGAAAACCTTCTTACCTTTGCATTTCTTGAAGTCTTTGCCTCATAATGCTCTCGATCAAATCCTGGTATATCTTCTTTTCTAATCTACATTTCATTTCTATGTCTATAATTATCAGTTTCATCTTCTTACACCTCCATCTTTGATTTTCCTTTTCTAGTCCTCATGACCTCTTCAAAATCTGCACAAGTATTTTTTGAGCTTGTATACCATGTATTTTTTCATCCTTAGAAACAATTCATCCTTTTGTGGATGGACTCCATAACTTGTAACTCATTTGTTTATCATCATACCCTATAACGAAATACTTTTATACCTTCGGTCCTAGCTTATGTCTCGATTGAGAAGGAACATAAGCAGATGCCAAACGTCCAAATATTTTGCAATGATCTAGAGTAGGTCTCTTACCCCACCATGCTTCATAAGAGGTCATAGCATCCAAAGTTTTTCAAGGTAACATATTGGTTGATATATCTAGGTTGTGATGTATCTTATGGAACTATAAGAGTGTGGAAATGTCTATACTGTGGTACAAAGACTAAAGATTATAAAGTAGAGTATGTACATAATGTTAGTGTCTAGAATCTATGATACTAAAGTTGATAATCATTCCGAAATATTCTTATTCTCTCTAAGTATTGTGATAACCTAAAATCTAATAAAGTGTGTGGTAATAAGATAAGGAACAAAAACGCATGTTGTGACTATGGAAATCACAATCATAGTCCCCAATCTTGAAACTTACCCTTTGGAGGTGTGTTGTATGCTTTAACTGAGAACTAGTGGGCAGCATGTCATCAACATAGACAACAATGATCATAAGCACACCATTTGCATGCTTAACGTATAAGGTGATCTAAGGTTGATTGTTCTCAAAACCATGTGCAATCAGGTAGGTATGTATGTTTTCATACTAAGCGTATGGTGCTTGCTTCAAACCATATAATGCCTTTTTCAACCTACATAGTTTATTTTCAAGCCTTTTCTGCACAAAGCCACAGGGTTGAAAAATATAGACTTCTTCATGCAAGTCACCATTCAGAAATGCAGTTTTAATGTCCAACCAAAGTATGTTCTAACCATGATGATCAGAAGTGCACAGATTCTACGAACAATAATCATTTTGTACGAGCAAAGGTCTCATCAAAATCAATGCCTCTTTCGCAAGAATAACCCTTTGCAACAAACCTTTATACTTGTCAATTATTCCATCATGCTTACGCTTCAGCTTATATGCCCACTTAGTGCCAATGGCCTTCTTGCCAGGAGGCAAGTCACATAAAGACTAGGTACCATTCTTCATTATAACATCATATTCTAATTGCAGAGTAGCCATCCAATTTTTCAAATTTTGAGCTTCACCAAATGAAACAAGCTTATTCTCATCAGAGAGACTCAAGGTAGCGGTAGCATCACAATTTGATACAAAGGAAGCACCATGAGAGCATGAACAAGTACGATATGAGAGAGGTGCATCTAATTTGCTATCATGCAAAGTCTGCACAAACCATTTTGGCATAGCTTTGCCTCCTTAATATCAACTCTCTCATCAATAAGTGCATCATCTAAATCTACATCAAAAATGGAATGATCTGCACTATCACATGACACCTGTAAAGTCTGCAAAATTGCCTCATTTGGGTGAGCACCAGATTGTCCGTTTCTTAAAAGGGGCAACAAATGTGTCATACATATCTTTCGAGCTGACTAATGTCTCCTTAGTACATGAAAGTAATGGTTGATTAGCATCTTCCAGAAAAACAACCTCAAGGCTAACCAAAATTTGATTCTATGGATGATATAGATGATAACCTTTTCTTTCAAAACTGTACCCAACAAAAATACATTTCAGTGCTCTATCATCCAATTTCTTGCATTTTTTTCACGCACTAATGCATATGTCAGATAAGAAAAGGCACGAAGGTGAGCAATAGATGGCTTGCGCCCATGCCAAGACTCATATGGAGTGATAGACGACAATGCTTTACAAGGACACCTATTAAGTACATATGTTGCACACATAATGGCCTCAAGCTAGAAGTTATGTGGCAAAGCCTGACTCTGGACCATACACCTTGCCATCTCCATGAGTGAACTATTCTTCCTTTCAAGGACTCCATTCTATTGAGGTGTATATGGCACCATCTTCAATGCCATCTGCATCACATTCAGTAACTATATTTGCAAGTGTAATAGGATGTTTTTTAGCACTCTACACAATATTCCATATTCCTTTTGCAACTAATACATGGCACATCATATAAGCCCATAATGGGTAATTGGTACTGTTAAACGCGGGTCTTGCCGTCAGAGACGCGTTTAAACATATATCGAGTTCTTGGGAGTGGAAGGGGTCTGATAAACAAAGGCCTTATACTTGATTTCCAAATCAACTCACTCGCATGATCGTAATCTAACATTAAAAATCTCTGTCAATACAACTTACTTATCAAGTCTCTGGGTACACTCTTACAATCTTACTATCTGTAATCAGACTCTCCCAAAATCTACTGATTAAAATCCAGTTGATGCGTTCTCAACAGACAGTGGTGAAACTATCATTACCATAATACAGAATCACTTTGTCTAACTTAAGAGCTGATCCAAACACAATTATTGTAAACAACAGAGACAATAACAGTAACTCAATCTGTACCGTACAGGTACAGATAATCAACAACACAGAAAGGCACAGAATAACTCAGAATTCTCAAACACACCACAGAAACTACATAGACATCATCAACTAGACAAAGAGTCTGGCGACTCCTCTGGTCATCACCGAAGCGTCTTTTCCATTGATTTATATAAAAAGTTACAACATCAATCAAGGTTGCAACATCTACGCAACGACCTTTCGGTTCGTTAAAAATCAGATTTTACAATTGCGAATCCGGCGGCTTACACTGGCACGCACGGTGGACTTGAACCCGCAGGTATACAAAAATTATGGTTCATCTACTATTTCTTCTAAATATATAGTTTTGGCTAATCTAAATGTTCGGGCAATTGTCTTTTTCAATGTCTCTAATATTTGTTTCAAAATATCTGGTTCTACGAGCTGAGCATCTGTCCGTACTAAGCTTAACGAAAGGACCTGGGTCATCAAAACTTCTGCTTGTGTCTGCAAAAAAGCTTCCTGTAAGTAAAATTCATTTGACAGAGCCGCATCACGACTAATTTTCATATCTGCTATGTGCTTATCAATTCGAGACAGTCTTTCTTTTTGAGCATCTAGCTGATTCTCTCTTCTATCTATCTCCTGATTCTGAAATTGGATTGTTCGATAAAAAGCATCACGCTCTCTTCTGATCCCTGTTATCGCTTTTTGTAGTTGAGCTTCCATGGTCAATTTGCGTTTAAGAATATTGTTTACTTCAGATAAATCAAACTTGCTTCTCTGGAGTTCTTCAGAAGTGCGCTTCGCCAGGTCCGCCATCTCTTGTCCGTGTTGTACTACTTCATCAAGTTGTTGTCTGGTTTCTTCTAATAGATTCCCTAAAGCTACAAGTGCATCTTCTTTATGTTGGGCTAATTGTTTCAAATTATTCATTTCAGCATCAGCGGCACACAATAATTCATCCTTTGCTCTGATTTCGACCAAGGCAGCATCTCTTTGATTTATGACTGTCTCCTGTTCGGCTAGTCGGGCCTGTAGCTCCTTAATCTGTTCATTTAAAGTTTGATTTTTCTGCCCTGACTACGTCTGGTTCTTCCTAGACAGGGCTAATGTCTGCTTCGAGAACATCAACCTTGTGTTGAAATTCTCCTCAGATGTTATCAGTCACTTCCTTCATTTGTATTGGTAGTTGTTGTGATAACTAGATTAGCATTTATCCCATGGATGCGAGCTCAAAAAACAGGGGAATTGAAGGAATCACAAGATGAGGACGGGGTTGAGATGAAGAAGCTGTGAGGAGCTCATGGGAATTGGGTGGAGAATAATTCGGGGACGAGGATGATGAAGCGGTAGGTTCCTCAGTGACAATGGGTGGAACAGGGACAATGGGTGGAACAGGTGGAGAAGTTAGAAGAGTAGAGTTAGTTTCGACTACCTGTTTGGTGGTTTGTCGCGTAGTGTTCTCAGGGTTGGCAACTGCAGAATCCACGACTGTAATTAATTCTTCAATAATTTCTTAATGATTGGTTGCGCATCTTCTTGCTTTTCTTGTTCAGATTGTTGCTTAGATTCTTCTTTAGACGAGGTAGTTTCAGAATGAGTAGTATCATCATGCTTTTGTTGCTGCTTTGGAGATGATTGCGCTGATGAATCATTATTCATTGATGTTGCGGTGTCATGGAAAGTCTCATCTTCATTCCCTTCCTCTTCATTGTTATCTGCTTTATCACCTGCGGCTGAACCATGTACTTCACTGTCAGATGAACTTATTCTGATTCTTTTACAGCGGAGGAGCTGAATAATTCTTCGTCATCCTCTTCATCATCTTCTAGGATCTGCGCAGATTCTTCATGGTGTAATACCGGACCTCTGGGTGGTGGTTGTGCTGCTTGGATTGCCGGAAACAGGAAGCTTAATATATGCGGTAATCGAGCTCGGAGCATTTCTCCCTTGTTGACCTGTTAAATGATGGAAATGCATTCGATGAATGTGGCGGAAATAATATGATGCAAAGTTCACAGGCTCTCTCGCAGCCATATCTATTCCCGAATAGAAAGGGCGAGATATGCCATATGTACGCTTTTGCAGGTTGAGGAACGCTACTAAAAACTGTAATGCGGATCTCTCAGGCTCAGGGCGACAAAGAATAGCATATTCATTAGAAGAATGTCTGGGAAATAACTGGAGCATGGTAGAAAGCGGCAAATTAGGTCCATTCTCTCGACCTTGCATAGAGAGTTGGAATGCATCAACAAAAGTTTGAAAAGTTATTACCGTACGAGATGGTAAGGAGGTGATTGCCCAACTTTGCTCTGTAGTAGGTGTGGCAGGGATGGCGGCGATGATTTGGGCATAGAATGGGTGACAATCCACTGAATGCCAAGGCAGTTCAGCGAAATTGGCCAACCCAGGAATGCGCAAGAACTCACCTACATCTACGGGGAGTCCATCATGGAACGCAACAAAGTTTGCTAGCGCTTCCATGTTGCACACACACAAGCACAGGAACACAATTGCACACGGTATATAGAGAGCACAAGCATGCAAAATACACAGATACACTAACGATTGACAGTGGAATGAAAAAGGTTAAGTAGATACTTGGCAGCGGGAAGCAATTGAAATTGCTAATCATCGCGCGATGTTGAGATGATAACGTCATAACTTCGGTGTGCATGCATGAGCAGAACGATAATGCAAGGCGGCTATTGATCATAATTCGGTATGAAACGAGGATATTTATAGACTTATTTTATTAAGCATGCAAAACTAAAAAGGAAAAGAAAAGAAAAAAGAAAAAAATATGCGGGCAACCGCAGGACACTTTAGTGTGAATTAGGCGCTTGATGATACATCTGCAACTTTGAACCATTTATCACTTTCAGAAGAGGAATTCCGGTCAAAGTAGTCAACCGAAAAGTTGCTGGGCCCACTTGTTCAGTAATCGGATAAGGACCAAAGCAGTGTAACTTGAATTTTCCAGCAGAGCGGTTTGATTTCGCATTATAAAACAGCACAAGTTTCCCTACCGTAAAAACTGGAATCTTTAAATATCGATCATGTGTACGAGCTTGCCGCAACTGCACTTCTTGAAGAGTCACAAAACTTTCCCAGCGATGCTCATCTAGTTCTCTGAGTGTGTCCAACCGAAACGGAAAAGAATCTTCAAGTAAAAATTTCTGAGAGATCGCCACACGTAAGCTTGGCACTACAAGCTCCATTGGTGCAATTGCCTCCATTCTATATGCAAGTTTGAAAGGAGTCAGTCCGGTGGCAACTTTGTAAGTAGTCCGTTATGCTCATAATACTACCGGTAGTAATTGATCCCATCTTTCTGGTGATTCGACAATCAATTTACGAATCATACTCAGCAAAATCTTGTTTGTACTTTCAGCCAAGCCATTAGCACGAGGGTAATAAGGAGAACTGAATTTATGCAGAATCTGAAAAGAGTGTGTAAGCACTTTCATTAAATTGTTAAAAAAATATGTGCCTTGATCAGTTACTAGTTCTAGAGGTAACCCAAATCGTGGAAATACGTCTTTCATTAAACATTTTGCTACCGAAATAGCTGTAGCGGACCTTAAAGCCCAAGCTTCTTCCGACCTGGTAGCATAATCTGTACATGTCAGAATATAACGATTATTACTGAGTATTGCTGGAGGTGTAATTGGTCCAATAAAATCAAGACCCCATTTCTGGAAAGGCTCCAATGGTAATACAGGTTGGAGAGGGAAAAAATGTCGTTGTAAAGGCTGTCCAGACCGTTGACAATTGTCACACTGTTTGACAAATTGAGATACACCTCTGTGCATGGTAGGCCACCAAAGCCCACTTTGCAGTATTTTTCAGTGCGTTAAATCTGCTGCAAAATGTCCACCGGAAGGTATTGAATGTGCCAAAGCTATAACTGAGTTTACTTCATGTGGAGGAATACAACGAAGTAAAACTCTAGTGTGATCCATATAATACAATTCTCCAGCAATCACCCGAAATTGGCGACTGTAAACTGCAATTTTCCTACGCATTGCAGGAGAAGTCTGAGCAGGAAGATATCCATCAGTCAGTTAAATTAATAACTGATCATAGTAAGTACCTGTCACAGGAGGTTCTGCAGATTCATCAGTAGTAGGGTCAGTAACATAAATTGCAGGTGTGGTGTCATCAACACCAACTGGAGCCTCACCGGAATCCAACCGAGAAAGGAAATCTGCTAATCCATGTGCAGTTCCAAATCGATGAATTACTTCGTAATCAAATTCTTGTAATAGTAGAACCCAATGCGCTAAACGACCACCTAAATGTTGATGCTGAACCAGATAAACTAGCGCAGCCTGATCTACATGAAAGACGAATTTTTGGCCTAACAAATAATGCCGAAATTTCTTGACAGAAAATACTAAACCAAGGCATTCTCTTTCAGTTACTGAATAATTCTTTTCAGCAGGAGCAAGCCGTCGACTTGCATAATAAACAGGCCAAAACCACTTATCACTTTGTTGCATTAAGACACTTCCAATGGCTATATCTGATGCGTCTACAAAAACATGAAATGGACATTGCCAATCAGGAGGTTGTAGAATTGAACCTACGTTAATAAGCCCTTTAGACAATCAAATGCTATTTGACATTCCTGAGTCCAAGCAAACTGTCGAGGAGTACTGGTTATTAATCTATTGAGGGGTATTGCCAAATGAGCAAGCCACCGTAAATGTCGACCATGCCACCTGACTTGACCCATGAATCTCATGAATTCTTTCGGTGTAGTAGGTACAGGTGCTTCTAACACAGCTGCAATTTTATCTGGATCAACCTGTATGCCTTGTGCAGACACAATATGGCCAAGCAGCTTACCACATGAAACCACAAACACACACTTGTTTGGGTTCAGGCAGAGTCTGTATTCACGACACTTCTCAAAGCAACACCGTAAATGATACAGGTGTGCTACCATCTTACCAAATAAAGAGAAATCATCTAGATATACTTGCATGAAAGAAGTAAGATAGGGGGAGAAGATTTCCTGCATACATTGTTGAAAAGTACTAGGAGCATTTCTTAATCCAAACCACATAACTGTACAAGCAAAAACACCCCAATTGGTAATGAACGCTATCGGAGAGATCCTCTCTCCCTTCTTTGATAAGAAATGAAGAAAAAAAATATTTAATAGTCTACTTTTCTCTTTAGAATATTAATTGTTTTTGAAATAATAAGAGTTTGATGAGTTTTTTTTTCTATCTTTCCAAGAAATACTTAGTTGGATAAGTTGAATTTTGAATTCAATCTTTGAAAAGACTTGCAGATATATTGAGAAGTTCTCATCGTATCTTAATATGAACACTTACTCATGATCCCTATTCCTGAATGCCTTAAGGATAATTGTGTGTTACACATATCAACTATGTATGAAGAGTGTGTGAAAAAGAATTTTTGCTACGTGTTCATGTTTTTTTTCATATGCAGATATGCAAAAACGGTACATGTGCATTTATATTTACATACCTATGTTTTATATACTAAGTATCATTATACTTTTATGCATGTATAATATATTAAGTGAGTAATGATATGTGTTTTCACTATGTGAATCCACTAAAATTTGTATAGAAATGTAATTTGTTCACATTACTTGTTTACAAGCATGATTTATACCTATGAACCTAATCATTATGAGTGTGAAATGAACATTTAAATGTTAAAGAAAGAGGTAATAAATTAAGAAATAAAAGGAACAAAATTGACGTGTAGATTTGAACATATGCGATTTAATGTCTATTTAGAAATTTCTAAATAAGCGTAGATGATTGTGGATCAAGGATCACTTTTGGAGAACCACATCTAGAAGATTGAAGCGGCGGTAGCTGATCAAAAGAACTGGGACTCCAGAGACATGCAAACCTACACGTGGAGGAAGACTCGTACGATCACAAATAGAAGGAAGGCAGTAGCGCACATATCTAGGGGGGCTGTCAGTTCACACGGGGGGTAGAAGTTTGACAGATGCTCGAGAGAAGAGAAATTGGCGAGTGCGGACTGAAGCCTTGATGTGGGGAAAAAGAGAACTATTCGACAGGTGACAGAAGGAAAAGAGGAAAGACAGCTATTCGGATCAGGAAGGGAAGGCGCTTGCATTGAGGGAGGAGGGATTTTAGCTTGAAGGGAAACACTTACACTTCTGCTGTCGCGATACGATGCCATTTGTGCAACCTTTATGCTTCCCCAACTAAGCCATCCATCACCCATCCATCGTCGTACTCTCTATTTGAACATTTTTCTATGTGGTTCGATCGGTTCCATGCTTTTGGTTGTTATGGGTTATTGAATGATGTTGGTCTGTTGCATAGTTTATCTATATAAAACAAAGCTTATGATGCGCAGGTATTGTGAAAGGTAGTTATCTGCTTGCGAACCTGAATTTGAATTGTTTTAGTCATGTGTGATTCCATACAGAGTTGACCAGCAAGATCTGAATTTATGTCTGAAACGTATTCTACTACTTCGTGATAGGATGTATTCCCTTATTTTTCTAAATTAGTTGATAGGATAATATTAACTTTTAATTTTTTACTTAGTCTTTATATATCTATTTATGTCTGAGTTGTCTAGCAAATATGGAAATGTGCAGATGTTTTTGATGTTATGTTTTCGTACCTTTGAGGAAACTTCATTTTATTCTTTGAAGATTACTATTATAACCAGATTCAATTGAAGAGAGATTTCTTGAGCTCTACGATAGACAATTGATGGTGAGAAAGCTTGCTGGACCACTTGGCGGAGCATCAGAGAAAGAACCAGTTGTGGATCGTTTCTGATTGAAGTTGAACTAGAAATTATGAGCTGATAATCACAGTGGCATGTCGCAAAAATTTATGCTTTTGAACGGTGCTTTGTTTCTCGAATTGATTCTCTGTAATTGATAGGGAGTTTTTTTTTATGCATCAGAGGAAACATGCAAACTCAAGGTAGTACAGTTTCAAAAACCAGATTGAGGCTCTTTAACAAAGAAAATTACGAGTTGTTCTTGCTGCGCAATGTTTTCTTTACAGTCGTCTCACGTTGCTGAAGATGGGGTATCAACATTTATTGTGAGATGTTTCTTCTATATGAGAACATAAATTATTAATAATCATAGAATCTGTGCGCATATCTCAAAAGTTCTTTTTCATATTGGCTTTGGATGCGTGTTACACTTATGATTGTGAAAACGTTAAAAGCATTGAGCTATGGTTCATACTTCCCTTGTTTGAAACTTGAATGTCTGCAATATATATTTTACGAAAAAAAAAAAAAACTAATTCAGATGGAGAGAGATGGCGTTTATCTTCCAACTATGATGATAATAGATTTGGACTGCATAGTGATGTTACTTAAAAGATAAATCCTGTTTTCACTTCCAATTTCATTCATAGTCTTCCTAAAATTCTGAAACTTTGATCAACTAATAATTCTCAAATCTGATAATTTATTCACTGTTCGAGTTTTGCATCACTCTTTGAACTTATGAATGTGTCGAATTTTAAAGGAAATGTGTTTCGAGTGTTTAAGCTGATTATAAAAAGATACAAAATAAGACTAACTTTTAGATCCTAAGTTTCCCAATTCTATTCAAGTATATTGCGCTTATGAAAAACAATATTCTGTTGTTATAAAACACAAAAATGTTTCATTTTAAAGAGTGCTCTACATAGTTCATAAATAAGACTTTTTCCATATAATACAGAAAGTGACACGAATCGTTTTTGTTTCAACGCAAGATGAAATTTCTTTGAAAAGTAAATAATGATATGTGAACAAGCTTAATGAATTGTTTTTCTGAAACCGTCATGGATACAATAAGGATTTCCAACTATTAAACTTGGAGAAGAATAGAATGAACATTAGGACATGTTCATTTCAATCCGATTTGATTTTAGTTCTTAAAAGTAGTTTCAATTTCAGTTTTTGCATTTAGTTTAGATTGAAGAACTTTCACTGAAAGATGCATATGCATATGGATTTTTTTCTTGATAAATTGAAGTCGAAGGTGATCCTTGTTCCTGAAAATGGTTGTAATTGGGCTAAAGTGAATTGAAACTGGAAACTTTTATATCATAAAGAGTGTTTTGCTATTCATGAGCTAATCTT
The DNA here is from genome assembly GCA_020310875.1 of Ceratopteris richardii. Lineage (NCBI taxonomy): Eukaryota > Viridiplantae > Streptophyta > Polypodiopsida > Polypodiales > Pteridaceae > Ceratopteris > Ceratopteris richardii. The sequence continues at coordinate 68,417,900 of CM035425.1, read as the reverse complement.
TTCTTGATTTTCCATCTTCTTTGAGTCTCTTTTCTATGCACCTGAGCTTGCTCCAAGCACCCAGCGTGCGCCGTATTTCCGGCGGTTGGCTTGATCCACCGACCGCTGCTTTCGCGCAGACAAATTGGTGAACTCGACGTGAATAACAGCATTGTGACTCAGGTACATCGGACGGGAAACAAATTCCACGTATTTATACTTGAATTCTTCTTGTGTGCACATAGTTTAATGAAAATGAAATCTAATGCATGATATGGAATCACGATTAGTTTCCTCTGTAGATTTAAAGCTTAATTCTAAGTTTGAGTCCTTAAACTCGTTTCTTTCAATCTTAACTATAGTAGTATCTGATTTTAATGCAAATCTTAAATCAATAGATACTCAATTTGATCATGAGTTTAGGAATTTAGAAGGAATTCTTCATTATGAACTGACAAATTTGAATGAGCATATGGAAACATTAGCAAATCATGTAAAAGAAATTTCAGCATTCAAAACTATTGGTCATGACATTGCAAGTTTAAAAGAGAACATTGAAAGGTTAAACAATCAAATACATGAAAGTGCTATATGTGAGTGCAAAGATAGATATCAAGTATGAGTTCAAAGTAGATCTATGTCTTCTATTGACCAAAACCTTTTATCCGATCATAGCAGAGTTGCTCCTAGGCCTTTATATCAAAGACCAAAGAGAACTGTAAGATGTTTCTAGTGTGACCAACTAGGTCATACTTATGGGAATTGTATGGCCTATGAGAAAGCATGTAGCCAACAATTGGTACTAGAAAGTGAACAGAAAATATGTGATTATGAAACACAATTACCTTTGAGATTAAACTTAGGTAGAGGGGGGATGATAGACTATTTTGATCAAACAAAATTGAGTCCTAAAACCAAACTTCAAAAACAATGGAAACCTAAGAGTCATAATGAGAAAAGTAATGTATCTCAATTACATTCTATGAACACCAAGATTGTGACTAAATGTGAATGCTTGGATAATGATCAAACCTTTCTTAAACCTAAATCTATGAGTAACATTGATATTCAAACTACATTTAAGGATCAAGATACATTGAATAAGTTTAAGAAAGAAGAAGATGTAAGGATAAAAGATGATGAAAATGAACAATCAATTGATGGAAATAAAGACATACATGAAGTTAAAACAGAACCTAAAGTCATAGAAAATGACAATAAATGTGAAAAAAATAAAAATGATGAAAGAATAGTACAAACATCTGAAGATGAAAATCTTCAAATTCAATTAGAACATGATAAGAATATGGGAAAATGGGTACAAGAAGCCTTATGGAAGACTGAAAGTAATATCAAAAACTCATCTAAAGTTAAGAAAAAGGAGAAGAATTTTAGAGAATAGTTTTATTGTGATGGAATTGTTTATTGAAGATAAAACTTTTCAAGTTTTGATATTGCTTGCTGCATATATGCCTGTTTTCCTAAAGAAGATGAACATATACCTAAATTGTTTTGTTTGGAAAAGCTAGTTAAAAGCTTATGATAAAGTTTTGTATTATGATTTGCTTAACCAAAAGAATACTAAAATATTCAAATTAAACTAAAACATGTTTGAAATTATATGTACAATATGCTTGCAAATAATTTTGATCAATATGCTTGTCATTTCTTAAACTTATGATGAACTTATGATTTTCTTTCTTTCACAAATAGGAAGAAATCTATTATGATGAAAAATTATGAAGAACATTATTATAATGAAAGGATGAATATTTTGAACAAAATGATTTTGTTTTCAACAAATATGATGGTTATATTATACTATGGACATTATGATTTTTTCTGAAATTTATTTCAAAGGTTAAAAAAGCTAATGTGAAACTTATGAATTTTGTTTAATAGGTTGAAAAATCTATTGTAAAAAGTAAGAATGCATTACCACTATGAATTTCTTATGATGAAATTTGTGACATGATGAAGATGAATCTGATAGAATATATGCATTTCTATTTGCAAGATAAATGATAACGAAGATTACTTGTTTTGTAGTTTCTACTTTATGATTGCTTACAGGTCCTCAAGATGAATTGATCAAAGCAATTGAAGATTTTATGCCAAAAGTTCTGATGAACTTAAAGAGAGCTGAAGATGGAGTCAATATAGATCAGGTGAAAAAGTTCTAAACCTGATTTATGTTTTAATTTATTATGGAAGTTCATGCATTATCATAATTAGATATGTATATTCTTTAGATAGGTTAAGAAACTTCTTAAAATTATGAAAAGTAGAATTTACACTCAAGTAGGAACATGCTTGAAGAGAAAATAGGGATTAGAGACCTATGGTTGTCATATGAATAGTTTCAGGAACCCTTAACTTGCAACTCCTTGTAGAAGTAAACTTGTTTTATATAGGCAAGCTTCCTTAAATCTGACCCATTTTACTAAAGAGATCCTAGTTCCCGCTTTAGCTTACCTCTAGATCCTTTGCTCTTATTAGGGGTTAAGCCTTTCCCCTTCATCAAAAAAAATTGCGAAGAAAAATTGAAAGCAGTACATTAATGGTTGCTGTATATGAAAAGAGGAAAAATGACAAAAAGAAAAACTATGATGTAAAAAGAGATGAAAGAAAAATCAAATGATTTCAATGAATCAGTTGTGGTCTTGAAATCACTTCTGAATTGAAAAGCGGGCTATATAAGGCAGATGTATGCTAGAGGGGAATTAGTTTTTGTATCTTAATGGCAAGTGTCTAAGAGATGAGGATAGAAGGCTTATATAACATATGCTTTACTTATGAAGAGAGTTAATAGAAGAGTTAGTACGAACACTATTTGACTAACTTCTATAGTTTCTTTCTAAAACCTATTTTCCAACTCATGCATTGAACGAAAAGGTTGAAAGTCAAGCTTTCATAATTTTATAAGTTTTCTTTGCTATCAGAAGATGTACTAATGATAGAAGCATTTTTTATAGACTATTTGCATTTGGGTCATGAATAATTTTCAAAAGAAAATGATATTGCCTTCTCTGATCTGTAGGTTTGGCGCATCCGGGGGAAGCACAGGTTTGGTGGGGGTGAATGTCGGAGAGATCCTCTCTCCCTTCTTTGATAAGAAATGAAGAAAAAAAAATACTTAATAGTCTATTTTTCTCTTTAGAATATTAATTGTTTTTGAAATAATAAGAGTTTGATGAGTTTTTTTTTCTATCTTTCCAAGAAATACTTAGTTGGATAAGTTGAATTTTGAATTCAATCTTTGAAAAGACTTGCAGATATATTGAGAAGTTCTCATCGTATCTTAATATGAACACTTACTCATGATCCCTGTTCGTGAATGCCTTAAGGATAATTGTGTGTTACACATATCACCTATGTATGAAGAGTGTGTGAAAAAGAATTTTTGCTACGTGTTCATGTTTTCATATGCAGATATGCAAAAACGGTACATGTGCATTTATATATACATACCTATGTTCTATATACTAAGTATCATTATACTTTTATGCATGTATAATATATTAAGTGAGTAATGATATGTGTTTTCACTAGGTGAATCCACTAAAATTTGTATAGAAATGTAATGTGTTCACATTACTTGTTTACAAGCATGATTCGACTTTGTCATCACATATCATCCAGGACGTCATCAATGTCAGTCAGATGCCCTGTCTAGAAGATCTTACCTTGCACCAAAGAAGGGTGAAGAGACCTTTGATCAACAAGAGAATGTATTACTCAAGCCTGAGCATCTCTAGTTAGCAGCTATCTCTTCAAGCCATCATGAAGATTCAGCCTTGAATCAGTTGATCCGTGAGAATCTACCACAGGATGAATTGTTTTGTAACGTTAAGTAGAAAGCTCAAGAAGGAAAATTCCAAGAAGTAAACGAATTTCAAGAAAAAGATGGGTTACTACTCTATAAGAGCCTATTGTATGTCCCTCCACGAAAACCCAGGATCCAAGTACTTCAACAACGCCATGACAACCTTGCAGTAGGACATTTTGGAGTGAATAAGACAATAGAACTCATATCAAGGGACTTTTGATGGCCTCAGATGTGGAAGGAAGTCAAAGAATACATTCGAACCTGTGATACTTGCAATAGATCTAAGATACCCTAACATAAACCTCATGGCCTCTTGCAACCTCTACTTATTCCAGAAAGGCCATGGGCTTCATTGTCTATGGATTTCATCATAGATCTACCAAATTCAGATAAGTATGATGCCATTCTTGTTATTGTGGATAGATTTACAAAGATGGCACACTTCATTCTAACTACCAAGGCAATCACAGGTGTAGCCATTGCTAGACTTTTTCTCAGGTATATATTTAGGCTTCATGGATTTCCTGATGACATTGTCAGTGATCGAGGTCCACAGCTCATATCCAGCTTTTGGAATAGTCTTTGCAAGCTCCTTGGTGTTCAAGTTAAACTATCCACAGCAAATCATCCACAGACTGATGGACAAACAGAACGGGTGAATCAAGTCTTGGAGCAATATCTCCGTTGCACTAGCAACTATCATCAAAATGATTGGTTTGAGCTTTTACCCTTTGTAGAGTTTGCTTATAACAATAGTGTTCATGGATCTACCAAGCTGACTCCCTTCTTTGCAAATTATGGACAACATCCAAGAATGGATATATAACTCTCAAATTATGTCAAGAACCCAGCTGCTAGAGACAAGGCCCAGTACCTGATGGACATTCACAAAGAACTCACGGAAGAGATCCATAAAATATCAGTACTATGCAGATCAACATCGTGTCCAGAATCCATCGTATCAAATTGGGGATAAAGTATGGTTACTCAGAAACAATTTGCAAACCTCAAGACCTTGTGCAAAGATAGATCATCAAGGATTTGGCCCATTTACCATCTTGTCCAAGATTAATCCAATCACCTTCAAGCTCCAACTACCAATTACTATGAGAATACATCCAGTTCTCCATGTATCCATGTTGGAACCATATCAGATTTCACCCTTGAGGGGGGAGAGACCTGGTCCTTCTCCACCTATCGAGATTGATGACCATGAAGAATTTCAAGTCGAGCATGTCCTAGATTCCAGAATATCCCGAGGAAGATTGGAATACCTTATTCATTGGGAAGGGTATGACATCAGTGATCGTACTTGGGAACCTCCAGAAAACCTTCAGAGAGCACCAATCAAAGTTCGAGAATTCCACAAGAGAAATCCAATGCAGCAAAGACAAGATAACATGACCGCTCCTCGTGGAACTCGTCGCTTGAGGGGGAGGTAATGTCACGGACAAAGGAAACCATCCTAAATCTTAGATTCCATGTGAACCTTGTATCTCATGATTGGTTCAGAATTAGGAGAAACTAATGCTTCCATTGCTTACAAAACGTGCCAAAACCCTAAGATCAATTGTCTACTTGCCTGATTCGGATATCCAGAGCTCATGTTTCGAATTGATGATATCATCGATGACATCATCAATTCCTAACCGCCTTTCATGAACCGCCCTTGAAAACCTATATAAGGAGGGGTTGGCCACATTCATAATCCGTCTTGTCAATACCAGTCTTGGGAGCTCAAGGAGTCGTGACCGCCAAGTAAGTACTCTTCAAGTTCCAGTTCTAGTTCTTGTCTTGTTCCTTGTTTTAGTTTAGTTCTTGGACATCCTATCTTGTCCCCTTGTAATCTCGTAGTACGAGATCCTGTCGAGTTCTTTCGTGTATCCAGTTCATCTCCCAGAACGGAGTTCTTGTATTCCAGATATCTTGTCTCATACTTACGATCCCGGGTTGTGGGATCTCCTGTATCATCTCTAGTCCAGTTTTCCATACCTATTGGTCCGGGTTGTGGGACATCTTGTATCAGTCACATATTCTTCTATCATTTTTCCTACGTGGGTGTTCTTATAATCATAAGTGTATTTTGGAAATCTTGTCTACTGTAGTCTGAGAGCACAATCTAGTGCTCCCCTGACACTAAGGACAAGGGTCTATGCTTAGGTAGAGGGAAAGCATCCATTATTGGTTACACAAATTTTGACTATGCTCTTTGTGTAGACAATCGAAAATCTACATCAGGGTACATTTTTCATGTTTTCTAGAGGTGCTATCTCTAGGAGATCTCGTCTTCAAGAATGTACAATTGTTTCCACCACAGAAGTAGAATATGTTGCAACAAGTGAGGCATGTAAGGAAGCATTGTGGCTTTCTCATCTTGCTTGAGATATGGGTTTACCTTAGTGTAGTGATGTATTTTGATAAGGATGCACAACAATGTGTTCTCCTTCTCGAGAGCTCCACGATGATATCCTCGGAGTAGAAAACCAAACTCCTAAGGCTGCACACGGTACTCCATAGAGAGATTGTAGAATACGCAAAAACACACAATACATAGGGAGCACAAAGACACACTTCTTAGGTCTTACAAAGGCGGTCAAACGCTCAGTTTTAATCTTGAAAAAAGGTTATAAGATTCTTGTTAAAGATGTTGGTGACATTCTATGGATTTCTCAAGGGATTTTGGAGCTTCTACACTTCATCTTCTTCATCTTTAATACTCGATACAATAAATATGGTGTCTCTCACATGGTTAGGATTCACACCGGCTAGTAAATGCAAATATAGATTCCTCTTCTTAATATTCATTATGTGTACATGCTTATTGAAATTATGAAAGTAAAACAATATAGAGAATTCTTGATCTAAAGCTCAAGCATATGATTTTCTCAAAGAAATAAAAGGAATAGTTATGTATGCTTGCATTCATTCATTGAAGAGAGAGTGAAGTTCTATTAATTTTCATATTAGAGAGAATCGTATATCAAGCTAAAGAGAGATAGGTATTATGAAGTGGAGACTTCTGTGGAATTTATGAGGCATGTGAAGCAATCAAGAGAATTGACAAGAACAATGGCATTATTTCTTTGGAAAGTGAGAGATCAATTTGACGTTTGCATATTTTTTGAGGAGGACATTGTAGCACACAAGGTGCAAGGAGTGTTGAGATGTATAGGAGAGACCTTGATTCAGAAGGGCGAGCATAGGCATTATGGAAACATGATATAATTCAGCAAGGAATGACAAGGATATTGGTGCCAGAGAATACACATGCTCTGAGGAAGTTTATCACCAGAATTTCAAGATAAGAGAGGTGAGTACTGTACGAGGTTATTGAGAGATGCAAAAGGAAAATTGAAGATGAAGTAAGTGGACCATAAAACTCTTCCAATCATGTCCCTACAATAGTAATCTAAGAGACATCAGTATGTTGAGGCATTGTGAAGTGAACAATTTTCTTAGCACTTGAGGTTAAGAGGGATCTAGCAAGGCAGAGTTAAAAAATGGAGAAATCAATGATAAACTAGTGAAAGAGAAAAATAATTGAGTGATGTCCCTAGATGAAGGTGCCAAGAGACATGGATGTTGGAACTCTTCCCTACCTAGTGCAAGAGATGCTTTAAAAACCAAGGCTAATAAGTGAGAAATACTTGGCCAATTCAATTGAAGCAGTAAGAAAATTTAAAGTTGGTTGATTGGCTGGTTTAGCTCCACAAGATTTCCTTGCAACATGCAAGAAGAGGCATCATCATGTGAGGACCAAAAAATGATTCTAGATTGGAGGAACTTTGGATCAATGATAAAAAATGGGAAAGAGATTAAAAGTCTAAAATTCGAATAAACTATGTGTATGTGAGCCATAGAGTGGTTAGACATTGCTACAACATTCATTATTCACGAGGAACCATTGTTGAGCTTGGAAAAATACTATAATTTGGGAAACATAATGAAAATGATGCGATGAGTGATAAGAGATATAGAACAATGTCCTTGAGTTAAACGTATTCGAGAAACGCCATTGAGAGACAAGGGGGCGTTTGAAGAACTTCTATGCTTAAGGAGGTTAGTATGGGAAGGTAAACACAAGTAAATTTGAAGTTAAGAAGAATATAAAAAAAAATCATTAAATTAAACCAAGGAAGTCCTTGGGCTGAAGTAAAGAGGTGAATTGAAGACATTCTTTATCCTAGGAATCTTGTAATAGAGGGCGGAGCCGTGAACTTTTAATCTAGCTAGAAAAATGTTCCCTAAGGACTAATATTGATCCAATGATGTCCCTATGAGTATGTATTCTATATATATCATTGTAATTGTGGGCTTAAGAGGACATCTACTAGGGTAAATGAAGCAATGGAGGCCCTTAGAAGAGGCAAATATATTCATATATGCTGCAAGGTGTGGATCTCATAACAACTAGAGTTCAAATGATTCCCTTTAGCTATACATCATATTGACATCCTCCTATGGATGTTCCACCATCATCCCAAGAATCTAAGAAATGCAAAGTGTAAGAGAATATTCCAAGTGAATATTGATTATCAACTTCTTTTTCGGTCGATGACAAGAGGGAAGTTGAAGCTTGAGTAACTAAGCAAGGTCTCAATGCAAAGGAAGGTTAGAGAGATATGTAACATAATCCTAGTAGGAGATGGTTGAACCATGCCTTATGAGAGAGGATTAGGAATTAATCCTAGGCCATGGCTTTTCAACCAAGTGGTTAGCCCATCACACTCATAATCGAGAGGTAATGAGTTCAATTCCAATATTGGTATTAGAGCCTAGTTGAGGAACTTAGGCAAAATAGAGGTAAGAATCCTTAATTCTGGGGCACTTGGGAGGGCCTTGACCGCAAGTGAAAGGAAGGTGTTGCTTCATCTAATCCAATAATAGCTTAGCAATTTAGGGAATTTTTTGGATGGATATCGTTCACTGTTTTCATGCAAATTGTTATATTTTAGAGATGTACAAGCCTGGAGGAATGAGAAGTTCCTTGCTCAAGGGATAGCCAAGGCCAAAACCTAGAGAGTTCATACAAGGTACCCACTCATAATGATGAGATGAGTAGAGGGACCTTAAAGAGAAATCTAGATGGTGACTAGGCATCGGCTATATATAGGCGGGGAGGTGAATCCCACGTATGTCATTCTCCATTTCTCACATTTGGTATTAGAGCTTTATCAGCATTTCATTCAAAGGATCAACCACTTGATGAACAGTTATGGAAATGTATAGGGTCGTCTTCTTGAAGCCCTTAGATAGATGCAACAAACTCCAAATTACATTTTTCTATGTCAAAATCTAGATGAACTTATCTAGTTCACTTTCACAAAATTTCATCTTAAAGTTCAATCAAATACTCATTTAAATGTATCATTTTATCTCTACTACACGTAGGCTTAGGTAAGCCTAAAAACAATGCACTTGGACATTTAGAATATCTTCTAACTATGAAGGTAAATTCTAAAATCTTTGAATGTTGGGTATATCATGGGGTCTATATTGGAGTATCTTCTCCTAGAAAACGTTTACATGAATTCTAATTTCTTGTGATCTAATATTTGATTCAATTCGCATGAGTTGATATTTCATGCAAGATGCATCCTACACAGCTCTAGTTGAGTTGATTTATTATATAGTTTCTCATTTCTCACCTCAAGATGAGTTGATGTTAGAGATAGTTATGAGTGATAAAGTCATAGGAATGACTTTGTCCTTTCCATACAAGAAAGGAAACACCAAGAACACATCATAATTTCATCATTATTATTTATGGTGGTGAGTTCTAGCCGATTTATTCTTATCATTTCGATAGAAGTGTTTAACTTTAATCTCATACATACATCTATGTGGGTTATAAAGTTTCGTTGTATGGGACATCAAAATTAGTATTCTACCTATTTGTAGGATAGTTGGTATGGGAGAGAAGTCTCTAAGATTTTATTTTGTTTCTTATGAGTTGGAGTTCATTCATATGATCTTCGTATTATTAGACAACAAAGAGGCAATTGAGACAGTCACTCTGTATGTGATTGCAAACAAGGCAAGTCCATAGGTAAGTAGCGTAGAAGCGGAAAGGCAAGGTTTGCACATAAGAATTGTGAATAGGAAATTGCATTAAGAAGAAATTCATAGAGTACGTACTACTTTATTCGATATGCCTGAGGTTAGGCCATGATTCATACATAGTGTGTATGGGGTGAGCTAGATGCTTAGCCTAGTGGGCTATCAATGTGTAGACACCTACTTACCATTTTTCAGTGTATTTAGTGAACTCATATTATGGTCCTTATTATCTATGGGAGTGCTAGAGTATTATAGATATTTGCTATAGATATATCATTCCTAGTTGGTAATGATTTGATCATAGTGATGATGACATAGTGATGGTCAGAGATAAAGCAAGTTTCATCCACTTGAAACATCTTGCATGTTATGGTTGAGAAGGTGGTGGTATTTCCACTAGTTGCTATACTTTCTTAGCACTTCTTCACTTGGCATGATGGACTTAGTTCTGTAGAGCTGATTGGGACTTAGCTTGTATGGGAAATACTTTGATCCATAGTTTGAATTCTTATATATGATAGATCTAGATTTTGATTCATAGTTTGGACATGATAGATTGAGATCTTGGTGCATAGTTTGGATCATTGATAGAAAATATTGGATTCACACTTTGGATCATGATGAGAATTTCTTGACTTTTATTTCATTATAGTGATTAAATCAATCATATTTAGTCGTGCTTAGCGATTAAGCACTATTTGGGAAACATTTCCATATTATTTTAGTATTTTTCTAGAGAGATTGGGGTAGAGTCAAATTGTTTTGGATGAGCATAGTAATTTTTTCATTAATCTAGTGGAGTAAGTGATTTTGCATGATTATACCATGTGACAAGCTGTTACTAGTTATTTCAAGGAGATAAGAGCAAGCTACCAAGGTTTCTACATGGGAAAAGTGGTCACAAGTTAGTGGTCAAGTTCTAGGCATAGACAATCCAAGGATATTCTGAGTACTTATGTTGCACATATATGGACTTAGTAGGCCTCAGAGGGACTTCTATAGTATGCCCAATGCAAGGAGTACTATTTAGTGGTGGAAATGCTAGTTGGGAAGCACAAAGACTAGTTGTCTACTTTTTGAGCATCTGGTATTTTGAACACCTAGCTCACTCTACTCTTATTGTTTGGAATCATAGATTTCAATTCCCAGGTTTATAGCTCAATCTATATCATTGAGGAGAATGATCTTTAGAAGGGGGAGGGAATGTTATATTCTAGGGATGTACATGTCTGAAGGAATGAGAAGTTCCTTACTCAGGGGCTAGCCAAGGCCAAAAGCTAGAGAGTTCGTATGAGTTACCTACTTATTATGGCGAGATGAGTAGAGGGACCTTAGAGGGAACTCTAGATGGTGACTAGGCAAGGGCTATAAATAGGCTGGGAGGTGAGTCCCAGGTATGTCATCCTCCACTTCTCACAATATTGATGATCTTTATGAGGAAGTAGTTTTCCTATCAAAGGTAGCAAGATGTTTTAACATTTCTCTTATCTATGAAAAGGCCAATGGGCATGGAGCATCTAGGTTTGGAGACCCATGAGTGTTCACTATGGTAAGGATAAAAAATATAGATGTGAAACTGATTGTGTGCCATAACATTGTTGTTAATCATGAGATCAATTCCTATGTGGATAAGAGAGGATCTTTGTATGTGTTTGGTGAAAATCCAAAGAGAATTGATGAGTTTGGATTAGAACTTCCATACAAACCACACCATAACTATGGGGAAAGAACAAGTGGATCTAATGGTAAACATCCTAAAATTATGAGAGAGGATGATTTTCAGCAAATGTATGTGGTAAGGAATCTATTCTTTGCTAAAATATTACATGACGGGATAGCTTGAGAGGTTTTCCACTCACTGGAAGCTAAACAATGATTTTGGACCTTCCATTGACACAAAAATTGGGTGTTTCATCTAGACATTCATGAAGAATTTTGAGGTCAACAAGTCTTTGTGAGGAGTGTGCCTAGAGCAGAAACACTTACCTCAAGGTTCATAACTCAAAGAAGTGAATGTTGAGTGACTAAAGAGGTGTCATAACCTTACCTTTTTGGCTTCCTTTAATCTCTAGTGGACCTCCTTATAGTTTGTTGAGATGATTCTACCACATCTCTCATCTTTTGCACTTTGGATTTGCCTTTAGAGTTCCAAGAATTGATTTCCCTTCTTAGAGTCTTCTGATCATCATTAGAATCACTTTATTCTTGATGTGTATTTTCATTCCTCTTTGACAACATTGGAAAGTCTTCCTCTGAGTCAAAGGGAAGTTTGATTTTCCTGTAATCATCATCAAAACAACATTTTCTTTCATCAAACACAACATCTCTGCTTACAATGAAACCTTCATTGCTTGAATTATATAGCCTATAACCTTTCTGATTAAGGTCATAGCTAATGAATATTCATTTCTATGGCCTTGGATCTAATTTTCCTCTGATTTGTGAGGGTATGTGTGCATATCGTATGCACCCAAAGTTTCTACAATGATCAAGGATAGGTCTTCTTCCATTCCATGCTTCAAAGGTTGTTATCCCATCCAATGCTTTTGATGGGAGTCTATTGATTAGATAGGTGGTTGTGGATACAACCTCTACCCATAGGTAATTGGACAACTTCTTCTCATTTACATTGACCTTACAACCTTCATTATGGTCTTATTTCTTCTCTCTACCACTCCATTTTGCTCTCGGATATACCTAGTTGTAATCTCTATTTTGATTCCTATCTCTTGGAGATAAGAATCCAAGTCATGAGAGAGATATTCAGCCCTCCATCTCACCTTAGCCTCTTTAAAGTCTTACCTGTTTGATTTTCTACAAGTGCTAGATATTTCTTGAAACAAGATAAAACTTAATCTTTATGCTTGATAAAATACAGTATTTTCCATTTTCTACAATCATCCATGAGTGAGACATAATACCTGGATCCATAGATTGAAGGATCCTTGCTTGGTCCTCATACATCTATATGGAGTAGCTCCAATATGTCTCCATGAATTTATCCCTTCTTTGTGAATGATTGTCTGTGAGAATTGCCAAGTTGAAAAGCACTACATTTGTAAATCATGTGTCCTTTGGTGATATTTGGTACACCAAGCATAATTTTATCCCTATTGACTCACTCCAGAGACCTTTCACCTGTATGAGCTAACCCCATGTGCCAAATTTTCAATTCTGATAGAGTTTCACTACCATGATTGAACATTGCAATGTTCCTAGTATCTTGGAGCTCAAATGTAAATAGTCAATATGAATTTTTTCCTCTTTCTGTTCTCTTAATAAAAGGAAGTTCGGGTTAGCCTATTCTCCCAGACTTTAATTAAAATAGAGAAGAAAAGTTACAAGTAAATGGGACTAGTGCCCATGGGAGACCCCAAATCCCACAATGCAAGGGAGGAGTAAGTCAAGCTAGAGGGCATTACAAATGAGGCAGATAAATCTATCATCACCCTCATGTGGTACCCATTTGGGTTTCAACTTGTTGTTTTCGAGGAGATAAATATAGTGATGTCTAAATGGTGGAGATCTCTTATCTCGGGAGATTCTTTTACCTAGAAGAAACAAGGATTTCTCGATCCACCATTCCTTAGGAGTGTCGCCAAAATTGACAACACATCTGTCCCTCCAAATCTTCCAAAGAGTCTCACCCCTGATGGCATTCCACAGCCTCAACAAGCGGCCAACCGCCTGACCCAACAACACCTGTTGCCAATTCATTTGTTCGTGAGTCTCAAAACCCGAGTCACGTGAATCTAGATAACACGGGACTTGGGGCAATGGAAGAACATGTGAGCTAAATCTTCGATGCATCGATGGCAACGCTTGCACCATGGCGGCACACCACACATTTTGTTAGCCCTTGCATTGGACCAGATACCTTTACGCAAGATCTGCCACATGAGAACAGACTTTTTTATCTCAATTAGGGGGTGCCAAATAGACCTGAACTTTAGTTCCCATCAAAGTTTGGTCCAATAAAGGCACCATCTCTTGTTAAGAGTGTGATGAACATCTAAGTTCTCTTTGAAGTTAAGGATTCTGGATAGTTTCTTGCCATTGCTCCATTTGAGGCCCTCTAGGCAAGGAAGATCCTGACCGCAGAGAAGTCGGGTAGTTGAGCGGTCCCATGCTAAACACTTACTTTGAAGAAGATTCCATTCCTCCTGGGTAACTTTAGTTCTTGGGTCAAAGTCTTCGAACCTAATCCACTGGCTGGTCTCTTGTTTCTAGAGTTGTTTCCATTGTTTGAACCCCTTGTTCCATAATCGCTTTGCAGTTTGGAGGTTCCAAGATTCCACCCCTCTAATGCTACTGATCAGGAACCAGATAGAGTCATTTTGTCTTATCCCAGCCGCCCATTTCCACTCCTCACTGATTATGATGAATTGTTTGGCCTTGTTCCAACTCTTCCATAAAGAACACACCAGAATAGAGCCTTTAGGGGACACCGGGTGGGGGGAGAACAAAAGCGTGAGAATCCCCATGTACTTCCAACCAGGATGGCCAACTAATGTAATGTCTTCCATGTTTCTGAAGATCAATTTAGCCCAAGAGGACTCACTATTGCTCCAAGCCTTGATAAGCCACCTTGTTGTTAGCTTCTTAGCCAACGCAGCGATATCCAAAATTCCCAAGCCCCTTGAGTCTTTCGGGCTAATGCAAGTTTTCTAGTTGATTTTGGGAATCCCCATCCTGTTGGCGTCCCCAGTCCAAAGAAAGTTTCTGTAGATTGTTTCCACTTTGGCCAAGTCTTTCTCCTTAGGTCTCTAACACGAGATAAAGTAAATAGTTGTAGAAAGCATAAATGTGTTAACAACCATAGCATGCCCTGCCAAGTTGACTTGCATACCTTTCCAATGATTTAATTTGCTATCCAGCTTGGATAGCACCCAATTCCATCGTTGGTCCATTGAGATGTCGAATCCCATCGGAATGCCGAGGAGACGGAAGACTTGACCTCTAGGAATAACTTGACACCCCTAATTGTTGGAGCAAGTCTATGACAAGCCTAAGTATTGGCTTGAGTCTCACAAAGTCATTAAAGAAGCTTCAAAATGAAGACTATGTAAAGTTCACTTGTGAACTACCTCTTGTAACTTTTGAAGAGTTTACTTAATGTAAAAGTAAGAGAATCTTAAGTGGTTGAGCCCACATGATCAAGAATGGAAAGAGGAGCCACGAATTCGTGATTTGTGGTAGGTAGAGAATCAAATCAATCATTGATTGATTGGAGAGTGATTGAGGGAAGTTAGCCTCCCAAACTCAACTATAAATAGATGGCAGTTTTAGTCGTGGTTAGAGAGACCTATGTGAAGACCTCCAAGAGCTGAGCTTTATGCCATATCAAGGTGTGATTACAAGGCACACATATGTATCAGTAAGTCATTGTATTGTACAAGCAATATACTTTCATTTTCATGATTATTTGAGTTCATCTTTCCATGTTCTTGTGAAGTGTAGTACTCACTGCCATTACTCTCAGTTTTCTCAGTCAGCTTGCAGAGATGTTTTCTCTGAACTTGGTGCATCATTTTCAGTGATTTAACTTGGTAAAGTTAGCTCTATACGTCTACTATATGCTCACAAATTTTCATGTCATTTGGATGTTGGAATCTTCAGTTATGTTCATTTGAAGTCAACAGGGTATGTTCATCTTCACTTCTCTGTCAGGTACCCGACTTTTTCAGTCATCTTGTCAGAGTCATTTCTCAGTGTTTACTCATCCAAATTCAGTGATTTGAAGCTTGTTGGATTTAGCTTACTGTCTAGTATAAGCATACAAAGTTTCATGATCATTGGAATCTTACATCTTGAGGTATGTTAATTTTTCTATTCACTGGTCTATTTCTGTAGCAGCCCGTGAAAATCGGGATGATGTCATCACTTGTTAAAAGTCATTCTCAGTGTGTGGTTTGTTATTGTTGATGAGATTACTCTCTAAAGTTAGCTCTTTAAGCTACCTAGCCTTCCCCAAGAGGAATTAATCTAATTGCTGCTGTGCTCAGAGAATTATGTAAAACACTGTACAGGTGTATCAACCAAGAATAGCAAGTTTTCACCTCTGAGCTAACTCCAACTTATCTGTTTTGATTTATCTTTTTGAGAGTGATCTTCCAAGGTACATAGGGTGTCTAATACATCCATTGGCAAGCTAAAAGGGCCCACCATCTACTCCTGGAGTTCATTTGGCCGGTGTAGAGCAAAGATTTTGCAACACCTCTTCATCTTCAACACATACCTATCCATCTCTTCACAGTGGTATCAGAGCAAGGTTGGACAACATGGCAGATGGATTTCCTTCATCAATTGACAAATTGGACAGAGGTAACTACTCAGCTTGGTCATTAAGAATGGAAGCTTATCTCCAAGGTAGAAGTTTATATGGTTATGTGGCTGGAGATGAAGTTATGCCAAGTTTCAAGAACAAAAGTCAACCAACACAAGAAGAGCAAGAAAGATTGAGCACATGGTGCTCCAAGGATGCACTTGCAAGGTCTTATCTCCTCAACTCTATCTCAGATTTTTTGTTGCCTCACATTAGAAGTTGTAAGACATCTCAGGAAGTGTGGGATGCACTTGAAGCTTTCTTTTCTTCAAGTACCAAAGCTAGGAAGCATCAACTATGGCTGGAGTTCACAACTCTCAAGAAGGCTCCCAAACAAAATGTGACTGATTTTGTCACAAAGCTCAAGGACATAGCGGATCAGTTGGGAAGCATTGGAGAGGTAATAGATGAAGAGCAAATTGTAAGGCAGGTCATCAATGGCTTGAAGGCAGATGATAAGTGGGAAGCATTCACCACAGCTATGGATTATTACATGGACATGCATGTACCTGATTTCAACACACTCATTGGACAATTACTTACTCAAGAGGCAAAGCTTATCAAAAATGGAGAAAGCTCTAAAGGTAATCAATCTTCAGCTTTATACACGGATAAAAGCAAGTCTAAAGATAACAAAGGAAAGGCAAAGAAAGTGGATGATGAAGCAGGTACATATCAAGCTAACTATGCAGGTAGAGGAAGACATGGCAGAGGTAGAGGAAGAGGAGGTAGACAAGGCAGGGGGAGATCCCAAGACTCCAACTCATGTTCTATTTGTGGATTAACTAATCATACAACTGAAAATTGCTTTAGGAATTCCAGGAATCAAAGAGGCAGAGGATACAATAGAGGAAGTTATGGCTACTCAAGAGGAAGGTCCAACAATTATCATGGCAACTACAACAACTACAATCATTCAAACTATCAAGGAGGCTACAAAGGAAGGAGAGACTACAATAACTACACAAAAGACTCAAACAAAGAGGATTCATTATTGATCATGAACATGGCTATGCCACAAGGTAAATCTGATGAGCATATTTTCTACATAGATTCAGGTTGTTCAAATCATGTGGCAGGAAATGTGGCACTCCTATCAGATTTAGAAGATCCAAGGAATAAGCATGAGGTACAAACAGGAGATGATACAAAACATCCTGTGGAGAAAATAGGCAATGTCAAAGCACCTGATGGAAACATCAACCTACTCAGTAAGGTACTCTATGTCCCTACCATTACAAAGAATTTGATAAGTGTTGGGCAGATAGTAGAGAAAGGGTTGCAAGTCAGGTTCACAAAAGCAGGAGCATTTGTTGAAGATCCAAGTCAAGGATTCAGAAGAATTGCAAAAGGTGAAAAGACAGGTAGATTGTTCACATTTGAATTACAGGACACTAGAAACATTGCTCTCTTTAATTATGGTAGTCAGACACTCACAGAATTGGAAGTATGGCACAAAAGGTTAGCACATATTGGTGAAAGGTCATTAAAGCAAATCTGCAGGGACCAAAGTGTACTTGGACTTCCTAATTTGTCAAAACAACATATGATTTATAAGTGCAGTGCATGTCAATTTGGAAAGTCTCACAGGTTACCATTCATGAAGAAAGGTTATATGCATGGAGATCTCTTGGAGTTGGTTCATACAGATGTATGGGGACCTAGCAAGGAAGCTTCAATATCTGGATCAAGGTATTATGTTTCCTTTATTGATGATTGCAGCAGATGGACTATCCTATTCTTTATGAAACACAAAGATGAAGTTTTTTCATGTTTCAAAAGATATTTGGCTCTTGTGGAGAATCAAACAGGTAAATCACTAAAAAGGCTAAGGTCAGATGGAGGGGGAGAATACTTCTCCCATGAGTTTGATTCTTTTCTTCAAGAAAGAGGAATCAAAAGAGAGGTAACTACAAGGTACACTCCTGAGCAAAATGGAGTGGCAGAAAGGAGGAATAGGACAATTGTTGAAGCTGCAAGGTCTATGTTAAATGAAAAGCATTTACCTAATTACTTATGGGCTGAGGCTGTATCTACAGCCACTTACTTGATTAACAGGTTGCCTTCAAAATCCCTTGATGGGATGACTCCATATGAGGCTTGGAATGGAAGAAGGCCAAGCTTAGATCATTGTAAAATTTTTGGATGTATTGCTTTTGCTCATGTTCCTTCACAGGTTAGAGGCAAGATGGATCCAAAGGCAGAAAGGTGTGTATTTATTGGATATGACAACAATCAAAAGGGCTACAGGTTATACAACCCTACCAACAAAGGATTCTTGGTAAGCAGAGATGTAGTTTTTGATGAGAACAATTCATGGTATGAAGATTCATGCAGGAAGGTCAATTTACCATATGATCTTGAAGAAGAGTTTCCAAAGCTTGGTAGAGAACAATCAAAGATTGAAGAACAAGACACCTGAGAGGATGATGAAGAATGTCAGATGGAAAAGATCAAAGCATGGAAGTCTAAAGGTAAAGCAAAATTGCAGGAACTTGGACATGAGGCAGAATCATCACATCATGGCCTAAGAAGATCTATGAGGGAAAAGAAAAAACCAGAAAGGTATGGGTTTGACACCTCATTAGTAACTAAACATTCTATGTACATAGCACAGGACATAAACCAAGAGGAGCCATCATCATTTGAAGAGGCCAAAGCAAAAACAGAATGGAAGCATGCAATGAAGGAAGAGATTGAAGCACTCGAGGAAAACAACACTTGGGATTTGGTGCCCAAGACTTCATCCATGAAGGTAATAGGCTCAAGATGGGTCTATAAACTCAAGAAGAATTCTGATGGTTCAATTAACAGGTATAAGGCAAGGCTTGTGGCAAAAGGCTTTGCACAAACTCAGGGAATTGATTATGAGGAGACCTTCTCTCCTGTGGCAAAGATGCCTACTATTAGGGTTTTGCTTAATATTGCCTCTTCCAAGAATTGGAAGATACTTCAACTAGATGTGAAGAATGCATTCTTGAATGGTTGGATAACAGAAGAGGTATATATGGCACAACCACCTGGTTTTGAGAGTCAAGTTTATCCTGATTATGTGTGTAAACTTAACAAAGCATTGTATGGTCTCAAGCAAGCTCCAAGAGCTTGGAATTTCAGGCTTGTTTCATTCTTGCAGGACAAAGGCTTTCAACCAAGCAAAGCAGATCCTTCACTCTTTATTAAAAAGAGTAATTCGGAGGTCATCTACCTATGTGTATATGTAGATGATATTATATTGACAGGAAATGATGCAGATGGTATGAAGAAGATCAAAGATCAGATGAGAGAAGAGTTCAAGATAAGTGATTTGGGTTCACTTACCTACTTCCTAGGTTTGGAAGTTGTCTACAAAGATCATGGTTTGTTTCTCACTCAAAGAAAGTACATTAAGGACATGTTGGCAAAATTCAAGATGCAAGATTGTAAGATTGCAGATACTCCAATGGAGGTTAATCACAAATTGAGCTCACATGAAGGTGAACTCATAGAGGACATCACATCATATCAAAGTCTAGTGGGTAGTCTCAACTATGCCACATTGACAAGAGTAGATATATGTTACAGTGTGAGTGTGCTAAGCCAATTTATGCACACACCAAGGAAACCACATATGGATGCTGCCAAAAGGATACTCAAATATCTCAAAGGAACCATAAATGAAGGACTTTATTATCCTTATGTATCTGATTTAGATTTGAAGCTATTTTCTGATGCAGATTGGGCTGGCTCCAAGGAAGATAGAAGGAGCACTTCAGGTTATCTTACCTTTGCAGGTTCAAAGCTTATTTCATGGTCATCCAAGAAGCAACCCACAGTTGCTCTCTCTTCTACTGAAGCTGAATATAGAGGTCTTGCCATAGCTACACAGGAAGCTATGTGGATGAAGACATTGTTCAAAGATCTTGGATTGGAGTTTGGAACTCCAACTATTTTTGGTGACAATATGAGTTCTATTCACTTGGCTGCTAATCCTATTTTTCATGCAAGGACTAAACATATTGAAGTTCATTATCATTATGTATGAGAGAAGATTCTAAGCAAAGAGATTCAAATATCATATGTGTCCACTCATCAACAATGTGCAGATATTCTTACCAAAGCATTGGATGGTACAAAGCTTTGCAAATTCAAGGCTATGATTGGTTTGCAGGTAATCTTGGAAGATTGAAGACCTCAAGCATACTTGGCTTGAGGGGGAGCTGTTGGAGCAAGTCTATGACAAGCCTAAGTATTGGCTTGAGTCTCACAAAGTCATTAAAGAAGCTTCAAAATGAAGACTATGTAAAGTTCACTTGTGAACTACCTCTTGTAACTTTTGAAGAGTTTACTTAATGTAAAAGTAAGAGAATCTTAAGTGGTTGAGCCCACATGATCAAGAATGGAAAGAGGAGCCACGAATTTGTGATTTGTGGTAGGTAGAGAATCAAATCAATCATTGATTGATTGGAGAGTGATTGAGGGAAGTTAGCCTCCCAAACTCAACTATAAATAGATGGCAGTTTTAGTCGTGGTTAGAGAGACCTATGTGAAGACCTCCAAGAGCTGAGCTTTATGCCATATCAAGGTGTGATTACAAGGCACACATATGTATCAGTAAGTCATTGTATTGTACAAGCAATATACTTTCATTTTCATGATTATTTGAGTTCATCTTTCCATGTTCTTGTGAAGTGTAGTACTCACTGCCATTACTCTCAGTTTTCTCAGTCAGCTTGCAGAGATGTTTTCTCTGAACTTGGTGCATCATTTTCAGTGATTTAACTTGGTAAAGTTAGCTCTATAAGTCTACTATATGCTCACAAATTTCCATGTCATTTGGATGTTGGAATCTTCAGTTATGTTCATTTGAAGTCAACAGGGTATGTTCATCTTCACTTCTCTGTCAGGTACCCGACTTTTTCAGTCATCTTGTCAGAGTCATTTCTCAGTGTTTACTCATCAAAATTCAGTGATTTCAAGCTTGTTGGATTCAGCTTAGGGTTTACTATAAGCATACAAATTTTCATGATCATTGGATTCTTACAACTTGAGTTATGTTAATTTTTCTACTCACTGGTCTATTTCTGTAGCAGCCCGTGAAAATCGGGATGATGTCATCACTTGTTAAAAGTCATTCTCAGTGTGTGGTTTGTTATTTTTGATGAGATTACTCTCTAAAGTTAGCTCTTTAAGCTACCTAGCCTTCCCCAAGAGGAATTAATCTAATTGTTGCTGTGCTCAGAGAATTATGTAAAACACTGGACAGGTGTATCAACCAAGAATAGCAAGTTTTCACCTCTGAGCTAACTCCAACTTATCTGTTTTGATTTATCTTTTTGAGAGTGATCTTCCAAGGTACATAGGGTGTCTAATACATCCATTGGCAAGCTAAAAGGGCCCACCATCTACTCCTGGAGTTCATTTGGCCGGTGTAGAGCAAAGATTTTGCAACACCTCTTCATCTTCAACACATACCTATCCATCTCTTCACACTGATCTAACAACAGTTGGGGTGTAGGTCCGCTAATTGCTCTAAAAGCAGTTTTAGCATGGTTGATTTTTAAACCTGACGCCACACAAAAGGTGTTGAGGCACCACCAAATCACCTCAATGTTGTTCCTATCGTTATGCACAAAGGCATTCATGTCATCAGCAAAGAGCCTTGCAATCATTTGGCCGTGATTTAGAGGTAGGGAAAGACCCTTGAGATTGCTAGCATCCATGTGATGCTTTAATAGGCGACTGAGTCAATTCGAAGCGATAGCAAAGAATAAAGGAGCCAGAGGGCAGCCTTGCCTAATTGATCTTTTTAAATGAATGGGCTCAGAGAGCTTACCTTTGATATTTATTCTAGTTGAAGCATTTCCAAGAAGAGTAGAAACCATCTTCATGAACTTTTGGCTGCATCCAAGGTCTTTCAGTGATTGCAGAATAAAGTCCCATTCCAATCTGCCATACGCCTTGTCGAAGTCGATCTTAATGAATACCAAATCTTGTGCAGACTCTTCAGCAAATGCAAGGCCTTCCCAAATATCGACAATTGCTTCAAGTATAGATCTACCTTTGATAAAACCTTTCTATTCCTCACAAAGCCATGACTTTAAATGACAAGAGATTCTGTTGGCGATAACTTTTGCAATTATCTTGTATCCCGTTTGGGGCATGGTAATCTGTCGCCAGTTTTCAATTTTGTTCTTATCTCCCCTTTTGTGGATTAACTTGATGACTCCATTATTAAGACACTCAGGGAGGGCACCAAAGGAGAGAGCCTCTTGCCACACCAGACGTAGAGGGGTGGCCGTCTCATGTTTGAAGGACTTGAAAAACTCATTGGTGAGGCCATCAGGACCCGGACTTTTCCCATTGGGATGAGAATCAATAACCTTGATAATTTCATTCTCGAAAATGTTAGCATCCAGCAGAGAAATCATGTTCTGTGGGATTCTAGATTGAACAATCCTAGAGATGGTCGCCATGGAGTCACGCCTTTGGAGGGAAAGAGGATCCGAGACCTTGAGAAGATGGGTAAAGTGCTCGACGATGATAGATCTATTCTCAACTTCTGTACTACATTCGATTCCATTGTTACCGATGAATAAAGGGATGGATTCCCTAGCTTGTTTCCTTTTGAGGATGTTACACATCTCTTTCTATGGTTTGTCAGCCTTCCCCGCCCACCAATTTTTGAAGAATATTTGAAGACTTCTCCTTTGAACCTCCTCCTCTAATCTTAGTCTTCCCCTGATTTTCAAAAGACCTTGTGGGCATTGTAAGTTACCTTTATTCACCTCTTCTTCAAGCCGTGAGAGCCTCCGATACACCATTTCTCTTCTTTTTTCCGGATGTCTCTTATAGGCTTTTGAGTCCTGATCAAAATTTTTCGAGTCCTTTCCATCGTGCTTCTCCAGCACTTAGCCGGTTCATTACAGTGGGCAAAGGCTTCTGCCCACACTCTAGAAATTTCTTGGTGGATAGAAAGGAGGGAAAATGATGTCTGACAAGCATGGAACCAAGGGGCTTTCTGGAGCATGGGAATCTGTTTGAAAAATAGGGTAATCAGGTAGTGGTTCGAGATAGTCAGGTCCATGTCTTGGGAAATGGAAGGAATACCCTGCTGGAGGATGGTGTTTTGATCGATGTAACATCTATCAAGTCTTGCTCTACTCAAAGAGTCCCCCAATTGGAGATTTGACCAGGAGAACCCCTTCATGTCTTTCACCTAGACCAGGTCGAGATGGAGCTTGATTTTATCCCATATCTCTTTCTCTTGGCCGTCAATGATTTTTCCCTTGTTATTCCATCGATCCTCGGGAAATCAACCATGTTGAAGTCACCACAAATCAGAACATTATGTGAGAGGTGGTTGAGGGAAGCCCAAGTATCAATTCTATCCACTTCTCCATTAGGGGCATAAATTGAGACCACAGCAAACTGAAAAGGGAACTCGATATAGGCAGCAATCCATCGATGATTTCGACCTTTAGCAGTCAAGCTCATAGTGCCACACAAGGAGTGACTAATATCGATTGCAGTACCGCCCACCCCCCTAGGGTGAGAAATGGAGAGACAAAGGTGGTTTGGAGAAATGCATTTAAGCCATTTCTGGAGATCCTCTCCGTCGATTTTAATCTCTTGTAAGCAGATAAAATTAGGGTTGAGGCACCTATCTTTGAACCATTGGCCAAGAATTGCCGCTCTTGATTGGTCAGACAAGCCCCTGACGTTTAGTGATGTGAATTTCATTCTTTCAGGGGAGGGACCTGATCTTTTTTCTTCTTGTGATCTTCTTTTTTCCTCCCTGCTTCTTGACTTAGGATCTTACTCTTGAGGGGGCTAACGTCGTGGTGCCATTGACCAATAATGGTGGCTCTTATGGGGTTAGTTAGCCCCCTAGTGTTAAGTGAAGTGATGATCATTTTCTTGCACTTCCCTCATTCCGAGGGTGGGACTTCTCTTTTTTCCTCTTGGAGTCTTGTTTCTCTCTTGAGGGGGGATGGTCCCGACCATGCGTCTTCTATTTAAGGGGGCTTTTCCAAGGCATACTTGCCAACTGTTTCCCCTTTCGAGAAGCCTCTTGTGGGGGATATGGAGAGGTCCTTTCAGGTATTGTTGTTCCAATGATGGAGCTCTCACTGTCCATATTGTACTCATTACTTGTGGTGAATCCATCTTCATGGCTAGCTGTGTAGTCCTCTTGAATGAGTGCATTAGAGGGAGGGCATTCCAAGGGTAAGTTACTTGTGCCCGCAAAGTCCCGGATCCCTTCACGAAAATCAAGCTCATTAACCTCCTTCTTGAGGTTGTAGTATAAGTCATTGAGTGCCTTTTCAGGAGTGCGGGTCTTCTCTAAATGTCTCCTTGTGCTTGAGCTTCTCTTAGGGCTAGTTTCCCTTCTTCTTCTAACCTCTGTAAAACCCTTTGAGTCGGTTTCTACGATTCGGTCATCCTTGTCTCTCGCTTCAAAGGTTGGTCTGACCTGCTTCCCCCTCGGTGTTTGGGATTTGCTGGCTGCTTCTTGCTTATTCTTCTGCTTCATGGGGAAATCTTTTATTCGATGGCCTTGTTGCCCAAATTGAAAGTAGGCATTGGGTAGATTTTTAAAAGAGATCTCCTGAACCCAAGATCCCCCTTCACCCAAGTCGACTATAATCTTTGAGGGGAGAGGCCTGCTAAGGTCTTCTTCCACACACATTTGGGGATGCCAATGGGCATTAAACGCGTGTTTTGTGCCCTTATAAATTAAACCCCCAACATCTCCGCGCGAGGCCAGCGGCTTGGCAATCGGAGAGACAATTTCCCACAAAAGGTCATAAAGAAAGTAAGGGAGATTGGGGAGATAAACCTAGAGAGGGTACTGAAGGGGTTTAGATTTCTTGGGCATGAAATCGGGGGCCCATTTGAAGAGGCACAGAGTGGCACGCCCGACTTGCCAAAACCCGACACTCAAGGCCTGGAGTGCCATTTCTTCGTTCTCAAAGACTAGCAAGAGGTGTCTGGCTGGAAGAAATTGGAACTTACTCACAACTATGCCACGCAGGACCACTCTTAGCGAAACCATTGGCGCACAGCATCCAACGGGGTCCTGGGACCGAACAGCTGGCCAATGCGGCAAGTTCTCTTGAGTTCTTCTTGCGTAGAAAGGATCGCCTCGTGATTAAGTGCAACCTGAGGGGCCACCAAGGTCTCTGATGAGCAAGAGGCAACATCTGCCACGCCGGTGATAAGCGGAGGTAAATTACTAATAATGAGGGAAGGGACCCCCACATCCATCGAGGCGGCCACAAAGAGAGAGGAGCAAATACTCATTAAATTCAAAGTGACAATTCCATGCAAACCATCAAAAATTCTTAAAGATGATCAAACTAAACCTTGAAACTACTTAAAGAGTTTTTGTATGATAGTTGGCACATACAATACCGTGCTCAATAGGTTCACGTTTCCATTGGAAGTTTTCACGTTGCCTATCTCTTCTACTGGATGCCTTGTGTCATCTCCTATTTGAACTTCATGTCTATTCCTCTGATCTTCCAAGTTTGAGAGAAGAGCTACATTCCATGCTCCATGATTTTAGCAACGTGAGTCTATATAGAATACATGTTCATCTGCTTTACCTTGGTTCATGGTCATGTTCATCAAAACTAATGAATCCTCTTGAATTTGATCATCTACATAATTGTTGTAGTCTCTCGTTGCTCTTTATCCTCCTTGATATTTATTGTAGTTGTAAGAGTTGTTGTTGTACCTTATGTTGTTGGTGAATCTTTTTCTTCAGCTTCCATCACCTCCTTTGTTGTAACCTCTACCTTTTTTATTATAGGATTCTTGAAACAATTCTCAATAATGTGATTTGTTAAGCCACATATAGCACATGGAAAGGAGCTTTGGCTTCTCCTTTTCCTTGTCTTCCTCCTTTATCTCTTCCTCTTGAGAATCTACCTCTTCTTGCAAAGTTTGCTTGACACGTACTACCTTCATCATCAAACTTTTTACCTTCGCCTTTGCTATCTTTATTCTTATTCTTATCTATATATAGGGTAGAGGATTGATTACCTTTTGAGTTATCTCCATTCTTCATAAGCTTTTCCTCATGTGTGAAAAATTATCCTATGAGGGTGCTGGAGTCAGGAGCCTCCATGTCCATGTAGAGGTCCATGACTGAGATGAAAGCTTCCCATTTGTTATTTTCCTTTATTCCATTGATCACTTGCCTTAATATCTACTCTTCTCAAATATGCTTCCAAGTTGACCTACTAGGTCCTTCATTTTGGTGACAAAATCAGTCACACTTTGCTTGGGCATTTTCTTGAGTTTGGTGAACTGCATCCGTAGTTGATTCTTCCCTCCCTTGGTACTTGATGAGAAGAATGCTCTAAGAGCATTCCAAGTTTCTTGTGAGTTCTTGAAATTCTTGATATGTGGATGTAAAAATTCACAAACTGAGTTAAGAATATATGACTTGGCTCAAGCATCCTTTCAACACCATGTCATTAAACTCTCTTGTTCTTCTTGAGTTGGTTCTTCTTTGCTTCTAAGGACCGGCATCATCTCATCTCTAGATATGTAACCATAAAGGTTTCTCCCATGAAGATAAAATTCCATTATAAGTGACCAAGCCAAGTAGTTATCTTGATCCAATTTGTCTATGGATGAAGGAAATCCATCTCCCATGTTGATTTGTTATTGCTTTGATACCACTATGAGGAGATGGATAGGTAGGTTCTAGAGATGAGCTTCTATTGCACAAAACCTGCTCTACATATGCCAAGTAAACTCTAGGGATTCTTAATAGACTGCTTTAGCCTCACAATAATGTATTTGAAACCATTAAGTGATTTGGAGCATCATTCTCGAAAGTTTGGATCAAAACAAATAACTTGCCTATAGTAGAATGTGAAGAAACTTTCTATTTTGGGAATCGATTTTCTCACGAATTTTCCAGAACTCATAACCTACTATAAATTGACCAAAGAACTTTTCCACACATCTAAATAGAGTGTCTAACTATCTAAATAGTGTCTAACTATATAGTGTCTAACTATCTAAATCAAGTTATTTCATCTATTTAACCACACCATACACTGAGGAATGATTCTGACAAGGTGGTCGTCCTGACATTTCAAGATCTAGAAGTTGTGCAAATAGAGTTACCTTTTAGATTGATATCTTGAGATCATCTAAAATAAATGTGATGAAAGTTGCTATGCAAGTAGTAGAAGTTCTAACCTAAGTAACCCAAGTTACAGTATAGTAAATGAATGACTAGACACAGAGAAATGGATTCCACAAAATTAGTGAAATGATGAAGATGCTATAGAGAACAATAGACACAAATGTACTTGAAGAAATGTATTAAAATGTATATGCTAATGAACATAGGATACAAGGGAAGTGAAATGGGATACTTGTAAAGGACATGACCTCAATTTATGCATTTTCGCTCACCTAAAAGTGTTCCTACACTTTAGGGATGATTTGCATTGATTCTTCCTAGCACATGAGTTGTGGGTTCAGCTCCCTAACCTCACAAGATTCCTTATTCTCTTTGCTTTTACATTTATCTCAAGGAAGTATGCCCATAATGACTAGCATAAGTTCACATGAAGTTCCTTCTTGTGAAGAGATAAAATGATGTGTAGTCCTAAATGATAAGTCAAGCACTTACGCTTGATAATTTCACCAATAATAATAGCCTCAAGGTAGAAGCTATGTGGTAGATTCTGACTTTGGACCATACATCACGCAATCTCAATGAGAGACCTACTCTTTGTTTTTGCAACTCTATTTTGTTGAGGTGTATATGCAACTCTAAACTAATATTTTATCTAATGCCTAGCCAAAAACACACTAAAATGAGAAGATATGTATTCCCCCCTCGATGAGAATGGAGAGTGCCCAATTGACATGCTAGCAAATTTTCAATTATAACAAAAAATTGTTTGAAGCACACAAACACTTCAAAATTGTTGTTTTCAATGGATAATTGATGCATGCTTGGAAAAATCATGAATGAAAGTCATGAACTAAAGGTAGTTCCCTAAAGACGCTTTCTACATAGGACCAAAGAAAATCACTATAAAATAGCTATAACTTATGAGCATCTAAAGCTAAACCATGTTTAGGGAAGGAAGAGTACTTCATTTTACCAAAAAAACAGCCTTCACATACATGTTCACAAGGTGCATCAAGTTTAGATACACAAGAAACCATTTCAGGTTTCTAGAGGTGTAGAAGATTAGAATAATTCAGATGACCAAAGTGTGGATGTCAAAGCTTTGCATCTGAGATAGCTTGAGAATCTTGAACTGCACATGTTGAATCACTCATAGATTCTACATAGTATATGAGATTATATATCCCATGACATAAAATGCCAAAAGCAATAATGACATATCACCATTTGAAAGATCATGAATTCTACACTTGTCCTACACAAATTTGACAACCAATCCATGTTGGCTAATGCACAAACTATCGAATTATTTTTGTTGATCCTTCACACATTCAATGCATCTAAAAATGTGAAATAAGCAACATGAATTATAGTCAAAATGCTCTTACCAACTCCCACTATAGGATGAGGAGTTGTTTGCACATGTGATAGTATTCCTTCTAGGGGTAGGCTCAATCAAATTGAAGAAACTAGGGTGTGAGGTAATAGGTTTGCTTGCCCAACTATCAAAATACCAAACCTCTGAGCCAATTAGAGACATAATGATCATTACCTTTATTGTATTTACAAAACTAGTTCCAATTTTGTATTTTCTTCTCATCTTTGACTTTGTAGCATTAAAAAACTAATTCTTACTAGTAGGTAAGATCCATTTACCCTCTCCCTTCTCATTAGCTAAGAAAGCATGATTTGCAACATGCATAATAGACTCCTTTTATTTGGATTGATCTTCTAGCAATAAAACAAAGACGAGCTCCTCAAATGTTAAGGCATTTGGATTATAATTCATTATCAATCAAAGAGTAGAAGAAAGAATCTAATATGAGTCTAGAAGACCATTAAGAACAGTCTCCACAAGTGAACTATCTCATAATACGTCATCCACAGAAATCAAATCATCCTTCAAATCTTTAATCTTTGTGAAACATGTGTCAATAGAATCTCCTTCATTTGTATACCCACTCTCCAAGTGTTTTGGAAGGTAAGCAACATGAGCCTATTTTCTTGCCTTGTATAAAGTGGCAAATGTATCCCAAGCATGTGTTGCTATTTTGCAAGATCGAATATGAGGAGTAATGGCACATTTGATAGACAAGGCTATCAATGCATGTGCCTGAGCATCTCTACCATTCAAACAAAGTTGCTCTATAGTAGGGCATTTTTCAATACCTAGGCATAATATTCCAAAATCCTTTTGCTATCAATATATGACACATCATATATGCCCATAATGGGTAATTTTTACCATGCAACTTATCCTCAGTAGCCAACATATGAAATATGCCATTGCTTTCAGCCATGCCCATTGATAAGATACCATAATGTGGAAAATAGTTGAAAAAAACTACCATGTGGGGCTATGCTAAATCAAAGTAGACTTTGAGATGCTTGTACTAGCAAACCAAGGTCTGGCACAAAAGGATGCAATTGCCTACACATGTACTGTGATACTGTGTTCAGAGGTCAAAAGAAGCTCAAATTAAAACTTTGATGCCACATTGCAAAGCTATTTTGAACTCCTTATCAATTGGAGTATGCTCATGAAATTTTTTGTGATTCTTAGATTGTGATGCCAGGGGCATTAGTGACATCCTAGATGAAGCGGCGGCCTACTTTGATACCCATTGTTGGGGTTCGAGGTGGGCACAAGCACACAATAACATAATGAAGAAGAAGAAGAAGCTTGGAGCACAACACAACAATGAATGAATTACCAAGTTCTTGTACAATGGTAAGTGTGCCATTAATGTTATAGGCATATGTATAAGTTCGAGAAAAAACCTCCTACAGAGGGAAGAAAATGCCCCACCGGTCCTAAACATGTTGATATACATCACTACCAAAATACATCAACATGAATGTGAAAAGATTAAATCAAATGGTTACCTTGATGAAGTTGGATACAAATAGTATCAAATGAATGAAGATCCAATTGGTTTGATTGAATGTGTTGAAATATTTGGACATGATGATGTATTTGAACAAGAGTCAATGACCAAAGAGATGTATGAAGAGTGGTGTAATTACATCCTTTGAAGAGAATGAGAAAAAATAGTTGAGATAGATAAAGAATTATATGATGTGATTTTGAATAGAGAAATTGATTTTTCATCAAAGTACTTGCATAGTCTTAGAGAGTGTCAAGATGACGTGAGTGAATATGGATAATGTGATGATTTTTCCTTGCACAAGAAGGAATCTACTGATTTTGATGATCAAGATTTCCTTGAATATGATGAAATAAAATCCCTTGATGGTGAATGAAAGATGGCTTTGGACCAAAGCAACGATGAAGATTTTTTGTATGTGTGATTGTGCTTTTTTTGTGTGTCCCTTGTAATAAATCATCATGTGAATATCCATAAATATATACAAATATGTGTAGAACTATGTATGAGTATCTGTGTGTTATTGTATGTATACATTTATGTGCGTGCATGTGAACATACTTGTATGTGTGTAAATGTGTGTATATTACATAAAAATAAACAAATTTGTATATGACAGGAAAGTGGGTACGTGTTTTTCATTCAAAGGACATAGGGGGAGCAGCAAAGCAGAAGGCAGAATGTTAACTTTGTTGGGAGCGGCTTATGATTGCAGGGGAACAATTCAACAAAGGGAGGAATATGCTAGACCGCAACAAAGGGAGGAATATACCAGAGCACAGTTAGTGACTTTTGGGGAGATAACATATCACACACATAACAAACTACAAAAATAGGATGCGCTGATAAGTTCTCTTCAATGAAAGTCTGACATGCTTTTTGTTGTGGGAGAGTACAAGTATATGTGAAAGTTGTAAAGGCATATTCACCGATTGACTAGGTGAAGTGGGAGGGCGTTGATGTGTTCAAAAAGAGAAGAGTAATGAGGGAAATGGGGATCCAATTTGCTGAAGAAGGAGAAAGCTCATAGAGGACAGGGTCGTGGAAAACTTCAAAGGAATGCATGTGAAAAGTAAAAGGTCGTTAGCTGCATGAAGAAGGAAGTTGAAAGAAAAATTTGCAGATGAAGATGAGGTTTTCATAGGCATGAGGAATTGAAACAAATTCGAAAACAAAGGGATTGTGGTAGAGGGTTTCGTTGTACATATCCAATACTGCTTGAACGATGGTATAAACAATCATCTTTTGCTCTCTATAAGTGAAATTCAGATGTTGCTATGCCTCAAAAAAGGAGGATGTGCAGGGGGGATTTGGCCTCTCCAATCCATTTTATGGCAGAATCCACTGGCTCTAAGGAGACATAAAAGCTGCTATGATAATCTAACCTCCTATCCTTCAATGGCATCAACATCACAAGCTACTTAGATTTGTTTGAAGAGCAAGCTATGATTTTTGGTCTTCCCGAAGATCTTTTGATATCATTCTTTGAACGAATTTTTGATAGCTCTATCATAAACCGTGTCACTCAATATGATAGTCTTCCTTGGAGTGATTTTAGAAAGGAGATGCTCAAAGAATTCTATCTTGAAGATTATAGCCAACATAATCGGGATGGATTCTTACAATGGGTCGATTCTCCAAAGCCTAGTAGCTCTATTACTCACTTACAAAATGAGTATATTAGACGCTATGAACAACTTCCTGATGAGGATAAGATAACTTTGGAACCTGATCTTGTGATCAACTTTCTTAAGCTTCTTCATCCTGAAACTCTAGGGAAGTTGAACGGCTATTAGAAGAACTAATTAAGCGCTATGGTCTTACTGACAATTGGCAAAAAGTGCGTAAAGTAGTAGAGGCTGTAGCCCATAGACATCAAAGATAATCCATGCTTTATGAGCAAACTAGTCTTCCTCAAGCTAGCCTTCCACAAACTAAGGAGCAAGTTAGAGAACAATCCCATGCTATGCTTTTTGACTCTACTCCTATTCCTCAAATGATGGAGCCTACTCAAGGTTTTAAAGTAGAGCTAAATAAAAGTGTAGTTGAACAATCTCAAGTGGATATTCTCACTAAGCAAATTGAAAGTCTTATTGCTACACAATCCAATTTGGCCAAGACTATAGATTCTTTACAATCTAGTTACACCAAAACTTTCCAAAATCAAATGAACCCAATGACTTTTCAAGAGCCTAATCACATGTTATACCTACCAATCAAAATCCACAAGTAGCTCCTACTCAAGCATATCAAGTTCCTCCAATGCATAATCCTTCAATGAAAAATCCTCATCCTCATGTGCAAAATCCTCAAATGTATCAAAACATGTATCCTCAAGCTTCTCAAATAGCTTTTCAAAATCCTCAAAATCAAAATTTTTAGAATCATCAAACGTATAATATGGAAGCTCCTCTTGCACCTCAAGTACCACAAGTTCTCCCCAAGCTCCTCAAATACATCAATTGCATTTTCAAAATCCTAATTATCCTGTTCAAGCAATACCTTATCAATTTAGAAGACCATTAAGAACAGTCTCCACAAGTGAACTATCTCATAATACGTCATCCACAGAAATCAAATCATCCTTCAAATCTTTAATCTTTGTGAAACATGTGTCAATAGAATCTCCTTCATTTGTATACCCTGATGAAATTGCCTACACATGTACTATGATACTGTGTTCAGAGGTCAAAAGAAGCTCAAATTAAAACTTTGATGCCACATTGCAAAGCTACTTTGAACTCCTTATCAATTGGAGTATGCTCATGAAATTTTTTGTGATTCTTAGATTGTGATGCCAGGGGCATTGATGACATCCTAGATGAAGCGGCGGCCTACTTTGATACCAATTGTTGGGGTTAGGTGGGCACAAGCACACAATAACATAATGAAGAAGAAGAAGAAGCTTGGAGCACAACACAACAATGAATGAATTACCAAGTTCTTGTACAATGGTAAGTGAGCCATTAATGTTATAGGCATATGTATAAGTTCGAGAAAAAACCTCCTAAAGAGGGAAGAAAATGCCCCACCGGTCCTAAACATGTTGACATACATCACTACCAAAATACATCAACATGAATGTGAAAAGATTAAATCAAATGGTTACCTTGATGAAGTTGGATACAAATAGTATCAAATGAATGAAGATCCAATTGGTTTGATTGAATGTGTTGAAATATTTGGACATGATGATGTATTTGAACAAGAGTCAATGACCAAAGAGATGTATGAAGAGTGGTGTAATTACATCCTTTGAAGAGAATGAGAAAAAATAGTTGAGATAGATAAAGAATTATATGATGTGATTTTGAATAGAGAAATTGATTTCTCATCAAAGTACTTGCATAGTCTTAGAGAGTGTCAAGATGACGTGAGTGAATATGGATAATGTGATGATTTTTCCTTGCACAAGAAGGAATCTACTGATTTTGATGATCAAGATTTCCTTGAATATGATGAAATAGAATCCCTTGATGGTGAAGGAAAGATGGCTTTGGACCAAAACAACGATGAAGATTTTTTGTATGTGTGATTGTGCTTTTTTTGTGTGTCCCTTGTAATAAATCATCATGTGAATATCCATAAATATATACAAATATGTGTAGAACTATGTATGAGTATCTGTGTGTTATTGTATGTATACATTTATGTGCGTGCATGTGAACATACTTGTATGTGTGTAAATGTGTGTATATTACATAAAAATAAACAAATTTGTATATGACAGGAAAGTGGGTACGTGTTTTTCATTCAAAGGACATAGGGGGAGCAGCAAAGCAGAAGGCAGAATGTTAACTTTGTTGGGAGCGGCTTATGATTGCAGGGGAACAATTCAACAAAGGGAGGAATATGCTAGACCGCAACAAAGGGAGGAATATACCAGAGCACAGTTAGTGACTTTTGGGGAGATAACATATCACACACAGAACAAACTACAAAAATAGGATGCGCTGATAAGTTATCTTCAATGAATGTCTGACATGCTTTTTGTTGTGGGAGAGTACAAGTATATGTGAAAGTTGTAAAGGCATATTCATCGATTGACTAGGTGAAGTGGGAGGGCGTTGATGTGTTCAAAAAGAGAAGAATAATGAGGGAAATGGGGATCCAATTTGCTGAAGAAGGAGAAAGGTCATAGGCATGAGGAATTGAAACAAATTCGAAAACAAAGGGATTTTGGTAGAGGGTTTCGTTGTACATATCCAATACTGCTTGAACGATGGTATAAACAATCATCTTTTGCTCCCTATAAGTGAAATTCAGATGCTGCTATGCCTCAAAAAAGGAGGATGTGCAAGGGGGATTTGGCCTCTCCAATTCATTTTATGGCAGAATCCACTGGCTCTAAGGAGACATAAAAGCTGCTATGATAATCTAACCTCCTATCCTTCCGTGTTGTTTCGAAAGTATGAGTTGCTTGAAGCCTAAAGTTAGAGCAAGATAGAGGCTCTAAACAACCATGGTGATGTGATGCACAATCCTTGGGCTCATTATCAAGGGCAACATAAATAAGAAATGTCTAAATTTCTTAGTTCATGATGGTATGTCATTCGTTCTCTTGGATTATGAGACCTGTGTGTTGTAATATAGATGTGTTTGCCTTGTACACGGCGTTCAAACTTGCTCAGTTGTTATATAAATGAAGACACTCTTTCCGAAGGCCATGTTCTGATAACTACGGTAAATTTAGTTGTTGTTCTAAGTGAATATCTGCAGTACACTTCATTGAATTCATTCTATTCCATCATGTCTACATTCTCAATGTTCTGGAGATATGATGATGCATTCATTTCGTTGGGAGCTCTCATGAAAACCAGAAAATTTACAAGGATCTGAAGGTCACATGAAATCGGAAGAGAGGAGTCACAATTTTTTAGATGTGCATCAATTGCTTACATGTATGAAGTATAGAAAAGTTGTTGTTGCGCCAAAATCAATGTTTTATTTCCATCTGCTGTCCGCATAACTGTATCCTGTCTATCTTATGTATTCACAAATATAAAAGAGAGATAAAACGAAGGAGCGAAAGCCTGTGTGTGTGTGTGTGTGTGTGGAGAATGAGGGCAAGATAGAAAATTCGGCATTATAGTTTGTTCAATGAAAATGGGAATAACAATGTGCAGCAGCTTTTCTTATTACTCTCGTGAACTTAAGAGGTTGATGCTTCTCTCTCTGTATATATATATATATATATATATATATATATATATATATATATATATATATATATATATATATATATATATATATATATATATATATATGTATATATACATACTAAACAATGAAAGTATTTATTCTGAGAACACTAGGGAATTTGCATTTGTAGCTTGTAATCTCAAGCGTATAGGAAAAGAAAACACATTTTCTTATGCTATTCAAAGATGTATACCTTTGAATTTCAGTGGATGTGAAAAATTGGGACCGAAGCCAAAGAGAAGCATGTAAATTTGTGTACGTCGAAGGTCATGCATATTTGGCTCTCTAGAAAATAGTTACCCATAAAACCTCAATGATAGCTCCAAAATTTTTACAACGAAGATTTGAGTTCTCGCGGATCATAATAAGGTCTTTCCTCACGCTCATAAATATGTTTTTTTTCAAATAAAAGAAGCTCTGCCTTAGCCTACTGGCCCGGACTTGTATTAATTAAAAGAAAATTATGAGTGAAAAGGACTAGTGCCCACAGGACCCCCGAATCTCACAGAGCAGGGGTAGATTTTACAGAGTTTAGATGGCATTACAAAGAAGGTTAATCACCCTTTCATCACCCTTATGCGGGGCCCACTTGGGTTCAATCTTATTGTTGATGAGAAGGAGCACTTGATGATGCATGAAGGGGGGAGGGGGATTTCTTATAGGTAGTGTTTTTTTTGCTGAGTAGGAATGGCACTTTCTTCGAAAGGAAATTCAATTTCTCGAACTAGAGTGGTGAGAATGCTTCTAAAATTATTGGATTATGCAACTCTTTTATTATTGCAATGCTTTATTCTTGTATTTTTTTATAATCACATTGGAAAGTAGTTTGGGATTGGTGACAACTTTGAGGAACTCTCACAACATCAAAATGTAAGGAGAAATGATAATAGCGTAGAAGTTCGAGGAAACACACTACCGAATGTTGAATACTTTCTATCAAAGTGAGTGAGGAAGGGTCAATTTATGGTTGCGTCATCATGAGTGCATATTAAAGCGATTTAAAGCATTTTACTAAGAAGACATAAGTGAAATATTGGATGGATTGTGAATGTCATGTAGGTATGCTTGGGGTCATTTCTTTGGAATGCAATGGACCTTATAA
This sequence comes from Ceratopteris richardii, assembly GCA_020310875.1. Lineage (NCBI taxonomy): Eukaryota > Viridiplantae > Streptophyta > Polypodiopsida > Polypodiales > Pteridaceae > Ceratopteris > Ceratopteris richardii. The sequence continues at coordinate 68,381,369 of CM035425.1, read as the reverse complement.
TATTCGTGACATTTAAACGATCATGCGTGAGGGGTTCGTACTCATTACTTTGAAGAATATGACCACAATTTATTTGTTACTCCATGTACGTTATTGTTTCATGTGGAAAAGCTTCAATACTCTAATCTCTAAGCACTTTGATAAGAGTAAGTGCTGATATAGACAAGGAAAAGAATATGCATAAATGGTTTGTTCAGACTTTGAGAGAAAGCAAATTATATGCACTTCTATTGTATCGTACTCAAGGCTTTGAGATATAGCAAGCACTTCTATCGTATCGTAGTCATTCAGGCTCTCATAGAGCTTCTTTTGCATTAATTTGCAATCCAATAGCTACCTCTAGTCTCTACGATGAGAATGAGCATATTTCTTTTGATGAAGCAAAAAATTCAAAAGATTGGATGGCTATTATGCAATCAGAATATGATGCTATTATGAAGAATGGTAGCCCGAACTTATGTGATTTGCCTCTAGGAAAACATGCCATTTTGCACTAAATGGCTATAAAAGCTAAAATGTAAGCTTGATGGAACACCTGACAGGTATAATTCTAGAATCGCTTCAAAAGATTCTCCTCAAGTGGGAGGCATTTATTTTGATGTGACCTTTGCACCCACTTGTCGAATGAAGGTTATTCATAGCATATGTGCATTTGTAGCTCATCAGGATTGGAATGCACATTAGTTGGGCATTTAAACTATATTTCTAAATGGTGACTTACGTAATGAACTGTATGTATTTCAATCTCATGGTCTTTTGCTAAGGGCCTGAAAACAAAGTGTGCAAGTTGAAAAATTCATTATATGGTTTGAAGCAAGAATCACATGTTTGGTATGAAAAGATACATGGCTACTTTATTGCACATGGTTTTGAGAACAGTTCAACTAAGAGCACATTATATGTTAAGCATGTAGATGATGTACTTCTTATCATTGGTGTGTATGTTTATGATATGCTGCGGTTTGCTCCTGATGAGAAGCATATTAATAAATTTAAGGCTAATTTGCATGCCTCTTTTGAGATGTTAGATTTTGGGCATTTGCATCGTTATTTAAGCATTCAATTTGTCCACGTTGATGGGGAAATAGGTTTGTGTAGCAGGAATTATATTGACAAATTATTCAAGCCTTTTGGCTATGAAAACTTTAAACCTATTTCCACTCCTATGGAAACAAGTTTACGATTGAGTCTTCATGATGCTGGAGATTTATTTGATGGTGTTCTATATTAGCACATTGTTGGATTCTTGATCTAGTTATGCATAAATTGGCCTTATATTTAGTTTGTTGTCTCTTAGATGAGTAGGTTTATGCATTGCCTAGGTGTCATGTAAATGCACGTGGTCAAGCACATCTTTTGCTACTTGAGTGGTACTCGGCTAACTAGATTGTTTGGTTGTTATGACACTCGTGTGTCCACTCCTGGTTTTGGCTTCATGCTTTGTAGCTCTTGCATATCTTGGCTGAGAAAGAAGCATCCTACTATGGCCACTTCTAGTTATGAGGCTAAGTATACGGAAATTTTCATAATGACTCTTTAGTGTGTGTGGCTCAGATACCTTTTGGTTAATTTGGGTTTTGATCAATCTTCTGCCACCACCATCTTCATGAAAAGTCATAGCGCATCCGTACGTATGAGAAACCCCGTGTTCCATGCTTACACAAATCACATTGATGTGCATTATCATTATGTTAGGGGGAGTTTCTTTGCTAGAGAGATCAGTTTGGCATATGTGCATACACATGAAAACATTGAAGATCTTTTCACAAAGGCTCTACCTTGAGAGAAGTTTGAAGCTTTCTACAAAGCTTTGGGCTTACATCATTTGTGGATTGATCTCATTCCATGTATCTTGGAGCTTCCTTATACATTAGTGCGAGCTACTTGTTCACCACATCACTCCAAGGGGTGATTTGTTGATATATTCTGTTGTTGATGTGTACGAACACACTAAGGACCATCGAGGCAATTTTTTCCCTCTATACGAGGTTTTTTTCCTAGTTTGTATATATGTCGATAATCCTAACAAGTCACTTATCTTTGTACATTCACTTGGTAGTTCATTTAGTGTTGTGTTGTGCTCCAAGCTTCTTCTTCTTCTTCTTCTTCTTCCTTGTGTTGTTCATGTGCTTGTGTATACCTAAAATGGCAACAATTCACTCTCATAAGATAGTGTGCTTTCATAACATTTCGCTCTTGGAATTTTGAAAATCCATGATGTAATATTTTGAGCATACTTTCCTTTTTGTCATACTTCCCTCATATGGATCATACCAAGATGCGGTTGACAACTGGATAGCATTTTTATGTATAGACTTATATTTTTTCCATGCTTTATCCATCGTTAAAAGGACCCTCCATGCATCTATTTTTATCCAACTCATGCTTGAAATTTTTCGAGGAGATTTTTCTCCATCTGTATCATTTTGAATCAGACTTTGTTCTTTATTAGAATAGAGATTTTGGTTCCATGATGATCCTTTACACTTTTAATGAAAAGGATCATCATGGTCAAATAATAGTGTACGCACATATTTTTCATGCAATCTATCATGGTTTCACCTTACCTGAATGCCAAGAATTATGGAATCTTCTTCTTCTTCTTCTTCTTCTAATCTTTCTAGAAACTCTTCATGGTTTTTTTTTGGTCCAAAGCCATCATTCGTTTGCAGTGAGGGATTCCATTTCATCATATTCATGGAAATCTTGATCCTCAAAATCACTATATTCTTGCTTATGCAAGGCAAACTCATCACATTCTCCATATTCACTCACATGATTTTGACACTTTCTAAGACTATGCAAGTTCTTTGATGACAGATCAAATTCTCTATTCAAAATGTTATCAAAGAAGCATTGGGTTTGAGGAGCACCGGAGAAGGACTTAGCTACCTTGAGTATTGAACTATCAAATCACTCATTACTTTGCATGGAGGGAGGTATTAATGATATTATATTTATTATTATTTTTTTCATCATGATGGGAGCTCGCATAGACTTATTTCATGTATAATATTGAATGAATTATATTTAGAGCCTTTTTTGTTCATTTAGAAAGTCAAAGGTGTGTTTTAGGGAAATGCATATAAAATAACAAGTGAACTACATGATGTTAAGATTTATTTGGGTCCTTATCTGGATGTACGAACATTTTTTGATTGCTCCTGTATTAGCTTTTGGCATTATACATTGTATGACTTCCCATCATCATTAAAATCCAAACATTGAATATTATACACAAACCTTTAGTGTTTAATTTGATACCAATGTACTTATTTATTATCATGGTTTATTTTCAACCATTTCCTTTAATAATTAATACTCAAGTTAAAATTACATTTTGGAAAGGTTACAAACCATGTATTGTTTTTGTCAATAACATATCTTTATTATACTAATATGATTATCAAGCCTATGATCTTGTACAACATTGTTCATTAATACAATACATCTACATTGTTCATTTATGATCTCTTTGTTATAGTCATTCATAATTGTCAACTTGTGCTACTCATTTCTCAGTCAATTCTCTACCATTTTAAATGATCTATAGTTTCTTGGAATCAGCTCCAAGTTATCAACATTCTAACGAACTTTGAAGGAAATCCATTCAGCCAATTTGGAGAAAAGCACATCGAAGCACTCACTGGTCAAAATCTGCAGAGGTCCTAAAAAATTGAGGGTAATGATTCATTTGTTAAATAGATTGCTCTGTGTATAGTGCATCATTTCACGTTATTCCACTTGGAGTCATTAGCTTACTAAGCGAGTTAGATATCTTTAAAAGGAATTTTTCTAATTCCTACTATACTAGTAGCACTGAGCATAACAAGCAACAGGTGTATGATTAAAAATAGAAGGTTTTCATTGATCCTTCTATTTGGTAGTAGTCTATTTTTATTCAATCTTGTCATAGATCATTTCCAAATTACATAGGCACTTGTATAGTGTCATTAGAAAGATAAAAGGGCCTAGAAATAAATTCTGAAGCTACAAGGGGCTAGTACTAAGCAGGATTTGGTAGTACCTACTCATTTTTTGGAGTGTCCATCCATCTATCCCAACAGTGGTATCAAAGCAAAGCTAAGGTAAAACGGGAGATGATTTTCCTTCTTTCATTGATAAATTGGATAGGAACAACTATCAAACGTGGTCCTTGAGGATGAAGACATACTTACAAGGAAGGAGACTCTATGGATACATCTCAAGAGATGAGGAGATGCCCATATTTAGAAGCAAAGGACAACCTACAAGAGAGGAGCATGAAAGACTCAACACATGGTGTGCCAAGGATGCATTAGCAAGGTCCTACTTACTTAACTCAATCTTTGATTTTCTTCTTCCACATATTAGGAACAGTAAGACATCCCAAAAGACTTGCGAAACATTGTCTTATTTCTCTTCCAACATAAGGGCTAGGAAGAACCAATTTTGGATTGAGTTTACCACTCAAAGAAAGCAACCTAAGCAAGGCATCCTAGAGTATGTAACCAGAGTCAAATATGTAGCTGATCAATTGGCAAGCATAGGAGAAGAAATTGAAGAAGAGCAGATTGTAAGACAAGTAATTAATGGTATTAAAGCTGATGACAAATGGGAGAGCTTCACAACTGTGATGGACTTCTACATGGACATGCAGATTCCAGACCTTACCACACTCATGGGGCAACTATTTACCCATGAAGCCAAATCTCAACAAGAATGGAGATTCATCAAGAGGTAACAGCTCTTCCACCCTATACAGTGATAAAAGTAAGTCCAAAGAGAAAGGGAAGAACAAAAAGGTTGAAGATGTAGGAAATACCTCTCAAGCCAACTATGCAGGGAGAGGTAGAACCTCAAGAGCAAGGGGCAAAGGAGGTAAGCAAGGTAGGGGGAGATCTGATAACTCCTTACCATGAAATATTTGTGGATTATCAAATCATACTACATGAGTGTTTCAAGAACTTCAAGAAACAGAGAGGTAGAGGATATCAAAGAGGTGGATATACAAAATCAAGAGGAAGGTTCAATCACCATCAAGGATACAACAACAACAACTACAATAGCAACTACCAAGGAGGCTACAAGTCAAGGAAGGATTACAACAACTACACAGAGGAAAAAGAAGATTCTCTTCTGATTATGAACATGAATTCAAAACCAGGTATAAATGATGACCATCTCTTCTACATTGAATCAGGATGCTCAAACCATGTGGCAGGCAATGTAGCTCTTCTCTCTAACCTTGAGGAACCAAAGGTTAAGCATCAGGTACAAACAGATGATGACATCAAGCACTCCGTGATTAAAATAGGGAATGTTAAGACCTCTGATGGAAACAAGAATCTATTGAGTAGGGTTCTGTATGTACCTAGAATTACCAAGAATTCAATGAGTGTTGGACAGATTGTGGAAAAGGGTTTTCAGGTAAGATTCAACCAATATGGAGCATTGTGGAGGATCATCAACATGGGTTCAAAGTAATTGCCAAAGAAGAAAAGACAAGTAGATTATTCACTTTTGAACTTGAGGATACAAGGAACATTGCACTTAAGGGAGAACAAGAAGCCAATCAGATATGGGTATGACACTTCCCTAGTTAGTAAGAACTCTATTTATCTTGCAAAAGACTTGTCAATTGAAGAACCAGCATCATATGAAGAAGCAAAGACCAAGGAAAAATGGGAGAAATCTATGGATGAGGAAATTGAAGCACTCAAGGAGAGTGATACTTGGGAATTACTACCAAAGAAGGACTCTATGAAGGTAATTTGTTCTAGATGGATCTATAAGATCAAAAGGAATTGTGATGGATCAATAAGCACGTATAAAGCTAGAATTGTGGCTAAGGGTTTTGCACAAACCCAAGGAATTGATTATGAAGAAAACTTCTCACCTGTGGCAAAAATGCTGATAATCAAGGTATTGGTAAGTGTGGTTGCATCAAAGAATTGGAACATGTATGAGTTGGATGTAAAAAATTCAGTTCTAAATGGCTGGATTTCAGAGGAGGTGTACATGTCTCAACCTCTTGGCTATGAAGACCCAAGCAAGGTAACCTATGTATGTAAATTGAACAAAGATCTTTATGTGAAGCAGGCACCTAGGGCATGGAACCATAGGTTGACTACATATCTTCAGGAACAAGGTTTTGTCATAAGTATAGTAGATACTTCGTTGTTGATCAAGAGAAGTCATTCAGAGGTAATATACCTATGTTTATATGTTGAGGATATCATACTTATAGGTAATAATGCTAATGGCATCAAGCAGATAAAAAATAAGATGATGAAGGAGTTCAAAATTAGTGACCTTGGATCACTCAAATATTTTCTTGGACTTGAACTAGTCTATACTAACTCTCGATTTTACATTACTTAGAGAAAGTATATACAAGATATGCTAAAGACGTTTCACTTGCAGGATGCCAAAGTTGCAAGTACTCCAATGGAGGTAAACCTAAAATTAAGTGCTCATGAAGATGATGTACTTGAGAACATTGCAGGTTACCAAAGCATAGTGGGAAGCTTGAACTATGCTACGTTGACAAAGATTGATATTGCTTATGGAGTAAGTGTTCTAAGTCAGTTTATGCACAAGCTTAGGGAGCCTCACTTGTAGGATGGCAAAAGGATCTTGAAGTATCTTAAGGGTACACAACATCATGGATTGTATTTCCCTTATACATCAGACTGGGACATCAAGATCTATTCCGATGCAGATTGGGCAGGATGCAAAGATGATAGGAGTAGTACCTCAGGATATATATCCTTTGCAGGTGATAAGCCTATATCATGGTCTTCAAAGAAGCAACCTACTATTGCTTTATCTTCTACCGAGGCAAAGTATAGAGGATTGGCCAATGCTAATCAAGAGGCCATATGGATCAAATTGTTGTATACAGAATTAGGTTTGCATAGTACATCTCCAATGATTTTTGGAGATAATACAAATTCATTACACCTTGCAGCAAATCCCAGTTATCATGCTAGGACCAAGCATATAGAGGTCCACTATCATTATGTGGGAGAGAAGCTATTGAGAAACGATATTGAGTTGGCATATGTATCAACTAATATGCAATGTGCAAACTTGTTGACTAAAGCATTAGATGGTACAAAACTTTGCAGGTTTAAATCAATGATTGGATTGCATGATATTCATGAAGATTGAAGATGAAGAATAAAGCCAAAATGTTTGGCTTGAAGGGGAGCTTTTGGTGCAAAGTCCAAGCCCACACATTTTGATTGAAGTTCATAAACACATGAAGCTCCATGGAAACCATTGCTAGAATAACTTTATCTTTCTACATTTGTAAAAGTCATCTATTTGACTTGAGAGAATATCTGTAATCACCTACCAAGAACTCATGCGCTTTTCAGTTAGAAAAGTAACTACTTCATTGAGGAATCTTTCCTAGATTGAAGGACTACTTTTAGAGAGAGCCAAAAGTTGAATTCAAATTCAAATTTGAATGAAGCACTTATATAAAGTGACTTGAAAAAGTCACGAGAGAGTGATCAATTCCGGAGTTCTTCATTGTCATTTTGTAAGAGTGTGAGGCATACATTGTAGCCTACACTACTCTCCATCATTAGGCTATGATTATCAAGCGTTCTTGTACAACATTGTTCATTAATACAATACATCTACATTGTTCATCTATGATCCCTCCGTTATAGTCATTCATAACTGTCAACTTGTGTTGCTCATATCGCAGTCAATTCTCCACCATTTTCAATGATCTATAGTTTGTTGGAAGCAGCTGCAAGTTATCTACATGCTGAAAAAGTGTGAAGGAAATCCATTCAGACAATTTGGAGAAAAGCATGTCGAAGCACTCACTAGTCAAACTCTACAAAGGTCCTAAAAACTCAGGGGTAATGATTCATTTGTTAAATTGTTTGCTCTGTGTATAGTGCATCATTGCAAGTAATTCCACTTGGAATCATTAGCTTACTAAGTTAGTTAGATACATCTAAAAGGAAGTTTTCTAATTCCTATTGTACCGGTAGCATTGAGCATAAAAGCAGCAGGTGTATGATAAAAAATAGAAGGTTTTCATTTATCCTTCTATTTGGAAGTAGTCTGTTTCGATTCAATCTTTTCATATATCACTTCCAAAGTACATAGGCACTTGTATAGTTTCATTGGAAAGCTAAAAGGGCCCACAACTCAATTATGAAGCTAGAAGGGGCTTGTACTAAGCAGGATTTGGTAGTACTTACTCATTTTTTGGAGTGTCCATCCATCTATCCCAACACTATGCCCTGTGCCCCATGTGACACTATCACACTGTGCACTGTACACTATCACATTGTCACACTTTCACACTATTATCACACTATGCATTATGCATTGCACTACTTACACTCACATTGTGCAATCTGCGCTATCACACTATGCACTCTACACTGTCACAATGTGCACTGTGGAGTGTTCGAGTTCCAATTCTTTTGGTTTACCGAATTTGTTTATTAATTTGGTTATCCACGCATTTACTCATGTGGCTTAATCCAAGGTGTTGACTAAGTCATTCAGAATTTGTTAGTTCTATATGGATATCAAGTGACCACATACATGGTCCCTTTCTTGTCTATATAGGATCTGTCTTCGAACCTGACCACATGTTTATCAATACCAAAGAGGTGTTCAAGGTTTGTATGTTACACAATGGACCTTCCTAAACCATCTTCATATATGCTAGCACCTAGTTCTTTGTTTTGAATGTACTTTAACTAGGTTTTATAACATCCTCTAGTTCTCTAGATACATTTTTCTTGAACTGCTAGTATGTCTTGCCATACTATAACCACTCTTTGATTCACCCATCTTGAAGTGCAAGCTTGATGGGTTTGATCCTAATTTCTTAGAAAAATATCTAGCAGTGCGATTGATACAAGCTTCTAAAGATGTAATGCTTTGTCTATCTATTTTTCCAAGGTGTTTGACTAATTGCAAGTTCATGAAGAACCAAACCCTTTAACTTTGCATCTATTTCCTTTTGTTTTTTGTTTATTGTCAATCCCTTGAGTTCTTTGTTATTTTCCTTGATTTGATCTTGTCCTTTTGTTCAACTATGTCAAGAGTGAAGTGACTCGTTTGGATTTCTTTCCTTAAGCATAATTAAGGTTCCTTCACTTAAGTTTTTGTTTCCACTTTGTTAGTCTTGACACTTGATCTTCTTAGGATTTCTAGTGAATTGTAATTTCTAAAGTATACTTAAGATCTAATTCAATGCTATGCTATTGGCCTAGGCTAGAGTTAACAAAGGGGTTAAGGTGGTTCAAACTTTGACAAGGATCATCCTATCTTTTTAACTCGTATGTTTAAGGCCCCAAAAGCTCTAGTCTAACAAAAAATGAACATGTTCATGAGTATATAAATGTCTACCCTAGTCTTTGCTTCTTAAAACTCTCAAAACGCTCTTGAAATCACCTAGGCTTCATTTTAAAACTCAAAATCATTGACTAAAAATGTTACTTAACAATATATTTGTCGTAAAGTTCTAGATTTCTATGATAGTCCACTATGCACAATGGCAGAGCCTCTCATGATAGAGGGGTGGATGAGGATGGAGGTTCATGCATGATAGACGTTATAATTGCAATTGTGTTGCACTATGAGGATCAATAGGGTCTATGAGCTCGGTCAACCATGACCGAGTGGTCTATCATAGTGGAGTGCTCTATCCCACTAAGGTGGATAGTTACAATGGCATGGACTATCATGATGGATGATTGATCAATTGCAATGAACTAGATTGTCACAACAGAGGATAGACTATTGTGCTTCAAGTCTATAACGATTGTCACACCTATCATGACTCATGGGGACCTCTTAGATCTCCAATGTTAAGCCTACCTTGATTTAAGAACACTTCTATATCAATAATAGATCAAAATTTTAATAGATATTTCAAAACTCTCAATTCTAAAGATGAACTCTATCTCCTTAATCAATTCTGGACTTTCTAGTTTGCTTCATGAAGTCTACTTCAAGATTTGATTTCATTACCTACATAATCCATGAAATTTCATACTTCAAAGTATGTGTAAATAATTTTATATGATTGTTGTGCAACCTTATGGTTTAATAAGCACTTAATTATCATTTTCAAATATCTGTGTGTTCATTAAGATCAAAAGCATGTCAAGAACAAGTGTTTTGAAATTTGGATTTTCACATATGCAACTTCTAATGCATATTTCTCTTAGAATCTTATCCATTTTGCAAAATGCTTTTAATCATATCTTCTCTTTCTCTCAAGTTAAATATATAATGATCAATCATCACAACCTTTACATGCATCATTGAGATCTAAGCAAAACATGGATCGACAAGTTGTGCCATTTTTGGAACTTCACTTCTAAGTATCAACATGTAATTGTTCATATGAATCATAGACACACTATGCAAAGAATTAGGACACAAAAATCTAACCATAACTTGGTTTACTATAGAATTAGATCTTTGTACAAGGATTTTTGGTCCAGGTGACCACCTTGAGAGAAATGCGGAATAGAATGGACTCTAAATCTATTGTCTTGCCTTGACACATCTTTCTACACATTGATATGATGTCTCTATTTTCAAATGTCCTTGTTTGTCTTATATAGCCACAAATTTGTAATTGGATCATGACTATACATTGATGTTCATTTGTATTATTGATTTCCTAACTTAACTTCTAACTATAGTACACTGATTACGATCCTTCAAAGTAAACATGTGTACAATCATTTCTCAAGCTCTTCATTTCTTTATCTGAAACAAATCTTTTCGTTGATTTAATCCATGCACTTCCTTGACTTCATGAGTTCTTCATAAACATAATTTGTGCTTGATATGTACCAATAGCTCCACCTCAATCATTAATTGTGATTATGTTCTTTCTCTTTATTCTTGCCATCTCTTTAAACCTTTCTAACTTGGGTCCATCTAGACCCTTGGTTAGCATATCTACTACTTCTTATTTTATTGGAGCTCAGTCTACAATTTTCCAAGTTCAAATTCAATGGAAGATTCTTCAAATACTTTTCTTATGTAACATACACTCCATGTTGAGTGTACATGAACTCCATGCATAGAAAATATGATAGGTTTCTTTAATCACTTATCTTGAATTCTCTTTCCATTTGCTTATTGAGCTCTCTAATTCCTTGAGTATTTTTACCTGTAAGTATAATGTCATGGACATAATATATAAAAAAATCATCTTCACTTGCTTTCACTAGCAAGCTATTATCAACCTTTCAAGCTTGTTGATTAAAGAACACTTGTCTATAATTCCAAACCCTTGGGACCTACTTCAATATATACAAAGCTTTTGATCTTACATGCATAATCTATTCCACTTGGATCATTAACTCCATTTTTGTTTTGCTCTATGTATACTTCATCCACAACTTAACCATCAAAAACACATTCTTTACATCCAATTTTGATAACTTCCATCCTTTGCAAGTTGCAATATCTAACAATGTCCTAATGGTAGACATTTTAGCTAGAATATAATTTTCATCATTGTCCACACCTTTTTTCTAAGCATATCCTTTGGCTACTAGTCTAGTTTTATGTCTAGATACTTTTCCATCTGCGAATATTTTTGTTTTACACACACATTTACATCCAATTAAACTTTGATTCCTTGGTTTAGGTACTAAATACCATGTATCATTTTCAAATATAGCATCGTGCTCTTCCTTCATTGCTTTTTCCCAATTCTCTTTACCTTTAGCTTCTGCATATGTTAATGGATCTTCATATGTTTGCAACATGTAAGCATAGTCTTTGGTTGTAATATAAGAAGCATCATAGCTATATCTTATAGGTTGCTTTCTTTCTCTTGAAAACCTTCTTACCTTTGGATTTCTTGAAGTCTTTGCCTCATAATGCTCTTGATCAAATCCTAGTATATCTTCTTTTCTAATCTGCATTTCATTTCTATGTCTATCATTATTAGTTTCATCTTCTTACACCTGCATCTTTGATTTTCCTTTTCTAGTCCTCATGACCTCTTCAAAATCTACACAAATATTTTTTGAGCTTGTATACCATGTATTTTTTCATCAAATCCCATATCTTTAGAAACAATTCATCCTTTTGTGGATGGACTCCATAACTTGTAACTCATTTGTTTATCATCATACCCTATAGAGAAATACTTTTATACCTTCGGTCCTAGCTTATGTCTCGATTGAGAAGGAACATAAGCATATGCCAAACGTCCAAATATTTTGCAATGATCTAGAGTAGGTCTCTTACCCCACCATGCTTCATAAGAGGTCATAGCATCCAAAGCTTTTCAAGGTAACATATTGGTTGATATATCTAGGTTGTGATGTATCTTACGGAACTATAAGAGTGTGGAAATGTTTATACTGTGGTACAAAGACTAAAGATTATAAAGTAGAGTATGTACATAATGTTAGTGTCTAGTGTTCTGAAATCTATGATACTAACGTTGATAATCATTCCGAAGTATTCTTATTCTCTCTGAGTATTGTGATAACCTAAAATCTAATAAAGTGTGTGGTAATAAGATAAGGAACAAAAACGCATGCTGTGACTATGGAAATCACAATCATAGTCCCCAATCTTGAAACTTACCCTTTGGAGGTGTGTTGTATGCTTTAACTGAGGACTAGTGGGCAACATGTCATCAACATAGACAACAATGATCATAAGCACATCATTTGGATGCTTAACGTATAAGGTGATCTAAGGTTGATTGTTCTCAAAACCATGTGCAATCAGGTAGGTATGTATGTTTCCATACTAAGCGTATGGTGCTTGCTTCAAACCATATAATGCCTTTTTCAACCTACATAGTTTATTTTCAAGCCTTTTCTGCACAAAGCCATAGGGTTGAAAAATATAGACTTCTTCATGCAAGTCACCATTCAGAAATGCAGTTTTAATGTCCAACCAAAGTATGTTCTAACCATGATGATCTAGAAGTGCACAGATGCTACGAACAATAATCATTCTGTACGAGCAAAGGTCTCATCAAAATCAATGCCTCTTTCGCAAGCATAACCCTTTGTAACAAGCCTCTATACTTGTCAATTATTCCATCATGCTTACGCTTCAGCTTGTATGCCCACTTAGTGCCAATGGCCTTCTTGCCAGGAGGCAAGTCACATAAAGACTAGGTACCACTCTTCAATATAACATCATATTCTAATTGTAGAGTAGCCATCCAATTTTTCAAATTTTGAGCTTCACCAAATGAAACAAGCTTATTCTCGTCACAGAGAGTCAAGGTAGCGGTAGCATCACAATTTGATACAATGGAAGCACTATGAGAGCATGAACAAGTACGATATGACAGAGGTGCATCTAATTTGCTATCATGCAAAGTCTGCACAAACCATTTTGGCATAGCTTTGCCTCCTTAATATCAACTCTCTCATCAATAAGTGCATCATCTAAATCTACATCAAAAATTGAATGATCTGCACTATCACATGACACCTGTAAAGTCTGCAAAATTGCCTCATTTGGGTGAGCACCAGATTGTCCATTTCTTAAAAGGGGCAGAAAATGTGTCATACATATCTTTCGAGCTGACTAATGTCTCCTTAGTACATGAAAGTAATGGTTGATTAGCATCTTCCAGAAAAACAACCTCACGGCTAACCAAAATGTGTTTCATCTTGCCGTTAGAGACACGTTTAAACATATATCGGGTTCTTGGGAGTGGAAGGGGTCTCATAAACAGAGGCCCTATACTTGATTTCCCAAATCAACTCACTCGCATGATCGTAATCTAACATTAAAAATCTCTGTCAATACAACTCACTTATCAAGACTCTGGGTACACTCTTACAATCTTGCTATCTGTAATCAGACTCTCCCAAAATCTACCGATTACAATCCAGTTGATGCGTTCTCAACAGACAATGGTGAAACTATCATTACCGTAATACAGAATCACTTTGTCTAACTTAAGAGCTGATCCAAACACAATTATTGTAAACAACAGAGACAATAATCAATCTGTACCCTACAAGTACACATAATCAACAACATAGAAAGGCACAGAATAACTCAGAATTCTCAAACACACCACGGAAACTACACAGACATCATCAACCAGACGAAGAGTCTGGAGACTCCTCTGGTCATCACCGAAGCATCCATTGATTTATATAAAAAGTTACAACATCAATCAAGGTTGCAACATCTACACAACGACCTTTCGGTTCGTTAAAAATCAGATTTTACAATTGCAAATCCGGCGGCTTACACTGGCACGCACGGTGGACTTGAACCCGCAGATATACAAAAATTACGGTTCATCTACTATTCCTTCTAAATATATAGTTCTGGCTAATCTAAATGTTCGGGCAATTGTCTTTTTCAATGTCTCTAACATCTGTTTCAAAATATCTGGTTCTACGAGCTGAGCATCTGTCCGTACTGAGCTTAACGAAATGACCTGGGTCATCAAAACTTCTGCTTGTGTGTGCAAAAAAGCTTCCTGTAAGTAAAATTCATTTGACAGAGCCGCATCACGACTGATTTTCATATCTGCTATCTGCTTATCAATTCGAGACAGTCTTTCTTTTTGAGTATCTAGCTGATTCTCTCTTCTATCTATCTCCTGATTCTGAAATTGGATTGTTCGATAAAAAGCATCACCCGCTCTTTTGATCCCTATTATCTCTTTCTGTAATTGAGCTTCCATGGTAAATTTGCGTTTAAGAATATTGTTTACTTCAGATAAATCAAACTTGCTTCTCTGGAGTTCTTCAGAAGTGCGCTTCGCCAGGTCCGCCATCTCTTGTCAGTGTTGTACTACTTCATCAAGTTGTTGTCTGGTTTCTTCTAATAGATTCCCTAAAGCTACACGTGCATCTTCTTTATCTTGGGCTAATTGTTTCAAATGGATCATTTCAGCATCAGCGGCACACAACAATTCATCCTTTGCTCTGATTTCGACCAAGGCAGCATCTCTTTGATTTATGACTGTCTCCTATTCGGCTAGTCAGGCCTGTAGCTCCTTAATCTATTCATTTAAAGTTTGATTTTCTGCCCTGACTACGTCTGGTTCTTCGTGGACAGGCCTAATGTCTGCTTCGAGAACATCAACCTTGTGTTGAAATTCTCCTCAGATGTTATCAGTCACTTCCTTCATTTGTACTAGTAGTTGCTGTGATAACTAGATTAGCATTTGTCCCATGGATGCGAGCTCAAAAAACAGAGGAATTGAAGGAATCACAAGATGAGGACGGGGTTGAGATGAAGAGGCTGTCAGGAGCTCATGGGAATTGGGTGGAGAATAATTCGGGGACGAGGATGATGAAGTGGTAGGTTCCTCAGTGACAATGGGTGGAACAGGGACAATGGGTGGAACAGGGACAATGGGTGGAACAGGTGGAGAAGTTAGAAGAACAGAGTTATTTTTGACTACCTGTTCGGTGGTTTGTTGCGTAGTGTTCTCAGGGTTGGCAAGTACAGAATCCACGACCGTAATTAATTTTTCAATATTTTCTTTAATGATTGGTTGCGCATCTTCTTGCTTTTCCTGTTCAGATTGTTGCTTAGATTCTTCTTTAGATGAGGTAGTTTCAGAATGAGCAGTATCATCATGCTTTTGTTGCTGCTTTGAAGATGACTGCGCTGATGAATCATTATTCATTGATGTTGCGGTGTCATGGAAAGTCTCATCTTCATTCCCTTCCTATTCATTGTTATCTGCTTTATCACCTGCGGCTGAACCCTGTACTTCACTGTCAGATGAACTTATTCTGATTCTTTTGTAGCGGAGGAGCTGGAATAATTCTTCGTCATCCTCTTCATCATCTTCTAGGATCTGCGCAGATTCTTCATGGTGTAATACCGGACCTCTGGGTGGTGGTTGCGCTGCTTGGATTGCCGGAAACAGGAAGCTTAATATATGCGGTAATCGAGCTCGGGGAATTTCTCCCTTGTTGACTTGTTAAATGATGGAAACGCATTCTCGATGAATGCGGCAGAAATAATATGATGCAAAGTTCACAGGCTCTCTCGCAGCCATATCTATTCCCGAATAGAAAGGGCGAGATATGCCATATGTACGCTTTTGCAGGTTAAGGAACGCTACTAAAAACTGTAATGCAGATCTCTCAGGCTCAGGGCCACAAAGAATAGCATATTCATTAGAAGAATGTCTGGGTAATAACTGGATCATGGTAGAAAGCGGAAAATTAGGTCCATTCTCTCGACCTTGCGTAGAGAGTCGGAATGCATCAGCAAAAGTTTGAAAAGTTATTACCGTACGAGATGGTAAGGAGGTGATTGCCCAACTTTGCTCTGTAGTAGGTGTGGCAGCGATGGCGGCGATGATTTGGGCATAGAATGGGTGACAATCCACTGAATGCCAAGGCAGTTCAGCGAAATTGGCCAACCCAGGAATTCGCAAGAACTCACCTACATCTGCGGGGAGTCCATCATGGAACGCAGCAAAGTTTGCTAACGCTTCCATGTTGCACACACACAAGCACAGGAACACAATTGCACACGGTATACAGAGAGCACAAGCACGCAAAATACACAGATACAGTAACAATTGACAGTGGAATGAAAAAGGTTAAGTAGATACTTGGTAGCGGGAAGCAATTGAAATTGCTAATCATCGCGCGATGTTGAGATGATAACGTCATAACCTCGGTGTGCATGCATGAGCAGAACGATAATGCAGGGCGGTTGTTGATCATAATTAGGTATGAAAAAGGATATTTACAGACTTATTTTATTAATCACGCAAAACTGAAAAGGAAAAGAAAAGAAAAAAGAAAAAAAATACGTAGGCAACCGCAGGACACTTTATTGTGAATTAGGCGCTTGATGATACATCGGCAACTTTGAACCATTTATCACTTTCGGAAGAGGAATTCCGGTCAAAGTAGTCAACCGAAAAGTTACTGGGCCCACTTGTTCAGTAATCCGATAAGGACTAAACTAGCGTAACTTGAATTTTCCAGTAGAGCGGTTTGATTTCGCATTATAAAACGGCACAAGTTGCCCTACCGTAAAAATTGGAGTCTTTAAATATCGATCATGTGTACGAGCTTGCCGCAACTGCACTTCTTGAAGAGTCAGAAAACTTTCCCAGGGATACTCATCTAGTTCTCTGAGTGTGTCCAACCGAAACGGCAAAGAATCTTCAGGTAACAATTTCTGAGAGATCGCCACACGTAAGCTTGGCACTACAAGCTCCATTGGTGCAATTGCCTCCATTCCATATGCAAGTTTGAAAGGAGTCAGTCCGGTGGCAACTTTATAAGTAGTCCGGTATGCCCATAATACTACAAGTAGTAATTGATCCCATCTCTCTGGTGATTCGACAATCAATTTACGAATCATACTCAGCAAAGTCTTGTTTGTACTTTCAGCCAAGCCATTAGCACAAGGGTAATAAGGAGAACTAAATTTATGCAGAATCTGAAAAGAGTGTGTAAGCACTTTCATTAAATTGTTAAAAAAATATGTGCCTTGATCAGTCACTAGTTCTAGAGGTAACCCAAATCGTGGAAATACATCTTTCATTAAACATTTTGCTACCGAAATAGCTGTAGTGGACCTTAAAGCCCAAGCTTCTTCCGACTTGGAAGCATACTCTGTACATGTCAAAATATAACGATTATTACTGAGTATTGCTGGAGGTGTAATTGGTCCAATAAGATGAAGACCCCATTTCTGAAAAGGCTCCAATGGTAATACAGGTTGGAGAGGGAAAAAATGTCATTGTAAAGGCTGTCCAGACCGTTGACAATTGTCACACTGTTTGACAAATTGAGATACACCTCTGTGCATGGTAGCCACCAAAGCCCACTTTGCATTATTTTCCGGTGCGTTAAATCTGCTGCAAAATGTTCATCGGAAGGTATTGAATGTGCCAAAGCTATAACTGAGTTTACTTAATGTGGAGGAATACAACGAAGTAAAACTCTAGTGTGATCCATATAATACGATTCTCCAGCAATCACCCGAAATTGGCGACTGTAAACTGCAATTTTCCTACGCATTGCAGGAGAAGTCTGAGCAAGAAGATATCCAGCAATGAGAAAAGTTAATAACTGATCATAGTAAGTACATGTCACAGGAGGTTCTGCAGATTCATCAGTAGTAGGGTCAGTAACATAAATTGCAAGTGTGGTGTCATCAATACCAACCGGAGCCTCACCGGAATCCAACCGAGAAAGGAAATCTGCTAATGCATGTGCAGTTCCAAATCGATGAATTACTTCATAATCAAATTCTTGTAATAGTAGAACCCAACGCGCTAAACGACCACCTAAATGTTGATGCCGAACCAGATAAACTAGCGCAGCATGATCTACATGAAAGACGAATTTTCGGCCTAACAAATAATGCCGAAATTTCTTTACAGAAAATACTAAACCAAGGCATTCTCTTTCAGTTATTGAATAATTCTTTTCAGCAGGAGCAAGCCGTCGACTTGCATAATAAACAGGCCAAAACCACTTATTAGTTTGTTGCATTAAGACACTTCCAATGGCTATATCTGATGCGTCTACAAAAACATGAAATGGACATTGCCAATCAGGAGGTTGTAGAATTGAACCTGCGTTAATAAGCCCTTTAGACGATCAAATGCTATTTGACATTCCTGAGTCCAAGCAAACTATCGAGGAGTACTGGTTATTAATCTATTGAGGGGTATTGCCAAATGAGCAAGCCACCGTAAATGTCAATCATGCCACCTGACTTGACCCATGAATCTCATGACTTCTTTCGGTGTAGTAGGTACAGGTGCTTCTAACATAGCTGCAATTATATCTGGATCAACCTGTATGCCTTGTGCAGACACAATATGGCCAAGCAGCTTACCACATGAAACCACAAACACACACTTTTTTGGGTTTAGGCAGGTCTGTATTCACGACACTTCTCAAAGCAACACCGTAAATGATATAGGTGTGCTACCATCTTACCAAATAAAGAGAAATCATCTAGATATACTTGCATGAAAAAAGTAAGATAAGGGGAGAAGATTTCCTGCATACATCGTTGAAAAGTACTAGGAGCATTTCTTAATCCAAACCACATAACTGTACAAACAAAAACACTCCAATTGGTAATGAACGCTGTCGGAGAGATCCTCTCTCCCTTCTTTGAAAAGAAATGAAGAAAAAAAAATATTTAATAGTCTACTTTTCTCTTTAGAATATTAATTGTTTTTGAAATAATAAGAGTTTGATGAGTTTTTTTTTCTATCTTTCCAAGAAATACTTAGTTGGATAAGTTGAATTTTGAATTCAATCTTTGAAAAGACTTGCAGATATATTGAGAAGTTCTCATCGTGTCTTAATATGAACACTTACTCATGATCCCTGTTCGTGAATGCCTTAAGGATAATTGTGTGTTACACATGTCAACTATGTATAAAGACTGTGTGAAAAAGAATTTTTGCTACGTGTTCATGTTTTCATATGCAGATATGCAAAAACGGTACATGTGCATTTATATTTACATACCTATGTTTTATATACTAAGTATCATTATACTTTTATGCATGTATAATATATTAAGTGAGTAATGATATGTGTTTTCACTATGTGAATCCACTAAAATTTGTATAGAAATGTAATTTTTTCACATTACTTGTTTACAAGCATGATTTATACCTATGAACCTAATCATTATAAGTGTGAAATGAACATTTAAATGTTAAAGAAAGACGTAATAAATTAAGAAATAAAAGGAACAAAATTGACGTGTAGATTTGAACATATGCGATTTAATGTCTATTTAGAAATTTCTAAATAAGCGTGGATGATCGTGGATCAAGGATCACTTTTGGAGAACCACATCTGGAAGATTGAAGTGGCGGTAGCTGATCAAAAGAACAGGGACTCCAGAGGCATGCAAACCTACACGTGGAGGAAGACTCGTACGATCACAAATAGAAGGAAGGCAGTAGCACACATATCTAGGGGGGCTGCCAGTTCACACGGGGGGTAGAAGTTTGACAGATGCTCGAGAGAAGAGAAATTGGCGAGTGCGGACTGAAGCCTTGATCTGGGGAAAAAGAGAACTCTTCGACAGGTGACAGAAGGAAAACAGGAAAGACGGCTATTCGGATCAGGAAGGGAAGGTGCTTGCATTGAGGGAGGAGGGATTTTAGCTTGAAGGGAAACACTTACACTTCTGCTTTTGCGATACGATGCCATTTGTGCAACCTTTATGCTTCCCCAACTAAGCCATCCATCACCCATCCATCGCCGTACTCTCTATTTGAACATTTTTCTATGTGATTCGATCGGTTCCATGCTTTTTGTTGTTATGGGTTATTGAATGATGTTGGTCTGTTGCATAGTTTATCTATATAAAACAAAGCTTATGATGCGCAGGTATTGTGAAAGGTAGTTATCTGCTTGCGAACCTGAATTTGAATTGTTTTAGTCATGGGTGATTCCATACAGAGTTGACCAGCAAGATCTGAATTTATGTCTTCAACGTATTCTACTACTTCGTGATAGGATGTATTGGAAATGTGCAGATGTTTTTGATGTTATGTTTCCGTACCTTTGAGGAAACTTCATTTTATTCTTTGAACATTACTATTATAACCAGATTCAATTGAAGAGAGATTTCTTGAGCTCTCCGATAGACAATTGATGGTGAGAAAGCTTGTTGGACCACTTGGCGGAGCATCAGAGAAAGAACCAGCTGTGGATCGTTTCTAATTGAAGTTGAACTAGAAATTATGAGCTGATAATCACAGTGGCATGTCGCAAAAATTTATGCTTTTGAATGGTGCTTTGTTTCTCGAATTGATTCTCTGTAATTGATAGGAAGTTTTTTTTTATGCATGAGAGGAAACATGCAAACTCAAGGTAGTACAATTTCAAAAACCAGATTGAGGCTCTTTAACAAAGAAAATTACGAGTTGTTCTTGCTGCGCAATGTTTTCTTTACAATCGTGTCACGTTGCTGAAGATGGGCTATCAACATTTATTGTGAGATGTTTCTTCTATATGAGAACATAAATTATTAATAATCATAGAATCTGTGCGCATATCTCAAAAGTTCTTTTTCATATTGGCTTTGGATACGTGTTACACTTATGATTGTGAAAATGTTAAAAGCATTGAGCTATGGCTCATAATTCCCTTGTTTGAAACTTGAATGTGTGCAATATATATTTTACGAAAAAATAATAATAATTCTGATGGAGAGAGATGGCGTTTATCTTCCAACTATGATGATAATAGATTTGGACTGCATAGTGATGTTACTTAAAAGATAAATCCTGTTTTCACTTCCAATTTCATTCATTGTCTTCCTAAAATTCTGAAACTTTGATCAACTAATAATTCTCAAATCTGATAATTTATTCACTGTTCGAGTTTTGCATCACTCTTTGAACTTATGAATGTGTTGAATTTTAAAGGAAATGTGTTTCGAGTGTTTAAGCTGATTATAAAAAGATACAAAATAAGACTTACTTTTAGATCCTAAGTTTCCCAATTCTATTCAAGTATATTGCGCTTATGAAAAACAATATTCTTTTGTTATAAAACACAAAAATGTTTCATTTTAAAGAGTGCTCTACATAGTTCATAAATAAGACTTTTTCCATATAATACAGAAAGTGACACGAATCGCTTTTGTTTCAACGCAAGATGAAATTTCTTTGAAAAGTAAATAATGATATGTGAACAAGCTTAATGAATTGTTTTTCTGAAACCGTCATGGATACGATAAGGATTTCCAACTATTAAACTTGGAGAAGAATAGAATGAACATTAGGACATGTTCATTTCAATCCGATTTGATTTTAGTTCTTAAAACTAGTTTCAATTTCAGTTTTTGCATTTAGTTTAGATTGAAGAACTTTCACTGAAAGATGCATATGCATATGGATTTTTTTCTTGATAAATTGAAGTCGAAGGTGATCCTTGTTCCTTGTTCCTGAAAATGGTTGTAATTGGGCTAAAGTGATTTGAAACTGGAAACTTTTATATCATAAAGAGTGTTTTGCTATTTATGAGCTAATCTTTTCTTGATTTTCCATCTTCTTTGAGTCTCTTTTCTATGCACCTGAGCTTGCTCCAAGCACCCGACGTGCGCCGTATTTCCGGCGGTTGGCTTGATCCACCGACCGCTGCTTTCGCGCCGACAAATTGGTGAACCCGACGTGAACAACGGCATTGCGACTCAGGTACATCGGACGGGAAACAAATTCCACGTATTTATACTTGAATTCTTCTTGCGTGCACATAGTTTAATGAAAATGAAATCTAATGTAGAAAACCTTCTGCATGATATGGAATCACGATTAGTTTCCTCTATAGATTTAAAGGTTAATTCTAAGTTTGAGTCCTTAAACTCGTTTCTTTCAATCTTAACTACAGTAGTATCTGATTTTAATGCAAATCTTAAATCAATAGATACTCAATTTGATCACGAGTTTAGGAATTTAGAAGGAATTCTTCATTATGAACTGTCAAATTTGAATGAGCATATGGAAACATTAGCAAATCATGTAAAAGAAATTTCAGCATTCAAAACTATTGGTCATGACATTGCAAGTTTAAAAGAGAACATTGAAAGGTTAAACAATCAAATACATGAAAGTGCTATATGTGAGTGCAAAGATAGATATCAAGTACGAGTTCAAACTAGATCTATTATTGACCAAAACCTTTTATCCGATCATAGCAGAGTCGCTCCTAGGCCTTTATATCGAAGACCAAAGAGAACTGTAAGATGTTTTTGGTGTGACCAACTAGGTCATACTAATGGGAATTGTATGGCCTATGAGAAAGCATGTAGCCAACAATTGGTACTAGAAAGTGAACAGAAAATATGTGATTATCAAACACAATTACCTTTGAGATTAAACTTAGGTAGAGGGGGGATGATAGACTATTTTGATCAAACAAAATTGAGTCGTAAAACCAAACTTCAAAAACAATGGAAACCTAAGAGTCATAATGAGAAAAGTAATGTATCTCAATTACATTCTATGAACACCAAGATTGTGACTAAATGTGAATGCTTGGATAATGATCAAACCTTTCTTAAACCTAAATCTATGAGTAACATTGATATTCAAACTAAATTTAAGGATCAAAATACATTGAATAAGTTTAAGAAAGAAGAAGTTGTAAGGATAAAAGATGATGAAAATGAACAATCAATTGATGGAAATAAAGACATACATGAGGTTAAAACAGAACCTAAAGTCATAGAAAATGACAATAAATGTGACAAAAATAAAAATGATGAAAGAATAGTACAAACATCTGAAGATGAAAATCTTCAAATTCAATTAGAACATGACAAGAATATGGGAAAATGGGTACAAGAAGCCTTATGGAAGACTGAAAATAATATCAAAAACTCATCTAAAGTTAAGAAAAAGGAGAAGAATTTTAGAGAATAATTTTATTGTGATGGAGTTGTTTATTGAAGATAAAACTTTTCAAGTTTTGATATTGCTTGCTGCATATATGCCTGTTTTCCTAAAGAAGATGAACATATACCTAAATTGTTTTGTTTGGAAAAGCTAGTTAAAAGCTTATGATAAAGTTTTGTATTATGATTTGCTTAACCAAAAGAATACTAAAATATTCAAACATGTTTGAAATTATATGTACAATATGCTTGCAAATAATTTTGATCAATATGCTTGTCATTTCTTAAACTTATGATGAACTTATGATTTTCTTTCTTTCACAAATAGGAAGAAATCTATTATGATGAACAATTATGAAGAACATTATTATAATGAAATGATGAATATTTTGAACAAAATGATTTTGCTTTCAACAAATATGATGGTTATATTATACTATGAACATTATGATTTTTTCTGAAATTTATTTCAAAGGTTGAAAAAGCTAATGTGAAACTTATGAATTTTGTTTAATAGGTTGAAAAATCTATTGTAAAAAGTAAGAATGCATTACCACTATGAATTTCTTATGATGAAATTTGTGACATGATGAAGATGAATCTGATAGAATATATGCATTTCTATTTGCAAGATAAATGATAATGAATCTTTATGATTGCTTACAGGTCCTGAAGATGAATTGATCAAAGCAATTGAAGATTTTATGCCAAAAGTTCTGATGAACTTGAAAAGAGCTGAAGATGGAGTCAATATAGATCAGGTGAAAAAGTTCTAAACTTGATTTATGTTTTAATTTATTATGAAAGTTCATGCATTATCATAATTAGATATGTACATTCTTCAGATAGGTTAAGAAACTTCTTAAAATTATGAAAAGTAGAATTTACACTGAAGTAGGAACATGCTTGAAGAGAAAATAGGGATTAGAGACCTATGGTTGTCATATGAATAGTTGAAGGAACCCTTAACTTCCAACTCCTAGTAGAAGTAACTTGTTTTATATAGGTAAGCTTCCTTAAATCTGACCCATTTTACTAAAGAGATCCTAGTTCCCACTTTAGCTTACCTCTAGATCCTTTGCTCTGATTAGGGGTTAAGCCTTTCCCCTTCATCAAAAAAAGTTGCGAAGAAAAATTGAAAGCAGTACCATAATGGTTGCTGTATATGAAAAGAGGAAAAATGACAAAAAGAAAAACTATGATGAAAAAAGAGATGAAAGAAAAATCAAATGATTTCAATGAATCAGTTGTGGTCTTGAAATCACTTCTGAATTGAAAAGCGGGCTATATAAGGCAGATGTATGCTAGAGGGGAATTAGTTTTTGTATCTTAACGGCAAGTGGCTAGGAGATGAGGATAGAAGGCTTATATAACATGTGCTTTACTTATGAAGAGAGTTAATAGAAGAGTTAGTACGAACACTATTTGACTGACTTCTATAATTTCTTTCTAAAACCTATTTTCCAACTCATGCATTGAACGAAAAGGTTGAAAGTCAAGCTTTCATAATTTTATAAGTTTTCTTTGCTATCAGAAGATGTACTAATGATAGAAGCATTTTTTATAGACTATTTGCATTTGGGTCATGAATAATTCTCAAAAGAAAATGATATTGCCTTCTCTGATCTGCAGGTTTGGCGCATCCGGAGGAAGCACAGGTTTGGTGGGGGTGAATGTCGGAGAGATCCTCTCTCCCTTCTTTGATAAGAAATGAAGAAAAAAATATTTAATAGTCTATTTTTCTCTTTAGAATATTAATTGTTTTTGAAATAATAAGAGTTTGATGAGTTTTTTTTTCTATCTTTCCAAAAAATACTTAGTTGGATAAGTTGAATTTTGAATTCAATCTTTGAAAAGACTTGCAGATATATTGAGAAGTTCTCATCGTATCTTAATATGAACACTTACTCATGATCCCTGTTCGTGAATGCCTTAAGGATAATTGTGTGTTACACACATCAACTATGTATGAAGGGTATGTGAAAAAGAATTTTTGCTACGTGTTCATGTTTTCATATGCAGATATGCAAAAACGGTACATGTGCATTTATATATACATACCTATGTTCTATATACTAAGTATCATTATACTTTAATGCATGTATAATATATTATGTGAGTAATGATATGTGTCTTCACTATGTGAATCCACTAAAATTTGTATAGAAATGTAATGTGTTCACATTACTTGTTTACAAACATGATTTATACCTATGAACCTAATCATTATAAGTGTGAAATGAACATTTAAATGTTATAGAAAGACGTAATAAATTAAGAAATAAAAGGAACAAAATTGACGTGTAGATTTGAACATATGCGATTAGATGTCTATTTAGAAATTTCTAAATAAGCGTAGATGATCATGGATCAAGGATCACTTTTGGAGAACCACATCTGGAAGATTGAAGCGGCGGTAGCTGATCAAAAGAACCGGGACTCCAGAGGCATGCAGACCTTCACGTGGAGGAAGACTCGTATGATCACAAATAGAAGGAAGGCAGTAGCGCACATATCTAGGGGGGCTGCCAGTTCACACGGGGGGTAGAAGTTTGACAGATGCTCGAGAGAAGAGAAATTGGCGAGTGCGGGCTGAAGCCTTGATCTGGGGAAAAAGAGAACTCTTCGACAAGTGATAGAAGGAAAACAAGAAAGACAGCTACTCGGATCAGGAAGGGAAGGCGCTTGCATTGAGGGAGGAGGGATTTGAGCTTGAAGGGAGACACTTACACTTCTGTTGTTGCGATACGATGCCATTTGTGCAAACTTTATGCTTCCCCAACTAAGCCATCCATCACCCATCCATCGCGGTACTCTCTATTTGAACATTTTTATCTATGATTCGATCGGTTCCATGCTTTTGGTTGTTATGGGTTATTGAATGATGTTGGTCTGTTGCATAGTTTATCTATATAAAACAAAGCTTATGATGCGCAGGTATTGTGAAAGGTAGTTATCTGCTTGCGAACCTGAATTTGAATTGTTTTAGTCATGTGTGATTCCATACAGAGTTGACCTGCAACGTATTCTACTACTTCGTGATAGGATGTATTCCCTTATTTTTCTGAATGAGTTGATAGGATAATATTAACTTTAAATTTTTTACTTAGTCTTTATATATCTATTTATGTCTGAGTTATCTAGCAGATATGGAAATGTGCAGATGTTTCTGATGTTATGTTTAAATTTTTTACTTAGTCTTTATATATCTATTTATGTCTGAGTTATCTAGCAGATATGGAAATGTGCAGATGTTTCTGATGTTATGTTTACGTACCTTTGAGGAAACTTCATTTTATTCTTTGAAGATTACTATTATAACCAGATTCAATTGAAGAGAGATTTCTTGAGCTCTACGATAGAAAATTGATGGTGAGAAGGCTTGCTGGACCGCTTGGCAGAGCATAAGAGAAAGAACCAGCTGTGGATCGTTTCTGATTGAAGTTGAACTAGAACTTATGAGCTGATAATCACAGGGGCATGTCGCAAAAATTTATGCTTCTGAACGGTGCTTTGTTTCTCGAATTGATTCTCTGTAATTGATAGGAAGTTTTTTTTTATGCATCAGAGGAAACATGCAAACTCAAGGTAGTACACTTTCAAAAACCAGATTGAGGCTCTTTAACAAAGAAAATTACGAGTTGTTCTTGCTGCGCAATGTTTTCTTTACAGTCGTGTCACGTTGCTGAAGATGGGCTATCAACATTTATTGTGAGATGTTTCTTCTATATGAGAACATAAATGATTAATAATCATAGAATCTGTGCGCATATCTCAAAAGTTCTTTTTCATATTGGCTTTGGATTCGTGTTACACTTATGATCGTGAAAACGTTAAAAGCATTGAGCTATGGTTCATACTTCCCTTGTTTGAAACTTGAATGTCTGCAATATATATTTTACGAAAAAAAAAAAAACTAATTCTGATGGAGAGAGATGGCGTTTATCTTCCAACTATGATGATAATAGATTTGGACTGCATAGTGATGTTACTTAGAAGATAAGTCCTATTTTCACTTCCAATTTCATTCATAGTCTTCCTAAAATTCTGAAACTTTGATCAACTAATAATTCTCAAATCTGATAATTTATTCACTGTTTGAGTTTTGCATCACTCTTTGAACTTATGAATGTGTCGAATTTTAAAGGAAATGTGTTTTGCATCACTCTTTGAACTTACTTTTAGATCCTAAGTTTCCCAATTCTATTCAAGTATATTGCGCTTATGAAAAACAATATTCTGTTGTTATAAAACACAAAAATGTTACATTTTAAAGACTGCTCTACATAGTTCATAAATAACACTTCTTCCATATAATACAGAAAGTGACACGAATCGCTTTTGTTTCAATGCAAGATGAAATTTCTTTGAAAAGTAAATAATGATATGTGAACAAGCTTAATGAATTGTTTTTCTCAAACCGTCATGGATACGATAAGGATTTCCAACTATTAAACTTGGAGAAGAAAAAAATGAACATTAGGACATGTTCATTTCAATCCGATTTGCTTTTAGTTCTTAAAAGTAGTTTCAATTTCAGTTTTTGCATTTAGTTTAGATTGAAGAACTTTCACTGAAAGATGCATATGCATATGGATTTTTTTCTTGATAAATTGAAGTCGAAGGTCATCCTTGTTCCTAAAAATGGTTGTAATTGGGCTAAAGTGAATTGAAACTGCAAACTTTTATATCATAAAGAGTGTTTTGCTATTTATGAGCTAATCTTTTCTTGATTTTCCATCGTATTTGAGTCTCTTTTCTATGCACCTGAGCTTGCTATTGGTGGCGTGAAAGCAGCGGTCGGTGGATCGGCCAACCGCCGGAAATTACGGCGCACGCGGGGTGCTTGGAGCAATCTCATGTACTTAGGAGATTCAAAGAACTTCACGGTAATGGATCAATTACTTTTATCAAACTCAAGTTCAATCACAATATAGAAATTTTATAAACTTTTGAAGCTAATTCTATCACAAGCATTGAGGACGAAGAAATTTATACCGACAAATTACATTGAAGTGCTTTTTATCATACTACCGGTAATCTTCAAAAGATCACATATCATAATTCGAGCTTATTATTTAAGTAGATCAGAAAGTTAAATAGTCAAATTTGAAAGATGTATAATGAAAAGAGAAATAAGACACTTCGTATTAACGACCATAGTTCAATGGAATTTACATTATAAGTTCACGTTGAAAGTTTATCTTATAACATAATGATTTCCTTTAAACTAATGAAAGCTTCTGAGTCTATAAAAAATGCTTCGAACTTTTATGCAGCAATGTCTTACAATATCAAGATCAAAGTAAATAATTGCATATCAAATGTATTTCCTTTATGATGACAATGCAACATACATTTGATGATATTATTGTTGATTTAATTGAGATGAAAATGCTCAGTCATAAGCTTTCGCAATTGCCTGTATAATCATATATTATTCACAAATTATACGAAAATGAATGAGTTCGTACGCAAAAGTTTAGTACAACTTATAACTCCTTTATGTAAATTTGATAAACAATTGTTGGCCTTCCACTATCAGAAGTCATTAACATTAAAATCTAGCCTGTTAACATCTGCCCGTGGCTCGATCTTCACTTTGTTGCACCTTTACACATGTGCCAATCGACAGGTTTCTTCCTAAACGTGATGCCTGAAAACTACTGTCATGATGTAATAGATTTCAGATCAGATAAAACTTGTTTTATAGATCTAAACGGGACCAACGTCCACCAGCTCTCCGATAAACTTAATTTATAGTGTCTTGTCCACATTCGCAATCTGCCTTAACCTTTCTAAATGTACATACATAAACCTATTAAGCCGTTGTCCAATGAAGCAGCATACACCAAGATTACCGCTTCTAAACACAGAGATACACAATTTATTAATCATTTGTAGATCATTTTTCATGAAGAATCAACGATGGAGATAACAAGAGTCATAAACTTTGCAATTAGAAACAAATATAATCACGAACTTATTGCAGACATATTTAGTTCAAGTACTGTTAATATGAACCTCATGAAGTCAGCTAATTATATGAGATTTAAAAAACACGAAGTTTGTTCAAATTAGATAGATCAATTTTCACTCATAAATGTTAACTCACTTGACAAACGAAGTCACAACTAATATGTTATAGATGAGGGAAACGTATGACCTATAGATTATGATGCATATCTAAGTTTCCTAAATGATGAGCGAAAGTTTAAAACCTAGTACATTCTTGAAGAGTGGTTTACCAAATATTCGATCTTTTATTGACTTCTTACAACTGTGAATAACATGCGCAGTCAATAAGTTATACCATGTCATATTAGATGATACATAATAATGAAACAGTTGATCTCAATCGTGAATTTGTATCAAATGTTGTCTTAGTTGCACTATATGATAAAGAAAAGAATGTGGCGCAGTTATATGCGAGGATATCATCAAAACCTATCACTACACTACACATATTACACATATTAGTACCGAACATGAACGAAGCCATATTAACATCCTTTTAACGACTTCTTGATTGTGAGACAGCATAGCGAAATCATGTATCATGAAATCACATAAGTAAACATCATTTCTGACTCTATTTACACAGTGACACAACGTTAGTGATAAATTTAGAAGAATAATATAATAGCAGATATATGTTTTGAAGACTATACTACAGTTAGAGTACTATTTGCAAATTACTTCTTCTGCAAATGCAATAATATTCAGAGTAGCGTTAATAGATGTTTTCAATGATAAGCTTGATTAGGTTTTCAATGATAAGCTTTAATCAATTCCTCATAGAAATGGTCTCTTGCGCAAAACTATTCAAAGTAGAATCATCAAAACATTAATCATAATCATCGTAAAAGTCTTTTTCAGCAGGTCAAAAGAAGAATTCCAGAATTTGCACCAAATTATTGATAATTGTCGTTTTCAGATAATGATCAATGTCAGAACTCGAAAAATAAGCGCCACCATAAATTGACAGGGAAAAAAGAAAAACCAATGTTGAAATAACTGTCTGTATCATGCATAATCAAGAAGATCCTATGTCCGATGAAAAACCAATCAGGGTCAGAGCAAAGAACTTATCTTCAAAAGTCACCGTCAGCCTTCTGTTGCTCCATGAATGTCCTGCTTCATATGTGACTGTTTTCGCAAGCTCTTCACAACGAAGATGCAGTCTCTCTCCCCAACCGATATGCCCCTTCCTTCAGATAATTCCGATCTCTAATAATTGCCGGGTCATTCTCCCCATTTCGCTAAAATTTAGATAGTAAGTATTTCAAACATGTGAGCAGCCTTTTCAATACAAGGTCTCTAAGAAAAAGAGAAAAGTCGATCGCTCGCTTTTACTTCATAAAATTTAGATAATTAGGTGCATAGATTGAAGATTAAACTTTTATCTGTTCAAATCTGCGGTCTGATTCATAATAGAGTTCAGTGTTCACATAAATACCTTTCGCTGTTCTTGATTTGTGCATCTTCCCGGTTTCTATGGATTTCATTGTTTTTGTTTTAATTACCAATCGCGATTCTAGCTAGAAATATCTATCAAATATCAATCAAAAGACTTTATATAAAGTTCAAATATTTATTTACGTGAAGCTTAAAACATATACCCATTCTCATTTGTTCGCAGCAAGCGCTACTGTATGGCATCAATTACAACTCTCTATGGCATCATAAAAAAGAATAACATAACAGTAAATCGGCAAACTTGACGCGTCATCATTAATGGATTAATTCAGAACTTTGACAGCGCATTGTGCACGGTTTCGTCAGTGAATTGTGAAACATTGAATAAAATGACTTATTATTTAAATTTCCCACAGCAAGGCTTTAGAATGAACAAAAAACAGATAGCATCAGAAAAACTTAAGAAATCTGTTATTGTCAGATGGTTGCATAGCAATCATTGTTGTTGGCGCATAATCATTGTTGTTGGCGCATCATCTGCAAGAAGATAGCTAAGCAAGAAGTCGGAAGTTATATCGCACCTTTAAAATCTATCAAAATCATTTCCTAAGCTTTGTTGAGTATCTCAGATTATGCTTGTGACTTCATCAACAGCCTTACTCTCCTCTCTTTTCTCCGTTGATAATCAGCAAGGCAACCATTGCATGGCGGTGGACAAGTGATGCCTTCAGCAGATGTCGGACATGGACAGCCTAATAGGTGCAATGAATAGAATCGACAGATTCCTCCGATGACTCATCAGACCTCAGAACTCTTTCTGTTTCTCAGATTTTTGCATATCTCCTTCACAGTAGTATTTCTTCGTCTTCCTTTCCCTCTCCTTGGAGTTCCCTCAACAGCGACCGAATCTGCCCTTCAGATATCGACCTTCATCTCTATCCTTCTCTGGAGTCTGCGTAAATCCCTCCTCTAGAGCTACGACTGTCCACTTTCTCCTTTGATCATGAGCACTCTTCACTCTTGCATCTCCTCCCGCTCTGACAGAAGAGTCCCAAAAAAGGGAAAGCGGGGGGCCAAATGATCTGTTGCGGCCTCATTCTTATCTTCCCTTTTTCCCTCTCGAAGTGTGCTCTTTTTTAGAACATGTGCTTTCCCTCCGATCTTCATGCGGCTCTAGATATTTGCATGCGCTCTCTCAAGACTCCCCTTTGCATGATCGACTTTCCTTTTTCGTGCGTATGCATGTTGCATGCACTTTCCTATTTAACTGATACACATCATACTCTTTACTCATGCACTTGCAGAGACACACGACAAACATTTAATATAACATTTCTATTAGTTTAATTCAAGCTTTGGTTAAAACCTTTGTTTTCTTTAATGTTCACATATTCATATCAATGTATATATAAATTCATACATATAAGCGTATGATCATATACGCACTTAATGATTCACACAAGTACAACCCCACTCGCATGTGCATATCATTTTAAGCACTTTCAAATACACAAACTTATATACATGCATACACAACCATATTTATAGATATACATGACTCATACTAGTGCATAAGAACGTATATACTCAAACCCATATGTACTCATGTGCCATTTAAAACATAGAAATATTCATGGTCATTCATGCACATACTCACATTCAATGCTAAAGTGAACTATATTCCACATGAACATTGCAAAAACGATATATAATTCAAGTGCGTCTAGCACATTGGTTCATCCACACATTCGTATTCAGACAAGGAATACAAGCAAAAAAGGCTAAGAAAAAACTATAGTAAAAAAAGGCTGATTCAAAAGGATACTTGTAATGATAAAAATTAAGGAACACATATGTTTATATCAGAAAGTGAATAAAAGATCATAAATGGAATATCACACATTCTAGCTTCCTAGTCACAATACACAATTTTAAAAGAGTCAATTGATGCATATGAAATTCATGCTGTAAACGTAAATAAATAAAAACCAAAATTTTCATATGAAGTTCTTTCCTAATGCACATCTCCATCTTCTTTAACCTGCAAATACTCGAGTTGGTTTGGTTAAAGCAGAAACTCATATAAAATATATTTTTAAGAGTATTAATATAACCATATTGGAAGAAAACTTTTCAATAAATTTTTCTTTCATTACTTATCAATGAAGAGAGAGAGGATCTCTCCGACATTCACCACCACCAAACTTGGACATCGCCCTCGATGGGCCAACCTGCAGTTCTATAGGAAGCAATATCAAATTCTTTTGAAAATTATTCATGAACCAAATACTATTAGTCTATAAAAAGTGCTTCTATCATTAGTACATCTAATAGCAAAGAAAACTTATAAAATAATGTAAGCTTGAATTTCAACCTTTTCGTTCAATGCATGAGTTGGAAAACAGGTTTTACAAAGAAACTATAGAAGTCATTCAAATAGTGTTCGTACTAACTCTTCTATTAACTCTGTTCATAAGTAAAGCATATGTTATATAAGCCTTCTATCCTCATCTCCTAGCCACTTGCCATTAAGATACAAAAAGACTAATTCCCCTCTAGCATAATCCGCCTTATATAGCCCGCTTTTCAATTCAAAAGTGATTTCAAGACCACAACTGATTCATTGAAATCATTTGATTTTTCTTTCCTCTCTTTTTTTCATCATAATTTTTCTTTTTTGTCACTTTTCCTCTTTTCATATGGAGCAACCATTAATGTACTGCTTTCAATTTTTCTTCACAACTTTTTTGATGAAGGGGAAAGGCTTAACCCCTAATCAGAGCAAAGGATCTAGAGGTAAGCTAAAGCGGGAACTAGGATCTCTTTAGTAAAATGGGTCAGATTTAAGGAAGCTTACCTATATAAAACAAGCCTACTTCTACTAGGAGTTACAAGTTAAGGGTTCCTTCAACTATTCATATGACAGCCATAGGTCTCTAATCCCTATTTTCTCTTCAAGCATGCTCCTACTTCAGTGTAAATTCTACTTTTCATAACTTTTCTACTTTATCATGAAATGCAAAGAAAAAAAAAACATAAAATATTAATCAGGTTTAGAACTATCACCTGATCGACATAGAACTCTTCTTCAACTACTCTTCAAATTCTTCATAGTATTGTCGAACCATCAATTTCATAATGCATCGTCAATTCCATTTCCATTGCCTTCCTTTGATCTTCTCCTGCATTCAAACACTAAACACGTGATAAGAAATATCGAATCAAAAGAGAGAGATGATAAACTCCTGTTTAGAATTACCTTTTGATGAGGGAGATGGTAAACTCCCATTTAGAATTACCTTTTGATGAGGAGATGGTAAACTCCCGTTCATATGTGTTTTTAATTTTGAGGGAGAACACTGCAAAACTCCCATTCATAATTACCTTTTGATGAGGGAGAGGTAAAACTCCCGTGCTCGTATCTTTTGATGAGGGAGAGATACAACTCCCGTGCTCGTGCTCGTAATTATCTTTTGTTTAGGGAGAGATAAAACTCCTGTGCTCGTGCTCGTAATTATCTTTTGTTTAGGGAGAGATAAAACTCCCGTGCTCGTGCTCGTAATTATCTTTTGTTTAGGGAGAGATAAAACTCCCGTTCATATAATTTATGTTTTTTTTTTGAGATTACCTGAGATTGCCGAGCCGTGATGCTTCACGTCGGGTTCACCAATATGTAGGCGCGAAAGCGACGGTCGGTGGATCGGCCAACCGCCGGAAATTACCGCGCACGCGGGGTGCTTGGAGCAATCTCAGGAACTTAGGAGATTCAAAGAACTTCACGGTAATGGATCAATTACTTATATCAAACTCAAGTTCAATCACAATATAGAAATTCTATAAACTTTTGAAGCTAATTCTATCACAAGCATTGAGGACGAAGAAATTTATACCGACAAATTACATTGAAGTGCTTTTTATCATACTACCGGTTTTCTTCAAAAGATCACATATCATAATTCGAGCTTATTATTTAAGTAGATCAGAAAGTTAAATAGTCGAATTTGAAAGATGTATAATGATAAGAGAAATAAGACACTTCGTATTAACGACCATAGTTCAATGGAATTTACATTATAAGTTCACGTTGAAAGTTTATCTTATAACATAATGATTTCCTTTAAACTAATGAAAGCTTCTGAGTCTATAAAAAATGCTACGAACTTTTATGCAGCAATGTCTTACAATATCAAGATCAAAGTAAATAATTGCATATCAAATGTATTTTCTTTATGATGACAATGCAACATACATTTGATGATATTATTGTTGATTTAATTGAGATGAAAATCCTCAGTCATAAGCTTTCGCAATTGCCTGTATAATCATATATTATTCACAAATTATACGAAAATGAATGAGTTCGTACGCAAAAGTTTAGTACAACTTATAACTCCTTTATGAAAATTTGATAAACAATTGTTGGCCTTCCACTATCAGAAGTCATTAACATTAAAATCTAGCCTGTTAACATTTGCCCGTGGCTCGATCTTCACTTTGTTACACCTTTACACATATGTGCCAATCGACAGGTTTCTTCCTAAACGTGATGCCTGAAAACTACTGTCATCATGTAATAGATTTCGGATCAAATAAAACTTGTTTTATAGATCTAAACGGGAACGTCCACCAGCTCTCCGATAAACTTAATTTATACTGTCTTGTCCACACTCGCAATCTGCCTTAACCTTTCTAAATGTACATACATAAACCTATTAAGCCGTTGTCCAATGAAGCAGCATACACCAAGATTACCGCTGCTAAACACAAAGAGATACGCAATTTATTAATCATTTGTAGATCATTTTTCGTGAAGAATCAACGATGGAGATAACAAAAGTCATAAACTTTGCAATTAGAAACAAATATAATCACGAACTTATTGCAGACATATTTAGTTCAAGTACTATTTATATGAACCTCATGAAGTCAGCCAATTATATGAGATTTAAAAAACACGAAGTTTGTTCAAATTAGATAGATCAATTTTCACTCTTAAATGTTAACTCACTTGACAAACGAAGTCACAACTAATATGTTATAGATGAGGGAAACGTATGACCTATAGATTATGATGCATATCAGTTTCCTAAATGATGAGCGAAAGTTTAAAACCTAGTACATTTTTGAAGAGTGGTTTTAATACATTCAAAGCAAGTTACAACCGAGGTCTCTCGGATCTTGTTTACCAAATATTCGATCTTTTATTGACTTCTTACAACTGTGAATAACATGCGCAGTCAATAAGTTATACCATATCATATTTAGATGATACATAATAATGTAAAACAGTTGATCTCAATTGTGAATTTGTATCAAACGTTGTCTTAGTTGCACTATATGATAAAGAAAAGAATGTGGCGCATTTATATGCAAGGATATCATCAAAACCTATCACTACACTACACGTATTAGTACCGAACATGAACCAAACCATATTAACATCCTTTTAACGACTTCTTGATTGTCAGACAGCATAGCGAAATCATGTATCATGAAATCACACAAGTAAACATCATTTTTTACTGTATTTAAACCGTGACACAACGTTAGTGATAAATTTAGAAGAATAATATAATAGCAGATTTAAGTTTTGAAGACTATACTACAGTTAGAGTAGTATTTGCAAATTACTTCTTTTGCAAATGCAATAAAATTCAGAGTAGCGTTAATAGATGTTTTCAATGATAAGCTTTAATCAATTCCTCATAGAAATGGTCTCTTGCACGAAACTATTCAAAGCAGAATCATCAAAACATTAATCATAATCATCGTAAAAGTCTTTTTGAGCAGGTCAAAAGAAGAATTCCAGAATTTGCACCAAATTATTGATAATTGTCGTTTTCAGATAATGATCAATGTTAGAAGACCTCGAAAAATAAGCGCCACCATAAATTGACAGGGAAAAAGAAAAACCAATGTTGAACTAACTGTCTGTATCATGCATAATCAAGAAGATCCTATGTCCGATGAAAAACCAATCAGGGTGAGAGCAAAGATTACCAATCAGGGTCAGAGCCGTTGTCCAATGAAGCAGCACACACCAAGATTACCGCTTGTAAACACAAAGAGATACACAATTTATTAATCATTTTTCGTGAAGAATCAACGATTGACGCAGATCACAAAAGTCATAAACTTTGCAATTAGAAACAAATATAATCATGAACTTATTGCAGACATATTTAATTCAAGTACTATTAATATGAACCTCATGAAGTCAGCGAATTATATGAGATTTAAAAAACACGAAGTCTGTTCAAATTAGATAGATCAATTTTCACTCTTAAATGTTAACTCACTTGAGAAACGAATTCACAACTAATATGTTATAGATGAGGGAAACGTATGACCTATAGATTATGATGCATATCAGTTTCCTAAATGATGAGCGAAAGTTTAAAACCTAGTACATTCTTGAAGACTGGTTTTAATACATTCAAAGCAAGTTACAACCGAGGTCTCTCGGATCTTGTTTACCAAATATTCGACCTTTGACTTCTTACAGCTGTGAATAACATGCGCAGTCAATAAGTTATACCATATCATATTAGATGATACATAATAATGTAAAACAGTTGATCTCAATCGTGAATTTGTATCAAACGTTGTCTTAGTTGCACTATATGATAAAGAAAAGAATGTGGCACAGTTATATGCGAGGATATCATCAAAACCTATCACTACACCACGTATTAGTACCGAACATGAACCAAACCATCTTAACATCATTTTAATGACTTCTTGATTGTCAGACAGCACAGCGCAATCATGTATCATGAAATCACATAAGTAAACATCATTTCTGACTGTATTTAAACAGTGACACAACGTTATTTATAAATTAAGAAGAATAATATAATAGCAGATTTAAGTTTTGAAGACTATACTACAGTCAGAGTAGTATTTGCAAATTACTTCTTCTTCAAATGCAATAATATTCAGAGTAGCGTCAATAGATGTTTTCAATGATAAGCTTTAATCAATTCCTCATAGAAATGGTCTCTTGCACGAAACGATTCAAAGCAGAATCATCAAAACATTAATCATAATCATCGTAAAAGTCTTTTTCAGCAGGTCAAAAGAAGAATTCTAGAATTTGCATCAAATTATTGATAATTGTCATTTTCAGATAATGATCAATGTCAGAAGAACTCGAAAAATGAGCGCCACCATAGATTGACAGGCAAAAAGAAAAACCAATGTTGAACTAACTGTCTATATCATGCATAATCAAAAAGATCCTATGTCCGATGAAAAACCAATCAGGGTCAGAGCAAAGAACTTATCTCCAAAAGTCACCGTCAGCCTTCTGTTGCTCCATGAATGTCGTGCTTCATATGTGACTATTTGCGCAAGCTCTTCACAACGAAGATGCAGTCTCTCTCCCCAACCGATATGCCCCTTCCTTCAGATAATTCCGATCTCTAATAATTGCCGGGTCATTCTCCCCATTTCGCTAAAATTTAGATAGTAAGTATTTCAAACATGTGAGCAGCCTTTTCAATACAAGGTCTCTAAGAAAAAAAGAAAAGTCGATCGCTCGCTTTTACTTCATAAAATTTAGATAAATAGGTGCATAGATTGAAGATTAAACTTTATCTGTTCAAATCTGCGGTCTGATTCATAATAGAGTTCAGTGTTCACATAAATACCTTTCGCTGTTCTTGATTTGTGCATCTTCCCGGTTTCTATGGATTTCATTGTTTTTGTTTTAATTACCCATCGCGATTCTAGCTAGAAATATCTGTCAAATATCAATCAAAAGACTTCATATAAAGTTCAAATATTTATTTACGTGAAGCTTAAAACATATACTCATTCTCATTTGTTCGCAGCATGCGCTACTGTATGGCATCAATTACAACTCTCTATGGCATCATAAAAAAAAATAACATAACAGTAAATCGTCAAATTTGACACGTCATCATTAATGGATGAACTCAGAACTTTGACAGTGCTTTTTGTGCACGGTTTCGTCAGTGAATTGTGAAACATTGAATAAAATGACTTATAATTTAAATTTCACACAGCAAGGCTTTAGAATGAACAAAAAACAGATAGCATCAGAAAAACTTAAGAAATATGTTACTGTCAGATGATTGCATAGCAATCATTGTTGTTGTCGCATCATCTGCAAGAAGATAGCTAAGCAAGAAGTCGAAAGTTATATCGCACCGTTAAAATCTATGAGAATCATTTCTTGCGCTTTGTTGAGTATCTCAGATTATGCTTGTGACTTCATCAACAGCCTTTCTCTCTTCTGTTTTCTCCATTGATAATCAGCAAGGCAACCATTGCATGGCGGCGGACAAGTGATGCCTTCAGCAGATGTCGGACATGGACAGCCCAATAGGTGCAATGAATAGAATCGACAGATTCCTCCGATGACTCGTCAGACCTCAGAACTCTTTCTGTTTCTCAGATTTTCGCATATCTCTTTCACAGTAGTATTTCTTCGTCTTTCTTTCCCTCTCCTTGGAGTTCCCTCAACAGCGACCGAATCTGCCCTTCAGATATCGACCTTCATCTCTATCCTTCTCTGGAGTCTGCGTAAATCCCTCCTCTAGAGCTACGACTGTCCTCTTTCTCCTTTGATCATGAGCGCTCTTCACTCTCGCATCTCCTCCCGCTCTGACAGAAGAGTCCCCAAAAAGGGAAGGGGGGGCCAAATGATCTGCCGCGGCCTCCTTCTTATCTTCCCTTTTTCCCTCTCGAAGTGTGCTCTTTTTTAGAATCATGTGCTTTACCTCCGATCTTCATGCGGCTTTAGATATTTGCATGCACTCTATCAAGACTCCCCTTTGCATGATTGACTT
This sequence comes from Ceratopteris richardii, assembly GCA_020310875.1. NCBI lineage: Eukaryota > Viridiplantae > Streptophyta > Polypodiopsida > Polypodiales > Pteridaceae > Ceratopteris > Ceratopteris richardii. The sequence goes on along the minus strand of CM035425.1, from coordinate 68,341,773 downwards.
TCCTTTTTCATGTGTATGCATGTTGCATGCACTTTCCTATTTAACTAACACACATCATACTCTTTACTCATGCACTTGCAAAGACACACGACAAACATTTAATATAACATCTCTATTAGTTTAATTCAAACTTTGGTTAAAACCTTTGTTTTCTTTAATGTACACATATTCATATCAATGTATATATAAATTCATACATACAAGCGTATGATCATATACGCACTTAATGATTCACACAAGTACAACCCCACAAGCATGTGCATATCATTTTAAGCACTTTCAGATACACAAACTTATATACATGCATACACAACCATATTTATAGATATACATGACTCATACTAGTGCATAAGAACGTATATACTCAAACCCATATGTACTCATGTGCCATTTAAAACATAGAAATATATTCAATGCTAAAGTGAACTATATTCCTCATGAACATTGCAAAAACGATACATAATTCAAGTGCATCTAGCACGTTGGTTAATCCACACATTCGTATTCAGACAAAGAATACAAGCAAAAAAGGCTAAGAAAAAACTATAGTCAAAAAAGGCTGATTCAAAAGGATACTTGTAATGATAAAAATTAAGGAACACATATGTTTATATCAGAAAGTGAATAAAAGATCATAAATGGAATATCACACATTCTAGCTTCCTAGTCACAATACACAATTTTAAAAGGGTCAATCGATGCATATGAAATTCATGTTGTAAACGTAAATAAATAAAAACCAAAATTTTCATATGAAGTTCTTTCCTAATGCACATCTCCATCTTCTTTAACCTGCAAATACTCGAGTTGGTTTGGTTAAAGCAGAAACTCATATAAAATATATTTTTAAGAGTATTAATATAACCATATTGGAAGAAAACTTTTCAATAAATTTTTTTTTCATTACTTATCAATGAAGAGAGAGAGGATCTCTCCGACAACGCTGTTTTTGGTATATCTTCCTCAACCATTCGAACCTGGTCATAACCACTATATCCATCAAGAAATGAATACATTTCATGCCTAGCCACTCTATCCAGCATTGTATCAAGAAATGGAAGTGGAAATGGATCAGGTACGTGGCTGCATTCAATTTCCTGTAATCGACACATATTCGGAGATGCTTGTTTTTCTTTGGTACGATCACAATCGGGGAGATCCATCCAGCATGTTTGACTGGAAAAATGAATCCAACTTTTAATAACCTATCAAGCTCTGCCTTTACCTGTGCTGCATAGTTAGGATTCATCCGGTAGCTGGGTTGTTTAATTGGTTTTGCTTCCGGTTTAAGTACGACCCGATGCTGATAGAGGCGAGGTTCCAAACCTTTCATGTCACGGTAACCCCATGCAAAAACATCACAGAACTCACGAATAAGGTGTATCAATTCTGCTTGAAATGCTTCAGACAATCCTTCCTTTATCTTGAGAGGTCGTGGATTTACTTCATCTCCTAAATTATGTGTGATCAACTGATCTTCGGGAACATAGAATTGATTAGGTTTTTCTGAACCATCAACTGACTGCAAAAGTTTTTGTATGTCAACCTCTTTCTTGACAACAGTATCTTCTATCTCTACTTGTTCGGTCACAGGCACCACCGTACAAACTGTCGGATTCCAGTGATCTACAACAGATTGTAGATCAACAGTTCCTAAGGAGATTAAATCTATGTTATTCTTCAAAAATTCTTCTTCTTCATCATCGGATAAACCATCTAACATGTGGACTAGTTCTGCCACATAAGGTCTAGCATGTAGTTCATAGGGCTGAATAGCATCTAATTTTACAACATATTTTCGGTTGTTGTCTTTGAAAGTGAGTTCCTGTGCGGACCAATCTTGTATAACCTTGGCTTGTTTCAACCAAGGACGGCCGAAAAGAAGATTATAATCAAGACTAGACTCCGGTAGTTTTAAAACTATGAAAGTCATCTTAAAAGTTGGATCCTGCAAAGTGATTGGGACATTTCGTACAAGTCCTACTGGGTGGACTCAGGATTGGTCAGCCATTCTAACAAAAAACTGTACAGGTTCAATTTTGGTCCATCCTAACTTTTTACAAAGTGCTGCAGTAGCTATGTTTACACCGGAACCAGCGTCAATTAATACTTGGGTAATTTTATGATTTTTGTACCATACCGTAATTAAAGGAACCGAGTGATCCACCATGGAGTCAGTTTCCGGTTGTACTGTCGCTATTGCCGGAATGCAGGAAGATGCAGAACTTAACTACTGCTGGAATTGTTGCCGAACTCCTGGTACTAATGCTAGTAACTATCCAAGAGGAAGAGTAATGGACACCTTGGATAGAATTTCCCATGCCTGATCTACTTGCCTTGTACTTTTTACTAATTCTGAAGATGATGCATCGGTTGTTGGGATTGACTCTTGCTCCTGCGCGATTTCCTTTGGTAGTGGAACTTGTGTTACCGGAATTGGATCTGGGAACACTGGAGGTTCTGTGGTGGTCCACTTACTAGCTTTGTGATACATACTTTGTTGCTCACGAATACCTCGTTCAAATACTTCAGCTGCCGGTTTTGCAGTGTCTTACTGGATCGGGTCTGAACTACTGCGGCTTGTGTTTCTAATGGTGTGATATGAACCATATTTGTCATTGGGTTCTGACGCTCTTTTTTTCTCTGATCATATTCGACTGCATCTTTACAGAATCTTTTGATGTGACCAAATTCACCGCAAAAATGACAGCGAGGTGGTGGCAAGGCATTACCTTCTTGTGATGTTCCTGTCTGCCAACGATTCCCATTATAGTTGGTATTCCTCTGTCCTCTATAATTTTTGTATCCTTGTTGCTGATTATTTCTCCCCTTAGGTGGTACATAGTGGGTGGCACGCTGTCCTGATTCTTGTATAATTGCATTTATTGTTGTTGTTCCCTGCACTTTGGCGTTATAGGCACAGTGTTCGGTGGAATGTCCGTTGGTATTGCAGATAGTGCAATACAACTGATTAAGGGCACAAGTGGCACTGGTATGCCCTGAATTCTTGCACGTGGTGTAGTATAACTATCTAGCCGGATCTTCTACAATATTTTTACTAGCTTTTAACCATTCCAGGTCTTCGGTAAAACCTCCAACCTTATTCTTGAGCTGCAAAGCCATTGCAATAACTGCATCTAGCGTCATATCTCCCACACAACGAATGATCATAATCTGTCGGAGCTGCGGAGTCAAACCATTAATAAACCACTACGTGATGACATCCTCCGGCAGGTTTGCATGGGCCGGCGGTAGTTGTCTCAAATGGGTTTTGAATAGGGTGGCATATTTCTCCAGTGTTTGATTCAGCTTCTTTCTATTGTTTTGCAAGTAATCAAAAATTGCGGCAGGTTCTTCTTGAGCCGGAATCTCTGCAGAAACGCATCTCTTACTGCTTCATAGGTGTCGAAATGGTTGATATCATATTCTGTAAGCCACCTGGCAGCTTCATTTACTAAGGTTGATTGGAATACTATGGCTTTGTACGCTGGATCGGGTGGATGATTAAGTACTGCATAACTAATTTCAAAAGTTCGTACATGAGCATCAGGATCATCACCTGGAAATCCACCAAATTTTGTGTAGGTAACTCCTGTCGGAACTGGACGAGGTGGAAGTAGATGTTGTTGTTGTTGTTACTGCTGTTGTTTTTGTTGTTTTTGTTGTTGTTGTTGTCCAATCATGGTGCTTGCTGTTGTATTGTTACTATCTCTTGAGTTCCAAGGTTGAATTTCTTGACCGTCGGAATCTGTATCGTTAGCCTGTGCACTTTCCGGTTTGATAATATCGTTCAATCTCTTTCGGATTTCAGCTTCGAATAAGCTACCTTCCTCCTTGATATCAAATGTACGGAAGCTTACTCTGAATAGTGGTGACCGGAATGAAGATTCACCAGGAAATGGTAAACCGTCACCGGGAGACTGTGAACTCTCTATAACTGGGACCGAAATATCACGGAATTTGTCGAAATTTCACCAAAACAAGGTATTTTTTCACCTTCACTGATTTCTTTGGCCAACACGCTTCTATCCTCAGAAAAATTCGAATCTTGTCCAGATGGTGTAAAGTTAACTGCATACTGCGTCCTAGTAGACTCTAGAGTTATTATATCTTCGACAGATTGTGCCGAAATTGCATCCAAATCTGCCAAAATTGCACTGCGTTCCACCGGAATGCTACTGGAATTACTACTATTGTTCTTTGCTTCCTTGACAACTGGGTTAAACTTATCTACGCTTCTAGCTCCTGGAGGCATCCTTAGCAAATTAGGTATCGCCCAATACTGTTCATTTCTCCGGCATATATTATGTTTGCAATACTTTGCGTACTACTCGTCGATTCACAATCTATGACCACTTTCTCACAATCAATTTACAACGCTTTGGTGCCACTTTCCGATAATCGCTTTGCAACAATTTGGTGCCACTTTCCCACAGAGGGCGCCAGTGTTAAACACGGGTCTTGCCGTCAGAGACGCGTTTAAACATATATCGGGTTCTTGGGAGTGGAAGGGGTCTGATAAATAGAGGCCCTATACTTGATTTCCCAAATCAACTCACTCGCATGATCGTAATCTAACATTAAAAATCTCTGTCAATACAACTTACTTATCAAGACTTTCGGTACACTCTTACAATCTTACTATTTGTAATCAGACTCTCCCAAAATCTACCGGTTACAATCCAGTTGATGTGTGCTCAACAGATAGTGGTGAAACTATCATTACCGTAATACAGAATCACTTTGTCTAACTTAAGAGCTGATCCAAACACAATTACTGTAAACAACAGAGACAATAACAATAACTCAATCTGTACCGTACAGGTACAGATAATCAACAACACAAAAAGGCACAGAATAACTCTGAATTCTCAAACACACCACGGAAACTACACAGACATCATCAACCAGACGAACAGTCTGGCGACTCCTCTGGTCGTCACCGAAGCGTCTTTTCCATTGATTTATATAAAAAGTTACAACATCAATCAAGGTTGCAACATCTACGCAACGACCTTTCGGTTCGTTAAAAATCCGATTTTACAATTGCCAATCCGGCGGCTTACAGTACCATCTAATTTATCCTACTTTAAGCCATGGCTAGTGACTAAAATATCCTGATGCAAAATAAGTATTGTATCTCAAAACGTTGATCAGAACTACCTTGTTGAGTTCTATTAAACCTGTAGTAGACCTCGAGGTGCTTATACCTGCAAACCAAAACTTGTATATGTTTTTTGGCACAAAAATACAAAATTTCATATATAGGAATAGCAATAGTGCATTTGGAGGCCGAAACGAGTTCAGATCTTGATTTCAACACCAAAAAATGAAGTAGTTGGAACTCCTAATCGCCTTGAATATGTTCACCAAATTTTGTGCTGGAGACCCCAGCCCCAAGGAATGTGAAAGAGGTTTTGTAGTTTTTAGGCCAAGTATGATGGCATAGAATACATTTGAGAGGACGGGCTCAAATTGCAATACCAGTTAACAGATTAGCACATGTCCCACAATCAAAATTTGAGTGGACCGAGGAGGCTCAAATAGCATTTGAAAGTCTACGAAAGATGCCACAATGCCATTATTGAAAGCTCCACATTGGAAGGAACCATCCTATGTGTTTTTGGATGCTTCTGACAAAGCAATTAGAAGCATTGTCGTAGAGATTAATATCTCCACATTACTTTGAAGCCAAACCCATTAAAGGGTGCACTCAGGGAATTCAGTCATAAAATACAAATAGTATGAAGAAAATTCAGATCGATCCTTTAATCTTTCACCTTTTGAAGCTAGAGTTGATTGGAAATATTATTGAACCCATGTTGTTCCATGATTGAGTGAACACCCATATTTTATCCATGAACCCATATTTTATTCATAAACCTACTTTATCCATGTGAACTTCAACCTTAAAACTTGTAGTGTGAAAACACTACATATGGAACCCAATCATAAAGCTCTCATGTGCACGATGTGAGTAATCTAAAATTGTAAATGTCCCATATGTACCATTATATAATCATTCAACCCATGTGAACCCATACTTGGTTGTTCCATGTGAACCTAAAAGCTCCAATGTGAAAGCACTTAATTCAAAAGCAAACGAATTAAAAGATTAAAACAAATAAAACAATATAAAAACAAAAAACAAAAGCAATGAAAACATAAATCGTAAAACGTTAAAACAAAACGTATTGCAATCCAAACAAACACCGACGACAGCAAAAGTCATATGCGAATAAAGCAATTGCTATGCTTTATTGATTGTAGCTTTATTTTACCAAAAGTGTTTTTCATATCGTAAGCTTTTTACAAAGATCTACAAGCTATATAAAGAGAGCTCATACTCACTTTGGGAATCATCCAACGAGCCAATCTTGGCAAGATTGTTGAAGAAGCCCTCTAGGCAGAGGTGTAATATTCTCTTGAAGCATTGGAGTTTGGAGGAGATGAAGACATGGAGAAGTTGAAGGACATGGAGGCTACACATATTTTGAAGAAGGTGGTTCATCTACTTGAAGTAAGGAGGTCCTATCTGTTTTTCATCTTTGTGATTCTACACAGGTGTTTGGAGGAGGATTTTGAAGAATTTTCTGAGATAACTTTATGATCTATGATGAATTGGTAACTTGTATCTTTTTCATTACTTTCATGAAAATTGGAAGAACACTTTTTACTATTATGAATCAATTTCTTTCTTCCATATGATGATATGTTGTGTAAGTGATCTGATGCATCTCCATTAAGCTTCTTTTACCTCTTTGTGTCTCCATTCCACCACCTGAGCTGCTTGAAGCACGCTACAAGTGCCGTTGGACTTGGCGATTGAATTAATCCACCAATCGTGCACCATCTTCTTGACATTTGGACCCGACATGAAGAACGACATTGCAATTGAGGTACACATACTTTATATTTTCTTGCATATGTATTAACGAAGTTGGCAAATGGTCGCGGGCTTCTTCTTCCTTGTGAGCGGGAGTTTGATTCCTAAACCTTGCATTTTCTTGGGTATCGAGGGATGATCATATTTGGTCTAAGCGCCTCCATGGAAATTGGCAAGTGGTTGTCAGGGGAGCACTAGATTGTGCTCTCTGACTACACAAGACAAGATTTCGGAAACACAGTTCTGATTACAAGAATACCCACGAAGGGAAAATGCTACAAGAATATACGATCGATACAAGATGTCCCACAACCCGGGACCAATAGGTATGGAAAACTCGACTAGAGATGATACAGGAGATCCCACAACCCGGGATCGTAGGTAGGAAACAAGATATCTCGATTACAAGAAATCCCCTCAGGGATATGAACTGGATACAAGAAATAACTAGAAAGGATCTCGTACTACGAGATTACAATAGGACAAGAAAGGATGTCCACAATACAAGACTAGACAAGACTAGAGCTAGAAACAAGACTAGAACTTGAACTGGAACTTGAATGTACTTACTTGGAGGTCACGACTCCTTGAGCTCCCAAGACTGGCATTGGCAAGACTGATTATGAATGTGGCCAACCCCTCCTTATATAGGTTTTCAAGGGCGGTTCCCAAGGCGGTTGCGAACTGATGATGTCATCATGATGTCATCGATTTGTAACAAGACCTCCCAATGTCAGAATTCAGCGAATAGACAGTCGATCTTGGGGTTTTGGCACATTCCGGACGCAATGGAAGCATTGGTTTCTCCTAATTCTGAACCAATCATGAGATACAGGGTTCACATGGAATCTTAGGTTCAGGATGGTTTCCTTCGTCCATGACATCACCTCCCCCTCAAGCGACGAGTTCCACGAGGAGCGGTCATGTTATCTGGTCTCGGCTTCGTTGGATTTTTCTTATGGAATTCTCGAACCTTGATTGGTGCTCTCTGAAGGTTTTCTGCAGGTTCCCAAGTACGATCACTGATGTCATACCCTTTCCAATGAATAAGGTATTCCAATCTTCCCCGGGATATTCTGGAATCTAGGACATGCTCGACTTCAAATTCTTCATGATCATCAATCTCGATAGGTGGTGAAGGACTAGGTCTCTCCCCCCTCAATGGTGAAATCTGATATGGTTCCAACATGGATACATGGAAAACTGGATGTATTCTCATGGTACTCGGTAACTGGAGTTTGAAGGTGACTGGATTAATCTTGGCCAAGATGGTAAATGGTCCAAACTTTTGATGATCTAACTTTGCACAAGGCCTTGAAGTTTGTAAATTGTTTCGGAGTAACCATACTTTATCCCCAATTTGATACGATGGATTCTGGACACGATGTTGATCTGCATAGTACTTATATTGTTGTTGAGCTTTATGGATCTCTTCCTTCAGTTCTTTGTGAATGTCCATCAGGTACTGGGCCTTGTCTCTGGCAGCTGGGTTCTTGACATGGTTTGAGAGTTGTATATCCATCCTTGGATGTTGTCCATAGTTTGCAAAGAAGGGAGTTTGCTTAGTAGATGCATGAACACTATTGTTATAGGCAAACTCTGCAAAGGGTAACAACTCAAACCAATCATTTTGGTGATAGTTGCTAGTGCAACGGAGATATTGCTCCAGGACTTGATTCACTCGTTCTGTTTGTCCATCAGTCTGTGGATGATTTGCTGTAGATAGTTTAACTTGAACACCAAGGAGCTTGCAAAGACTGTTCCAAAAGCTGGATATGAACTGTGGACCTCGATCACTGACAATGTCATCAGGCAATCCATGAAGCCTAAATATGTACCTAAGAAAAAGTCTGGCAGTGGCTGCACCTGTGATTGCCTTGGTAGTTGGAATGAAGTGTGCCATCTTTGTAAATCTATCCACAATAACAAGAATGGCATCATACTTATCTGACTTTGGTAGATCTGTGATGAAATCCATCGACAATGAAGCCCATGGCCTTTCTGGAATAGGTAGAGGTTGCAAGAGGCCATGAGGTTTATGTCGGGGTACCTTAGATCTATTGCAAGTATCACAGGTTCGAATGTATTCTTTGACTTCCTTCCACATCTGAGGCCACCAAAAGTCCCTTGATATGAGTTCTATTGTTTTATTTACTCCAAAATGTCCTGCTGCAAGGTTGTCATGGCGTTGTTGAAGTACTTGGATCCTGGGCTTTCCTGGAGGGACATACAATAGGTTCTTATAGAGTAGTAAACCATCCTTTTCCTGAAATTCGTTTACTTCTTGGAATTTTCCTTCTTGAGCTTTCTGCTTAACGTTACAAAACAATTCATCCTGTGGTAGATTCTCACGGATCAACTGATTCAAGGCTGAATCTTCATGATGGCTTGAAGAGATAGCTGCTAACTGGAGATGCTCGGGCTTGAGTAATACACTCTCTTGTTGATCAAAGGCCTCTTCACCCTTCTTTGGTGCAAGGTAAGATCTTCTGGATAGGGCATCTGACTGACATTGATGACGTCCTGGACGGTATGTGATGACAAAGTCGAATCTGGATAAAAAGTTACTCCATCGAGATTGCCTTCTATTGAGGATCCGGGTGGTCATAAAATACTCTAGGTTCTTGTGATCTGAATATACAATGACTTTATGAGCTGCTCCTTCTAGATGGTGACGCCAGGTATCAAACGCGTCTACTATGGCAAGGAGTTCTTTATCATGAATTTCATAATTAATTTCTGGAGGGGAAAACTTCCTTGAATGATATGCAACTGGATGTAGTTGTCCATCATCTCCATATTGGGAAAGAATGGCCCCTAGAGCAAAGTCCGATGCATCTGTCTCAAGGAAGAAGGGCTTACTAGAATCAGGATGAACTAGGATTGGAGCAGTAGTGAATGCTGATTTCAAGGTCTGAAAGGCCTTCTCTGCTTCTTCGGTCCATGAGAATTTGGAGTTCCCTGTAAGCTTGGTAAGAGGTGTCACTATCTTGGAGTAATCTCTGATGAATATCCTATAGAAATTGGCAAACCCCAAAAAACATTGTACATCTCGAACACATGAAGGTGGTTGCCAATCAAGGATTGTCTCAATCTTCTTAGGGTCCATAAAAATTCCTTTATCTGATACTATGTACCCTAAAAATTCCACTTCTGTCTTATGAAAAGAACACTTCTCCAATTTCGCATACAATCCTTTTTCTCTTAGTTTCTCTAGGACTATCTTTACATGATCTTCATGATCCTCTAGATTTTTTGAAAATATCAAGATATCATCAAGGTATATTACAACAAAATCATCTAAATATTCTCGAAAAATATCATTCATCATATGTTGGAAGACAGCTGGAGCATTCGTAAGACCGAAGGGCATAACTACATATTCAAAATGCCCATACCTTGTTCGAAATGCTGTCTTCCATTCGTCTCCTTCTCTGATCCTGACAAGGTTGTAAGCTCCTCGAAGATCAATTTTCGTGAAGAATTTTGCTTTTCCAAGGCGTTCCAAGAGCTCTGATATGAGTGGTAGAGGGTATCTGTTTTTTATAGTGACTTTGTTCAATCCACAATAATCTACACACATCCGGAGAGTCCCATCCTTCTTCTTTACAAATAGAATAGGAGCTCCTGCTGGAGACTTCGAGTGTTTGATAAACCCCTTTGCTAGATTCTCATCAATGTTCTTGCGTAGTTCTGTAAGTTCCTCTGGAGATAGTCTGTAGATTGGTCCAAAGGGTGGTTGTGTTCCCTCTTGAAGATCTATGGGACAATCATAAGGTCTATGCTCTGGAAGGATATCTGCATTCTTCTTTTCAAAAACATCTTCAAAGCCGTTGTACTGATTGGGTAGCTGTACTGGATCATCTTTCTTGGATTCTTGAGCTGGTATGGCATAGATCATATATGTAGGTTCCTTCCTTACTGCATGTATGAAGGCTTTAGCTCCAACATATGTTGGGTTCTTCTGGATATCTCGACGGGTGATTTTATTCTTTTCCCAATTAATTTCTGGATTATGTTTCTTTAACCACGGCATTCCGATGATAACCATATTTGCTGGACTCGATATTACATTGAAACATATGTGTGAATCATGGTCACCAAGGTGTACTCTTAGTGGTATGGTTTCCATGGTTATATTCCCCGATGCTAGAGGCCGTCCATCTACTACTTCGACTACTACTGGTCTGTTCTTTCGAAGTACTGGAATTCCATGTTTCTTAACGAGTCCTTCATCAATGAAACATGAGGACGCTCCTGAATCTACTAGAGCTATGAGGGAAAGGGTCTTCTTAGACAGGATTAACTTGACAGGGGCAAGACATGTTTCTACGGGTGTGGATGGAATTATGAGACCCTTTCGTATATCATGGTCCGGCTGTATGGTCTCTTTTACAACTGGACTTCCTCGTTTCCCTGCTCTACAAGGGTGGCTGCGACTTTGGAGTTTGTTCTCTTGTTGGGACAATTAACTGCAATGTGGCCAGGGTTTCCACAATATAGACATAATTTGTTATCCCTCCTTCTTTGTTTCTCTTGTGGTGTTAGAGGCTGGAACCTAGTTACATCTATCTGCATAGGTTCGGGCATAGTGTCATCTCTAGGAGTAGGTTGGAAAGGTTTCCATTGGCGAGGTCTTCCTTCTACTTGTTTTTCTTGTTTCCTTTCAAAAAGACGGTTATCACATTGAATGGCTTGGTTGATGTATTCATTCAATGTCTTCACCTCTGGCATCGTGAGTAGAAGGTCCTTCACGTCATCCCTTAAGCCCCATCTAAATTGGCTAATGAAATAATCTTCATGCCAAGTGAGGTCACATATCAATTGCCTAAATTCTGATGCATAGGTAGAGGCAGGGCGGTTACCTTGACGTAGCTTTCGAAGTTTTGTTTCTGCCACTCGACTCGTGTCTGCATCTCCAAATGTGGCGACAAGCTCTCCAAGAAATGCCTCATAATTATGAAGTACGGCCATATCCTTCTCCAAGATTGGGGCGAACCATGATAAAGCTTGACCATAGAGCAAGGTTCCAATAAAACCGACCTTGGATGCATCATCAGGGTATCTATCAGGCTGCATGCGAATGTACAATTTGACTTGTTGCAAGAATCCTCAAAACTTTGTACGATCACCATTGAACTTTTCTGGCATGCAAATCTTGGGTTCCTTCACAAATGATGTACTGGGCCGTTGGTTCACTTGAATACTCCCTTGATTCGCTTGAAGACTCCCGATTCGTTCTTGTAATTCTTGAAGGAGTGTACCTACATGCACTGGATGTCCCATCTCGACTTGTGTCTGTCGACGACTTAGGTCTTCGACTTGTTGTTGGAGACTCTGAAGTGATGCTACGATCTGTTCATAAGCGTTCTCCATGATGTCTGGTCTTGGATAGAAGATAGTCTTGCCAAAATGTCAGGGGAGCACTAGATTGTGCTCTCTGACTACACAAGACAAGATTTCGGAAACACAGTTCTGATTACAAGAATACCCACGAAGGGAAAATGCTACAAGAATATACGATCGATACAAGATGTCCCACAACCCGGGACCAATAGGTATGGAAAACTCGACTAGAGATGATACAGGAGATCCCACAACCCGGGATCGTAGGTAGGAAACAAGATATCTCGATTACAAGAAATCCCCTCAGGGATATGAACTGGATACAAGAAATAACTAGAAAGGATCTCGTACTACGAGATTACAATAGGACAAGAAAGGATGTCCACAATACAAGACTAGACAAGACTAGAGCTAGAAACAAGACTAGAACTTGAACTGGAACTTGAATGTACTTACTTGGAGGTCACGACTCCTTGAGCTCCCAAGACTGGCATTGGCAAGACTGATTATGAATGTGGCCAACCCCTCCTTATATAGGTTTTCAAGGGCGGTTCCCAAGGCGGTTGCGAACTGATGATGTCATCATGATGTCATCGATTTGTAACAAGACCTCCCAATGTCAGAATTCAGCGAATAGACAGTCGATCTTGGGGTTTTGGCACATTCCGGACGCAATGGAAGCATTGGTTTCTCCTAATTCTGAACCAATCATGAGATACAGGGTTCACATGGAATCTTAGGTTCAGGATGGTTTCCTTCGTCCATGACAGTGGTTATCTTCTCTCCACCCCTCTCATCAACATCTGAAGCAGAGATGTCTGCACACATTTATTCACTAGATATTCAATGTATTAGAATTTGATCAAAACAAATTATATAAACTTACATACACATTCACAAAGAACCTCTTCTACGAGCCTTTGTAGGTATCTGTCTTTAACTTATATCTCCATATTATCTTTCTTATACCACGGCTTCTATACAAGAGGAGGAAATAGAGGTACTTTTATGTGAGTTAAATACATACGTTTTGCTTCTTTCAGTCGTTTTAGATTTAAACAATATGTCTACACAATTTGAAGAGCAAAGAGTATGGAAGATAATAGACTCAATAAAAATGGATCGAGGAGAATTCAATGGGTTTAGTGTTACTGCATATCTTAGATATTATGAGCAACTCACTGAGCAGTACAGTTTACCCGAAGAACATAAGAAGGATATGTTTATACATATCTCACATGGGTTTACTAGAGAACAGATTCAGCTTAGGGCAGTTACACTTAACATGACCTGGGCCAATTTTATAACTCAACTTCTTGTTGAGTTCTCGCATGAGGACTATAGCAAAAACAATAAGGCCACATTCCTGAGATGGGTGGATTCTACTAAAGTCGATAAACATGTAACCCAATGTCTAACTAAATTTAAAATAAAGTTCAACCAAATGCCTAAAATAGATTTTACAGCCCTAGAGCAAGACAAATTACGTAGTTTCCTAAGTATGTTAGACATATCTCTCCGATGTGACCTAGAACCCATGCTTGAAGATGAAACGATTGCTAGTGGATATAGATTATCCCCAGAGGAACTTCAAGAATTACGTAAGAATTGATGAGAATCTAGCCAAGGGATTTATCAAACACTCAAAGTCCCCTGCTGGAGCCCCTATCCTATTTGTAAAGAAGGAGGACCGAACTCTTCGAATGTGTGTGGACTATCGTGGTCTGAATAAAGTTACAATAAAGAACAGATATCCTCTACCACTTATATCAGAACTCTTGGAACGCCTCGGAAAAGCAAAGTTCTTCACTAAGATTGACCTTCGAGGAGCATACAATCTTGTCAGGATCAGAGAAGGAGACGAATGGAAGACAACATTCCGAACAAGGTATGGACACTTTGAATATGTAGTTATGCCATTCGGTCTCACCCAAAACCTATTGTATGTCCCTCCAAGAACGTCATGACAACGTCATGACAACCTTGCAGCAGGACATTTTGGAGTAAATAAAACCATAGAACTCATATCCAGGGATTTTTGGTGGCCTCAAATGTGGAAGGAAGTCAAAGAATATATCCGAACCTGTGACACTTGCAATAGATCTAAGGCACCACGACATAAGCCTCATGGCCTCTTGCAACATTTACCTATTCCAGAAAGGCCATGGGCTTCATTATTTATGGATTTTATCATAGATCTACCAAAGTCAGATAAGTATGATGCCATTCTTGTTATTGTGGATAGATTCACCAAGATGGCACACTTCATTCCAACTACAAAGGCAATCACAGGTGCAGCCACTGCTAGACTCTTTCTCAGATACATCTTTAGGCTTTATGGATTGCCTGATGATATTGTCAGTGATCGAGGTCCACAGTTCATATCTTGCTTTTGGAACAGTCTTTGCAAGCTCCTTGGTGTTTAAGTTAAACTATCTACAGCAAATCATCCACAGACTGATGGACAAACAGAACGGGTGAATCAAGTCCTAGAGAAATATCTCCGTTGCACTAGCAACTATCACCAAAACGATTGGTTTGAGTTGTTACCCTTTGCAGAGTTTGCCTATAACAATAGTGTTCATGCATCTACTAAGCAAACTCCCTTCTTTGTGAACTATGGACAACATCCAAGGATGGATATACAACTGTCAAATCATGTCAAGAATCCAGCTGCCAGAGACAAGGCCCAGTACTTGATGGACATTCACAAAGAACTCAAGGAAGAAATCCATAAAGCTCAAGAACAATATAATTACTATGCAGATCAACATCGTGTCCAGAATCCATCGTATCAAATTGGGGATAAAGTATGGTTACTCAGAAACAATTTGCGAACTTCAAGGCCTTGTTCAAAGTTAGATCATCAAAGATTTGGTCCATTTACCATCTTGGCCAAGATTAATCCAGTCACCTTCAAGCTCCAGCTACCAAGTACCATGAGAATACATCCAGTTTTCCATGTATCCATGTTGGAACCATATCAGTTTTCACCATTGAGGGGGGAGAGACCTAGTCCCTCACCACCTATCGAGATTGATGATCACGAAGAATTTGAATTCGAGCATGTCCTAGATTCCAGAATACCCCAGGGAAGATTGGAATACCTTATTCATTCACTACAAGAAAAAGGGGGGCGTAGCGACGCCCCCGAATCGGGAAAAAAACGAAAACCGTCGCTTATGCGATGAAATCGTCGCATAAGCGACGGTAAAAAAATCGGATTTTTTTTTTGGCCGAGCATCGTCGCATAAGCGACGGTAGCGTCGCTTATGCGACGCAACACCAAAGCGTCGCTAGTTAGCGACGCCCTTAGCGACGTTGGCAAACTGCAGAGCGTCGCATATGCGACGCTCTGGAATGTAAAAAAAAAAAATTCAATTCTCCCGGCACATTTGTGCCGGGCCTTGAACGCAAGACTGAGAGAGAGAGAGAGAAAGAGCGCACGCGAGAGGGAGAGAGAGAAGGGAGACGGTTGACAGGTATGCGCACACACACACTTACACACACACACACATACACGCATAGACACACACACATACGCATAGACACACACACACATACACACAAATACACACACATAGACACACATACACACATAATGCACACATAATGCATACACATACACACACACACACACATGCACACATAATGCATACACATGCACACACATATACACATGCACACACATATACGTGCAGACACACATACACATGCACACACACACACATATGTACACACACACATATGTACACACACTCATATGTACACACACATATACACGCATAGACACACACACACATACATATACGCATAGACACACACACATATACACAAATATACACACATAGACACACATACACAATGCATAATGCATACACATACACACATGCACACATAATGCATACACATGCACACACATATACACATGCACACACATATACACATGCACACACATATACGTGCACACACACATACACATGCACACACACACACATATGTACACACACACATATGTACACACACACATATGTACACACACATATACACGCATAGACACACACACACATACATATACGCATAGACACACACACATATACACAAATATACACACATAGACACACATACACAATGCATAATGCATACACATACACACATGCACACATAATGCATACACATGCACACACATATACATGCACACACACATACACATGCACACACACACATATTTACACACACACATATACACGCATAGACACACACACATACGCATAGACACACACACACATATACACAAATACACACACACACATACACACAAATACACACACATAGACACACATACACACATAATGCACACATAATGCATACACATACACACACACACATGCACACATAATGCATACACATGCACACACATATACACATGCACACACATATACGTGCACACACACATACACATGCACACACACACACATATGTACACACACACATATGTACACACACACACATATGTACACGCACATATACACGCATAGACACACACACACATACACATACGCATAGACACACACACATATACACAAATATACACACATAGACACACATACACCATGCATAATGCATACACATACACACATGCACACATAATGCAGACACATGCACACACATATACACATGCACACACATATACATGCACACACACACATACACATGCACACACACCAACACATATGTACACACACACATATACACGCATAGACACACACACATACGCATAGACACACACACATATACACACACACATACACACAAATACACACACATAGACACACATACACACATAATGCACACATAATGCATACACATACACACACACACACACATGCACACATAATGCATACACATGCACACACATATACACATGCACACACATATACGTGCACACACACATACACATGCACACACACATATGTACACACACACATATGTACACACACATATACACGCATAGACACACACACACATACACATACGCATAGACACACACACATATACACAAATATACACACATACACAATGCATAATGCATACACATACACACATGCACACATAATGCATACACATGCACACACATATACACATGCACACACATATACATGCACACACACATACACATGCACACACACACACATATGTACACACACATATACACGCATAGACACACACACGTACGCATAGACACACACACACACATATACACAAATACACACACATAGACACACATACACAATGCATAATGCATACACATACACACATGCACACATAATGCATACACATGCACACACATATACATGCACACACACATACACATGCACACACACATACATATGTACACACACATATACACGCATAGACACACACACACACACATACGCATAGACACACGCTCACATAATGCATACACATGCCCATATACGCATGCACACACATATACATGCACACACACATACATATGTACACACACATATACACGCATAGACACACACACACACACACATACGCATAGACACACACACACATAATGCATACACATGCACACACATATACATGCACACACACATACACATGCATAATGCATACACATACACACATGCACACATAATGCATACACATGCACACACATATACACATGCACACACATATACATGCACACACACATACACATGCACACACACACACATATGTACACACACACACATATGTACACATACATATACACACATACACATAGACAAGACACACATATACCTACACACATACACACATAATGATGCATACACACACATACACATGCATACACACACATACACATGCATACACACACATACACATGCATACACACACATACACATGCATACACACACACACATACACGTATATATATTGATTTCTAACCATTTTGTTTTATATGTTAGGTAGTATGGATCCCAGTAGAGAGAGAAAGGCGAAACTCACACTCATAAAAAGTCTTATGAGAGCAAGAGTTCCGTCAGATACTCTAGGGGCCATAATGCGGGACTACGCAGAGATGTCCGATGAGGAGCTGGATTATACGATCCAGATGCTTACGCGATCAGACGAGGGCTCTTCTGCAGATCCACACGCAGGAAGAGAGCTATCTGCTCATAGGTATGTTTTTTTTCATAAACTTTTTTAATGATATTATAGCACATATTTTTATTTATTTCTATCTATCTATTTTCAGGACACCTATACCACCTCCAGCACGTGATAGGAGAGCAGAGACGTTGCCTATGAGGACATGCATAGGCACGTTCGGACTAGAGTGCGACATAGAGCCAGAGGGGAATATTGTATACATAGGAAATGGATTGGAGTTCAAGAGGAGAATGCGTGCACTATGCGACTCTTACCTGCGCTTTATCCACTTACCGTGGAAGTAAGTAAAAGTTTTACATATAAATTGAAATATATATCTTATGTTTTATTTATATTATGTTTTTTATTTTTGTAGTGAGCATGATGAGAGGGATAAAAAGTACGTGCTCAGTTCACTTGAGACGGAGTTTGGGATAGGGTGGTCTCTTAAATGGTGTTTAAAAGAGATGCGGACACTTATGGCGGATCGTCGTGACAATGCACGGTATGTATGTATATGAGAGAGAGAGAGAGAGAAAGGGAGAGAGAGAGAGAGAACACTAATCTCGATATTAGGGTTTTGAAATCCCTAATTTAAAAACTCTAATTCAACCTTTTAGCCATATGTTTGAAGTATATGTACACCTCCGATGTCCTACTAGAGAGATGTCTCTCCTCCCAACCTTATGCCTCTATATATAGCTACTCGAATCAACGAGGATCATGATTCATAATATATGTAAAGATATATACACATCATGTAGATAGGATACATAAATATAAAATGGAGTAGATATATTATGCATCACACATACATGCCTAAATGCACACATAAATATATATATACATACTAACATATTTACATGTACATATTTACACATACATGTACATGCCTACATGCACACATAAACATATATATACATGCATACATATTTACATGTACATATTTACACATAGACACATATACATATATACATGTACACAATTATAAACACTTGCATATATTACGTACATGAATACATGAATATTTTACATAAATGCATATGCATATATACACATGCATATTTAACACATGTATACATATATCACACACATGCAAACACATACATATACATGAAATACATATATATTCATACTAATATATGTATACATATAGTACACATGAATACACACACATATGCATACATACATGATAAAAATTTACTCCTCGAAGATAAAGCTATATATAAAATAATTAGGCATACCCCCGAGCTTCATGTTCTAACTTAGAAGAACATGATTTCATCTCTGTAGTAGGATTCATCGTTATTCAAGTTAATAAAAAAAACCTATTATCTGATATCCATTCACAAGCTTCAAGTTACTATCTAATCTGCTCAGATGTTTTCATTATTGCCATCATTTTGGTAAGACATCAATATAGTCTGATCTTCATTATCCTTATTGATTTCATTTATTTCTTCTATTGTTAAATCTATGTTCTCATGAATCACATCATCTATTGGTGGATTAATATCTATTTCTGGTAATTCCTCTTCCTCATCAGTAGAATCAGCATGTAGAGAATTATCCTCTTCATCAAAAAGATTAGTATCATTATCACGTATGATGAGTCTAATTTCTATTCCAGATGTTGATGTATCAGTATCTGATGCTGGATCATCAAGAGGACTTTCTTCAATCTCTCTAACAATAAACTGTTCAAACAATGACCTACCTCTAGGTTGCACATGAATGACTTGCCACCAAGGATGAGCATCTGGGTTTTTATAAAAAAAAGCTTGTTCAATATGCCTAGGAAGAATATATGGTTCTTTAGTAGATCGCATTACCTTGGAAGAATCAATTGCCCAAAACCCAAATAATTCCTTTCTTATTGTAGAATTACTACCTTTATACTCCGCTCGATACCAGTCAACCTTCAAAATGACCTATCAAAATATATAACAACAAAAACGTCCCATTCTTAGGTGCTTAAAAAAATAACCAACTCTAAAAAAAATATATAAACTTTTTTCTACCTGTTTGAATGTACGAAATGAAATTTTTTAGATACCAACAATAGTTCCTACGTAACCAAGTTCGCTATCTATAAGGTTCGTGTCTTTTGAGCTAGCACGTGATAGTTGCTTGAAACAAGCAACAATACTAGAATCCTCTGTTTTACGTAAAGAATCAATGGCTTTGATTCTAATATGCTGTCCAAAAGCCCACATATTAGTGAACATTCGAGCCTGCAAAATAAATTCAATTAGTAAATAGAAACTAACATACATATATGAAAAATATAAAATATATATTTTAATAAAATCACCTTTTGTTCACAACCTATCATTAACTCTCTTTGCTCATCTGAGATTTCTTCATTATTTGCGTTGGCGCGTTGCAAACGACTATATAGCCAATCCGTGAAAGAAGGTATATCTGTAATCTCATTATTATCGAGATTACGTCTAAATCTTTTGTTTTTTCGCCTTTTACTTTGGAGACTTTGAAGTTCCTCGTACTCGCTAACAAATGCTTGCATGCATTCGCTATTATATGCTACAAAAGTAGAAACATCATTTTTTTCTTGAAATGTAAATAAGAATGGAACCCCCTTACCTGATAATACCTCATCTGTTATTTTTGAAGAAGACTCGTTGGTCCATGCACGTGGAGCTTCTTCATGAACTCTTTCAAGGTACTCACTAACGTAATACATGCACTCTTCAAGCATCCAACCCTTTGCCATGGATCCTTCTGGTTTTGCTCTTTGTCGCACATAACCTTTTAGTATTCCCATAAATCGCTCGACCCAAAACATCCATCGAGTGTTGACAACACCGGCAATCTCTATCTCATCTACAAGATGGACTAGTAAATGAACTTGAATATCAAAAAATGAAGTAGGAAGTTCTTTTTCCATCAAACATAGTAGCTCTTTGCATTCATGTTTTTTTTGTGGGATCGAATTTTTATCGATCTCTTTGGATGTAATCCACCTATACAAATCATAAAAACAATTGTAAAGAAGTTAATTAAAAAATAAAAGATATCCAATATTCATACATATTAAATATAAAAGTATCATAATTACCTTATAAGTGATCCAAGACGATAGATCACATCTCGTACTCCTTTCGTTGTACATCCATCGATAACCAAAGGTAAAATATGTTTCAAAAAGTTATGCCAGTCATGGGTCTTTAATCCAGATAAGCTCTTATCATCCATAGTAAACATGTTTTGAAACGATGCTCCATATCCTGTAGGAGTCTTGATCAATTGAATTCTATTGTTGATAGTCTGTATCTCTTTTGTTGTAAGTACCCAAGGAGCAGATGCATAAGTCGTTTCTTGTCGATTTCTATCAAAAACTGGCCATAACTTTGGTTTGGATTTTTGATCTTTCAAATCATTCCTTGATGTTGTGGTATCTTTTAGTCCAAGAAGATGCTGCCATAGTGAATAACCAATATTTTTGAATATATGCATAGGATCAAGAAGATGACATACTTTTAACTCTTTCCAATACTCCAAAGAATACCATATTGATATGTTCTCTGCGAGTGCCAATTTCCCTTTACCTCTGTTCACATACTCATTATCTGAATCATCACTGAAGATTTCTGCTTCTGATGATCTATCAGAGGTCCATCTGTCCATTTTTTATACCAATCCATAGGCGTCATAGGTTTTGGATACTGGCCTGTTTCAAGCTTTCCATTAAAATGTATCCCTTCTCTTTTAGATCTTAGTGGATGATCATCAGGCAAGAATCGTCGATGTCGAAGATAAATATTTTTGTTGAGATTCTTACTATAGATTGATCTCAACCAATCACCACAATATGGACAAGCTTTATAACCCTTAGTAGATATTCCTGCATCATGGAAAAGGATAAAAATATAATTAGATTAAATCATATTTATTTACATGCATATTGAATAAAAAAATTACATCAATACCTGAACAAATGCCATATCCAGGAAAATCGTGAATAGTCCAAGCCACAATACCACGAATCGTAATATGTCTTTCATTGATGCTTTTCAATATATCAATGACATTAATACCTCTCCATAACTCTTGAAGATCGTCAATGAGAGGAGCAAGATATACATTCATATCTTTAACTTGTCTTTTGCCTGGGATTAAAAGTGAAAGCATTAAATGTTCCTTTTTAATGCTAAGATATGGCGGAAGATTCTAGTTTATGACTACCACTGGCCATGTTGACCATTTACTGGATTTCATGGAGAATGGATTAACCCATCTAATGCAACTCCTAACTTTAGATTCTGTGGATTTTGTGCAAATTCAGGCCATGTAGAATCAATATGCTGAAAAGCAACACTATCATGAGGAAATCTGATTATTCCATCAGTACTTTTGTGATCATGTCCCCAAGTCAAAAGCTTTGATAATTCGGGGCTTTGAAACATATGTCTAATCCGTGGAGCCAATGGAAAATGTCTCAATACCTTATTCGGGATTTTACCTTCTTCACCCTTATATTGAGGAGATTGACATTTGGGACATGTCAAAGAGTCTGCATATTCACCTCTATATAAAATACAATCGTTAGGACATGCATGTATACATTGATAATCTATACCAAGATTGTTGATTATCTTCTTCATTTCATCATGTGAGGTAGGGAGAATATTTTGACTTGGTAAAAACTTTTCAGATAATAACCTGTAAGTTTATCAAAAAAAGATATATTAAAAAAGGTAAATAAATATACATACATATATACATGCAGGTTTTTATTCTTACTTTAGATAAGGTAAGAACAAGAACTTGAATTGAATAGATACTTTTTGTCCACGCATCTTTTAAAACTATCAATGCATCTTTCAAAATATTTACGCAAAACAATCGTATCTTGTCAATTCACACATATGTTCATATAATGGTGACCTGGATGAATCGCATGCACAGAGGTTAGTCAAGATAGAGCAGGATTTCTCGGGTATGCAGTAAACCTCTTGCCTGTCAATGATGAGCATCTGAACTTTAGGATACAAAGTGGACTACTCCATTATAATCAGATTGCTGTCTCTTGAGTAAACTCTGTGCATGCGACTCATCCAGGTCACCATTGCGAATATTTGGAAAGACGCATTAATAGTTTTAAAAGATGCGCGGACAAAAAGTTTCCATTCAATTCAAGTTCTTGTTCTTATAACCTTATCTAAAGTAAGAATAAAAACCTACATGTATTTATATATGTATATATATTTATGCATATATATATATATATATATATATATATATATATATATATATATATATATATATATATATATATATAGTTAGAAAATTGAAATTTATACCTTAATAGTGTCGAAACAGATACATTACTCCATCCGAAACGATTTTGAAGGTTGAGAATAAGTAAGCTCGCATTTAGTCGTGTCAAATGACTTCCTTCATATACATGCTTTAGACATTCCTCTCGAAGATATTTCTCATTTTTAGAGATATCCATGCTCTCACTGTCATTTTGATACCAATCCTCAATAAAATCTGCCATGCCATCATCTTCATCATTGTCACACAAATCTTGTACTTTATCATCTTTTGAATATAGATCTTTCAACTTTGCATATTGCACAGGCTTAGTTTTGCGTAGCCTCCTCATGGAAGCTTTTGATAAATGAGGTCTTATTGGTAATTGTGAATGTTGTGGACGAATATCATCAACATCATACGTTGGAATCTACACATATAAATAAAACTCATTAGTATTCCATAAATGAATAAAAATTAAACTTCAAATATAAAATTAAGTATATAACTTATTAAATATGGATAGAAAATTTTTATTCTCTCTAGCTAAAAGGTGCTCTTGGAGGTCTACGCCATCCATAATTCACTAATAGTTCATCACCAGCATGTAATGTAGTAATAGCATTGACAACTATGTATCTTGATACATCTCTACTCATGTATGGTGATTCATGACTATTTTCACGCTCCTCAAATGTGCAATTAGTCCTTGAACTATTATGTAACCCTCAACTACTATTTATTAAACCTGCTATATTTCCATGTGTGTAAGGTCTTCCATCAATATATAATCTTTCATTTTCTGCATGTAAAATCCTTCTACTAGTAAGAGATGCTGCGTTCAAGCATATTCCATAAGTACTCATGCTTTGAACATAACGTGAAAGTCGATGCCAATCTCCCCATCCATATATAGGACCACAAAATGACATAAGAGTGACTTCAGAGTTCGGAGGCACATACAAATCCTCTACAATAAAGAGACCACGACCAGCATTAGTAATAGTGGATGGAGCAATCATATAGCGATTACCCCAAAAGTTGAAAACCTCTCCATCTAAAGGAAGTGGTCCTCTATTCCATCCTCCATATCTTCTTCTATCATATGTTTGTACTAAAGAACGATCACGAGCTGGCAATGGATAATCTCCAGCCATTTCATTCTCTAAACCAGGAGGTAGAGGATTTCTAGAAACCTTTACTTGTAATTGATGAACAGCAAGTCCATGACGTGTACGAGGTATATTAACATTATGAGAAAAATCATCATCATCATCATCATCGAGCAAGTATTCCTGTATATCAATAATAATTTGATTTTATACATGGTTTTTAAATAAAAAAATGACATTAATATATATAGAAAATACATACCCAAGCATTATCATGTTGACTAGATGATGGTGCATGCTCAAAAGTACCATACTCTGCCTCATGTTGAATACATTCCAATCGTGGTCTTCGATACGTGCCATAACAAGAGTTACACCAACATATAATATGCTCTTGATAGTAAAATTCGTCATAATTCCTATCGGAGGACACATGTGAAGTCATTGCATGGGTAGGAGGTGGTGGAGTACCCTCTGATTGATCAGAATCTGCACATCATAAGAAACATAAAAAAAATATATAAGTTATGTATCCATCAAATATAGTTAAAATTAAATATTTCATATACTTACAGTATAAAGTCGTTGCACGATGAGGAGACGGTGGTGGAGTTCCATCTGATTGATCAGAATCTACATCATAAGAAACATAAAAAAAATATATAATTTATGTATCCATCAAATATAGTTAAAATTAAATATTTCATATACTTACAGTATAAAGTCGTTGCACGATGAGGAGACGGTGGTGGAGTTCCATCTGATTGATCAGAATCTACAAATAATGGTATTTGATTTTAATAATTTGATTATCTACATAAATAAAAAATTCACATATACATATTTACACATACACACATATTCACATATACACATTTATACATACACACATATTCACATATACACAACACATATTATTGTGGGATAAATGCATGTATTTTGTATGAATGAGTGTATATGCATGCATGTGTGTGTACGTATATATGTGGATATGTATATGTGTGTTTATGTTATATGTATGTATATGTGTATATATATACATATATGCATGCATATATGTTTGCATGTATATGTGTATGTGGGTATGTGTATGTGTATGTGTATGTGTATATGTGTGTATATATGTGTGTGTATTCTGACTTTTTTTTCTGTTTGAGATTAAATTAACAGGAGATATTGTATGGTCGAAAAAAATAAGAGGCGAGGTAACATACCACCTGAGTTGTGGCAGTTTTTTCGTAGACAGCTACGTCTTCAGGAGTCATTTCCTCAGCAGAAGGTACACAAATTAATAGTTTATATTTATAATTTTTAGATATATTAGTAATTTTTTAATTTAATTTATGTATTTTTTTCCTTGAATAAACAGGCTGCTGCAAAGAAGAGAGTGGAGTCGGGCCACACATCGCACTTAGGCCAAATGGGCCATAATGGTTTTGTAGCTACGTTTGTAAGTATATGTGTTCTTGTGAGTATATTTTTTATTTTAGTTAAAATGCAAGCAACTAATATTTTTTATTTGTTTCATTGCAGCGAAAGGATTATGGCCGATATCCTACGAAACACGAGATCGAGTATGCTACACATTTTGGATATCGGCGTTTGAGCGAGTATATACAAGATCATCCTGATGCCTTTGTGAGTATTTTTAAATTTTATATAATTATCTTGTTGTTATGAATGTTTTAATTATTTTATTGATTTATGTTTGTTATATGTAATACAGGAGTATTATGGGGAGACAAATATGGATGAGGTGGAGAGACAGACACAGGAGGGGCGATCTCGATCGTCATAGGGTGATCATGAGGATGAGGATGAGGAAGATCAGGATGATCATGATATTGCTGATGATGATGATGATGATCATGATGATGATGATTAGGATTTTAGTTGATTATGACATTGGATTATATGTATTTACATTGATATATATATATATATATATATATATATATATATATATTTATCTATATATTTTTCATTTCAGTCATGTTTTGAATTGTGTGTATGGTATTAAGTAATGAAGAGTTTTGTTCTATTGATTGTTATTATTGTTTATATTAAGCATGTGTTTTAATACTTTAATTATATAATTCATTCATATGTGTGTACCTAAGTGTATATGTATGTGTGTGTATATGTATGTATGTGCATGTATATGTGTGTGTATATGTATGTATGTGCATGTGCATGTATAAGTGTATATGTGTGTATGAGTATGTGCATGTGCATGTGTATGTGTGTATATGTATATGCATGTATATGTATAACTCTATGTGTATGTGTGTGTATGTGCATGTATATGTGTATATGTGCATGTGTATGTGTGCGTATATGTATGTATATGCATGTGCATGTATAAGTGTATATGTATGTATCAATATGTGCATGTTCTTGTGTATGTGTGTGTATATGTATAACTCTATGTGTATGTGTGTGTATGTCCATGTATATGTGTATATGTAGGTATATGCATGTGTGTGTGCTTCTTCATCATGTATAAGTGTATGAGTGCATATCAATAAGTGTGAGTATGGTATGTAATGAAAATAACACAATTCAAATGATCTACAAATAATAGAAATTGTACTTACAATTGTGATCCATAGTTTTTGCTTGGTTAGCTTCTTGAATAACCTACAATAAAGAGAGAGAAGAGAGAGAGAGAGAGAGAGAGATCTAGAGAGAGAGTGAGATCTAGAGAGAGAGAGATCTAGAGAGAGAGAAATCTAGAGAGAGAGAGAGAATTCAAAGAGAGAAAGATGTAGAAAGAGAGAATTAAAGACAGAGGGAGACAATAACAGAGAGCTTAAGCAAAACAACAATTCTGCATATACTTGCTTCAGCTCGTAAGCGCAGCGCAATTGCGAACGTTGGAGAGCTCTTCGATCGGATGCGTGAAAATGCCGATTGCAGAGCCTCCAACGTTTTATTTTTTGTCCGTCAACAGATCGTCGTATAAGCGATGCAACGCGTCGTCGTATAAGCGACATTTGCTTAGCGTCGCGTATACGACGGTTTGCACCGTCGCTTATACGACGGTGTAAACCGTCGCTTATGCGACGCAAAAAAGCGTCGCTTAAGCGACGCCTTTGACAAGCGTCGTTTAAGCGACGTTAGGCGGAAGCGTCGCAAAAAGGTCGCAAATACTGTCGTTTCTTGCGTCGTATAATCGACGATCCGCGCTCGACGATAATTCCGACGCAAGTTGCAATTTTATAGCGACGAAATTCTGTCGCGTTAACCGTCGCTACACGCCCGTATTCCTTGTAGTGATTGGAAAGGGTATGACATCAGTGATCGTACTTAGGAACCTGCAAAAAACCTTCAAAGAGCACCAATCAAGGTTCGAGAATTCCATAAGAGAAATCCAATGAAGCCGAAACCAGATAACATGACCGCTCCTCGTGGAACTCGTCGCTTGAGGGGGAGGTGATGTCATGGACAAAGGAAACCATCCTGAACCTTAGATTCCATGTGAACCTTGTATCTCATGATTGGTTCAGAATTAGGAGAAACCAATGCTTCCATTGTGTTTGGAACGTGCCAAAATCCCAAGATCGATTGTCTATTTACTGAATTCTGACACCCGGAGGTCCTAATTCAAGTCGATGACATCATGATGACATCATCAAGTCGCAACCGCCCTTGAAAACCTATATAAGGAGGGGTTGGCCACATTCATAATCAGTCTTGCCAATACCAGTCTTGGGAGCTCAAGGAGTCGTGACCGCCAAGTAAGTACTCTTCAAGTTCCAGTTCTAGTTCTTGTCTCGTTCCTTGTTCTAGTCTAGTTCTTGGACATACTATCTTGTCCCCTTGTAGTCTTGCAGTACGAGATCCTGTCGAGTTCTTTCGTGTATCCAGTTCATCTCCCAGAAGGAAGTTCTTGTAATCTAGACATCTTGTCTCATACTTACGATCCCGGGTTGTGGGATCTCCTGTATCATCTCTAGTTGAGTTATTCATACCTATCAGACCCGGGTTGTGGGACATCTTGTATTAGTCACGTATTCTTGTATCATTTCCCCTTCCTGGGTGATCTTGTAATCAAAAGTGTATTTCCGAATCTTGTCTATTGTAGTCAGAGAGCACAATCTAGTGCTCCCCTGACAATTATGATCCACAACTTCATGTGTATGAGCAATTTCATGAGTTTGAATATGAAGATGAATGGAAAGATATAGGAAAGTATCTGAGCACATTAAAAACATTACCAAGTTGGTCTACACAAAGATTCCGTAATATTAGAAAAAAATCTTATAATTTTTTCTTATGAGATGGTTATCTTTGGAGACATGCTAAATCTAAGATTAAAAATCCTAACCGAGTTCTGGGAATAAGAGATCTTCAATTGCAAGTCATGAAGAACATGCATGAATCATTATCGGTTGTACATAAAGGATTTTATGGAACATATGAAAAACTAGATATACCTATTCTTGTCTTAGAATGTATGTTGATATTAATAATTATGTTTCTACATGTTCTATTTGTCAACTTCATTCATCAATCAAACATAGAGATCCTTTACATCCTACATATCCACCTTGCATTTATTACAAATGGGTAGTAGATCTTGTAACCATGCCTAATAGAGTTGATAGAATGCCTTATATCGTGCTTGCAAGAGAAGATTTAACCAATCATGTAGAAGGTCATGCACTACACTCTAAGACCACATATTGTGTTTGCAAGCTTTTGTTAGAAGATGTTATAAGTCAATTTGGGTATATAGAGAAAGTAGGTGCGGATCATGGGGAACTAAATGCTAAAGAAGCTAAAGAGTTTTTTAAACATCATGGTATACATTTGTCCCTCACTATTGCATACAATCCTAAAGCTAATGGAAAAATAGAGAGAGTACATCCATCTATTGTAAAAGCTCTAGCTAAAGCATGTGATGGAGATATCAAACAATGGCTTAGATACTTACCATTTGCACTTTGGGCAGATAGGATGACATGCATACGTACCATAGGTTATATGCCTGCTGAGTTGATGTACTACCAAAAGCCAACTTTTCGAATTCATACTCAAATCTTAACTTGGACATCACTTCCTTCGAATGATAATATGACAAGAGAAGATTTGTTAAGTGTAAGATTGCAACAATTAGAACAAGGCAATCAAAAATCACATGAAGTAGTTCAAAAGATAAAAGAATCAAGATTAAAAAACAAAATATACTTTGATAAAGGACACCGTATACGGAAAAATTCTTGGAGGACATTCTTCACAAATCTATCTATAAAGATAGAGAAAATCTATAGAGTTTGAGTAATTAGTTTGGTTGAGAAGTGAGAATTGAGTGCTGACTTTAATGCATTTTTAGTCTTGATTTTCTACTCTCCATTATTTGCACCATATTGATTCTATGTTTCACTTAGAGTATGCATAAACCAATGTATATACACATATGTTTATTTCTTTATCCTGCACAACCTACTTGCACTTGTTACAAAAAAAAAAGAGAGATGACATCCAATTTAAATACAAACATCAAAAATTTTGAAGTACCTCATCATCGACATCCTCTTACCCCTTTTTGCACCATGTTTATCTTAAAAATGCACTTAAAGTATGCATGATAGGGTCTCACTACATGACCTTGCATCTAGGCACGTATTGAGATGAACCTATGCACACAAAGTGATTGTAAGGATTCTTATATATGCACATTGATATGTATGCGAATGAGCGCACAAACTTCACCATCAAAAGCCTTTAACCTTATCTTTTGCACCATATTTTGACCATGCATTTTCAAAGTATGCATGATAGGGTCTCACTACATGACTTTGCATCAAGGCATGTTTTGAGCTTTACCCATGCACTTTGAGTGATGGAAAGGACTTATGTATATACACATGAAATGTATGAAAGTGAGAGCATATGATTCATCAATGAATGCCAATTACCTTATCTTTTGCATCATATTTTGACCATGCATTATCAAAGTATGCAATTGGTATGGCCACATTATATGGCCTTGCATAGGCACAATACTTATCTTCCCATGCAGTTCACAGATGATTTCAAAATTGAATGATCACATGGAACGTCAGTTTATCTTTGAAGCAAAAAGGTGATTTCAGGTTTGGCCCATCGAGGATGATGTGCACGTTTAGTAGGGGTGAATGGTGTAGAGATTAACATCTCTACATTACTTTGAAGCCAACACCATTAAAGGGTGTACTCTGGGAATTCCGTCACAAAGTACAAATAGTATGAAAACAATTCGGATCCATCCTTCAATCTTTTAGCTTCCGAAGCTAGAGATGATAGGAAATATTATTCAACCCATGTTGTTCCATGATTGTGTTAACATCCATATTTTATCCATAAACGCATATTTTGTTCATGAACCTACTTCATCCATGTGAACTTCAACCTTAAAACTTGTAATGTGAAAACACTACATATGAAACCCAATCATAAAGCTCTCATGTGCACCATGTGAGTAATCGCAAAATGTAAATGTCCCATATGTACCATTGTATAATCGTTCAACCCATGTGAACCGATACTTGGTTGTTCCATGTGAACCTAAAAGCTCCAATGTAAAACCACTTAATTCAAAAGGAAAAGAATTAGAAGATCAAAATAAATAAAACAATATAAAAAACAAAAACAAAAGAAATGAAAACGTAAATTGTAAAACGTTAAAATAAAACGTATTGCAATCCAAACAAACACCGACGGCGGCAAAAATCATATGCGAATAAAGCAATCGCTATGCTTTATTCATTGTAGCTTTATTTTCCTGAAACTGCTTTTCATATCGTTAGCTTTTTACAAAGATCTACAAGTTATATAAAGAGAGCTCATACTCACTTTGGAAATTATCCAACGAGCCAATCTTGTGATGATTGTTCAAGAAGCCCTCTAGGAGGAGGTGTAATATTCTCTTGAAGCATTGGAGTTTGGAGGAGATGAAGACATGGAGGAGTTGAAGGACATAGAGGCTACACACATATTTTGAAGAAGGTGGTTCATCTACTTGAAGGAAGGAGCTGCTATCTTTATTTCATCTTGGTGGTTCTACACACATGCTTGAAGGAGGATTTTGAAGATTTTTCACAGACAACCCTATGATCTATGATGAACTAGTAACTTGTATCTTTTTCATTATGTTCATGATAATTGTATGAACACTTTTTCTTATTATGAATTACTTTCTTTCTTCCATATGATGATATGTTGTGTTAGTGATCTGATGAACTTCCATTAAGTTTATTTTATCTCATTGAGTCTCCATTCAACCACTTGAGCTGCTTGAAGCACCTTGTGTGTGCCGTTGGACTTGGTGGTTTAGCTGATCCACCAATTGTGCACCATCTTCTAGATAGCATACTTATGCAGAATGAAGGATATAACTAGTTCCGACCTGTTTACTATGCCACCAAAAGACTAGCTTCTACAGAGCAGAATTGTTCTAGCATAGAACGAGAATGCTTGGGGTCAATTTACTCAATTAAAAAAAATCATCACTTTTTATTGGGCAAATCTTTTACTTTTAATGTTGATCATAGTGCACTACTCTATTTGGTGGAGTAGCAAAATTTGGTGGGCACACTCGCTAGATGGGTTTCGTTACTTCAAGAATTTGAATACGATATTATGTAGAGGTCCAGAGCTAGTCATGCCATTGTTGACTTCTTATCGTGCATTGACCGTGGTGAACCACCAATAGGAGTTGATGACAATCTTCTGAAAGAGGATGTTTTCGTAGTCGTGAAAATTTAAGAAGCTCCACAAACATTTCCGAAATCGTATGAAGAAATGTTTAGTTTTCTAGAAAATGGAGTAGCACCTTCACACTTGAGGTCATCAACATGGAAAAACTTGGACTTCAGAGTTGTGAGTCTACAATTATAATGGGATAGCTCTATCATAAGGACCGGACAGGTGTATAGATGCATTGTGTACCCCCACATGAAGCGGCTATGATAATTCAAGAAGCACATGCAGGTGATAGGGGTGGACATTTTAACCACTCGCAGTCCGAATCAGTGCTCTCTATATCCTAACATGTACCGACTACTCCACTAGATAGGTGGAAGCTTGGAATACCAAAAATGCTATGGCACAGAAAATCCTTAAAAGTCTTCAAAATGAAATCTTTCTGTGGTTCAGCTTACCACTCAAGCTAGTGTCTGATCGAGGCATGCATTTTCTGACTTAGATTATTTTAGAGATAATGGTAGAATATCAGATTAAGCATATTGAGTTCATCTTACTATCCACAACCCAAGGGACTAGGTAAGAGTACAAAAAGGGTTCTTTTTCACATGTTGCAGAAAATGCTACTCAATTATATGGACCAATGGCAAATTATACTTCCTATGGTACTTTGGGTGTACCACACTTCTTATAAAGTTTCGATAGAAAGTATCCCTTTCAAGGAGGTTATCCTCTCATTTGAATTCACAGTTTCCAGTCTCTGAATTGCAGTACAAAAACATCTACTACCGGCGGATTATTTTGTTTACAGGATGGATAAGCTACGACACCTAAAAGAACATCGGTATACCAGTTTCATATTATTGCAAGAAGTGTAGAGTAGATAGAAAAAATGGCATGATAGGAATTTACGGACTAAGATTTTGTAGCCCTATGATTTAGTGCTTTATTTTCATTCCAAGATGAAGCAAAAGATGGCCAAACTCAAATTGTAGTGGACAGGTCCATTCTGGATCCATCACATCTATGGACGAGCTTCTTTCTTGCTTGCCAAACTAAAGAGATTTTATTGTTGGAAACAATGTCCATTGGTCCATTTTACTAAGACGTAATACAGCATGTATAGTCTTCAATCTCACTCCCTCTTACAGCAAACAGTGCGAGGCACGTGGATAGATCAAACGCCTCCCAAAGAACTCACCCGAGTCCAAAACTCATCGGCAGCGGTGCAGATCATAGAGGAAAGTTTTTTTTTTATGCTTTTAAATTTATGCTTTTCATAAAGCAATGAATGGCGCGATAACAACGAATGGATTTTTTCGTGAGTTTTTCTAGATCGATAGCAATCGTAGTGTATTGCATTTGGAGTGCCTTATTTCAAGGAAGCTATAGTATATAAGAACAAGCTTGGGCATTTCAAGTATTCTTCACCTATTTCAACACAAGCATTGGAAGCTTGGTACCTCAATAGAGGTGGTGCTCTTAGCACATGGGGCAGCCATGGTGCTATCTTGGAGCATGTTGAGGAGCGGCTATGGAGTTCTTCTTGAAGGAGAAGAGTGTTCTCACACTCTTGCTTATAGAGAAAACTTACCTATCATTAGCTTGGTGGTGTGAATCAGCCATCCACATGATGTATTTGAAGATTATCTTCTAGATGAAGATTTTGGTGTACCTCAAAGACATTGGATGGTGGTTAACATAAGATTTGTATCTTATGTTAAGAATTCAGGCACATATTCTCTTTATGCACACAGGTACTACTTGGAGTTTATGGAAGCAGTAGCATCCATATGAGGAGGAGTCCTATTCGGTATAGGTACAAGAGAATCAGTATGTGTATGTTTTATGCATATTTGGATGAGGTGTTAGAGAAGATATGTTCATATGAGTTTGAGGATTTCTGGCATCAAACTTGTTAGCATTCTTTGCTACTTTTGTAAGTATGTGATCTTTTCACACACGTGTCTAACTTAGGGTCTTCCATAGCCTAAGCTTAGATGAGGGTTTGTTGATTATCAATTTTAGATTGATCCTCCCTCTTTTTGTCACTCATATTCATTGTTCTACAACCTATTAGCTCACACATCTCATATATATTCAGATTTTTGTCCATACATCTGAATATGTTTGCCACATTTGTACATTTACTCATCCATCTATTAATATTCACATCGAGTGGTTGAGAGTTTTGCTCCCACATTGTACATTGAAAATTGGTATATATGATATGAGTAAGCCTTGGCTTACGTAACACTTTACACATGTTGTATAATGTCTCTCTATCTTTGTCTCATCATTTCTATGATTAAGTGTGGTATGTTCATATTTTGTCAATAATGGAGGATTGCTGAAATCTATGTTGTAGATCCTGAACCTATGGAACTTGGACCTGGGGTATTAGTAATGGGCCTACTAAATTTCCAACATTTGGTATCAGATCTTTAGGGCTTTGGCATCAGAACATTTGTAGCATTCCTCCAATCACTCAGAAAGAAAAGAAATATATGAGGTCATATATTTGGTACTCACAAAATTGAACAAATTAATTAAGAGAATGGAAGCTTATGAAAGAAAACTTATCTTATGAATCTCATGCTTTACAATTCTATATACAAGTACTAGCTATTGCATGAAGCCTCAACCTTCTCGATACAATATCTTTCAAAAATATCTTCTTGATGAGGCCTCGACCTCCCGACTGCCCCCGAGCTATCACAATCCCATTCACACTCACACTCTCAATCACACTCTCATTCACAATCTCAATCTCAATCCCAATCTGAATCTCAATCGCAATCACGTGATTACATAATCATATTTGCAATATTATTCTCATTCTCATTCTCAATCACACTCTCACTCTCAATCACACTCTCAATCACACTCTCAATCACAGTCACAATAAGAGGATTACACAATTCCGATTGAAATCCACTCTCAATCTCGATCATAATCTACATCCTTTGGCTTATGTTTCTGTTGTCTTTGATGACAAGAAAGAAGATTTGGTGTCTTTATCACCTGTATCATGGTTTGTTTCAATAGTCGAGTGCTTCAATTATTGTGATGTCATCGCTCGTGATTCTTAATACTTCTCTCCAACGATGTACAACTTAATCCTTTCAACATTGGAGTTGAAATGTCTTCAAGCCGAGAGAGTAGACAATCTATTTGAATATACCATCTTCAACTTCGATGAGCAGATCCTTGAATAAAGAAACCTTCTATGAAGCTCATAGTAACAAACATCATGTAGTTGATGGTTTTCATTTAAGAACCACATTCATATTCCCTGCCACGTGCATATCTTCTGCTCTTCTTCACATATATTACCTCAGAATCTATGAGAATTGATCTCTCCTATGTGCTCCAGTTATCTCTGACTATTAGATTTGAAAACGGGACGTCATAGCCAATACTCCACTCTTCAGACAAGACTAGATGTCTGTGTGATCTTCAATCACCAAGAACTCTAATAAATCTGCCAGCCTCAAGAACTTCCTCTGTATAGTTCCTCAACGTATATCCTTTTCCACAAAGATGTCACTTTCCACGCTTAGTTCCAATTGATTCAGTGATCTGATCAACAACGTTTGACACCTCCAATAGTGGCAAGTATATGTCAGTGCCGTCCACTCCTCTCTTCGATCAGCAAGTCTTGACTTCTTTACGAATCAACTCGGAACTGTTAATAGCTTTGCATCCAGTTCTCCTCCTTGATTCCTTTAGCGTCCATATAAGTCCCCTGCTCCGATATTGACTTCATAAAGTACTTTCCTTGTATGAAACAATCCAAGGTTAGCGTTCAAACATGGCACGTCATGAACCTAGTATAATTCTCTTGCACCAAGTTTGAGAACTCATCCTTTTCAAATGTTCCAATCTGCAAGCTCTTCAGAGTATGTTCTGAAGTTTACACCATCCTCGGTCATAGATTTCCCACCAATCTTCACAATATTTGTACATCAAAAGTCACTCTCAAAGTTGATGGCACAAATCATCAAAGTCAGCGCATGTGACGGATCCATACTGTTCATCAGAAGCTTCAAAGATGTGAAAACATGTTCAATTGCCTGTTGTGCAACAGAAATCCATCCTGAAAGAAGTCCATCCTGAAAGAAACGTCCCGACTTCGAGAAAATCACCCAGTGGCATAAGGAAAATATTGATGGAATATCGATGCAAAATATTGGACGCCGCAAGTTCAGCTTATCTTTTATTTTTAAGAAACAATTCCTATGAAAAGCGAAGTAGACCATCAAAACAGACCCACAAAAGAAGAACACGAAGAATCCATCATACAGATACTTGCAGAAGAAAGCCATGCAAGGAAGTGGCTATGTCCTTAGGAAACAAGAAATCGCGTTTCAACAATAGATGCGAATCCACGAAGTTCATAATCCAGACTTTGTTTCACATATCTCAACATGCTTCTAGATCAAAGAGCATAGAATTAGTGGATCTTGGGAACGACGGAGAATTGAAGTCTGAGCCGAGCGATTCTCTTGCATTCAAGGATCCATGAACAGCCCAAAATCATTAACAAGAAGAAACTAACTCAACCTGTATGGATCAAGGAGTAAATACACCCCACTAGGTAGCCTGCGATGAACCATGTCTGCATCTTATAAGCCTGCTTCTTATATAATCATGTTCCATTTTACTTATCCCTGTATATATGCGCACAACAGGAGATCACGAATCAAGATTCCTGCTCATCGGCACCAACCACAGTGTTGTATAGTGTACAACTCCAAACTTTCTTCTGTTGCACGGATGAGATGATGATGGATATGATGGAGCAGAACGAGGAGCAGATCCAGAAGACATGTATGGTCCCGAAGAGGGAGAAGGATGGCATAAGGGGCGTTCCCAAGAGATTACAACAGGAGGAATTCTCTGGACAGGCTTTCTCAGTCCTTGGGGTGAGATTAGCACGTGATCCCTCGGCTGAAGACAGGTGGTCAACAACTTATAAAGAGATGCAAAAAGAGATTGAAAAGTTTATCCTTTATCAAAAACAATGCGCTATATAATTAGAAAACTCGCGTTCACACTAAATTTCCTATATATAACTAAATCGACTACGTTCTATATCTAAAGCCCTAGATTTTCCGTGTTGAGTTGCGTTTCTTTTGCTTTATTTTTCCTTATTTTTATTTTTTTATTTTTAAAGATGTGTGCCAAGCGCTAATGTATGCAACTTGACTAAGGGAAAATATTCTCTCGACTTATATTGATTTTGATTCACATACATACACAACATCTACAAGTACCCGAATAACCATCTCGATTCCTCTATCTACAAACATTTACATTAAGTTACTAATATTCATCACGTCACTTTGATAATCCATATGCCTTCACACCATAAATTATGTATATCCCTTATGATGGGTATGTTACATTCTTCCCCTCTTTGAAGAACTCTGTCCTCAGAGTTGGAAGAATGCATTCTATCATAATCATTTAAGGAACCGACATTCACAACAAAGATATGTTATTATTTGATATACGACTCTAGAACAATGTGGCCTTCTCACTTTTATCAACATGATATTTGTTAAACTAAGAACAATCCATGAACATGAAGAAAATAATGGAAAAAGTACTTATCTTACTAAGTTTGCATAGTGACATCCGTTGATTGGTTCCATCGAACCTTTATGTCATTTTCCAAGAAGTAACTGAATCAACTTCTTTTGCTCTTCTATCTTTGTCTTCAAAGCCCGCGTCTTGTCCCGGAATCCAACTCCGCTCTGATACCACTTGTAGCATTCCTCCAATCAGAATCATTTTCCAAGTTCTTCATCCATCTTATCAAGCATTTCTTTGGATACTTCTACTTTATTTGGAAAACCCAAAAACGAAGGTGGAGTCAAACAATTATAACCATACATAGCTTCAAACGGAGTCATTTTTATAGATGCATGCCATGCACTATTGTATGCAAACTCAACCAAGGGTAGATATTCACTCCAATTATCCTGCTTTTCATTCACATACATACACAACATCTACAAGTACCCGAATAACCATCTCGATTCCTCTATCTACAAACATTTACATTAAGTTACTAATATTCATCACGTCACTTTGATAATCGATATGCCTTCAGACCATAAATTACGTATATCCCTTATGATGGGTATGTTACAACATTCAAGCTCTGAGATTCCCAAACTTCTAGGTTTACAACATAAGATTTAGGAGCATCTTCTAACATTTGACATACACACTTAATCTAGATGAGTAGAGATTTGAGAATTAGACAATTCAATCGCATGTTTATTCATCAGTGTGGAGTATGAGGTTGATGATCTGTTAGCAGCCGAATACTTTTGAAAGAGTATGAAAATACTTTACAGAAGTATTGTTTGAAGACCAAGACATGATGAAGAGAAGGCTACTTCAAATTCAAGGAAGAACAATGGTTTGGAGAAGATGAAGGAATCAGATCAACATCAAATCCTAGGTATCAATTTTTTCTATCAGATTATCATTTGCATGTCATGTCTTAGAAGAGCGGTTATGAAGAGATTTGAAGGATTCAAGGAGTGCTTTTTTTACACTTTCATTATTTGAAAGTTAAAGGCTACATCAAAACAAGTATCTAAAGGTTTTTCTAGAGAGTTTTGATAGATCTATTTCATGGCAAGAAAGCTCATCTAAGAAGACAAATATGGAGAGCATCAGTTTTGTTTTCAGCCAATCTTTTAAGATGGTTGGAAGGTTTTTATCTAGATACAAAATTTGATCTAGGTATCTAGAGAACGTAACTCTAGAAAGGTAATTCATCATTCAGACAAAAGGTTGGTGAATTCAGTCATATCAGTCATTTGAAACGGAATTTTGATTCAAGAGATATGAGGAGATGGTTAAGGTTAAACATGGTTCTACATTCACTTCCATTTGTATACCATGTTTGTTTTGTCTCTTACTTTTAGCACTAGAGGAAGAGAAAATTTCATTTGAAGAAGTTAATAGTGCTTGCTACTTCAAGATGAAGAGAACAAAAGGTATGGAAGAGAAGTTTGAAGATGTTAACATCATCAAGTGGAAGAAAGATGCAGAAGAAGAAAGTCCATCATTTCCAAAAGAAAAGTAAGACTTCCTTTTACTCATATATTTTCCATATAACTTTCCTACTAAATCTCAGCACTTGATTGAGAAGTGGAGTTAAACAAAAGAAAGTCAAGCAGATACTATCACATTTCACTTGGGTAGAATACAAAGATATGAAGTATCAACTTGTAGCTTTTGGAGTTCTCAAGGTGAGAAGTTTGTCCACTTATGTTTCAAGTAGGAGTTGCATATTCTTGGGAAGGATTTGTTTGAAGAAAAGTTTTACAACTTTGTAAGAAGCATGGACACTTGGAGACATTCAGGTAACAAATCAAACATTTAGTCATGAAGGTTTGATGAGAGCAGATTCTACACAGGTATTTTGTTGGAAAGATCTTGAATGATCTTGAGTATTTATGAGTCAGTTGTCTATCCTTTGTTTGAGAAAGTTCTTAGTATTGGAAGAAGTAAGTCAAAGATTCAGATTCTATCAAATTTCTGTTGCAGAAAAATAGTTGAAGATACTTGTTATGTTGGAGAAGATTATGAATCCTAAATGTTTTCAACAAGGTTTTTATGATAGATTAGCTAGCCTTATTCTAGATGTTGGGAAGATGAAGAATGATAGGGAAAGCTATTGGCATGTGCACAATGCTAATAAAAGGATTCAGTTTATTTGTTTCATACATAGGTATTAATGTTATGAAAGATCAGATTTATGAAGGAAGACGTTCCAAATTTCATAAAACCTGATATATTTGAAGAATTTGGATACCAGTGTTAAATCATCCAAGGGATGATGAAACATGAAGACTTATTTTCAGCCATATGTGAAAGAATGCAGAGTCATACCTATAAATATTCCAAGTATTCCTATATCAGGTATTTCTATATTTCCTTTGTCAGTTTCTCTTTATGTTCCAGCTTTGTAAGAAGAAGGAAGAAGGAGAATGTCTGGATAAATTTCCTATTAGGTGTTCTTGTTCAAAAGAAGATTCCAGAGTTCTACTGAAGAGAAACTTGATATTTCAGAGAGGTATGTTTTCAGAAGTGCACACATATATGTTATACCAGATTCTGAAGGAAAGAGGTATGAAGGACTTACAAATTGAACAAGGATGAAGACATGATGAAATCAGAGATTTTTTTATGAGACTTATGAGTTGATTTCAGTTGATTTCGGTTGAGTTGACTTGACTTTAAGTAGAGTCAGAGATGAACCAACAGTGTTCATAATACACTAAGTTATGAGTTGTCAGTCACAGGTTCCAGGATTCAGTTCTTGATTTTGTTTAGTGTATTTACATGACACAGCAGAAGTACATTGAGAAAGCTTTCATAAGGTAAATGCAAATATGTGAATCCTAGTGTATGTTTTCGGGTTTGTGAAGACAGGAGATAGCAGGTTCAGAGTCAGTACTTGCTACATTTGTTGTCAAGTAGTGATTGCTTGATGATAGCACTATTGGATATCTAGTTTGCATATTTTCTCAAGTATTATGGTTCATATTCAGCAAGTTCATGTTTTTTAAGAGTTTGCAGAATGAATGAAGTTTGCACATTGAGTCTAGTTTGTACCAATATGACATTGCAGGGGTAATTGTTGGAAACAATGTCCATTGGTCCATTTTACTAAGAATTAATACAGCATGTATAGTCTTGAATCTCACTCCCTCCTATAGCAAATGGTGTTAAGCGTGTGGATAGATCAAAAGCCTCCCAAAGAACTCACCCGAGTTTGAAACTCGTCGGCAATGGTGTAGATCACAGAGGAAAGTTTTTTTTTATGCTTTTCATAAAGCAACGAATGGTGCGATAACAGCGAATGTATATTTTTATGAGTTTTTCCAGATCGATAGCCATCGTAGTGTTTTGCTTTTGGAGTGCTTTATTTTAAGGAAGCTATACTATATAAGAACAAGCTTAGGTCACTTCAAGTATCCTTCACCTATTTCAACACAAGCTTTGGAAGCTTGGTACCTCAATAGAGGTGGTGCTCTTAGCACATGGGGCAGCCATGGTGCTATCATGGAGCATGTTGAGGAGCCGCTATGGAGTTCTTCTTGAAGGAGAAGAGTGTGCTCACACTCTTGCTTATAGAGAAGACTTACCTATCAGTAGCTTGGTGGTGTGGATCAGCCATTCACATGATGTATTTGAAGATTGTCTTCTACATGAAGATTTTAGTGTACTTCAAAGACATTAGATGGTGGTTAACATAAGATTTACATCTTATGTTAAGAATTCAGGTACATATTCTCTTTATACACACAGGTACTACTTGGAGTTTATGGAGGCAGTAGCATCCATATCAGGAGGAGTCCTACTCGGCATACATACAAAGAGAATCAGTACGTGTATGCTTTATGCATATTTGGATGAGGTGTTAGAGAAGATATGTTCATATGAGTTTGAGGATTTTTGGCAGAAAACTTGTTAGCATTCTTTGCTACTTTTGTAAGTATGTCATCTTTTCACGCATGTGTCTAACTTAGGGTCTTCTATAGCCTAAGGTTAGATGAGGGTTTGTTGATTATCAGTTTTAGACTGATCCTTCCTCTTTTTGTTACTCATATTCACTCTTCTATAACCTATTAGCTCACACATCTCATATATATTCAGATTTCTGTCCATACATATGAATATGTTTGTTACATTTGTACATTCACTCATCCATCTATTACTATTCACATAGAGTGGTTGAGAGTTTTGCTCCCACATTGTACATTGAACATTGATATACATGATATGAGTAAGCCTTGGCTTACGTAACACTTTACACATGTTGTCTAATGTCTCCCTATCTTTGTCTCATCATTTCTATGATTAAGTGTGGTATGTTCATATTTTGTCAATATTGGAGGATTGTTGAAATATATGTTGTAGATCGTGAACCTATGGAACTTGGACTTGTGGTTTTAGTAATGGGCCTACTAAATTTCCAACGTTTATCAATAGCATAAACGGGTCCAAGTTGCTGCCCTACGCGTCTATTGGCGAGTAAATTCTTCAAAAAAAATTAAAATACAAATATCAAAAAATGAAAAAACTTAAATAATTTAGGAAAATGCCCCAACATGCAAAAATGGTAGAGTAACTAATTGACGTGCAATCAAACAAGTAATTAATGATGGCAATGATTGGTAAATTCATACCTGATACTCTAATTCTCACTGCGAGGTGTATGATTAATACAGAATCCATGACGTGAAGATACCATCTAGGGCAATCATGATGCAGAGGTGATGCTCTCAAATCACAAAAGCAGGAAATATAAGGTTGAGGACTATTTTGAATCCAATGTATTTGGTCAACGAGTGAGCAGGGTTGCTTGTGCACTTACACTCTAGTGCACCTTATAGCAAACATAGAAACGCAACAATGGCACTCATCTTCTCTGATGCCCACCTACTACACATCCCAAATTTCCTTTCAGAGGAGCAATCCAACTGGTTCAAGTGCCTGGGTTTATAGAAATGCATGCTCATCTATTGGAGGAGTATGAGAGCTCATCCCCTCTTAGAGGAAATAGCGATGTAGATAGGCAGACAGACAAATGGCACCAATATCAACACCCAACAGATCTATACGTGTTTGGGACAAGGAGAATCATTTCACATATCTCCAAAAATGATTGGAGAATGGTTTAAGGTCGCCAATGAAGGCATCATAGTAGTAATAGAGATAGTTGATCCCATGGAGATCATGAGGGTTTTAGGGAAACCTTATTCTTGAGAATACAAATTCTCCCATCTACCAGATGATAGCCCATTGAAGCTTGGACTAATGTTCTTGTCAATGATTATCAATGTACAAGCTAAACACTACAAAGTATCCGAGCAACTATACTCGTTGGTGAAGGAATATGCCAAGACATAA
This sequence comes from Ceratopteris richardii, assembly GCA_020310875.1. NCBI lineage: Eukaryota > Viridiplantae > Streptophyta > Polypodiopsida > Polypodiales > Pteridaceae > Ceratopteris > Ceratopteris richardii. The sequence continues at coordinate 68,298,351 of CM035425.1, read as the reverse complement.
GTTAATTGGGCAGAACGGATATTCCAAAAGCTGAAGAAGGAAGTTCGAAGATCGTATAGGAGAATCGATCGGGTGGTTAATGCTACATTGGACTCTAAATTTGGAGTGTTATTTACCCTTCTTCTTCCCAACCACCCTTCCTTTTTACCTCGTGAATGTAAAATCGTGACCATTGAAGTCTTTCTTCAAGCATTGAAGAAAAGGCCTATAGTGACAAAACTAGTTGCGAGCACTTCACATGATCAAGGAACAGGCGGAAGAGATGAGGATGAAGAAGCTCAGAGGCAGCAAGTGGAGGAAAATCAGTGGCAATAGGAAGAGGACCAGAAAGTGGTAGACAAAGAGGTTGCAAGGAAGAGACAAGCAGATGAAGAAGCATGGAAGAAGATAGAAGAAGAAGAGGAAGTCAGGAGACAGATAGAAGAAGAAAATAAAAGGAAGGCGGATGTAGAAGTGGAGAAGCTCTGAAAGCACAGGGAGCAGGCAGTTCAGAATGCGGTGAATGCTCAGAAAATTCCACCACTACCACCTTCACATCCTGTAATCTTAATGATAAGTGAAAACAGGCCGATGGTAGAGTAAAGCTGTCTGTAATTAGATGTAGTGACCACATCTATCCATGGATGTTTTTGAATGAGCCGGTGAGGCCAAAGTATCTACGAGATTTGGCTAGGAAAATTCACTAGGGTGCAGTCCGATTGGAGGATTTACAAAAGAAATGCACTATTTTAACCCAACAAAAAGAAGAATGGGTAGTAGAAAAAGAAGATTTGAAAATAGAGATCAGCCGATTAAGAGCTGAAATTGATAAGCTATAGATGGAGAATATTGGAAGGGAGAGTGTGGCTCATGAAGAAGCTCTCAAAGAAGTTTATGAGGCTTTAGCAGAAATTACCACACTCAAGCTTGAATCCAAAGAAAAGTATAAGAAAATGGAGCAGATACAAGTAGAAGCAGAACAAAAACACAATGCTCTACAAAAGTTAAAGAAAACTAATAAAGACTTAGTTGCCAATCTTCAAAAATAGGAAAATGAAGTTCAAAGGTTAAGGGAAAAAATTAATAATCAAATTGCTAAAGTATCAAAGCAGGAAGCAATTGTAACTGATTGAGAGGAGAAGCTGGCAGTGCGAAACCTAGAGTACATCGAATTAGAAGCCAAATTCCACATTGTACACAAAATTTGTGGTACAATCAAGGCTCAAATTTTAGGAACTGCATATTTAGAGAACCAAGGAGAAGATTGGAAGCAAAGGTGCAACAAGGCAAACATAGTTTCGGATGCTAAGGATTAAAAGACCAATGAGTTAAAGAATTTTGTGATTATAATGGAATTAACACATAAGACGGAACTAAAAGAGTCAAACAAAGTAATTGCAAATAGTTTTGTAAAGCTAACATTTATTACTATAGCTTTCAATAATATGTTACATAAATTACATATTATATTACTAGAATTCTGAAATTAGAGGGTGTAGCTATCACTTAGCATAGTGCAAGCCAGTAGTTACTAGAGTTGAAGGAATTTTTTGCTGAAGAAATTCGACTAGCTGAGGAAAATATAGAAGAGATGTTCAAAGATCTTAGATGGGACCTAGAAAGGATTAGGAACCTTGAGCTATAGGACGAGGATGATGTATAAGCCTCTTTTTGTAATTTAGTGGGTTTCAATCCATCGTGTGTGCTAGTGTTAGCTACCAAAATGGACTAACCATCATTTTGTATTAAACATCTTGTAATAGGAAAAGCGGTTTTATTAGTAAGACATCTAAAGAATTTTTGGAAGTTTGGTGATTGTCTTAATCTCAAAGTTCGAAACGGTGTAAGATAACATGACAAGACAAGAAAGATAATGATGCCGAAATAATCTATTTGAGTGGAATGGAGTACTCGGAAAAATAGGAAGAACAACACTCCATCTTACGAGACTATAAGAGTGCGAAAATATCTTTAATGCAGTAGGAAGACTAAAGATTGTAAAGTAGAGTCTGTACGTAATGTTACTCTCTAGTGTTTCAAAATCTATGATACTAAAGTCGATAATCATTTCCAAGTAATCTTATTCTCTCAGTGTATTGTGATAACCTAAAATCTAATAAAGTGTGTGGTAATAATATAAGGAACAAAAACTCATGTTGTGGCTATGGAAATTGCACTCATAATCCTCATTTCCAAAACTTACCCTTTGGAGGTGTGTTGTATGCTTTAACACAAACAACACCAAACAGAAGCATATTGCTGATTTTAAGGCAGATTTGCATGCCTCATTTGACATGTCAAATTTGGGGAGTTTGCATCATTATGTGGGCATTCAATTTATGCAAGTTGATGGCAGAATAGCTTTCTATCAAACAAAACATAGACACATTATTGTGGTGCTTTGGTCTTGAATACTGCAAACATATTACCACTCCTGTGGAAATAGGTTTATGATTGAGTCTTCATGATGCTAAAGATGCATTTGATGTTGTTCTCTATCAACAAGCTGTTGGATGCTTGATTTACTTATGCATTACTCGGCCACATATTTAGTTTTTTGTCTCACAAATGAGCAAGTTTATGCTTTGCCCATTTTTCAAGCATTGAAAAGTGGTTAAGCATATCTATCTCTCTACTTGAGTGGTACATGACTACTTGGATTGTTTTGATTGTGGGGGATCACTAATGTGGTATTTACATGAATTTTACTCTAATTGGACTAGTTGCTATGACAATTGTGTGTCTACTAGTGGTTTTTGCTTCATGCTTGGTAGCTCATGCATATCTTGGTTGAGCAAGAAGTAGCCCACTGTGGCCACTTCTAGTTGTGAGGCTCAGTATAGGGCAACTTTGGCAATGATTCTTGAGTGTGTGTGGCTTAGATGCCTTATGGCTGATTTGATTGTTGGTCAATCTTCTACCACCATCTTCACTGATGGTTAGAGTGCATTGGCAGTTGTGAGGAACCCTATGTTCCATCCTTGTACTAAGCACATGGAGGTGCACTATCATTATTTGAGGGAGAGGTTCTTTGCTAGAGAGATTAGTTTGGCATATTTGCCCACATAGGAGAATATTGTGGACCTTTTCACAAAGGCTCTGCCTAGGGAGAAGTTTGAAGCTTTGCGCAAATCTTTGGGCTTACTTCCTTTTGTGGATTGATTCCACATAGCTTGGCACTTACTTATACATAATTGCAAGCTCCTCGTTCACCGCATGACTCCAATGGGGATTTGTTGATATATTCAGGTAGTGATAGTTGTGAACACAATAGGACCACCGGGGGCACTTTTTCCCTCTTTAGAAGGTTTTTTCCCCCAGCTTGTATATATACCTATAAACCTAATGGGTAACTTAACTTTGTACATTCTCATTGTAATAGATTCAGTATTGTGTGTTGTGCTCCAAGTTTCTTCTTCTTCTTTGTGTTGTTCATGTGCTTTCATAGACCTCAAACTCCAACACTATTCACAACATAGGTTGCATTGTTGATAGCTTTTGCCCATAAATAATTTGGACAATTCTTCTATTTTATCATGGATCTAGCAAAATCCACAAGATTTCTCTTCCTCCTTTGTGCAACTCCATTTTATTGTGGAGATTATCAACATGTTACTTCTCTTTTTATCCTTGAATTCCAGAGATTCAAGCGGTTCATAAAAGAGTCTTGATGAGGAACTTGGATTGCCCTCTATGAAGACTCCAGGAGTAAGAAAGGCACATGCAGATGATATAAGGAGAAAGGACCCAAGACCAAGAAGATCTGGGAGGATGCAGAATTCAATACAACGATTGACATACGATAGTTACATGGCTCATCATTGTGCCTACATGACAAAGGTAATACAAGATGTCGAACCTTCTCGTTTTGAAGATGCAATTGGAAATGCATATTGGGAAAAAGCTACGCATGAGGGGATGGATGCACTTTATGGAAACAAAACATGGGCATTGGTTCCATTGCCCCAAGGAAAGAAACCCATACGCTGCAAGTGGGTTTACAAAGTAAAGCACAATGCTGATGGTAGCATAAGTATTTACAAAGCACGATTGGTAGCAAAAGGATATGCACAAACATATGGAATTAATTATGAGAAAACATTAAGCCCTGTAGCTAAAATGTCTACTATCAAAACACTTGTTGCATTAGCTACAGAAATAGGATGGACTTTGCATCAGATGGATGTGAAGAATGCTTTCCTACATGGTGAGTTACAAGAAGAAGCATACATGGACCAGCCACAACTATATGAAGACTCAAAGCATCCAGAATATGTTTGGAGGTTGCAAAGGGCTTTGTATGGGCTTAAGCAAGCTCCTCATGCATGGCATGCAAGGGTTCCGGATTACTTAACCACCATTGGGTTTTCTATGTGTGATGCAGATCATTCACTATATGCAAGGAAGGGTGATGATGGCATCATGATTGTTGCTATTTATGTTGATGACTTGATTGTAGGTGGTGATAATGAAGAAAGCATCAAAGAGGTAAAGCAACTTCTTATGCAGGAATTTGACATGAAAGATCTTGTTGTGCTTCGCTATTTCTTGGGCATTGAGTTTATACATACAGAAACAAGTGTATGGATGTCGCAAAGCCAATATGCCTTGAATATGTTGCAAAAGTATGGTATGGATGATTGTAAGCCAATTTCTATGCCATTAGATGAGAATTTGAAGTTGGATACTACATCAGCTGAAGCATTGGAAAATGCTACTATGTACAGGAAAATTATGGGAAGTTTGATATATCTCACAATTATAAGGCTTGATTTGAGCTACACAGATGGACTTGAAAGTCAATTAATGCAGGCTTCCAGGAAGCCACGTTTGGATGCTTTGAGGCGCATTCTACATTATGTGAGCACTACCTTGCATTATGCATTATTTTATGAAGCTAGTGTAGATTTGCAGGTTCATGGATACACCGATGCAGATTGGACTGGTAGCATTCTAGATAGAAGATCTACTAGTGGTTTTCTATTCTCACTTGGGAGTGCAGTTATTACATGGAGCAGTAAGAAGCAACATATTGTTGCTTTGTCAAGTAGAGAGGCTGAGTATAGAGGTGCTGCAATGGCAGCATGTGAAGCATCATGGATTGAGATGCTACTTGCAGATTTAGGTGTGTAAGTGCAAAAGCCTATCACCATCTATTATGATAATCTTAGCAGCATACACTTAGCACGGAATCCTGTTTTTCATGATAGAACAAAGCATATCAAGGTACATTATCACTTCATCAGAGAGAAGGTATTAGCAGGTGATATTGATCTTGTTTATGTGAGGATAGATAAGTAGGTTGCTCGAATTCTCACTAAAGCACTTGACGCAGACAAATTGAAGACGGTTTGGGAGATGCTTGGATTATAGGATATGACCTTGAGCTTGAGTGTGAGTGTTAAGATACCAAGCTCAACATGTGATTATTCAGGATGACACGTATCATTTTCCATTTCTCTGACACGTATAGTGGTCATGCTGGTATATGTCATGGACACTTCATTGAGCTTAACTAGATTTATCTATCCAGAGTGATGGCACATTTGTTTCTTGCCAACTTACTAATCCGCAGACATTAGGATTTTCCTTGTGTACTGTTCTTTATATATTTCACTTGTTGTACTCTTATTTTTAGCTCATTCTTGTATATTCCTTTTATGTTATACAAGAAGAAGAACAAGATCATTCTTCCTTGCCTCAATCTATGTGTGTGCTTCTCCTTAATTGTGAGATTATGTGTGATCTCTCTTCCTTATCTCCTTCCTCATGACATTGGTGACTTCAAGTTTTGGACTCATCATATATTATTGGATATTATCGATGCTCCCTAGTACTTCCACCTTCTCTCTCTCTCTCTCTCTCTCTCTCTCTCTCTCTCTCTCTCTCTCTCTCTCTCTCTCTCTCTCTCTCTCTCTCTCTCTCTCTCTCTCTCTCTCTCTCTCTCTCTCTCTCTCTCTATATATATATATATATATATATATATATATATATATATATATATATATATATATATATATATATATATATATATATATGTGTGTGTGTGTATATATATATATATATATATATATATATATATATATATATATATATATATATATATATACACACACACATATATATATATATATATATATATATATATATATATATATATATATATATATATATATATATATATATATATATATCTCAGATATGAGGAATAAAGGGAATTCAAATTCTTAGGACCTGGCACACTCAAAAATCATTATCCTTCATTCATAAGAGAAACTACACAAATTGAGTGGTTATATTAAAACACACCTATAATCTAATGCAACAAAAGCTAAAACATCATGACACACATGAAACTAGAAAAAAAAAATTATTGAGCATGGATTATGCAAGAGAAAGGCGCATGCACTATTCTATTATATGAGATGCAGTTCCATCTTCGCTCAATCCCTTAGGGGAAGCCCTTGCATTCACACACTAGAGATATACTTATAATTAACAACCGAGAAGTCATATATATATATATATATATATATATATATATATATATATATATATATATATATATATATATATATATATATATATACGATACTTTTCAGTTTGGTTTGTTTGAAAAGATATCTTAAAGATCTTTTATCCATGACGAGATGTTTTTGATACATGAAGGAACATGTGTGATGCTTAAAAATGGGAAAACCATGCCTCCCTTTCATTTCGACATGTTTCTTGCAACACATGAACCTTGTGGATAATCAAGCATTGAGGATGAACCATGGCTCAACATACGCATAAGACTTCCTTAAGTTCATTGGGACAATTAAATCCCAAAAAAGGCGTTGTAATTATGGAGTTTCCCCAGATCTTGTACAAAAGTCCATTTTCTTTTTCAAATTTAATTTGTTTATTTTCTGTGAAAAACCGTTGTGTGCCCAGCACATTTAAGTGAGACACAACCATCAAAGATTTGTGAATTGTTGAACTATTGGTTTAACTCTGTGAAGTCCATTTGTACGTCATGTAAAATCCTTAATGATCTTTCTATGAAACTGTTATAAGCACATAATTTGTGCTATCTGACAATACCTAGGACTAACCTATGAAAAGTGTTAGCTTTTCTACTTTTTGGAATAAATGGAGGGGGTCCCTAGCTCCTCTGTCTACACCCCTTCTCCTTTTGTCTAAAGAGGTGAATCAAAGGCATGACAAAAATTCTCCTTGATTCAGATCATGGACTTAAGTGCAAAGCTATTATGTACTTATACCTTGGAGCATATTTTCAAGGATGAAAACGTTATTCAAGGGGGGGGGGGGGGGGGGGGGGGGGGGGGGGGGTGTCTTAAGGAGCTTATATGAGGATCAAAATTATGATAGCATCAGGTATTTTGGAGTATTGAACAACTAATACACTTATGCTAATGGTTACTTCTTAAGGATGGGAAGGAGGAGTTCTTGGGTTCAAAGCCCCTTGAGGAGCATGGGGAGGAGTATTTTTTCCAAATAGATCTAGATCCTTCTACAAGCATCTACTCTAGTTAAGTTAATTTAACTCAAGTTTAGAGGGACTTGACTGGTGAGCATAAAGTACACATACCACTGATTGAGTCTAATGGAACGTGTATGGTAGAAATTTCACATGCATATGGGGAAACAGATTTAATTAGGAGGCCATCAGTACTCTGAGGATCTATATAATAGCCGTTTGGGTGGAGATTCATAGATCATTGTCTCTAGCATGGAGTCTATGTTCTTAATAGGTATACATGGATTCAACCAGTGATGACTAAGTACAAAATTGGAGTCCTAAGAACTATAGCATCGAAAGCAAGTTGAAGCCTAAGATCTAACAATTAATGGAGAGGACTTAAAAACATAATTTTTTGAAGAGGAAAATAATCATAGAGTATGGAATGAGCCTTTGGAGGAGAAACTAAAGGCTTCAAAAAATAATGATACTTGGACTTTTGTGCCTATTGATATAATTTGGTAGTAATGTGCGTGAACACACTTAGGACCATCGGGGAATGTTTTCCCCTCTTTAGGAGGTTTTTCCCTCCATCGTATATATATGCATATAACCCTAATGGGTTACTTACCTTTGTACATTCACTTCGTAATATAATTTGTATTTTGTTCTACTCAAAGCTTCTTCTTCTTCCTTATGTTGTTCATGCGCTTATGTGGACCTTGAACTCCAATCATTGGTATTAAAGAAGGGCATCACTTCATCTAGGTCATCACTGACACCCCTTTGGTCATGATCTCAAAATCGCACAAAAATTGGTGAGCATACTTGGAACAATTAGGAGTAAAGCCTGAATTTTGAGCATACACCTCACCTCCCCATGAGAGACAGATTCTTTCTTTCAACAAATCCATTTTCTTGAGGTGTATATGGTACTTTCCACTAATGTTTAATCCCACACTCGACCATAAATGCATTAAAATCAAAAGACATGTATTCCATCCCTCGATTAGAATGGAGGGTGCCCAACTTACATGCTAAAAAATTTTCAGCCATAACCAAAAACATTTTGAAGCCCATAAACACCTCAGACTTTGCTTTCAATGGATACACCCATGCATGGCTAGAGAAATCATCAATGAAATTCACTAAATAAAGTTAGTTCCCAAAAGAATGTGTATGCATAGGACCACACACATCTCTATGAACAAGCTTTAATTTATGAGCATCTTGAACCGAACCATCTTTTGGTAAGGATGAATGTTGCATTTTTCCCAATACAGTCTTCACAGACATGCTTATAAGGTGCATCAAGATTGGGTTGAGAGAACACCATTTTAGATTTTTGCAAGCATTGCAAACTAGCGAAATTCAAATGACCGAAGTGTGAATGCCAAAGCTTTGCATCTAACATGGCCTAAGAAACTTGAACTTCACATGTTGAATCATTCATAGATTCTTCATAGTTTATGATCTTATACAGCCTATGACATAAAATTCAAGAAGCAATAATAACATCTCCATTTGAGAAATCATGAATTGTAGATCTGTCATCAACAAAATTGACAACCAAGCAAATCTTGGCCAATGTTGAAATTGAAAACAATCTTCTCTTGATCCCTAGCACATGCAAAACATCTAAAAATGTGAAAGAACTACCATAAGATGGAGTCAATAGGATCTTACCAAGTGTAATATGTTTGGTTCCCCCATTATCAAAGTAGCAAACATTTGAGTATAGGGTAGACATACACTACTCATGAGAATATGGGGCATAAAAACAATAGTAAATGTGTATTCTTGATTCTCAAAAGATTAGAAGAATTTGTTTAGGCTTAGAGGCCTTTACAACAACCTTTCCAACCTCTTTCTTCTTTGCCTCTTTTGTAATCAATTTAGGACAAATTTTTATGAAATTATCATTTTCCTTACAGTATTTGCTGAACATTTTCGTCTTTTTAGTTTTCTTCTCATCATTGTCTTCCTTCTTCGATTTTGCATCATTAGCAAATTTCTACTAACTACTAGATGAGCCCCATTTTCCTTTTAGCTTTTGACTAGCTTGGAGAGCTTCATCTTCAATATGCCTAATTGATCTGTTCTTATTAGATTGGTCTTCTCACAACAAAATAGAGACTAACTCCTCAAATTTTAATGCATTTCGATTTCCTTTCATCATCAATCAAAGAGTAGAAGCAAAACTCTTATATAAATCTAGAAGACCGTTAAGAATAGTTTGCAAAATTAAATTATATAGCAAGACTTCATCAACAAAATCAATCATTCTTTCAAAATAATCTTGATCTTTGTCAAAAAAGTGTCCATAGACTCTTATTAATTCATATGCTCACTCTCCAACTGTTTTTGAAGGTAAGCAACACAAGCATCATTTCTTGCCTGGTATAAAATTGTAAGTGTATCCCAAGTATTTTTTGTTGTCTCGAAAGAGCAAATGTGATAGATAATGGCACATTTAACAGAAAAAGCTATAAATGCAGGTGCTTGATCATCTCTTTCATTGCAACGAAGTTTCTCTCTTATAGGTGCAAAAGGCACCACAACAGAAATAGGAATTTAAAGATCATCATCTTCAACGCCATCTGCATCACCTTCAATAACTATATTTGTAGGTGTAGTAGGAGGCTTTTCAAAACCCTAAACAATATTTTATATCCCTTTTTCTACCAATACATGATGCATAATATATTCCCATAATGATCAGCAACAACCAGCATACAAAATACATCATTGCTTTCATCCATGGTGACAAAACAAATTCCTAGATGTGGAGAATTGATTGTACCTCAAAAATCTGAACAAAAACACCCTGTCAAGCTATCCTAAACCAATAGCAAACTTCAAGGTGCTTGTAGAGACAAGCCATAACATGTATAAATGGTTGGCACAAAAGGACAAAATTACATGCATATTCACTACCATAATGTGTTTAGAGGCAAGTGTTGGAGTCTGAGGGCTACAGGAGTACATGAACAACACAAGGAAGAAGAAGAATCTTAGAGCATAACACAAAGATAAGTGATCCTTTAGGCTTATAGGCATATATACAAGCTAGGAGGGAAAATGTATTACCAAGTCAATGTACAAAGATAAGTGATCCTTTAGGGTTATAGGCATATATGCAAGCTAGGAGGGGAAAACCTTCTCAAGAGGGAAAAATGTGCCTCCATGATGTCTGAGAGAAGGGGGGATGAGCGCCAATTGGATCAGGCCCTTGGCTATAGTCCTATCCAACAAGACAAGAATGATGTCTGAGAGAAGGGGGGATGAGCGCCAATTGGATCAGGCCCTTCGCTATAGTCCTAGCCTTCCTAGGGATAGTCGAACAAGCTCCACCTACACTTCAGGGGGAGCAGCGAAGCACATCCATGGAGGAGTAAGGCATCATGGATGAAACTGGTAAGAGCGATCAAAGTGGAAATTGGTTCAAGCAATAGAAAATCATAAATAAAGGACATTGTGCTCCTAACTACAACTCTGGATGCAAAAGATGAAGTCAAAACATCAACAATTATGTAGTAAGCATGAGTAGAAGATACAATGTTGCCATCCATGGGCAATGTACAATGTATATGGCCAAGAATGTTTCCTAATACAGGCTCAATAAATTCAAAGTAGAATCTTTCGAAAGGGAAAAATCGTCAATGATAATAACTCAAGATACACTACTAGAGGCAGATACACTCTCCTTTCTTCACGATAATAGGCAAGAAGAAATCTTCTTCTTTAACTTTGTTTCTTTGGTTCTCTAAAAAAAACATTCCACAAAAAGGGTAGGCTTTAGTACATACGAAATTCGTAAAAAACACACTCAGGTGAAAACATTATGTTTTGATTTATTTATATTTATTAATTTTTCCTTTTCATTTCTATTTTACTTTATTATTTTTATCCTTCTATTTTTACACTACTCTTTTTCCTGTTTTCTTTTTTATTAATTATTTTACACCCTACTTTTCTTTTTAAATCCTTTTATTTAGAATTATTTTTTATTATTATTATTTATTATTATTTTTTTAGTTTTTACTTCACTTCCTAATTTATTTTGCTTCTTTTCATTTACAAATCATTACACTTAATTAACTTAATTTTAATTTTATTTACATTTAACTCCTAAATTTGTGTTTATAAATTAACTAACTACTAATTAAGAAATTAGATTAAAATGTTTCTTTTACTTACTTTTACTTACTAGCTAATTTAAACAATAATAATAAACAACAAATAGAAAAGATGAATTTTCTATTGAGACTCTCTCTCTCTCTCTCTCTCTCTCTCTCTCTCTCCCTCTCTCTCTCTCTCTCTCTCTCTCTCCCCCCCCCCTCTCTCTCCCCCTCTCCCTCTCTCATCTTTCCAATGCCCTTTCTCTCTTTCCATGCAGTAGCATAGATGATCTCTCTCTCAATCTCTCTCTCTCTCTCTCTCTCTCTCTCTCTCTCTCTCTCTCTCTCTCTCTCTCTCTCTCTCTCGTATCTTTCCAATGCCCTTTCTCTCTTTCCATGCAATATCATAGATTCTCTCTCTCTCTCTCTCTCTCTCTCTCTCTCTCTCTCTCTCTCTCTCTCTCTCTCTCTCTCTCTCTCTCTCTCTCTGTGGATCCATGTGCTTCTTTGATTCGGAGTGTTCTCTCTCTCTCTCTCTCCCTCTCTCTCTCTCTCTCTCTCTCCCTCTCTCTCTCTCTCTCTCTAGAAAATCTACACACATCTCTTTCGCTTTTCTGCATTGGAGTTCTGCTACACGTGTCCTACATAACCAACCTACACAACATGTTGGAGATAAGCTCTCTCTCTATCTATCTCTATCTATCTATCCCTCTCTCTCTCTCTCTCTCTCTCTCTCTCTCTCTCTCTCTCTCTCTCTCTCTCTCTCTCTATATATATATATATATATATATATATATATATATATATATATATATATATATATATATATATATATATATATATATATATATATATATATATATATATATATATATATATATCCCTCTCTCCTCCGATTCGAATCTTGTGCTTATTTGATTCACTATTTTAACTCTCTCTCTCTCTCTCTCTCTCTCTCTCTCTCTCTCTCTCTCTCTCTCTCTCGTGCGCAATGATTTCTTTCTTAGTCCACTACAGATCCTCCGATCTACTGCGTCTGAATCTCTCCCTGTGTTGATCTGCTCTCTCCATTTCTGTTTTACAAATTTATGCAGCGCATAATCTACTCATTCTAGGGGCTCTCTCTCTCTAAAAACTCTCTCTCTCTTTCTCTCTTTCATTGAATAGCAGCCTCAGACTTTATAGCAACTGAGGATGCACCTTGTCCCAGGCCGTTGTCTGGGTGGTTGGGCCTCTCGCCTCTTGAGGTGAGGGCGAGGATTCAACCCCCACCAGCAACATGTAAGGGACATGTTTAACATGGAAAGTTGTAACTTGTGGCTCATGTGCCACCGTTTGTCCTGCCCGGTGGTAGTCGTGACCGCAGTTTAACCCAGCTATGTAAACTCCTGTTCTTGTGAGATAAACAGGGTGCCATGGGTCCTATGCCCTTCCTTGTATAGTTGCAATTTCAAAGTGAAAGCCTAGAGGAGTAAGCTCTATCGAACCTCCATTTAAAAGAAAAAAAAGTGAGGATGCACCGCTCATTTGCTTAGTTGTCCAAGCACTGCAACAGCAAAATGCCATAGTCATCATCTCCGAAAAGAGTTTTGGTTCGCTCAGGGAAATGGCCTCAAAAAGAGCCCATTAGAGCATCTCGCATTGTTGCGGACCCGCTCCACCAATCACCTCCTTCGAAGTTTGTAGGCCCATCGAGTTCAATAACAATCGAACATGCGATTTATTACAGCATATCCACATATTTGGGCCCACCATTTCCAACAAGAAAATTCCTAAGGAAGTCTTTACACAACCCTTTTGTTGGCCTTGAAATCGGACTTCGGCATCTCTCTCTCTCTCTCTTTCTTTCTCTCTCTCTCTCTTACGGGGGGCACATGGAGCTCCAGTCGCCCGAAGTCCGGCAAATCATGCCTTTTCTTGACAGCGTGGCTGATGACGTGTTACTTGAAGTGATGAAGTGTACGGTGAAGCAAGGGGCGACCCGAACGGATTGGCGCCTTTGGGCGCCAGTCCGTTCGGGTCACCCTTGCTTCATCAATAGTTAAAAATAGTTAAAAAGAATATCATATGATGACTTTTATAATAATGCCAATTAGAATATCATAACTTTTCGAAACGCCCATCGAAAGCAGAAAATGACTTGGGAAATGAGTTAAGCTCGCTGATCATCCTCATCTAAGGATCATGTTTCATGGAAAACATAAGAAATATGTACGGCTTATATATTCCATGTTTCGCGAGATGATAGCTTTTCTGGCATCTCACCCACCTTGGATTCAATATAAAAACACACTAAAAAGCTCCATTTTGATTATGAATTCCATTTTGGAAGTAATGGAGTGATGCTCAAATCGAACTTTTATTAATTGCTAAATAGTCAAAGGAACTTTCATTAATCGAACTTTCATTAATTTCAAAGCGAAATGTACACACTATAACCGAAAGCTACTTAGATGGGCAGAAGTTATTATTAACTCTTGTGCGTTTTGTATTCATTTCAGGTCTACAAAGTTTCACAAGTTTATATGTTTAAATTTCATATAATCTTGATTATTAAATTTAAACATTATTGAATGGATGACTTGAACTCATATCATGTGCCTTTAACTTCGGTCACCAGAAGTCGGGTGACCGGGATACATGTGCCCATATTTAGGGTGATTGGAGTTCACTGGACTTACCATACATGTGCCCCTAATGGAGCGTCAGGTGACCCAAAAAGTGTAATCTCTCTCAGCAGCAGTCCGCTGCTTGATGATGAATTGACTTCCCCATATGAGACGATGCTCCAAAAAAGTTCTCAACCATCAAAGCTGAAACATAAACAAACTCGTTCTGATCTTCGTTTCATCTGAGTGATACGATTAGAGATTAAACTCTCTCTCTCTCTGCGTTGAAAGACTGAAAATAGGAAATTATTCTCTCTCTAAGATCTACCGACAAAAATCTAATCACTTTCTTTCTCTTTTCCTCTCTCTCTTCTGTGTAAAAAATGGAGTAGAGGGGAGAACGTAGAGAGATAATGGATTCTCAATCTCTCTCTCTTACTCAAGAAGAGGCGCGGGAAATGAAAAAGAAATGAGCAGGAAATTTCCCTGAAAAACAACATTAGAAACTTCAATGTTCAATCAGCTTTGTTTATAAAGAGACCCAAATATTCCCTTTCTACAAGGATATGATATACTTAACAATTTTAGATGATTTTGTAGAATTCTCTTGAATTCTTCTTTTCTTCCCTTCTAAATTTAGGACCATCCAATTATGTTCCTTTCTAGACTTTACAATAATTCCAATCTTCATTTCTATTTTGAATTTTTTTTTGTTTATTTTCCTCTTCTTTTTATTTATAGTATTAAGGTTCTATTTAATTTCACATGTACATACAAAAGTTTTGATTATACGAGGCTTAGGGGTCCAAACCATGGGCTTTAGATAGCACAGTTTGGGGTCTCTAGGGGTTTGAATTAAAGTTTAAAACGATTGAAGTTGGGTTCCAAGGGTTAAGCTAGGTTTCTCATTACTATAGTTTATCGAACTCTATTTATAGGGTATAAATATAGATTTATGTTCTAAATACATGGATTTCTATGGTTAGAGATTTGGTTTTTCTTAAAGAAGTTGGAGATGTTTGGAGAAGCTCAGAAGTAGGGTTGTGAAGTGGTGAAGATGGTTCAGCAAACTCTGCCCTAGCTCTTTGGATATGTGATTAGAACTTTTAGGCTTTTGGTTACTGCAATAAAACCCAATAATTACTTTGGAACCTCAACAAGAACAAGTTGATGTGAAACATATAACTTGCACCTTGACTAGCTCACAAAAACCTTCTAAATTTGGATGGAAGTTATGATTTCAAACACTCAAAGACCCAGCAGAGTTAAAATTGGAAAGACTCCTCTTAATGGAGTGTCATCCATAGGTTTTCTTGTTATACTGCATAAAAGCCCTAACTTATATCAACCAATAAAGAAGTAATAATCTTAAAAGTAATTGGATATCATCCTAATTTGTCAGGCCCTTTTTCTCTTACCTAATCTACATCTAAATACATTTTGATATCCAATTCTGAAGAGTAAGGATAGTAGATACATTCATTAAGTGTCCCTTTGAGGTACTTGAATACTCTCTTTATTGCATCCATGTGTGGTCTTGTAGATGAGTGCATGAACTAACTAAGTGCTCCCACACTATAGGATATGTCTGGTCTTGTGCGAGTAGCATATATGAAGCTTCCAACTAAGCTTTGATACTCTTCAGGATCATCAATCTCCTCATCTTTATAAACACTTAGTTTAAGGTTAAATTCCAAAGGTGTACCTCCAAGCTTAGCGTTCTCCATTCTAAACTTGAAAAGTAAATCTTCAATGTATCTTCTCTGATTTAGATAGATCACTTCATTTGTATAATTCACTTGCATACCTAAAAAATATATGATTTCAGCTAATTCATTGATTTGAACTCCTATTGCATGTGTCTCTTGATCCTTTGAATGCCACCCGGATCATCACCTATCACAATAATGTCATCTACATATACACATTGATGCCAAAGTTGAATAGAACTATGTTTTTGGTTTCTCCTACTTCAAAAGTGAACCACACTGTCATCCCCTTATATTACCTCATGTTTATGCTTTTGACTTTCCAAATTAGATAAGAGAGATATGTTGCCTGCAACATGATTTGAACATCCTATTCTATGTAGATTAAATTGTCATCTTCTTTACTTTCCTTGTGGCTTAGATTCCTCAAAAGCAACGAGTCTTCATGCTATTGATCTTCAAAATAATTTATGTAGTCCCTTCTGTTATGGTATATTGTTATTGTTGAAGTTTTTTCCACCACTTCCTCTATAGATGCCATATCCACCTCTTTCACTTCCTTTCTAGGTATTACCATTGAACCACCAATTTTGACTAGTGTGGTTGGTGTTATCATAGATGGCACAAGGTTGAACATTCTAGCCTTTCATGCTTTGGTTTTTTCATGCTTTGGTCCTTTGTTCTTGCCTTTCCACTTGCTCTTGCTTCATTTAAGGTGAAAATAAAGGCCATGTGGCATCACACAATTTTCCCATAGAGCGTTAATGGGGGAGTGCAGAGGGGGGCTTGCCCCCTTCTGCGGGGTCTAGTTGAGCCATGTAGAATTCTTCAGAGATCCACCCATTACGGAATGTATTGTTAACATCTAATTGGTACAAGTTCCAATTCTTTGAAGCACAAATACTTACTAAAATTCTGATAGTTGGCATTGTGGCTACAAGTGAGAAAGTCTTCTCGTAATCCATTCCATGGGTTTAAGCAAACCCCTTTGCTAATAGCCTTCCTTTATACATGTTTATTATGCCATATGAATTCTTTTTCACTTTGTAAATGCACTTGGATGCTATGCCTTCATGAATGGTTTTTTGGGAACCGAATCCCAGGTGCTATTCTCTTGAAGTGCTTCAATTTCTTCCTGCATAGCTTCTTTCCATTCTTCTTTCTGGTTGGGTTCTTCAAATGAAGAAGGTTTCTCTAACATAAATTCTTGATCTTCTAAGTGCTTGATTGGATGACTCTGGGATGTCCTCCAGTTTTTTGGACTTTGCTTTGCCCTTAGACTTCCAAGCTTCAAAATCAATTTGTTCATCATCTTTTGAGTTGACATCCTTTGATGTATGTGGTTCTTCTTTGGTTAGATTTGGAAAATCATTCTCCAAATCATAGTGTAGCTTTATTTTCTTGCAATCATCCTCATACCAAAAGTTATTTTCATCAAATACCACATCCCTTCTAATTTTAAATCCTTTGTTAGTGGGACTATATAATCTATATCCTTTTTTATTCTGATCATATCCAATAAATATGCATCTTTTTAGCTTTTGGATCAAGATTTCCCCTAATCTATGAGGGTATGTGTGCATAAGCAATGCACCCAAAGATCTTACAATGATCTAAAGAAGGTTTTCGGGCATTCCATGTCTCATAAGGTGTCATCCCATCTAGAGACTTGGATAGAATCCTATTGATTAAGTATATGGCTGTCAAAATAGCCTCTGCCCATAGATAATTAAGGAGTTTTTTTCATTCAACATTGATCTTGTAGCCTGTATTATTAATCTATTTCTTCTTTCTACCACTCCATTCTGTTCAAAAGTGTACCTTGTTATAATCTCTCTCTTTATGCCTCTTTCTTGTAAGAAGGAATCAAACTCATGTTAGAAATACTCGCCACCTCCATCAGATCTGAGCCTCTTCAAACTTTTACCTGTTCGATTCTCAACCAATGTCAAATACTCCTTGAAACAAGTGAAGAATTCATCTTTATGCTTCATAAAATAAAGTATTGTCCACCTACTATAGTCATCTATGAATGAAGCATAATACCTTGACCATGAAATTGATGGCTCTCTATTAGGGCCCCACACATCTGTCTGTACAAGCTTCAAGTAGTCTTCATACATGAATCCTCTTCTGTTGAATGGTTGCCTATGTGACTTGCAAAATTGGCATGCTCCACATTTGTAAATCATATGTTGCTTGGACACATTTGGGATGTCAAGCACACTTTGATCCATGCATATTTGCTTCAATGTCCTTTCACCTATATTTCCTAGTCTCTTATGCCATATCTCTAATTCAGATAGGGTTTGGTCCTTATAATTGAAGAGAGCAATATTTCTTGTATCTTCAACTTCAAAGGTAAAAATTCCACTAGATTTTTGACCTTTTGCAATCCTCTTGAAGCCTTGTTGAGGGTCTTCCACATATGCTCCATGCCTTGTGAATCTAACATGTAAACCCTTCTCAACAATCTGTCCAACACTGATTAGATTCTTGATTGTTGTTGGCACATACAATACCCTGCTTAGAAGATTCATGTTACCATCAGATGCTTTAACATTTCCAATTTTCTTTACTGAGTGTCTAGTGTAATCACATGTTTGAACTTCATGCTTTCCTTTGGGTTGTTCAAGATCAGACAATAATGTTGTATTGTCTCTAACATGATTGGAGCAACCAGAATCAATATAGGTCATATTCATGAGTAATAGAGAATCCTCTTGATCATGTCTATAGTTGTTGTAGTCTCTCCTTCCTCTAAAGCCTCCTTGATAGTTTTTGTTGTAGCCTTGGTTGTAATTGTGATGGTATTTGTTTCTTCCATTATTGAACCTGCCTCTTGATTGTTCACAACCTCCTCTATGGAAGCCTCTTCCTCTCTAATTCTTTGTGTTTGTGAAGTATTCATCTTATGATTCTTCAATCCACAAATGTTGCAAGATGATGACTTGTATGGCCTCTCCCTGCCTTGCTTTCCTCCTCTACCCCTTCCTCTAGTAACTCTTCCCTCTAGTACCTCTTTCTCTACCTATGAAATTCACTTGAGAGGTACTTGCATCTTCTTCCTTACCTTTGCCTTTATCTTTGCTCTTATTTTTATCTATGTAAAGGGTAGAATATTGATTACCTCTAGACGTATCTCCATTCTTGTTGATCTTTGTCTCATGTTTGAAGAGTTGCTCTATCAATGTATTGAGGTTAGCTATGTGTATGTCCATATATAGGTCCATTGATGTGGTAAAAGACTCCCATTTGTCATCAGCCTTGATGCCATTTATGATCTACCATACTATTTGCTCCTCTTCTATTTCTTCTCCAATACTCTTAAGCCGATCAGCTACATCCTTCATTATGATCACATAGTCAACTACACTTTGCTTTGTTTTCTTCTTCAAGTTTGTGAACTCCATCCAAAGTTGGCTCTTTCTGGCCCTTGTATTTGATGAGAAGTATGAAGATGGTACTTCCCAAGTCTCTTGGAAAGTCTTAAAATTCTAAATACAAGGTAACAAAAATTTAGATATTGAATTGAGTATGTAAGATCTTGCTAGAGCATCCTTTGCACACCAAGTAACTAGTGTCTCTTGCTCCTCTCTTGTAGGTTGGTTCTTGCTTCTTCCTTGGAGGTAAGCCTTCATCCTTAGGAACCAAGATATGTATCCATAAGAGCTTCTTCCTTGGAGGTAAGCCTTCATCCTTATGAACCAAGATAGCTTATTTCTCCTGTCCAATTTTTCAATGAATAGTGGAAATCCATCTCCCATTTTACCTTGATGTTGTTGTAATACCACTATTGGAGGAGATGGTGGACACCTTTCAGAGATGAGATGGTGCTACAAATTCTTGCTTCACACCAGCCAAAACTAAGTTGAGGAGTTCAAATTAGACCTCTTGAGATTTCTAGGAAGCATAAATAATCATCCAAGTACTTTGGAAGATGATCCTCAAATCATTGGATCAAAATAGATAACTTGGACTTTTCACTATGAACCAAAACTTGCTATTTTGGTCACCACATCTGCTCAGGAAAATGAACAATACTCCTGCCCTGGTAAAAATTAAAAAAAATACTTTGGGGGATATCTAAATGAAGAAAATAGCTGACTTTCACAAGTTATTTCACTTGAAATGATCAACTATGCTCA
The DNA here is from genome assembly GCA_020310875.1 of Ceratopteris richardii. Classification (NCBI taxonomy): domain Eukaryota; kingdom Viridiplantae; phylum Streptophyta; class Polypodiopsida; order Polypodiales; family Pteridaceae; genus Ceratopteris; species Ceratopteris richardii. The sequence goes on along the minus strand of CM035425.1, from coordinate 68,278,320 downwards.
GAGAATGACGCTTAGCAAATCAAAGATGCATGCCGATATTTTCGGGTGTTAAGAGTATATAGACCAGAGCATAATGTTTTGCACATAACTCCAGAATGACTAATCCAATTGAAATTAAACTTTGAAGAAGAAGATAGATAGTCTAATGAATCAATACCAACTTAAATGAGTGCAAAGGATCAAGTACACACTGAGAAATGTATCAAAGAAGTTCACTATTCTGAGTGATACATGACAGTCTGAGTAGAACAGATGGGATATGAGAAAATTATATGTGTTAATGCACATAAACTACACTGATAGTGGAAATGAACGATTGCACAATGTGAGGGCAATAGAAGAGCTATAATGTGAGCTCAATATGCCACACAACTCCCTCTGAATGTCTCTCCAAATCAAGCTTTTTTGGCTCATGTCCACACAACTAATTAGTCCTCTTTTATAGACTTTTTGTTGGTCCAGCCAAGATTCAAGTTTGAATTTGAATCTTTACCACAAAGTGTTCCAAAGTTTTAGGACTTGATTTGCCATAAATCCTCACCAAATTATTTGTGGAAAGATTCTCCTATGAACTCGTGATTGGAAGTGATTCATCTTTACAAGGAGTAAAATTAATCTTTTACAAGAGATCATTCATGTGCTAATACATGAAATAACATATGAACTTTTGGATAAGTGTGTAGGGTGTGTGTAGAAGTGCGAGTGACACACGAGAAGCACACACAAGGAGCACAAATGTAGCAAGACACATGGAGAAGACGATGGCTGGAATAGCTCTCTATTGATGATGAACTGAACTGAAGTAAGAGCTGAATAATATCCCTAAGTACAAAGTACCACCACATATGAGAGTATCAAGTGTGTGGTAACATGGGGAAAAAAACCTCTAGCTAGCACTAGAGTAAAAAGTGCCCATGTATAGGAAAAAGGTTCACATCAAAGCTACTCGAGGAACACATAAGTGTAACAAACCCCCTTGGAGCGAATGATGTGAACACATGCAGGGAGTGATAGATAAGCTCCCACAAGGTAATAAGCCTAAAGCTTTGCAAAAAGCTTCAAACTTTTCCCATGGAAGAGCTTTGGTGAATATGTCTGCCACATTATCTTGTGTAAGCACATATACCAAATCAATATCTCTTGCATGAAGGTGCTCTCTCACATAGTGATAATGCACCTCAATATGTTTGTTCTGTGCATGAAACACTGGGTTTTGTGCAACAGGCAAAGCACTCTGATTATCAGTGAGAATATGCATAGGAGCATCAATCTCCATGCAAAGATCCATCAATAAGCATCTCAGCCATATACACTCCACTGTAGCTGTGAAAAGTGCCCTCTACTTAGCTTCACAACTCGATGTCGCCAATCTAGGTTGCTTCTTACTCAACCAAGATATGCATGAGTCTCCAAGGAAAAAGAAATTACCACTAGTGACATGCTAGTATCATAACAACCATCCCAATCATTATCTGTTAAGCATGTAAGCATGGTTGAACATCTCCACCATAAAAGAGACCTAAGCTCAAAGTGCCTCTGAGATATCTAAACACATGTTTTACCACTTGCCAATGCTTAGTGTCAGGGCTATGCATGAATCGACTCAATTGGGAAACTACATACTATATATCCAACCTTGTGTTGCATGCATATCTTGTTGATAAAGAGAAGCGTCAAATGCATCACTGGAATCCTCAACTGAGAACTTGAATACTATCTCAACTGGCGTGGAAACTGGCTTGCAATCCTCAAAGTCAAAACGCTGAAGTAGTTTTTCAACATACTTTTCTTGATGCATAACAATTCCCCCCTCAACGGATACAAACTAGATGCCATGATAGTAGCTCAAAAGACCAAGATAAGTGACATCAAAAGTATGCTGCAAATAATCCATAAGAATGTCAGGTTTTGCATCACATTACCCAGTCAAGAGTATGTCATCGACATAAAGAACAAGCACTATAAGATCAACCCCATTTTTGCATACATAGAGTGTGCTTTCAATCGGACTACATGTGAAGCCAAGAGCAATCAAGTACTTATGGATTTTTTCATACCATGCACGTGGAGCCTCTTTCATAGCAAATCCAAGAGAATGCTTCACATAAACCTCTTCTTGCAAATCACCATTCAAGAAGGTTGTTTTTATGTCCAACTGATGCACTTTCCAACCTCGAAAGTCAATGCAACCACGGTGCGAATGGTTGTCATGCGTGAAGTAGGTGCTAATGTTTCCTCATAATCAATGCCATATTGTTGGGCATATCCTTTGGCAAGCATTCTACCTTAGTAGCGATCGATGCTACCATAAGATTTTCTGTTAATCTTATAAACCCACTTTGTACGAATGGCATTCTTTCCTTTTGGCAATTCACATAACTCCCAAGTACCATTCCCATGTATGGAATCCATTTCTGATTGCATAGCACTCATCCATTATGGATCATCACAAGCATCTTCAAAAGAAAGTGGCTCTTCATTACATGTTGTAGGAATAAGAGAATAATCCACAAAATTACTTGATGCATGGTGAGAGCTTGATCGTGTTCTACCAAGTAAAGGTGCACTCAATTTGCTGTCTTGCAAAATTTGTTTCAGCCACTTTGGCATAGTTTGTGCACTCTTGATAGACATGCATTCATTATGTAATACATCATCAACATTTATATCGTTCATGCTCCTTTTCACCCATATTTTGACACAAATGTTCAGCCATATGTGGCTGGAAATTTCCAGTAGTTTTGACAATTTTTGGCTAAAATGTTTCAGCCATGTTTGGCTGGAAATTCTTTGCCTTTTCAGCCCTATTTGGCTGGAATTTTTCAGCCCTTTGAGCCTCAGTTGGTTGTACTACATGGTCATAGTCATGTGCACCATTTTGGAACAAAGGCATGAGTGTATCGAACACATCTTGTGAGCTAAGTGTTGGTTGTTTTTTGCATTCAAGTAGAGGGAAAACTGAATTTTCATAAAATACCACATCTCGACTCACAATAATTGTGTTTGTCAATGGATGATACAAATGATATCCCTTACTTTCAGCACTATAACCAACAAATATACATTTCTTTGCCTTGTCATCAAGTTTGTGACGTTGTTGTGATGGTAGAAGAGCATATGCCAAACGACCAAACACACACATATGACTAATCATAAGCTTATGAACATTCCAAGCCTCATAAGGAGTGATGACTCTCAATGATTTTGTAGGGCAATGATTCAACACATAATTTTCACACATGACCACTTCCATCCAAAACTTATCAAGAAGATGCTTTCCTTTAACCATACATCGTGCCATTTCAAGAAGTGTTCTATCTTTACGCTCGGCAATACCATTTTGTTGAGGTGTATATGGCACCATACATTGGTATGAAATACCTCTTTCACGAAGAAAAGCATTAAACTCATGTGACATGTATTCACCACCACGATCTGTGCATAGAGTCAAAAGCTTTTGTGAAGAAAATTTTTCAGCGATAGATAAAAATGCTTTGAAGCAAGAAAATACCTCATTCTTTGCTTTCATAGGATACACCCATGTATGGCGAGTAGCATCATCAATGAAGGTAACAAAATATACATACTTCCCAAAAGATGGAGTCTTGATCCGACCACATACATCACTATGAACAAGCTGCAATTTTCTTGTAGTGCGTGTATGTAATAGGCCTCTTTTCTAGTGAGATAATTCATTTTGAACTTTCTGAATTTCATTGTGGGGATAATGATAAGAACGAAGAATTAGGTCATTTTATGCATGTAGGAAAAATTTTGGGTTGACAAGTTTCATATTCTCTCTCTAGACCTTAATTGCATCATGTTTTCCAGTGGGATTTTGAAGGTGAAGATGAAAGAATTAAGGAAAAATCTATATGAGGGAAAGGTAGAGCAAGTAGAAGAGAATAAAAGTGCCTGTGTGAGATTTTTGTGAATCATGTTCTAAGTACCTCGTTCAGGGTCCTACGTTTAGTTCATTGTAAGAAAATGCCTTGATTTTACTCTCTCTCTAGAATTTTAAACCTTGCAGGGCTCAAAAGTGGCATTTGGAGGTGGATTTGGACCTCGGATGTCTCTAACACTATTGTGTAGATCAAAAAATTGAATAAAAGTGTCTCTCACAAGCTTAACCTAATTCCTCATTCTTTTTTAGTTACAAGGCTTTGAAAAGTGCTGTTTTTTTCAACACTTAAAAAAAAAAAACGAGGGCTTGTCTAATTCTATTCGAATCCGTGATTCTCATGCTCACGTGTCACCATGTCTAATTATGTATGTTTTCGGATATGTCTTCTTGGTGTTTTTCTGCTATTTTTGACAGGTATGCTAAAGAAAGGAAGTACACTATGATCGCATGGCTTTTTGCAAAAGTTTTGAAGAAACTCGACTTTTTCTAAATTTGGTGGATCGCACACTTCTTTGGGGAGCACGGCTGCGATCAAACGAAAAAAGATAAGAAGGCCTGCGCATCAACACGGAGGACACACAGAAATCTGAGAATTACCTTGTGATTGAGAGTGTGATTGAGAGTGTGATTGAGAGTGAGAGTGAGAGTGAGAGTGTGATTGAGAGTGCGAGTGAGAATGCGATTGTGATAGCTCGGGGGTGGTCGGGAGGTAGAGGCTTCATTAAGAAGCTACTGTCCAAAGCTACTGTAACCATTGATTCACATCTATAATATCAGAATTCTTCCTTCTCTACGTCATATTTGTTCTACTCTTCCGCATCAGATTTTCTTTTACCTTGTGCAATCTCTGCGTTCTTCTCTCCACTATTATTTCTGAGTAATCAAAAGATTGTGATTGGGGATAGATTGTGATTGAGGAAACGCTACAAGTGGTATCAGAGCAGAATCAATCCGCGGGAACGATGGAAGGTCTAACACAAAAGGTTAGTGAACAAGAGGAGCTTATTCAGAAGCTTCTTGGTGAATTGGGCAAAGAACGAGCGGGAAAGCAACCAGAAGGAGCAACAAATTTGTTTGTGGAGTTGAACGATGAAATAGATGAAGGTGCAGGAACATCTAGTGTACCTCGCGAAAAACAAAAACGTAATTCTGAAGATATGGAACCAGGTGAGTTTGCCCTTAACCAAGTCTTCAAGAAGGCAAAGTTAAATGATTTTGATGGCGAGAAGAAGAGTGGCGAAGATCTTGAGGCATGGATTGAAGAACTAGAGGATTTCTTTGACCTTCGACAATTTAGTGAAGAGTCCAAGGCAAAAGTTGGGATCCTGCATCTGCGTGGGATCGCAAAGCTATGGTGGAAGTCATATATGGAGACTCGAATGCATTCTGGTCCTGTTCTATGGAATGAATTTAGAGAACAAGCTGAAAAATGCTATTGTTCTCCACATTATCATATGGAGAAGAAGATGGAGTTCTACAATTTCCGACAACACGAAAGTGACAAGCATAGCTTATTCGAACACGATATGGTCACTATGAGTTTATGGTTCTACCTTTTGGTTTAACAAACGCTCCTGCCACATTTATGTGCTTGATGAATAATATTTTTCACGATTACCTAGATGAATTCATCTTAGTCTTCCTTGAGGATATATTTGTGAACTCTAAAGATGATTCGGAGCATGCGGTACATCTCAAGAAGACTTTTCAAACTCTTAGAGAACACAAATTGTATGGGAAAAAGAGTAAGTGTTTCTTTGCTAAGGATAAACTTGTGTATCTAGGAAGAGTAATATCAAAAGAAGGAATCCTTATAGATGAAGATAAAGTAAAACAATAGTTGATTGGCCGATTCCTAAGACTGTAAGGGATGTTAGAAGTTTTCTTGGGTTGGCACAATATGAAAGAGCACATATTAAGGATTTCTCTAAGATAGCTACTCCCCTCACCGAATTAACTAAAAAGAATGTAAGATTTGCGTGGAGTGATGCCTGTTAAAAATCATTTGAAACATTGAAACAAAAAGTCGTTGAGAATTGTGTTTTGAAAATACCAGAAATGGGAAAGCCTTTTGTGGTTGCATGTGATGCAAGTGGTAGTCAGATAGGATGTGGTATTTCATAGGATGGTAGGGTGGTCGCATATGAGTCCAGAAAACTAAGAAAGCATGAACTTAACTATCCTACTCATGATTTAGAAATGCTTGCTGTTGTGCATGCACTTAAGCATTGGAGACATCTATTGTTAGGGGTTAAGTTTGAATTGAAAACAGATCATCAAAGTCTAAAATACATCTTCACTCAACCATTGCTTAATAGCAGGCAGAAGCATTGGATTGAATTATTAAGCGAGTATGATTTTGACATTAAGTATCTTGCTGGTAAGGAAAATAAGGTTGCTGATGCATTGAGTCGGAGACCTTTGTGTAATCTTGTTTCTGTAATAAATTCTGATTTTCTCAATCAAATTCAAGAAGAGATAAAACAGGATCCTTTTTATGCACCTATTTTGAATGCTTTGAATGCGAACATGGGATCGACGTATGAGGAAAAATTTCATTTGCAGAATGGAACACTGTGTTGTAACAATCGGCTATGCTTATCTTCTGAATCTCCACTAAAAGTTAAAATACTGCATGATTGTCATGATGCACCTTTTTCTACACATCCAGGTTATTCAAGGACATATGTTAAAACAAAGTATTCTTACTTTTGGCCGTGTATGAAGTGGGATATTAGAAAATATGTAAATGAATGTTTGAAGTGCCAACAGGTGAAATCTGAGTTTAAGAGGATGCCAGGAATGCTTCAACCTTTGGATGTTCCAAATCAGAAGTGGGAGTCTATTTCTATGGACTTTATCACTAAGCTACTACTGACCAGAAGTAAGCATGATACCATATTTGTTGTAGTCGATCGGCTTACCAAGATGGCACACTTCTTTCTTATGAAAAAGACTGATACTGCTTTGAATGTTGCAAGAATCTTTGTAAAAGAAATATTTGGATTGCATGGAATGCCTAAAAGCATAATTTCTGATAGAGATTCTAGATTTACGTCAAACTTCTAGAAAGCAACATTTGAATCCATTGGAACTCAACTTCGTATGAGTACAGCTTTCCATCCACAAACTGATGGGGAAACCGAGACGGTTAAAAGGGTAGTTGATGATATGTTGCGTATGTATGTGAATGAAAAGCAGGATAATTGGAGTGAATATTTACCCTTGGTTGAGTTTGCATACAATAGTGCATGGCATGCATCTATAAAAATGACTCCGTTTGAAGCTATGTATGGTTATAATTGTTTGACTCCACCTTCGTTTTTGGGTTTTCCAAATAAAGTAGAAGTATCCAAAGAAATGCTTGATAAGATGGATGAAGAACTTGGAAAAATTAAGAAACATATAAGAGAAGCTCAGAAAAGACAAAAGAAGTTCTATGATTTAAAGAGAAGACCACTTGAATTCCAAGTTGATGATATGGTATTTCTTAAACTTAATCCTCACCAATCTAACTTGTTGCGAAGGATCATAGACTTTCTCCTCGATATGCAGGCCCTTTTAAAGTTTTGAAAAAGATCGGATCTCTTGCTTATTTGCTGGAATTACCTAAATATCTAAATGTACATCCTGTATTTCATGTCAGCTTACTTAAAAGATATGTGTCTAATGTTGCTCATGTTTTGCAGGACAATTAAAGCTGAAAGACGATGGCTCTTTTGAGCTTCAACCGGAAATAATATTGGATAGGAAGGAAAGATTTCTTAGAAATAGATCTATAGTAGAAATCTTGGTGAAATGGCATTCATACCCAGTAGAAGATTCGAGTTGGGTGAATTTAGATGACTTTCTAACACATTATCCTTCTTTCCAACTCTGAGGACAGAGTTCTTAAAGGGGGGAAGAATTGTAATAGGCCTCTTTTCTAGTGAAATAATTCATTTTGAACTTTCTGAATTTCATTGTGGGGATAATGCTTAGAACGAATAATTAGGTCATTTTATGCATGTAGGAAAAATTTTGGGTTGACAAGTTTCATATTCTCTCTCTAGACCTTAATTGCATCATGTTTTCCAGTGGGATTTTGAAGGTGAAGATGAAAGAATTAAGGAAAACTCTATATGAGGGAAAGGTAGAGCAAGTAGAAGAGAATAAAAGTGCCTGTGTGAGATTTTTGTGAATCATGTTCTAAGTACCTCGTTCAGGGTCCTACGTTTAGTTCATTGTAAGAAAATGCCTTGATTTTACTCTCTCTCTAGAATTTTAAACCTTGCAGGGCTCAAAAGTGGCATTTGGAGGTGGATTTGGACCTCGGACGTCTCTAACACTATTGTGTAGATCAAAAAATTGAATAAAAGTGTCTCTCAAAAGCTTAACCTAATTCCTCATTGTTTTTGAGTTACAGGGCTTTGAAAAGTGTTGTTTTTTTCAGCACTTAAAAAAAAAAAAAAACGAGGGCTTGTCTAATTCTATTCGAATCCGTGATTCTCATGCTCACGTGTCACCATGTCTAATTATGTATGTTTTGGGATATGTCTCCTTGGTGTTTTTCTGCTATTTTTGACACGTATGCTAAAGAAAGGAAGTACACTACGATCGCATGGCTTTTTGCGAAAGTTTTGGAGAAACTTGACTTTTTCTAAATTTGGTGGATCACACACTTCTTTGGGGAGCACGGCTGCGATCAAACGGAAAAAGATAAGAAGGCCTGCGCATCAACACGGAGGACACATAGAAATCTGAGAATTACCTTGTGATTGAGAGTGTGATTGAGAGTGAGAGTGAGTGAGAGTGTGATTGAGAGTGCGAGTGAGAATGCGATTGTGATAGCTCGGGGGTGGTCGAGAGGTAGAGGCTTCGTCAAGAAGCTATTGTCCAAAGCTACTGTAACTATTGATTCACATCTATAATATCAGAAATCTTCCTTCTCTGCGTCATATTTGTTCTACTCTTCCGCATCAGATTTTCTTTTACCTTGTGCAACCTCTGCGTTCTTCTCTCCACTGTTATTTCTGAGTAATCGAAAGATTGTGATTGGGGATAGATTGTGATTGAGGAAACGCAACAGTGTATGACTATCTTTTGGGAAAGAAGCATGATGCATTTTTCCAAGAATGCAACCTTCACATGCATGCTTTTCAGTGGACTCAAGTGTAGGCAAGCCAATAACCATGTCATTCTTTTGCAAATAAAGCAAACTATTGAAGTTTAAGTGACCAAAACGAACATGCCAAAGCTCCATTTCAGCCATGGAAGAAGAACGAGAAGCTAAGGCATTCGAGGCAGCCCTTTTGTATGTATCCATGTGATACAAGCCATTACATAATGTACCAGATATCAAGATAACATCACCATTACTGAAATCATGAACCATACACTTATCATCAATGAAGTGTATATGAAGTCTAGCTTTGGCAATCCACGGAACAGAAATTAAGTTCTTCTTGATATGTGGCACATACAATGCATTTTTCAAGAGAATCACACCTCCATTTGCAGCCGTAAGCTCAATTTCTCCTACTCCAATGATATGATAAGAGGTATTGCTTGCACACACCACATGTCCTCCTTTGGGTGCATCTTTAAAAGAGGCAAAAAATCTTTTGCATGATGTTATGTGCTTTGAAGCACCACTATCAAAGAACCAATCCGAATCAGCCTCACTCACAACCATATATTTAGAATGCAAAGAAGCATCATAATGACATATAACAACACATGCCCAAAAACGTTGAGCCATGTTAGCTTCATCATTCTTTGCATTTGTTGAATTTTTAGTAATAGACATGCTAGATTCCTTGTTCTTTTCATTGCGTTTAGCAAGCTTTCTACACATCAATAGTATGACCAGCCTTCCAGCAATATTTGCATCTCTTCTTCTTTTGCAAATCACCATCATTAGAGGAATGAGTGGAAGAGGAAGGTTGAGGCTTTGGTTTTGATGAACCCAAAGCTGAACCATACTTGCTTCTCCCCTTTTGTGAGATAGCAAGTGCTTGTGTTCCCTCAATCAAACCACTTCTATTAACTCTAGATTGCTCTTCTTGCAAAAGAAGAGACACAACCTCATCAAATGCATACATATTAGGATTTCCTTTTGCAAACAAACGGAGTGTAGTATCAAAGCTTTGAAAAGATTCTATTAATCCTCTCAACAATTTAGAAATGAGTGATGCATCCAGAATGATCTCATCTATGTTTGCTAATTGCTCTTTCAAGTCCTTGATGCATGTCACATACACATCCACCAACTCATTTTCAGCCATACATACATCCTCAGGTTGCTTCCTCAAGTATGTAACACGTGCTTCATTATGCACGGCATACAAAGAAGCAAGAGTGCCCCATGCCTGTCTCGATATAGAACATGACCGAATCTGTGGAACTATATGACGCTTCACTGAAAGCGCAATTAAAGCATGAGCTTGAGCATCCTTCCATCCCATATAAGCTGCTCTTGTGTAGGTGGAGAAGGAGAAACCACTATACTTGAAGAAGAAGCTCCATCTATGATGGTGGATTCTGAATTAGAAGCCCCTGCGGGTCTTCGATCTACATCTGCCACTATGTTCCAAAGTTGTTTAGCAACAAGAACATGCTTCATCATGTAAGACCACATCGGTTATTTTGTCCCATCAAGCATTTCTTCAGCTTGAAGCATGCCAAACAAGTCATTGTTGCCCACCATTTCACAAACGAACAAGAATGTGACAAAACTTTACTTTCACCAAAGATAAAATGAGTGCTAAAATTTCAGCTCACAAACCGTCACTCTGATGGCGATTTAGACTGCACGAATGGCTTCGAAATGGGGGTAAAATGTTGGAGTTAGACGTCTACGGAAGCACACGAATAGCACAAGGAAGAAGAAGAAGCTTGGAGCACAACACACAAGATTGAATGTATTACTAGAGAATGTACAAAGATAAGTAGCCCATTAGGGCAATAGGCATGTATACAAGCTGGGGGAAAAAACCTCCTAAAGAGGGAAAAAAGTGCCCCGACAGTCCTAGAGTGTTCACACAAATCACTACCTAAATATATCAACAAATCCCCCCTGGGAGTGATGCGGTGAACAAGGAGTTGGCACTCATGTATAAGGAAGTGCCAAGCTATGTGGAAATCACTCCAAGAAAGGAAGTAAGCCCAAAGCTTTGCGGAAAGCTTCAAACTTCTCCCTAGGCAAAGCATTCGTGAAAAGGTTTGCAATGTTCTCTTATGTGGGCACATATGCCAAGCTCATCTCCCCAGGAGAGAACCTCTCCCTAACATAATGATAATGCAGCTCAATGTGCTTAGTGCGAGCACGGAACACAGGGTTCCTCACAACTGCCAATGCACTCTGACTGTCAGTGAAGATGGTGGTGGCAGAGGACTCACCAACACCCAAATCAGCCATAAGGAATGTGAGCCACACACACTCAACAGTAGCTGCGGAAGCTGCCCTATACTCAGCCTCACAACTGGAAGTGGCAACAGTAGGCTGCTTCTTGCTCAACCAAGATATACATGAGCTACCAAGCATCAAGCAAAAGCCACTAGTGGACACATGAGTGTCATAGCAACCAACCGAGTCTCAGTCAGAAAAAGCATGCAAATCTGGCACTAGTGATCCCCCCTTGGGATAAAACAACCCAAGTAGCCGAGTACCACTCAAGTAGCGAAAGATGCGCTAACCGCCTGCCAATGCTTGACACCTCGGCAATGCATAAACCTGCTCAGTTGTGAGACAGCACACTGAATATATGGCCGAGTAATGCATAAGTAAATCAGGCATCCAACAGCCTGCTGATAGAGGACAACATCAAATGCATCTCCAGCATCATGAAGACTCAATAGTAAACCTCTCTCCATAGGAGTGGCAATAGGCTTACATTCTTCAAGGCCAAAACGCTGCAATAATGTGTCAATATATTTCGTTTGACACAAATCCAATCCACCATCAATTTGCATAAACTGAATGCCCAAATAGTGATGCAAATGCCCGAAATCAAACATCTCAAATGAGGCACGCAAATCAGCCTTAAAATCAACAATACGCTTCTCAATAAGACCAGTGAGCAGCATGTCATCAACATAGAGAACAATGATCAGAAGCACATCATTAGCACGCTTAACATATAAGGTGCTCTCAGTTGGATTGTTCACAAAACCATGTGCAATCAGATAGGCATGTATCTTCTCATACCAAACACGTGGTGCTTGCTTTAAACCATATAATGCCTTCTTTAACCGGCACACCTGGTTTTCATGCCCTTTCTACACAAAACCACGGGGCTGAAAAACATACACTTCTTCATGCAAGTCACCATTTAGAAATGCAGTTTTAATGTCCAAGTGATGTACATTCCAACCATGATGGGCTGCAAGTGCACACATGCTCCGTACAGTATTCATACGACATGTGGGTGCAAAGGTCTCATCAAAATCAATGCCTCTTTCTTGTGCATAACCCTTTGCAACAAGCCTAGCCTTATACTTGTCAACTGTACCATCAGGTTTACACTTCAGCTTGTATACCCACTTAGTGCCAATGGCTTTCTTGCCAGGAGGCAAGTCACATAAAGACCAAGTACCATTCTTCATTACAGCATCATATTCCAATTGCATAGCAGCCATCCAATTTTTTGAATTTTGTGCTTCATCAAAAGAAATAGGCTCATTCTCATCACAAAGACTAGATGCAGCCATAGCATAGCAATGTGATGCAAAGGAGGCACTATGAGAGCCTGAACCAGTAGGATATGACAAAGGTGCATCTAATTTGTTGTCACGCAAAGTCTGCACCACCCATTTTGGCATAGTTTGCCTCCTCAATATGAGCTCTCTCATCAACAAGTGCATCATGTAAATCTACATCAGAAATGGGATGATCTGCATCATTACATGAAACCTCCAAAGGCTGAGAAGTTGCCTTATTAAGACCAGCAGTAGACTATCCACCTGTAAAAAGAGGAATCAAAGTATCATACATGTCTTTGGAGCTAAGAAATGTCTCCTTAGTACATGAAAGCAATGGATGAATAGCATATTCCACAAAAACAACATCATAGCTAACCAGAATTTGTTTAGTATGTGGATGATACAGATGATAGCCTTTACTTTTAGAACTGTACCCAACAAAAATACATTTTACTACCTTATCATCCAATTTTCTACGATGTTGTTCAGGCACTAGTGCATATGCCAAACAACCAAAAACCCGGAGATGAGCAACAGATGGCTTGCGATCATGCCAAGCCTCATATGGAGTGATAGACTACAACGCTTTAGTGGGACACCTGTTAAGTACATATGCTGCACACATGACAGCTTCTAGCCAGAAACTATGTGGTAAAGCCTGACTCTTGACCATACACCTCGCCATCTCCATGGGTGACCTGTTCTTCCGTTTAGAAACTCCATTCTGTTGAGGTGTATATGGCACTGTACACTGGTGTTTTATCCCACGTTCAGCCATAAATGCATTAAAATAAGAAGACATATATTCCCCCGCTCGATCAGAACGGAGGGTGCCCATTTTACATCCTGACAGATTTTCAGCCAAAACCAAAAACTGTTTGAAGCACAAAAACACTTCGGACTTTGCCTTCAATGGATATACCTATGCATGCCTGGAAAAATCATCAATGAAAGTCACGAAGTAAAGATAGTTTCCAAAAGAAGGTGTCTGCATAGGACCACAGACATCACTATGTACAAGCTGTAATTTTTGCGTAGCCCGAACTGAACCATCTTTTGGAAAGGAAGAACGTTGCATTTTGCCCAAAATACAACCTTCACATACATGTTTTCCAGGTGCCTCAAGCTTGGGCAAAGAAGACACCATATCAGATTTCTGCAAGCGTTGCAAACTAGCAAAATTCAGATGACCAAAGTGTGCATGCCAAAGCTTTGCATCTGACATAGCCTGAGAATCATGAACTGCACATGCCGAATCATTCACAGATCTTTCATAGTCTATGAGCTTATACAGCCCACGACATAAAATGCCAGAAGCAATAATAACATTGCCATTTGACATATCATGAATTGTACATCTCTCATCAACAAATTTCACAACCAAGCCAATCTTGGCTAATGCAGAAACTGATAACAGATTCTTCTTGATTCCTGGCAGAAATAAAGCATCTGACAAGGTGAAAGAACTACCATCATCAGTAGTCAGAATGATCTTACCAACTCCCATAACAGGATAAGAGGAGTTGTTGGCACATGTGAGAGTATTCCCTGTAGGGGCAAGCTTGAGTGAAGAGAAGAAACTGCGCTGCGATGTAATATGTTTGGTCGCCCCACTATCAAAGTACCAAACATCTGAGTCCACTACAGACATGCACTACTCATGAGAAGATGGATCAAAACTGCAAATAGTAGTAAACACCCATTCTTCTTCCTACACAAGATTAGCAGACTCTATTTTTGGTGTAGAGGCTTTTGCAACAACCATTCCAGCCTCCTTTTTCTTTGCCTCTTTTGCAGCCAGTTTTGGACAATTCTTTATGATATGATCATTCCCTTTATAGTACTTGCAAAACAATTTTTGGTTTTCTGATTTCTTCTCATCTTTATCTTAGTTCTTTGAATGTGCAGCATTTGCAGATTTCTGCTTACTAGTAGAAGAGCTCAATTTTCCTTTGCTCTTCTGACTAGCCAGGAAAGCTTGATCTGCAACACGCATAATGGACCTATTCTGCCTGGACTAATCTTCCTATAACAGAACAGAGACTAACTCCTGAAATGACAAGGCATTTGGATTTTCTTTCATCATCAATCGAAGAGTAGAAGCAAAACTCTGATATGAATCAGGAAGACCATTGAGAATGGTCTGCACAAGTGAGCTATCTGGTATAACCTCATCAGCAGAAATCAATTGTTCCTTCAAGTCTTTGATCTTTGTTAGAAAACTGTCCATAGAATCACCTTCATTCATGTGCTCACTCTCCAACTATTTTCGGAGGTAAGCAACACGAGCCTCATTCCTAGCCTGGTATAATGTGGTAAGTGTATCCCAAGCATCCTTTGCTGTTCTGAAAGAGCGAATGTGATGCATAATAGCACATTTGACAGACAAAGCTATCAATGCATGTGCTTGAGCATATCTGCCATCCCAACGAATTTGCTCTGCAGTAGGTGCAACAAAAACAGCAACACAAACAGGAATCTGCAGAATATCATCTTCAACACCATCTCCATCAGCTTCAGCACCTGTATTTGCAGTACCTGTAGTCGCAGGCTTTCAACACCCTGCACAATGTTCCACAGTCGTTTTGCAACCAATACACGTCGTATCATATAAGCCCATAATGGGTAGTTGGTACGATCCAACTTATCCTCAACAACCAACATACGGAATACATCACTGCTTTCAGCCATGGCCGTTGACTAAAATACCTTGATGTAGATGATTGCCTGTATCTCAAAAAGTTGAACAGAACTTCCCAGAAAAGTTCTACTAAACCTGTAGTAGACTTCGAGACGCTTATACTGGCGAATCGAAACAGGTATATACCTTTGGCACAAAAAGATGAAATAGCCTGCACAAGCGCTGTGATAGTGCATTTGGAGGCCGAAACGAGCTCAGATGCTCACCAAATTTCATGCAAATCTGAGACTGCAACCGGAGGAGTATCGACGACGCCCTAGATGAAGCGGCGACCTGCTCTGATACCAATTGTTGGAGTTTACGGAAGCACGTGAACAGCACAAGGAAGAAGAAGAAGCTTTTGGAGCACAACACACAAGACTGAATGTATTACCAGAGAATGTACAAAGATAAGTAGCCCATTAGGGCAATAGGCATATATACAAGCCGAGGGAAAAAAACCTCCTAAAGAGGGAAAAAAGTGCCCTGGCGGTCCTAGAGTCTTCACACACATCACTACCTAAATATATCAACATAAAACAGGAACGCACTTGGTGGAAATGTTTTTTGGCTGTTGAAATTCACTCTTCTATGCTCTGAAGTCGATTTGCACTGTTAAAAGTGCACGCACGCCATGACACGAAAAACTGAAACTTGAGAAGGAATTGAACCTGCTCTGATACCACTGTAGGGTGTGTGTAGAAGTGTGAGAGACACATGAGAAGCACACACAAGGAGCACAAATTTAGCAAGACACACGCAAAAGAAAGTGTCTGGAATAGCTCTCTCTATTGATGATGAGTTGAACTGAAGTAAGAGCTGAATAATATCCCTAAGTACAAAGTACCATCACATATGAGAGTATCAAGTATGTGGTAACATGGGAAAAAAAATCTCTAGCCAGCACTAGAGTAAAAAGTGCGCGTGTATAGGGAAAAGGTTCACATCAAAGCTACTCGAGGAACACATAAGTGTAACAAAGTGATCAAGCATTTATTCTTTAAGTGATTGCACCAACAATTATAAAGCTTGTCAAAGTATTAAGCTTTGGAGAGACGAGTGTCAAGTAATCATGAAATATTCAACTTATTGAATGCAAATGGACTTCAATGTGCCTTTTTTGAGAGATGGGATTGGATCATTGATAAGTTCAAAAAACGATCTTTCATATGTACTGTTGATACACGAAAATGGTGTTTTTTTGAGATCGACCTATCACCTCATAGTGCGACAATGTTCAAGCAGAAATGCGGCTTGTAGTGTTTTATAGTGTTGTGAATAGCTGCAAAAATGGTAAACACAGATGGAATGAGTCAGCTTATGAGTGATAAGCTAGACAAGAGCAACTTCCATGCTTGGAGATTCAGGATGACAAATTTCTTGATGGGAAAAGGCCACTGGAAGTACATCAAAGGAGAGAACAAAAATGCTTTACAGTTACGAGAGAGGAATCAAACTACAGACTAGTTGAGAGCATATGAAGAATGGAATCAAGGCGCAAGAAATTGCAACTCAAGAACGAGCTGCATACACAACAGAAAAAGGGCATGTCAGTAAGTGACTACACTCTGAAAAGCAAAAGCATATGTGAGTCACTTGAATCTATTGGCGTGCATGTAGATGATGATGATAAGGTGGAAGTGTGCATTCATGGTTTAGGAGCTGCATATAAGTAGTTTAGAACTTCTATACAGACAAGGGAAAATATTTTGAATTTTGTTGATCTAGTACCTATGCTGATTATTGAAGAAAAGAATATTTGTGAGGATTCAAACTCCCAAGGAAAACCCAGTTCTGAAAAACTACTCTACTATGAAGAGGAAGAGCGAGAGGTAGAGGATTCGGAAGCAGCAGAGGACACAATAACCAAGACCAAGGTCAACAACAGAATCATGTAGGAGAAAGAGGACAATTTTTTGGCAGGGGGAGCCAAAGAGGTCGCGAAAATTTCCAAAGAAATGATTCAGTTAATGATAGTTAAGGATGTTGGAATTGTGGTAAACATTGACACTATCAACATGATTGCAGGTTGAAGAATCAATAACAGAAGGCAACAAAGCAACTATGCATCCATAAGTGTAGATGATTCTAAGAAGTTGTTCATGGTTCAACATCACATGATGAATATGATGTTTGCTGGTGTTTCAAATTTGAATGATAATGTCTGGTATGTTGATTCACATGCTTCAAATCACATGACCACTCATGCAAAATGGTTTAGTGCTTTTCAGAAAATACCAATTCTTGGATATGTTGAAATAGGTGATGACACATCACACACTATCGAGAATACATGAAATATAGCACTATCTATGGGGGATGGAAAGGTAAAACATCTTGCTCATCTGTTGCATGTTCCAAATATAACAAAGAATCTGGTTTATGTTGGACAAATGGTTGATAGGGGATTACAAATCAGGTTCAATGCCAATGGGTTATATATGGAAGAGTACAAACAAGATGGAAGATTGGTTGCCAAAGCAAACAACATGGGTAGGATATTCATCTTAAATGTGAAAACTCCTAAAATGAATGCAATCATATTCCCAAAAGGTGCAAGAATTATTGTTGATATAGAGATCTAGCACGAATGAATTAGACATGCAAATATGCAAAGGCTGAAATTGATGTAGTCAAAGGAGATTGTCAATGGACTACCAAATTGCAGAAATGCAAAAGTTATGTACAGCATGTCGATTTGGTAAACAATAAAGAGCATCATTTCCGCATGACAAGCATGTTAGTGAGAATGTGCTAGAAATAGTACATACAGATGTTTGGGGTCCTGCAAAGACCACATCTATGGGTGGTTGCAAATTTTATGTTACTTTCATTGATGACCATACACGAAATTATGGGCATATTTCATGAAAGAGAAGAGTGAGGTGTTCACTAACTTCCAAAATTTTAAAGCTATGGTGGAAAAGCTGATAGGAAAGTATATTCAGACATTAAGATTTGATGGAAAAGATGAATACATGCCAAATGAGTTCATCAACTTTCTTAAAAGTCATGGAATTTGACATCAATTTTCATGCAGGTACACACCACAAGAGAATGGCATTGCTAAATGCAAAAATAGACATATTGTAGAAATAGCAAGAGCCTTGATGGCTGAGAAGAATATGCCTCATTGTTATTGGGCAGAAGGTGTGCGCATTGTTATATATCATGAACAGAACTCCAACTGCTATTGTACATCAAGTTACACTTGAAGAGAAGTTTACAGGTAAAAATCCAAACTTATCACATATGAAATTATTTGGGTGTATTGCATATGTACATGTTCGAGATGAGTTGAGGATGAAGCTTGATCCAAAAGAAAAAAAATGTATCTTCATTGGATACTCCCTTGAACAAAAGCCATATAAATGCTATAACCCACTCCCACGACAAGTGAAGGTGAGCAGAGATGTGGTATTTGATGAAATGTCAAGCTTCTATGTAGATGCCAAAGATGGGCATAATCTTGAATCAAATGACAAAGAAAATGTTGAGAAATCGAGTGCAAAATCTCAAGTTTTGAGTGGACGAGATGCATCACCAAGCAATAGTACCAACTCAAATCGATGGAGTGGAAGACTACGTGGAAATTTTAGTCCAGCAAATTCCTCAAATACATCCAAGAAAGGTAAAGAAAAGCTTTCTGTTGGTAGTAAAACATGTGCAAGTTTTGAAGATATTGATGGAGATTCAAGCAGTTTAGAAAAGAGTCTTGATGAGGAACTTGGATTGCCCTCTGTGAAGACTCTAGGAGTAAGAAAGGCACATGCAAATGATACAAGGAGAAGTGACCTAGGACAACATTTATGGGAGGATGCAAAAATCAGTGCAACGATTGGCATATGATAGTTACATGGCTCATCATTGTGCCTACATGACAAAGGTAATACAAAATGTTGAACCTTCTTGTTATGAAGATGCATTTGGAAATGTATATTGGGAAAAATCTATTGATGAGGAGATGGCTGCACTTTATGGAAACAAAACATGGAAGCTAGTTTCATTGCCCCAAGGAAAGAAATCCATAGGTTGCAAGTGGGTTTACAAGGTAAAGCACAAATCTGATGGTAGCATAAGCAAGTACAAAGCATGATTGGTAGCAAAAGGATATGCACAAACATATGGGATTGATTATGAGGAAACATTCAGCCTTGTAGCTAAAGTGTCTACTATCAGAACAGTTGTTGCATTAGCTACAACAAAAGGATGGACTTTGCATCAGATGGATTTGAAAAATGCTTTCCTACATGGTGAGTTATAGGAAGAAGTATACATGGACCAGCTACAAGGATATGAAGATTCAAAGCATCCAGAATATGTTTGCAGATTTCAAAAGCCTTTTTATGGGCTTAAGCAAGTCCTCGTGTATGGCATGCAGGGATTGTTGATTACTTAACCACCATTGGGTTTTCTATGTGTGATCTAGATCATTCACTATATTCAAGGAAGGGTGATGATGGCATCACA
Source organism: Ceratopteris richardii (assembly GCA_020310875.1). Lineage (NCBI taxonomy): Eukaryota > Viridiplantae > Streptophyta > Polypodiopsida > Polypodiales > Pteridaceae > Ceratopteris > Ceratopteris richardii. Next base: position 68,258,584 of record CM035425.1, on the reverse strand, counting down.
ATTGTGGTTATTTATGTTGATGATTTGATTGTAGGTGGTGATAATTAAAAAATCATCAAAGAGGTAAAGCATCTTCTTATGTAGTAATTTGACATGAAAGATCTTGGTGTGATGTGCTATTTCTTGGGCATTGAGTTTATACATACAGAAACAAGTATATGGATGTCGCAAAGGAAATATTGTAAGCCAATTTCCATGCCATTAGATCAAAATTTCAAGTTGGATACTACATCATATGAAGCATTCGAAAATGCTACTATGTATAGCAAAATTATGGGAAGTTTGATGTATCTCACAATTACAAGGCCTAATTTGAGCTACACAGTTGGACTTGAAAGTCAATTTATGCATGTTCCTACGAAGCCACATTTGGAAGCTTTGACGCGCACTCTACATAATGCGAGTGCTATTGGAGTTAGGCATCTATGGAAGCACGCGAACAACACAAAGAAGAAGGAGAAGCCTGCAGCACAACAAACACTATTAAATGTATTACCACTAGAATGTACAAAGATAAGTAGCATGTTAGGTCAATAGGCATAGATACAAGCCGGGGGAAAAAAACCTCCTAAAGAGGGAAAAAACCACCCCGGCAATCCTAGATTGATGCCGTGAATAAATATATCACTACCTAAATATATCAACAAATCCCCCTTGGGAGTGATGGCATGAACAAGGAGTTGCACTCATGTATAAGGTAGTGCCAAGCTATGTGAAATCAATCCACTAAAGGAAGTAATCCCAAAACTTTGTGGAAAGCTTCAAACTTCTCCCTAGGCAGAGCCTTTGTGAAATGGTCTACAATGTTCTCCTACATAGGCACATATGCCAAGCTGATCTCCCCAGCAGAGAACCTCTCCCTGACATAATGGTAATCCACCTCGATGAGCTTAGTGCGAGCATGGAATAGAGCATTCCTTGCGACTACCAATGCGCTCTGACTATTAGTAAAGATGGTGGTGGCAAAAGACTAACCAACACCCAAATCAGCCATAATGCATCTGAGCCACACACACTCAACAGTCATTGTGAAAGCTTCCCTATACTTGGCCTCACAACTTGATGTGGCCACAATAGGCTGCTTCTTGCTCAACCAAGATATACATGAGCTATCAAGCATGAAGCAAAAACCACTAGTGGACACATGAGTGACATAGCAACCAGCCCAATCATTGTTAGAAAAAGCATGCAAATCTGGCGGTAGTGATTCCCTCTTAGGATAAAACAATCCAAGTAGTCAGGTACCACTCAAGTAGCAAAAGATGCACTTAACTGCCTGCGAATACTTGACACATGGGTAATGCATAAACCTACTCATCTGTGAGATAGCAAACTGAATATCTAGCCGAGTAATGCATAAGTAAATCGAGCATCCAACAGCATACTGATAGAGATCAACATCAAATACATCTCCAGCATCATGAAGACTCAATCGTAAACCTGTCTCCATAGGACTCCATAGGAGTGGCAGTAGGCTTACAATCTTCAAGGCCAAAACGTTGCAATAATGTGTCAATATATTTCCTTTGACATAAAGCCATTCCACCATCAACTTGCATAAATTTAATGCCCAAATAGTGATGCAAATGCCCCAAATGAGACATCTCAAATGAGGCATGCAAATCAGCCTAAAATCAGCAATATGTGTGTCATTAGGACTAGGGAGTAGCATGTCATCAACATGCACGACAATGATCAGAATCACATCATTATCACGCTTAACATATAAGGTGCTTTGAGTTGGACTCTTCTCAAAACCATGTGCAATGAGATATGCATGTATCTTTTCATACGAAGCACGTGGTGCTTGCTTGAAACCATATAATGGTTTGTTTAACTTGCACAACTAGTTTTCATGCCCTTTTTGCACAAAGCCATGGGGCTGAAAAACATACACTTCTTCATGAAAGTCACCATTCATAAATGTTGTTTTAATATCAAACTGATGCACATTCCAACCATGATGAGCTGCAAGTGCACAGATACTACGAACAGTAGTCATTCGACAAGTAGGAGCAAAGGTTTTATCAAAATCAATACCTCTTTCCTATGCATAACCCTTTGCAAGAAGCCTAGCCTTATACCTATCAACTATTCCATTAGGTTTCCGCTTCATCTTGTATACCCACTTAGTGCCAATGGCCTTCTTGCTAGGAGGAAAGTCACATAAAGACAAGGTATCATTTTTCATGATAGCATCATATTCAGATTGCATTGCAACCATCCAATGTTCAAAATTTTGTGCTTCGTCAAACGGAATAGGCTCTTTCTTATCACAAGACTAGATGCAGCCATAGCATAGCAATTTGATGCAAAAGAGGCACTATGAGAGCCTGATCAAGTACAATATGAGAAAGATGCATCTAATGTACTGTCACACAAAGTCTGTATCAGGCATTTTGGCATAGTTTTTGCCTCCTCAATATCTACTCTCTCATCAACAAGTGCATCATGTAAATATACATCACAAATGGAATGATCTACATCATCACACAAAACCTGCAAAGGTTGAGAAGTTGCCTCATTAGGACCAACACTAGACTGTCCACCTGTATAAAGAGGCACCAAAGTATCATACATGTCTTTGGAGCTAGCAGATGCCTGACTCTTGACACTACACCTCGCCATCTCCATGGGTGACCTGTTTTTTTGTTCAACAACTCTATTTTTATTGAGGTGTATACGGCACTGTACACTAGTGTTTTATCCCACAGTCAGCCAGAAATGCATTAAAATCACAAGACATATATTCACCCCCTCGATCAGAATGCAAGGTGCCCATTTTACATGCCGACAGATTTTAAGCCAAAACCAAAATCTGTTTGAAGCACATAAACACTTCCGACTTTTCTTTCAAAGGGTATACCCATGCATGCCTCGAAAAATCATGAATGAAATTCACATAGTAAACATAGTTTCCAAAAGAGGGTGTCTGCATAGGACCACATACATCACTATGAACAAGCTCCAACTTTTGTGTAGCTCAAAGAGAACCATCTTTTGGGAACGAGAAACGTTGCATTTTGCCCAAAATACAGCCTTTAAATACATGTCTACCGGGTGCCTTAAGTTTGGGCAAAGAGGACACCATTTCAGATTTCTGCAGGCGTAGCAAACTAGAAAAATTCAGATGACCGAAGCGTGTATGCCAAAGCTTTGCATCTGGCATAGCCTGAGAATCATATACTGCACATGCTGAATCATGCACAGATCTTTCATAGTCTATGAGCTTATACAGCCCACGACATAAAATGATAGAAGCAATAATCATGTTGCCATTTGACAAATCATGAACTATACACCTGTCATCAATAAATTTCACAACCAATCCAATCTTGGCTAAAGCCAAAATTGATAACAGATTCTTCTTGATCCCCAACATAAATAAGGAATCTGACAAAGTGAAAGAACTACCATCAATAGTAGTCAAAATGATCTTACCAACTCCCATGATAGGATAAGTGGCACATGTGAAATTATTCCCTGTAGGGGCAGGCTCAATTGAAGAGAATAAATTGTGTTGCAAAGTAATATGTTTGGTCGCCCCACTATCAAAGTACCAAACATCTAAGTCTACTGCAGACATGCACTGCTCATGAGAAGATAGGTCAAAATGACAAACAGTAGTAAATGCATATTCTTCTTCCTACACAAAATTAGTAGACTCTATTTTTGGTGTAGAGAACTCTCGAATAACCATTCCGACCTCTTTCTTCTTTGCCTCTTTAGCAGCCAGTTTTGGATAGCTCTTAATGACATGATCATTTGCTTTAGAGTACTTACAAAATAATTTTGGCTTTTCTAATTTCTTCTCATCTTTTTCTTCCTTCTTCGAGTGTGCAGTATTTGCAGATTTCTGCTTACTAGTAGAAGAGCTCCATTTTCCTTTGCCCTTTTGACTAGCCAAGACATTAGCTTGATTTCTAACACGCATAATTGACATGTTCTGCCTAGAGTAGTCTTCCTACAACAACACAGAATATAACTCTTAGAATGTTGTCTTTTGGATTGCCTTTCATCATCAAACAAAGAGTAGAAGAAAAACTCTAAATGAGTCGAGAAGACCATTCAAAACAGTCCGCACAAGTGAACTGTCAAGAAGGACTTCATCTCCAAAAATAAATTGTTCCTTCAAATCCTTGATCTTTGGAATAAAATTGTCCATAGAATCACCTTCATTCATGTGCTCACTCTCCAATTGTTTTTGGAGGTAAGCAACACGAGCCTCGTTCCTAGCCTGGCACAATGTGGTAAGTGTATCCTAAGAATCCTTAGCTGTTCTACAAGAGCAAATGTGAGGAATAATGGCATGTTTGACAGACAACGCTATCAATACATGTGCCTAAGCATCTCTACCATCCCAACGAATTTGCTCTACAGTAGGTGCAATAGAAACAACAGCACGAACAGGAATCTAGACAATATCATCATCTTCGACACCATCTACATTAGCTTTAGTATGTGTATTTGTAGTACCTCTATTTGCAAGTGTAATATGAAGTCTTTCAACACCTTGCATAATATTCCATAGTCCTTTTGCGACCAGTACATGACGCATCATATAAGTCCACAATGGATAATTTGTACCATCGAACTTATCCTCAATAGCCAACATACGAAATACATCACTACTTTCAACCATGGCCATTGACTAAAATACCTTGATGCAGAAAAATGATTGTATCTGAAAAAGTTGAGTAGAACTACCCTGATGATTTTTGCTAAACCTATAGTAGACTTCGAGATGCTTATACAGGCAAACTAAAACTGGTATATATCTTCGGCACAAAAAGATGAAATACCCTGCAGAAGCATTATGATAGTGCATTCGGAGGCCAAAACGAGCTCAGATTGCAATTTCAGCACGATAGAGCGAAGCGTTTTGATCTTTGAAACACGTAGAGTATGCTCACCAAATTTCATGCAATTTAGAGATTGCAATCTGAGAGGTGTCGATGATGCCCTAGATGAAGCGGCAACCTGCTCCGATACCAATTGTTGGAGTTCGGCATCTGCAAAAGCATGTGAACAACATAAGGACGAACAAGAAGCTTGGAGCATAACACACAATACTGAATGTATTACCACTAGAATGTACAAACATAAGTAGCCCGTTAGGTCAATAGGCATATATACAAGCCGGGGGAAAAACCCTCCTTAAGAGGAAAAAAGTGCCTCAACAGTCCTAGAGTGTTCACACACATCACCACCTAAATATATCAACAAGTGCTACTTTGGATTATGCATTGTTTTATGAAGTTGGTGTAGATTTGCAGGTTCATGGATACACCGATGCAAATTGGGCTGGTAGCATTCCAGATAGAAGATCTACTAGTGGTTTTCTATTCTCACTTGTACAGGACTAGACATATCCTATAGTGTGGGAGTGCTTAGTTAGTTCATGCACATCTAGAAGGCCACACATGGATGCTGCGAAGGGAGTAGTCAAGCACCTCATTCATTCAAAAGCTTATCTTGTCTACTTCCTTTATCTAAAAATACTTTTGTCAGATTCTTCATGATCTTTGAGTTGGTTTTTAGTGAAGACCAGTTTTCAGCCTAATTAAGTGGATAGGTAGTCTGTTTTGAGGAAAAGAGTTGCCAAACCAAAAATACTCCAAATTGAGTGTTTCATAGCTCATTTAAAAGAATTTAGTGTCTAGTTTGAGTGACTAAAGCCACAAGTTCTATGTCTTCTTTAATTGATACCAATATTCTTTCTAAGCTTTAGCTATAGGTAAAATTCTTGATCCTGAGAAGGTCTTCTACACTTTTCGTTGTGCATAGGAGAGGAATTCTCCAGTGATTGGTATCAGAGCTCAAGAATAGAGCATTGGAGCTTGAAGAGGCAAAGCATTGGAACTTAAGTAAAGAAAACGAGAAGCTTTAAATAAATGGGGAGCTTCATAAAGTCAAGATAGAGTTCCATAACATAATTGAGGTAAACTTCAAACTTCAAAATCTTCAATGGTTGATTTAGGACAACAAGTTGAGAAGTTAGATAAAGACAAGTCTTGGAGGTATAGAATGATAAAGTACCTTAAAGGCAAAGGTTTATGGAGTCTAGTTATTTGAAATGATCCACAACCAATGGACCTTCAATGTAGTGTTTCCTCAATCACAGTCTATCCCCAATCACAATCTTTCAATCACTCAAAAATAACAGAGGAGAGAAGAACCCAGAGATTGCACAAGGTAAGAGAAAATCTGATCCGGAAGAGTAGAAACAAATATGACGCGGAAGAGTAGAATTTTGATATTATAGATGTGAATCAATGGTTACAATAGCTTTGCACAATAGCTTCTTGACGAAGCCTCTACCTCCCGACCACCCCCGAGCTATCACAATCGTATTCACACTCGCAATCTCTATCACACTCTCACTCTCACTCTCAATCACAAGGTAATTCTCAGATTTTTGTGTGTCTCCTGTGTTGATGCGCAGGTCTTCCTATATTAGAGTTTGATCGCTACCCTCCCAAAGAAGTGTTCGATCCACCAAATTTAGAAAAAAGTCGAGTTTTTCCAAAAGAATTATCAATTTTTACAGTTTGATGGCCGGAAGGATGGCCCTTCAATCCTTTCATGGCTTTCATAGTTTGATGATTTTTATACTGATGAAACCTGCTGAAAGTGAAAAAGTCAAATTTGCCACTAACTATTTAGTAGGAAAAGCTCAACTCTGGTGGAATGTCCTGCGACACAGTACTGAGCGTCCAACAACGTGGAAGGCTTTCCAAGAGAAAGTGAAGGATTCTTTTCTTCCTCCTCAATACCATTTGCATGTTTGATGTGCATGGATGACCCTTACATGGAAGGAAGGTGATACGGTTACGACCTACATGGAGTGCTTCTGGAACAATTTACTCTTGGTTCGAATGCTTGAAGATGTACTAGAGGATAACTTGCAGCAGATATAGGAAGATGGTTTAGAGGTGGGAATCCAAGCTTAGCTTCACACCTTATGACCTACAACCCTCAACGAGGCTATATCTCTCACCTATGATGCAGAAAAAGAATTCTAGTCCATAACCAAGTCACTTCGTCTACAACAACCACATCAACGATCACTTTTTGCTAAACAAAATCTTCTCATGAAACGTAATTTTAATGCCCCATCTTACCCTGGTTTTCCTCGTCCACCACAATCCACTTACACCTATTGCTTCATCTCTCCAACCTACCAAACCACCTACCCTACAAACTTCAGCAATGGATGCCCAATAGAAGCGACCACAAATCACCTGTTGGAATTGTGGTAAACTTGGACATACAAAAATGAAGTGGCGATTGCGACCTCTTAATAGGAAACCGACTGCAACTCAATTACATAACATGGAGGCCCACAATGAAAAAATTCCTCCTCTTTGGACATAGGAATCATGTTGGAGTTAGACGTCTGTGGAAGCACGCGAACATCACAAGAAAGAAGAAGAAGCTTGGAGCACAACACACAATACTAAATGTATTACTAGAGAATGTACAAAGATAAGTAGCACATTAGGGCAATAGGCGTATATACAATCTAGGGGAAAAAACCTCCTAAAGAGGGAAAAAAGTGCCCCAACGGTCCTAGAGTGTTCATGCACATCACTACCTAAATATATCAACAAATCCCCCCTGGGACTGATGCGCTCAAGTAGCTAGCACTCATGTATAAGGAAGTGCCAAACTATGTGGAAATCACTCCACAAAAGGAAGTAAGCCCGAAGCTTTGTGAATAGCTTCAAACTTCTCCCTAGGTAGAGCTTTCATGAAAAGGTCTGCAATGTTCTCCTGCGTGGGCACATATGCCAAGTTGATCTCCCCAGCAGAGAACCTCTCCCTGACATAATGATAATGCACCTCAATGTGCTTAGTGCGAGCATGGAACATAGGGTTCCTCACAAGTGCCAATGTGCTCTAACTATCAACGAAGATGGTGGTGGCAGAAGACTGACCAATACCCAAATCAGCCATAAGGTGTCTGAGCCACACACACTCAACAGTAGTTGTGAAAGCAACCCTATACTCAGCCTCACAACTGAAAGTGGCCAAAGTAGGCTACTTCTTGCTCAACCAAGATATACATGAGCTACCAAGCATGAAGCAAAAGCCACTAGCGGACACATGAGTGTCATAGCAACCAGCCCAATCAGAGTTAGAAAAAGCATGCAAATCTGGTGGTAGTGATCCCCCCTTGGGATAAAACAACCCAAGTAGCCGAGTACCACTCAAGTAGTGAAAGATGCGCTTAACCACTTGCCAATGCTTGAGTCCTAGGCAATGCATAAATCTACTCATCTGTGAGATAGCAAACTCAATATCTAGCCGAGTAATGCATAAGTAGATCAAGCATCCAACAGCCTGTTAATAGAGAACAGCATCAAATGCATCTCCAACATCATGAAGACTCAATCGTAACCCTGTCTCCATAGGAGTGGCAATAGGCTTACAGTCTTCAAGGCCAAGATGCTGCAATAATGTGTCAATATACTTCATTTGACACAAAGCCATTCCACCATCAACTTGCATAAATTGAATGCCCAAATAGTGATGCAAATGCCCCAAATCAGACATCTTAAATGAGGCATGCAAATCAGCCTTAAAATCAACAATATGCCTCTCTTGAGGACTAGTGAGCAACATGTCATCAACATAAACCACAATGATCAGAAGTACATCATTAGCACGCTTAACATATAAGGTGCTTTCAGTTGGACTATTCTCAAAACCATGTGCAATCAGATAGGCATGTATCTTCTCATACCAAGCACGTGGTGCTTGCTTTAAACCATATAATGCCTTCTTTAACCTGCACACCTGGTTTTCATGCCCTTTTTTCACAAAGCCATGGGGCTGAAAAACATACACTTCTTCATGCAAGTCACCATTCAGAAATGCAATTTTAATGTCCAACTGATGTACATTCCAACCATGTGGAGCTGCAAGTGCAAAGATGCTTCAAACAGTAGTCATACAACATGTAGGTGCAAAGGTCTCATCAAAATCAATGCCTCTTTCCTGTGCATAACCCTTTGCAACAAGCCTAGCCTTATACGTGTCAACTGTTCCATCACGCTTATGCTTTAGCTTGTAAACCCACTTAGTGCCAATGGCCTTCTTGCCAGGAGGCAAGTCACATAAATACCAAGTACCATTCTTCATTATAGCATCATATTAAGATTGCATAGCAGCCATCCAATTTTCTGAATTTTGTGCTTCATCCAACAAAACAGACTCATTCTCATCATAGAGACTAGATGCAGCCATAACATAGCAATCTGATGCAAACAAGGCACTATGAGAGCCTGAACGTGTATGATATGATAGAGGTGCATCTAATTTGCTGTCACACAAAGCCTGCACGAGCCATTTTGGCATAGTTTTTGCTTGCTCAATATCAACTCTCTCATCAACAAGTGCATCATGTAAATCTGCATCAGAAATGGAATGATCTACATCATCACCTGAAACCTACAAAGGTTGAGAAGTTGCCTCATTAGGACCAGCACTCGATTATCCACCTATAAAAAGAGGTAGCAAAGTATCATACATGCTTTTGGAGCTAACACATGTCTCCTTAGTACATGAAAGCAATGGTAGAATAGCATCTTCCACAAAAACAACATCACGGCTTACCAAAATGTATTTAGTCTATGGATGATACAGACAATAGCCTTTACTTTCTAAACTGTACCCAACAGAAATACATTTTACATATTTATCATCCAATTTTCTACTATGTTGTTCAGGCACTAATGCATATGCCAGACAACCAAAAACACACAGATGAGCAAGAGGTGGCTTGCGATCATGCCAAGCCTCATATGGAATGATAGACTGCAGTGCTTTAGTGGGGCACCTATTAAGTACATGTCTTGCACACATGACAGCCTCAAGCTAGAAACTATGTGGTAAAGCCTGACTCTTGACCATACACCTCGCCATCTCCATGAGTGACTTGTTCTTTCATTCCGCAACACCATTCTGTTGAGGTGTATACAGCACTATAAACTGGTGTTTTATCCCATGTTCAGCTAGAAATGCATTAAAACCAGAAGACATATATCCCCCCCCATCAGAATGGAGGGTGCCCATTTTATATGCTAACAGATTTTCAGTCAGAACCAAAAACTGTTTGAAGCACATGACACTTTGGACTTTGCCTTGAATGGATATACCCATGCATGCCTGGAAAAATCATCAATGAAAGTCAGGAAGTAAAGATAATTTCCAAAAGAAGGTGTCTACATAGGACCATAGACATCACTATGTACAAGCTATAATTTCTGAGTAGCTTGAATTGAACCATCTTTTGGAAATGAGGAACGCTGCATTTTAACAAAAATACAGCCTTCATAAACATGTTTTCTAGGTGCCTCAAGTTTGGGCAAAGAGGAGACCATTTGAGATTTCTGTAGGCATAGCAAACTAGCAAAATTCAGATGACCCAAGCATACATGCCAAAGCTTTGCATATGACATAGCATGGGAATCATGTACTGCACATGCTGAATCATTCACAATTATTTCATAGTCTATGAGCTTATACAACCCACGACATAAAATGCCAGAAGCAATAATCACATCGCCATTTGACATATCATGAACTGTACACCTGTCATCAACAAATTTCACAACCAAGCCAATCTTGGCTAATATAGAAACTGATAACAGGTTCTTCTTGATCCCTGGCACAAATAAAGCATCTAACAAATACCATCAGTAGTAGTCAAAATGATCTTACCAACTCCTATAACAAGATAAGAGGAGTTGTTGGCGCATGTAACAGTATTCCCTGTAGGGCCAGGCTTGAGTGAAGAGAAGAAACTACGCTGTGAGGTAATATTTTTGGTCGCCCCACTCCCAAAGTACCAAACATCTGAGTCTACTGCAGACATGCACTGCTCATGAGAAGATGGTCAAAACTGCAAACAATAGTAAATGCCCATTCTTCTTCTTGCATAAGATTAGCAGACTCTGTTTTTGGTGTAGAGGCTTCTGCAACAATCATTCCAGTCTCTTTCTTCTTTGCCTCTTTAGCAGCCAGTCTTGGACAGTTCTTTATGATATGATCATTCCCTTTACAGTACTTGCAAAACAATTTCTACTTTTTTGATTTTTTCTCAGCTTTATCTTAGTTCTTCCAATGTGCAGCATTTGAAGATTTCTACTTATTAGTAGATGAGCTCCATTTTCCTTTGCCCTTCTGATTAGCCAGGAAAGCTTGATCTGCAACACGCACAATGGACCTATTGTGCCTGGGCTAATCTTCCTGCAACAGAACAGAGACTAACTCCTCAAATGACAAGGCATTTGGATTGCCTTTCATCATCAACCGAAGAGTAGAAGCAAAACTCTCATATGAATCAGGAAGACCATTCAAAACGGTCTGCACAAGTGAGGTATCTAGTATAACCTCATCAACACAAATCAAATGTTCCTTCAAGTCTTTGATCTTTGTTGGAAAATTGTCCATAGAATCACCTTCATTCATATGCTCACTCTCCAACTGTTTTCGGAGGCAAGCAACACGAGCCTCATTCGTAGCTTGGTACAATGTGGTAAGTGTATCCCAAGCATCCTTAGCTATTCTACAAGTGCGAATGTGAGGAATAATGGCACGTTTGAGAGACAAAGCTATCAATGCATGTGCTTGAGAATCTATGCAATCCCAATGAATTTTCTCTACAATAGGTGCAAAAGAAACCACAACACGAACAGGAATATGCAGAATATCATCATCTTTGACACCTTCTGCCTCAACTTCTGTACCTGCAGTTGTAATAGTTGTAAGTGTGATAGAACATTTTTCAACACCCTACACAATGTTCCACAATCCTTTTTCAACCAATACTAAAAAATCACATGATCAAAAATAACATTTCATTTCTTCAATCCGTCTTCAACAAAGGCCGCATATCATCTGAAAAATCACATGAAAAATATCCTATACAAACTAAACATTAGAATCTCAGCTAAGTAAATTCTTTTCACACTTCAAATCTTCAGTTCGTCTTCATCAAGGCTGCATTTCATCTGAAAAATCACATGATCAAAAATAACATTTCATTTCTTCAATCCTTCTTCAACAAAAGCCGCATATCATCTGAAAAATCACATGAAAAATATCCCATAAAAACTAAACAATAGAATCTCAGCTAAGTAAATTCTTTTCACACTTCAAATCATCAGTTCGTCTTCATCATGGCTGCATTTCGTCTGAAACATCACATGATCAACAATAACATTTCATTTCTTCAATCCGTCTTCAACAAAATCCGCATATCATCTGAAAAATCACATGAGAAATATAAGTATACTTTTTATAAAAGATTAAACACTCTTTTAAATCTTAACATATTTAAAAAAACTTAGTTTAATATAAGATAATTAACTTTTTCCAAAACACATATATATATAAGTACATACATTTATTTTAACATACACATTGCAATAAAATATTTTGCAATAAAATATTTCATTCATACATTACTTTAAGCATACATCTAATAATTCATATATATATATATATATATAGATAGCTTCATACACTTATACATATTCATACATATTACATATGTTAACATACATCACATGCATACATGCATACTAACATACATGCATGACATAACATACACTAACATAAATGAACATGCATACATAACATGCATTATCATAACTCACATGCATACATGCACATGCATAAATGAACATGCATACATAACATCACATGCAAACAAACATGCATGAACATAAATGAACATGCTTACATGCACATGCATAAATGAACATGCATACATACATACATGCACTAACATACAACATGATATGCAAATAAAATCATATGCATACATGCATATGCATAAATGAACATGCATACATAACTACACTAGCATACATACATACCTTTCCTATCATGAACTTACATGTACTAGCATACATATATGATCATCCATGCACTAACATACACATATATGAACATGCATGCACTAACATACACACATGCATGCATAACTTACATATATATAAACATGCATGCACTACCTTACACACATGCATACATGCACATGCATAAATGAACACGCATTCATACATGGCATGCATACATACATGTATGACATAACATGCATACATGAACATGCACTACCTAACATCTAACGTCTAACATGCACTACTTAACATCAAATATGCATTAACATTCCTAACTTCTAACATCTAACATGCACTACTTAACATTTAACATGCATTACCTTAACTAACATGCCTTATATGCACTAACATGACTAACATTTACTAACATGGGTACAACATGCACTAAATTCAATGCATTTCTAATAAGTTTCTATCAAGCTAAGGGTTGAAGAAGCTTGGATAAAGGGTAAGAAAAGGAAAGGATAAGTGAATGGATAAGGAGAAGTTTAGATAAAATAAAGAAATCTTTGAGAAAGGTAAGGTTTAATGGCTAAATGGACCCTCCTTTCGGTAACCTGAAACTCATAAAAAAGGGTTAGGAATTCAAATCATATATATGAAATCACTTTAGATAAATAAACACAAATATACATCCTTCATATGCTCCATAAAATCATTAACCATTGCATATCATTCATTTCAACAAACATACTCAATGCATATACATGTCATAATAACATTAAAATGAAATGATCCTAAGATAGAAAACTTTCACACAAACATACACATACATACATAAATGCATATACTTATATTAAAACAAATACATATATTAAAACATAGACATACATTAAGACATATATATTCACATACATGTATAAATACATATACATACATAAATACTTATTCATAAATAAATAAATCATTTTATTCATACTAAATATTCCTAAATTATATTTATATATATATTTAATAAATATTATTTATATAAATATATGAAAAATAAACATATAAGTAATACTAGAACTTAGTATATATAAAGGTATTATAAATAATAAAGAAGAGAAAATCTTAATCAAAAATAAAATAAGAAAATAAAAAAATAAAATAAAAAATTCCCCAAAAACCCTTCTCTCTCTCTCTCTCTCTCTCTCTCTCTCTCTCTCTCTCTCTCTCTCTCTCTCTCTCTCTCTCTCTCTCTCTCTCTCTCTCTCTCTCTCTCTCTCTCTCTCTCTCTCTCTCTCTCTCTCTCTCTCTCTCTCTCTCTCTCTCTCTCTCTCGCGACTGCTGCGCTGTCGGAGAGATTTACTCTCCTCACTTGAAGATTCGATCAAAGTCAAAAGGATCATAAAAGACGAAGGAAACAATTTAGCTCTAATACATAAGATGACACAAAGATTCCATGAGATTTTACGTTATAGAATCTGAGGGCCAATTTCATTATTGTGTAAGATCATGGATTTTACATGTGCTCGATTATGCAAAGTAAGAGCTTGAGGATAATCATACTCTTCATGATTAGGAGTAGATATTTTAATTTTTTAAGTCATTGTAGCTATGAACATTTTTTGGTATGCCACCATTAGAACCAATGTTTTGTGAAGGAATTTGTTGAAAGGATTGATTCAAAGCGTGGATGTGACTTTGCGCTTATATGAAAATTAAAGCACGAATATATATTTTCCATACAATATGGAACGCAAAAGTCATGTGAAACAAAACCATAGCGATGGCTTGATAAAGCCAAGTGGATGGCAGTCGCCAAGGAGAAAATGATCAAGAGGCATCAATTCAAAAGGAAAAGATTAGAGTGGTGGCAAACATGCAAAGAGGAGGGCATGCATGAAAACTTCAGAGATGGCTAGAGGTCAAGGGGTGCGCATGATCATGCACAAATGAGGACTTGAGTTGCGCATGCAGGGAACGGTGAAGAACTCTGTTGATCGAGAGAAAGAGAGGAGTGTTATGGCTTATAAAAGGGAAAATTATTGTTGGAAAGAGCTCTCGCTCGTTTTTTTTACGCAATCAGAGGGAGCCAATTCATTGTTTCTTATTTGGCAGATCCAGGATAAAGATGACAAGAAATCAGAAAAGGAGAAATTGTTCTGCAAGTAGTGTAAAGGAAATGATCATATTATAAAGAACTGTCCAAAACTGGCTGCTAAAGAGGCAAAGAAGAAAGAGGCTAGAATGGTTGTTGCAGAGGCCTCTACACCAAAAACAGAGTCTGCAAATCTTGTGCAGGAAGAAGAATGGGCGTTTACTACTGTCTGCAGTTTTGACCCATCTTCTCATGATCTGTGCATGTCTGCAGTAGACTCAGATGTTTGGTACTTTGACAGTGGGGCGACCAAACATATTACCTCGCAGCGCAGTTTCTTCTCTTCACTCGAGCCTGCCCCTACAGGGAATACTGTCACATGCGCCAATAACTCCTCTTATCATGTTATGGGAGTTGGTAAGATCATTCTGACTACTGCTGATGGTAGTTCTTTCACTTTGTCAGATGCTTTATTTGTGCCAGGGATCAAAAAGAACATGTTATCAGTTTTTGCATTAGCCAAGATTGGCTTGGTTGTGAAATTCGTTGATAACAGGTGTACAGTCCATGATCTCTCAAATGGCGATGTGATTATTGCTTCTGGCATTTTATGTCGTGGGCTGTATAAGCTCATAGACTATGAAAGATCTGTGAATGATTCGGCATGTGCAGTTCATGATTCTCAGGCTATGTCAGATGCAAAGCTTAGGCATGCACGCTTTGGTCATCTGAATTTTGCTAGTTTGTTACGCCTGCATAAATCTGAAACGGTGTCCTCTTTGCCCAAACTTGAGGCACCTGGAAAACATGTTTGTGAAGGCTGTATTTTGGGCAAAATGCAGCGTTCTTCCTTTCCGAAAGATGGTTCAGTTCGGGCTACGCAGAAATTGCAGCTTGTACATAGTGATGTCTGTGGTCCTATGCAGACACCCTCTTTTGGAAATTACCTTTATTTCGTGACTTTCATTGATGATTTTTATAGGCATGCATGGGTATATCCACTCAAAGCAAAGTCCGAAGTGTTCATGTGCTTCAAACAGTTTTTGGTTTTGGCTGAAAATCTGTCAGCATGTAAAATGGGCACCCTCCGTTCTGATCGAGGGGGGGAATATATGTCTTCAGATTTTAATGCTCGGGCTAAACGTGGGATAAAACACCAGTGTACAGTGCCATATATACCTCAACAGAATGGAGTTGCTGAACGAAAGAACAGGTCACTCATGGAGATGGCGAGGTGCATGGTCAAAAGTCAGGCTTTACCAAATAGTTTCTGGCTTGAGGCTGTCATGTGTGCAGCATATGTACTGAACAGGTGTCCCACTAAAGCGTTGCAGTCTATCACTCCATATGAGGCTTGGCATGACCGCAAGCCATCTGTTGCTCATCTGCGTGTTTTTGGTTGTTTGGCATATGCATTAGTGTCTGAACAACATCGCAGAAAATTGGATGATAAGGCAGTAAAATGTATTTTTGTTGGGTACAGTTCTGAAAGTAAAGGCTATCGTCTGTATCATCCACAGACTAAACGCATTCTGGTTAGCCGTGATGTTGTCGTTGTGGAAGATGCTATTCAGCCATTGCTTTCATGTACTAAGGAGACATCTGTTAGCTCCAAAGATATGTATGATACTTTGATGCCTCTTTTTACAGGTGGACAGGCTAGTGTTGGTCCTAATGAGGCAACTTCTCAGCCTTTGCAGGTTTCATATGATGATGCAAAACATTCCATTTCTGATGCAGATTTACATGATGCACTTGTTGATGAGAGAGCTGATATTGAGCAGGCAAAAACTATGCCAAAATGGCTGGTGCAGACTTTGCGTGACAGCAAATTAGATGCACCTTTGTCATATCGTACTCGTTCAGGCTCTCATAGTGCCTCCTTTGCATCAGATTGCTATGCTATGGCTGCATCTAGTCTCTGTGATGAGAATGAGCCTGTTTCTTTTGATGAAGCACAAAATTCAAAAAATTGGATGGCTGCTATGCAATCTGAATATGATGCTATAATGAAGAATGGTACATGGTCTTTATGTGACTTGCGTCCTGGCAAGAAGGCCATTGGCACTAAGTGGGTATACAAGCTGAAGCGTAAACTGTTACACTTATGTGTTTCTCGTGTAGCTTTGATGTGAACCTTTTCCCTATACATGGGCACTTTTTACTCTAGTGTTGTCTAGAGGTTTTCTCCCCATGTTACCACATACTTGATACACTCATATGTGGTGGTACTTTGTACTTAGGGATATTATTCAGCTCTTACTTCAGTTCAGTTCATCGATCAATAGAGAGAGCTATTCCAGCCATCGTCTTCTCTGTGTGTCTTGCTGCATTTGTGCTCCTTGTGTGTGCTTCTTGTGTGTCTCTCGCACTTCTACACACACCCAACAGTGGTATCAGAGCAGGTTCAGCTTCTTCTCAAGTTTCGGTTTTTCGCGTCGCGGCGCGCGCGCACTTTAACAGTGCAAATCAACTTCGGAGCATAGAAGTGTGAATTTCAGCAGCCCGGAAACATTTCCAGCAGGTGCGCTGGGGTTTTACCCCCATTTTGAAGCCATTCGTGCAGTCAGAATTGCCATCAGAGTGACGGTTTGTGAGCTGAAATTTCAGCACTCATTTCAGTTTTCGTCGAAGTGAAGATTTTGTCACATTCTTGTTCCTTAGTGAAATGGCGGGCAGCAATGACTTGTTTGGCATGCTTCAAGCTAAAGATAAGCTTGATGGGACCAACTATCCGATGTGGTCTTACATGATGAAGCATGTTCTTGTTGCAAAAAAACTTTGGAACATAGTGGCAGATGTAGATCGAAGACCGGCAGGTGCTTCTACTTCACAGTCTACTGTCACAGATGGAGCTTCTTCTTCGAGTACAGTGGTTTCTCCTTCTCCACCTACACAGGAGCAGCTTAGATGGGATGGAAAAGATGCTCAAGCTCATGCTTTGATTGCGCTTTCAGTGAAGCGTCATATAGTTCCACACATTCGGTCATGTTCTACATCACGACAGGCATGGGACACTCTTGCTTCTTTGTATGCCGTGCGTAATGAAGCACGTGTTGCATACTTGAGGAAGCAACTTGAGGATGTATGTATGGCTGAAAATGAGTCAGTGGATGTGTATGTGACACACATCAAGGACTTGAAAGAGCAATTGGCAAACATAGATGAGATCATTCCTGATGCATCACTCATTTCTACATTGTTGAAAGGATTACCGGAATCTTTTCAAAGCTTTGCTACTATACTTCGTTTGGTTGCAAAAGGAAATCCTAATATGTATGCATTTGATGAGGTTGTGTCTCTTCTTTTGCAAGAAGAGCAATCTAGAGTGAATAGGAGTGGTTTGATTGAAGGAACGCAAGCACTTGCTATCTCACAACAGGGGAAAAGAAAGTATGGTTCAGCTTTTGGTTCATCAAAACCAAAGCCTCAAGCTTCCTCTTCCACTCATTCCTCTAATGATGGTGATTTGCAAAAGAAGAAGAGATGCAAATATTGCCGGAAGGCTGGTCATACTATTGATGAGTGTAGAAAGCTTGCTAAACGCAATGAAAAGAAGAAGGAATCGGGCATGTCTATTGCTAAAAATTCAGCAAATACAAAGAATGATGAAGCTAACATGGCTCAAGATTTTTGGGCATGTGTTGTTACATGTCATTATGATTCTTCTTTACATTCTAAATGCATGGTTGTGAGTGAGGCTGATTTGGATTGGTTCTTTGATAGTGGTGCTTCAAAGCACATAACATCATGCAAAAGATTTTTGGCCTCTTTGAAAGATGCACCTAAAGGAGGACATATGGTGTGTGCAAACAATGCCTCTTATCCTATCATTGGAGTAGGAGAAATTGAGCTTACGGCTGCAAATGGAGGTGTGATTCTTTTGAAAAATGCATTGTATGTGCCCGGTATCAAGAAGAACTTAATTTCAGTTCCGTTGATTGCCAAAGCTGGACTTCATGTACACTTTGTTGATGATAAGTGTATGGTTCATGATTTCAGCAATGGCGATGTTATCGTGATGTCCGGTACATTATGTACGGGTTTGTATCGCATGGATAGATACAAGAGGGCTGCCTCGAATGCCTTAGTTGCTCATACTTCTTCCATGGCTGAAATGGAGCTTTGGTATGCTCGTTTTGGTCATTTAAACTTCAATAGTTTGCTCTACTTGCAAAAGAAGGACACGGTTATTGGCTTGCCTACACTTGAGTCCATTGAAAAGCATGCATGTGAAGGTTGCATTCTTGGAAAAATGCATCGTGCTTCTTTTCCAAAAGATAGTCACACACACACTACAAGAAAATTGCAACTTGTTCATAGTGATGTATGTGGTCTCGCCAAGACTCCATCTTTTGGGAAGCATGTATATTTTGTTACCTTCATTGATGAAGCTACTCGCCATACATGGGTGTATCCTATGAAAGCAAAGAATGAGGTATTTTCTTGCTTCAAAGCATTTTTAGCTATGGCTGAAAATTTTTCTTCACAAAAGCTTTTGACTCTACGCACGGATCATGGTGGTGAATACATGTCACATGAGTTTAATGTTTTTCTTCGTGAAAGAGGTATTTCACACCAATGTACGGTGTCATATACACCTCAAAAAAATGGTGTTGCCGAGCGTAAAAATAGAAGTCTACTTGAAATGGCATGATGTATGGTTAAAGGAAAGCATCTTCCTCATAAGTTTTGGTTGGAAGCGGTCATGTGTGCAAATTATGTGTTGAATCGCTGCCCTACAAAAGCATTGAGAGTCATCACTCTTTATGGGGCTCGGAATGGTCATAAGCCTATGGTTAGTCATATGCGTGTGTTTGGTTGTTTGGCATATGCTCTTGTGCCATCACAACAACGTCACAAACTTGATGACAAGGCAAAGAAATGTATATTTGTTGGTTATAGTGCTGAAAGTAAGGGATATCGGTTGTATCATCCATTGACGAACACAATTATTATGAGTCGAGATGTGGTATTTGCTAAAAATTCAGTTTTCCCTCTACTTGAATGCAAAAAACTGCCCATGATGTACATATTGAAGATGTTTTACATAATGAACGCATGTCTATCAAGAGTGCACAATCTATGCCAAAGTGGCTGAAACAAACTTTGCAGGACAGCAAATTGAGTGCACCTTTACTTGGTAGAACAAGGTCAAGCTCTCACCATGCATCAAGTAATTTTGTGGATTATTCTCTTATTGCTACAGCATGTAATGAAGAGCCACTTTCTTTTGAAGATGCATGTGACGATCCACAATGGATGAGTGCTATGCAATCAGAAATGGATTCCATACATAGGAATGGTACTTGGGAGTTATGTGAATTGCCAAAAGGAAAGAATGCCATTGGTACAAAGTGGGTTTATAAGATTAAGAGAAAATCTGATGGTAGCATTGATCGCTACAAAGCTAGATTGGTTGCCAAAGGATATGCGCAACAATATGGCATTGACTATGAGGAAACTTTTGCACCTACTTCACGCATGACTACCATTCGTACCATGGTTGCATTGGCTGCCCATCGAGGTTGGAAAGTGCATCAGTTGGACATAAAAACAGCCTTCTTGAATGGAGATTTGCAAGAAGAGGTTTATGTGAAGCAACCTCCTCGATTTTCTATGAAAGGGAAAGAGCATATGGTTTGTCGTTTGCATAAAGCCTTGTATGGTCTCAAGCAAGCTCCACGTGCATGGTATGACAAAATACATAAGCACTTGATTGCTCTTGGCTTCACATGTAGTCCGATTGAAAGCACACTCTATGTACGCAAAAATGGGGCTGATCTTATAGTGTTTGTTCTTTATGTCGATGACATACTCTTGACTGGGTCATGTGATGCAAAACTTGACATTCTTATGGCTGATTTGCAGCATACTTTTGATGTCACTTATCTTGGTTTTTTGAGCTACTATCTTGGCATCCAATTTGTATCCGTTGAGGGGGGAATTGTTATGCATCAAGGAAAGTATGTTGAAAAACTACTTCAGCGTTTTGACTTTGAGGATTGCAAGCCAGTTTCCACACCAGTTGAGACAGGATTTAGATTCTTAGTTGAGGATTCCAGTGATGCATTTGACACTTCTCTTTATCAGCAGGTTGTGGGATGTCTTATATATGCATGCAACACAAGGCCGGATATACACTAAGCATTGGCAAGCGGTGAAACGTGTGTTTAGATATCTTCGAGGCACTTTGAGCTTAGGTCTCTTTTATGGCAGAGATGTCCAGCCATGCTTGCATGCTTTTACAGATAGTGATTGGGCTGGTTGTTATGATACTCCCGTGTCCACTAGTGGTAATTGCTTTTTCCTTGGAGACTCATGCATATCTTGGTTGAGTAAGAAGCAACCTACAGTGGCGACATCGAGTTGTGAAGCTGAGTACAGGGCAATTTTCACAGCTACAGTGGAGTGTATATGGTTGAGACGCCTATTGATGGATCTTTGCATGGAGATTGATGCTGCTACACATATTCTCACAGATAGTCAGAGTGCTTTGGCTGGTGCACGAAACCCAGTGTTTCATGCACGGACCAAACATATTGAGGTGCATTATCACTATGTGACAGAGCACCTTCATGTAGGAGATATTTTTTTGGTATATGTGCCTACACAAGATAATGTGGCAGACATATTCACCAAAGCTCTTCCACGAGAAAAGTTTGAAGCTTTTCGCAAAGCTTTAGGCTTATTACCTTATGGGGGCTGATCTGTCACTCCCTATATGTGTTTACATCATTCGCTCCAGGGGGGTTTGTTACACTTATGTGTTCCTCGTGTAGCTTTGATGTGAACCTTTTCCCTATACATGGGCACTTTTTACTCTAGTGCTGGCTAGAGGTGTTTTCCCCATGTTACCACATACTTGATACTCTCATATGTGGTGGTACTTTGTACTTAGGGATATTATTCAGCTCTTACTTCAGTTCAGTTCATCGATCAATAGAGAGAGCTATTCCAGCCATCGTCTTCTCTGTGTGTCTTGCTGCGTTTGTGCTCCTTGTGTGTGCTTCTTGTGTGTCTCTCGCACTTCTACACACACCCAACATAAACCTGATGGTACATTTGACAGGTATAAGGCTAGGCTTGTTGCAAAGGGTTATGCACAAGAAAGAGGCATTGATTTTGATGAGACCTTTGCACCTACATGCCGTATGACTACTGTTCGGAGCATTTGTGCACTTGCAACCCATCATGGTTGGAATGTACATCAGTTGGACATTAAAACAGCATTTCTGAATGGTGACTTGCATGAAGAAGTGTATGTTTTTCAGCCCCGTGGCTTTGTGCAGAAAGGGCATGAAAACCAGGTTTGCAGGTTAAAGAAGGCATTGTATGGTTTAAAGCAAGCACCACGTGCTTGATATGAGAAGATACATGCCTATCTGATTGCACATGGTTTTGAGAACAGTCCAACTGAGAGCACCTTATATGTTAAACGTGCTAATGATGTGCTTCTAATCATTGTTGTCTATGTTGATGACATGCTGCTCACTGGTCCTATTGAGACACATATTGCTGATTTTAAGGCTGATTTGCATGCCTCATTTGAGATGTCTGATTTGGGGCATTTGCATCACTATTTGGGCATTCAGTTTATGCACGTTGATGGTGGAATGGCTTTGTGCAGAAAGGGCATGAAAACTAGGTTTGCAGGTTAAAGAAGGCATTATATGGTTTAAAGCAAGCACCACGTGCTTGGTATGAGAAGATACATGCCTATCTGATTGCACATGGGTTTGAGAACAGTCCAACTGAAAGCACCTTATATGTTAAACGTGCTAATGATTTGCTTCTAATCATTGTTGTCTATGTTGATGACATGCTGCTCACTGGTCCTATTGAGACACATATTGCTGATTTTAAGGCTGATTTGCATGCCTCATTTGAGATGTCTGATTTGGGGCATTTGCATCACTATTTGGGCATTCAGTTTATGCACGTTGATGGTGGAATGGCTTTGTGTCAAACGAAATATATTGACACATTATTGCAGCGTTTTGGCCTTGAAGACTGTAAGCCTATTGCCACTCCTATGGAGACAGGTTTATGATTGAGTCTTCATGACGCTAGAGATGCATTTGATGTTGTTCTCTATCAGCAGGCTGTTGGATGCTTGATTTACTTATGCATTACTCGGCCAGATATTCAGTTTGCTGTCTCACAGATGAGCAGGTTTATGCATTGCCCAGGAGTCACGCATTGGAAAGCAGTTAAGCGCATCTTTCGCTACTTGAGTGGTACTCGGCTACTTGGGTTGTTTTATCCCAAGGGGGGATCACTACCGCCAGATTTGCATGCTTTTTGTGACTGAGATTGGGCTGGTTGCTATGACACTCGTGTGTCCACCAGTGGTTTTTGCTTCATGCTTGGTAGCTCATTTATATCTTGGTTGAGCAAGAAGCAGCCTACTATGGCCACTTCCAATTGTGAGGCTGAGTATAGGGCAGCTTTCACAGCGACTGTTGAGTGTGTGTGGCTCAGACGCCTTATGGCTGATTTGGGTGTTGGCCAGTCTTCTGCCACCACCATCTTCACTGACAGTCAGAGCGCATTGGCAGTTGCGAGGAACCCTGTGTTCCATGCTTGCACTAAGCACATTGAGATGCATTATCACTATGTCAGGGAGAGGTTCTCTGCTGGGGAGATCAGCTTGGCATATGTGCCCACGCAGGAGAACATTGCAGACCTTTTCACGAAGGCTCTGCCTAGGGAGAAGTTTGAAGCTTTCCACAAAGCTTTGGGCTTACTTCCTTTTGTGGAGTGATTTCCACATAGCTTGGCACTTCCTTATACATGAGTGCCAACTCCTTGTTCACCGCATCACTCCCAGGGGGGATTTGTTGATATATTTAGGTAGTGATGTGTGTGAACACTCTAGGACCGCCGAGGCATTTTTTTCCCTCTTTAGGAGGTTTTTTTCCCCCGGCTTGTACATACACCTATTGCCCTAATGGGATACTTATCTTTGTACATTCTCTAGTAATACATTCAGTATTATGTGTTTGTGCTCCAAGCTTCTTCTTCTTCCTTGTGCTGTTCGCGTGCTTCCGCAGACGTCTATCTCCAACAAGATTCACCATAATTTACCTCTGAATCAAACACTAGTGCAGGTTGTAATAGATGCTTGTAGTTCTCTGACGATTATGGCCATTAAAGATCGTGAAATTGGCCCCCGCTATCAAAAGAAAACGTGATTGTGGTCTTCCCTCCTCCTCAGATGTGCGCGTCCTCTGCATATATGTCCTAGTCCGAGAGAGCTTCTCCAGCTGCCAAGCCCCTCCTCTCAGATACGTGCACGCTAGCGGTTACCTTTCCCTCTGCATGTGCTATTCTCCATATGTTGTCAAGTTCACCTCAGATATCTCCGACTCACAACCGTGAACTGCCAAAAATTATCTCGTAGATTGTGCAGCATTTGCAGATTTTTGCTTACTAGTAGAAGAGCTCCATTTTCCTTTGCCCTTCTGACTAGCCAGGAAAGCTTGATCTGCAACACGCGTAATGGACCTGTTCTGCCTGGACTGATCTTCCTGCAACAGAACAGAGACTAATTCCTCAAATGACAAGGCATTCGGATTGCCTTTCATCATCAACCAAAGAGTAGAGGCAAAACTGTGATATGAATCAGGAAGACAATTCAGAACGGTCTGCACAAGTGAGCTATCTGGTATAACCTCATCAGCACAAATCAATTGTTCCTTCAGGTCTTTGATCTTTGTAAGAAAATTGTCCATAGAATCACCTTCATTCATGTGCTCACTCTCCAACTATTTTCAGAGGTAAGCAACATGAGCCTCATTCCTAGCCTGGTACAAAGTGGTAAGTGTATCCCAAGCATCCTTTGTTGTTCTGCAAGAGCGAATGTGAGGAATAATGGCACGTTTGACAGACAAAGCTATCAATGCATGTGCATGGGCATCTCTGCCATCCCAACGAATCTGCTCTGCAGTAGGTGCAACAAAAACAGTAGCACGAACAGGAATCTGCGGAATATCATCTTCGACACCATCTTCATCAGCTCCAACACCTGTATTTGCAGTACCTGTCGTTACAGGTGGAACAGGACGTCTTTCAACACCCTACACAATGTTCCACAATCCTTTTGCAACCAGTACATGTCGCATCATATAAGCCCATAATGGGTAGTTGGTACCATCCAACTTATCCTCAACAGCCAACATACGGAATACATCACTGCTTTCAGCCATGGCCGGTGACTAAAATACCTTGATGCAGAAAATTGACTGTATCTCAAAAAGTTGAACAGAACTGCCCAAGCGAGTTCTGCTAGATCTGTAGCAGACTTCGAGACGCTTAAACTGGCGAACAAAAACTGGTATATACCTTTGGCACAAAAGGACGAAATAGCCTGCAAGCACTGCGATAGTGCGTTCGGAGGCCGAAACGAGCTCAGATCTCGATTTCAGCACCACACAGTGAAGCTATTTTGATCTCGGAAACACCTTGAGTATGCTCACCAAATTTCGTGCGAATCTGAGACTACAAACGGAGGAGTGTCGACGGTGCCCTAGAAGAAGCGACCACCTGCTCTGATACCAATTGTTGGAGATAGACGTCTGCGGAAGCACGCGAACGGCACAAGGAAGAAGAAGAAGCTTGGAGCACAAACACACAATACTGAATGTATTACTAGAGAATAAACAAAGATAAGTAGCCCATTAGGGCAATAGGCGTATGTACAAGCCGGGGGAAAAAAACCTCCTAAAGAGGGAAAAAAATGCCCCGAGGGTCCTAGAGTGTTCACACACATCACTACCTAAATATATCAACAAATCTTATGCTAGAGGAGGACAACAAGGGGCGCTAGGCAGAGAAAAAATATGAGTTTGATCTGAAGCGTGGAGAGGGAAAACGCGGAGGCCAATACATGCATAATTACTGCGGGCAAGTAATTCAGAGACGGGGTAAGGAGGATACTCTCAGAGTGAAGAGCGCTGTTGATCAGTGATCACCTCCAGAGCACTGATGATCAGAGAGCTAGATGATTTGATTGTTGTGTGCATATTGTTTGCATTTCGGATCGTCTGTTTCACTCCACATGACAGATGACTTACGGTGATAGACGGCTACATCTACGATTATCATCAATATGAAGAATTTTTACCCCTTGATTGTCGTAGGATTCTGATTATTTGGAATACTGTTATTGATGATCTGAAGCATTGCTTTTGCATATATATGGTTAAGTCCACTGATGTTTTGTGACATGATAATCTGCATATGAACTTAGCATGACCAAATGATATTCCACTCCGAACCTGACTATGACCAATGCATGCATTTCTATTCCCTATAGTTCATTCTGCACTCTCGTTATTCAAAATAACTATAATGGGTGATTTCGAATCAGTTAGCTATGTGTCCATATTGCAGGAGTTAGTAAAGCTCATTTCTTTCAACGCTGTGCAGAGCATGAGTTTGATCCCTGTAATACATCATCAAATTGAACTTTGAATTTCTGATTATATATTTTGCTCTGAGTCCAACATCATCATTAGAAATTTATTTTTGTGCTCGAATCAGTTTTGCGATTTCTGTACCTCTTATTTCGTGAAGTATTCTAGCTCTCAAGCTCTGTTGAAGGAAGTACTGCCAGTATGGAATCAAGCTTTATCTAAGGTTTTCGATCAGAATTGGAAAGCATATATGATCCAATAACGAAAAGACCAAAATGTTTTGTTTATGTTGATGGGTGAGTCTTTAGAATTGGCACCCAGTTAGAATATTTCTGAAATTTCCTTTCTTTTTTTATCTTAGAAGTCGATTGATTCGTTTTTCTTTTGCACAGAAGCCATATCCTCTTGATCATCTTCATTCAGAAAATCCAAGATTTTAGAGAGCCATTTTTGCTACCTGCAGTTGCTGCATATTCTCTGTGTTAGGTTCTTCTGTATAGGTTTTTGATTATTATCAACCATCTTCAGACCTGCTATTTTTCGGTTTTGACTTGCCGTGCTGCATAGAAATCATAGTATCTCGCTTACTTAAAATTTGAAATCAGAGCTTGACAAAACGATTTGCCCATGAAGTTTCTTTCTTTTCCAGATCCTCTTGCATAGTCCTTGGTTGGTTTCAGCCTTTCAAAATTAGAAGACGTGCATCATTTTCATGGAATCATTGAGAATCGCATGTTTGATAGAAATGAAATTTATCTGACTTCATGACTCATTGTCCTTAAATGTCTTTCAAGAAAGATATCTTATTTCAGTCATTGTTACTTTTCCATATTTTTTCAACAAATTAAAAATATTATTTCAACCAGCTCAAGGAGTGGGGCCCAATCACACTTTAACCTTGTGAACCTATGCACGTTAAAAACAAAAAAAAAAAGAAAATCAACAAATTAAAATGGAAAACATATATATTACGTTCCTACACCTATGATGCATTCCCGCTTGAGTTCGAAACGGAGTGTATAATTTGATTGCTTGTTCTAAACGTATGCGACTTATGATCATAAAAGAAAAGGTAATCCTAAGATGTGAAAGGAAAAACAAATGGATTAGTATGATTTGACCTTTGTTTGCAATTGTGAAGTTGAATGAAGGAGCGCATTAACTTGAACTGATTTAGTGGTGTTTTCTATTAAGAAACAAACTTTATTTGTCGAATATTTCTGGGGCCATCAAAAGTTGTCAATGTTGTTTATGGATTTCTTTTTTTCTCAAGAAGGAAATATGATATCCTTTGCACTTCCTTGTTACTCGGATATGCGTATGATCTAAGCAACTTTTTGTGCTCCTAACCTCTTTATTCGAGTTTCCACTGTACTTGAGTTTGTGAGAAAGCACCCCGTGTGTACCGTATTTCCGGCGGTTGGCTTGATCCACCGACCGTCGCTTTCGCACCTACAAATTGGTGAACCCGACGTGAAAAAACGGCCTTGCAGCTCAGGTATAAATTTTTAAATTTTGCTTGCATGTGCATACATTATATCGACAGGTTGAATTGCAGAAGCTTCTTCATCCGTGGGAGTTGTGGCTGTGTCATTGGAACCTTGCACTCTTCTAGGTGTTGAGGGTTGTTTCCTAGGGAGCTGAGCGCCTCCACGAACAGTGGCAAGTAACTATCCTCATCTCGTCGCCCCCCTCTCATCGACATTAGAAGCAGGAACATTTGCACATTCATCTATTAGCAATTGATGTATTAGATTTTGATCCTATTAAAAAAATTGTATAAATTTTCACAGTCACTTTTTGAGCCTCTTCTTCGATTCAGATTGCAAGTATTGATCTATCCTCTAATACTTCTTGTTTCTCAAATATCAATGGGTAAAAAGAAACGAGTTAATTCAAACACACATAAAACAAACTCTACTATGGAGGGCTTAATTAAGAATGCAAATTTGGGACTTGATGTGCAAGTCAAAGATTTAGAGGATAAGCTAAACTCATCAAATCAAGCAAAATTTAAAGAAGTATTTTTGTTAATTGACAAGTTAAGTGAGTTTTCAAATTCAAATAGTGTGATGTGTGGAATTTTACAAGATATTGTTAAAAAATTAAAGAGCCAAATAGATGATTTGACCAAACAAGTCAATGAACTCCCCAAATGCAAGTGTAAACATGAGCATGAAATGCAAAGTTTATCTCCAAAGTTGCCTAATGAAAGCCATATCAATGAGTATAGGAGATTCACCTATAGGGCTAAGAATAGAAAAGTATATCCCTTAAGATGCTTTTGGTGTGACCAACTAGGTCATATGTACGAGGATTGTGTTGCTTATAATAATGCATGTCAAATTCACTTAGTCATTACACAGGACCTTAAGATATGTGATTATCAAACACAATTATCTTTGAGATTAAACTTAGGTAGAGGGGGGATGATAGACTATTTTGATCAAACAAAATTGAGTCCTAAAACCAAACTTCAAAAACAATGGAAACCTAAGTATCATAATGAGAAAAGTAATGTATGTCAATTACATTCTATGAACACCAAGATTGTGACTAAATGTGAATACTTGGATAATGATCAAACCTTTTTTAAATCTAAATCTATGAGTAACATTGATATTCAAACTACATCTAAGGATCAAGATACATTGAAAAAGATTAAGAAAGACAAAGATGTAAGGATAAAAGATGATGAAAATGAACAATCAATTGATGGAAATCAAGACATACATGAGGTTAAAACAGAACCTAAAGTCATAGAAAATGATAATAAATGTGACAAAAATAAAAATGATGAAAGAATAGTACAAACATATGAAAATCTTCAAATACAATTAGAACATGATAAGAATATGGAAAAATGGATACAAGAAGCCATATGGAAGATTGAAAACAATACCAAAAACTCATCTAAAGTTAAGAAAAAGGAGAAGAATTTTAGAGAATAGTTTTATTGTGATGGAATTGTTTATTCAAGATAAAACTTTTTCAATTTTTGTTATTGCTTGCTGTATATATGCCAGTTTTCCTAAAGAAGATGAACATATACCTAAATTATTTTGTTTTATGAAGTTTTTATGTTTGGAAAAGCTAGTTAAAAGCTTATGATAAAGTTTTACATTATGCTTTGATGAACTTATGATTTTCTTTCTTTCACAACTAGGAAGAAATCTATTATGATGAACAATTATGAAGAATATTATTATAATGAAATGATGAATATTTTGATCAAAATGATTTTGTTTACAACAAATATGATGGTTATATTAGACTATGAACATTATGATTTTTTCTGAAATTTATGGACATTGTTTCAAAAGTTGAAAAAGCTAATGTGAAATTTATGAAGTTATTTATGAATTATACCCACTATGACTTCTTATGATGAAATTTGTGACATGATGAAGATGAATCTGATAGAATATATGCATTTATATTTGCAAGATAAATGATAATGAAGATTACTTGTTTTGTAGCTTCTACTTTATGAGTGGTTACAGGTTTTGAAGATGAATTGATCAAAGCAATTGAAGATTTTATGCCAAAAGTTTTGATGAACTTAAAGAGAACTGAAGATGGAGTCAATATAGATCAGGTGAAAAAGTTATAAACCTGATTTATGTTTTAATTTATTATGAAAGTTCATGCATTATCATAATTAGATATGTACATTCTTCAGATAGGTTAAGAAACTTCTTTAAATAATTATGAAAAGTAGAATTTACACTGAAGTAGGAACGTGCTTGAAGAGAAGATAGGGATTAGAGACCTATGGCTATCATATGAATAGTTGACAAAACCCTTAACTTGCAACTCCTAGTAGAAGTAGGCTTGTTTTATATAGGTAAGCTTCCTTAAATCTGACCCATTTTACTAAAGAGATCCTAGTTCCTGCTTTAGCTTACCTCTAGATCCTTTGCTCTGATTATGGGTTAAGCCTTTCCCCTTCATCAAAAAAGTTGCGAAGAAAAATTGAAAGCACTACATTAATGGTTGCTGCATATGAAAAGAGAAAAAAAAAATCATGACAAAAAAGAAAAATTATGATGAAAAAAAAAAGATGAAAGAAAAATCAAATCATTTTAATGAATTAGTTGTGATCTTGAAATCACTTCTGAATTGAAAAATGGGCTATATAAGGCGGATGTATGCTAGAGGGGAGTTAGTTTTTTGTATCTTAATAGCAAGTGGCTAGGAGATGAGGATAGGAAACTTATATAACATATGCTTTACTTATGAAGAGAGTTAATAGAAGAGTTAGTACGAACACTATTTGAATGACTTCTATAGTTTCTTTCTAAAACCTGTTTTTCGAACTCATGCATTGAACGAAAAGGTTGAAATTCAAGCTTACATAATTTTATAAGTTTTCTTTGCTATCAGAAGATGTACTAATGATAGAAGCATTCTTTTTTAGACTATTTGCATTTGAGTTATGAATAATTTTCAAAAGAATTTGATACTGCTTCCTATTGAACTTCAGGTTTGCCCATCGAGGGCGATGTCCAGGTTTGGTGGGGGTGGATGTCCGAGAGATTTACTCTCCTCACTTGAAGATTCGATCAAAGTCAAAAGGATCATAAAAGACGAAGGAAACAATTAAGCTCTAATACATAAGATGACACAAAGATTCCACGAGATTTTACGTTATATAATCTAAGGGCCAATTTCATTATTGTGTAAGATCATGAATTTTACATGTGCTCGATTATGCAAAGTAAGAGTTTGAGGATAATCATACTCTTCATATTTTCCATACAATATGGAACACAAAAGTCATGTGCAACAAAACCATAGCGATGGCTTGATAAAGCCAAGTGGATGGCAGTCGCTAAGGAGAAAACGATCAACACACATCAATTCAAAAGGAAAAGATTAGAGTGGTGGCAAACATGCAAAGAGGAGGGCATGCATGAAAACTTCAGAGGTGGCTAGAGGTCAAGGGGTGCGCATGATCATGCACAAATGAGGACTTGAGTTGCGCATGCAGGGAACGGCGAAGAACTCTGTTGATCGAGAGAAAGAGAGGAGTGATGTGGCTTATAAAAGGGAAAATTATTGTTGGAAAGAGCTCTCGCTCGTTTTTTTTACGCAATCAGAGGGAGCCAATTCATTGTTTCTTATTGGGCAGATTTCTACGAGATAATTTTTGGCAATTCACGGTTGTGAGTCGGAGATATCTGAGGTGAGCTTGACAACATATGGAGAATAGCTCATGCAGAGGGGAAGGTAACCGCTAGCGTGCACGTATCTGAGAGGAGGGGCTTGGCAGCTGGAGAAGCTCTCTCGGACTAGGACATATATGCAGAGGACGCGCACATCTGAGGAGGAGGGAAGACCACAATCATGTTTTCTTTTGATAGCGGGTGCCAATTTCACGATCTTTAATGGCCATAATCGTCAGAGAACTACAAGCATCTATTACAACCTGCACTAGTGTTTGATTCAGAGGTAAATTATGGTGAATCTTATGCTAGAGGAGGACAACAATGGGCGCTAGGCAGAGAAAAAAAATGAGTTTGATCTGAAGCGTGGAGAGGGAAAACGCGGAGGCCAATACATGCATAATTACTGTGGGCAAGTAATTCAGAGACGGGGTAAGGAGGATACTCTTAGAGTGAAGAGCGTTGTTGATCAGTGATCACCTCCAGAGCACTGATGATCAGAGAGCCAGATGATTTGATTGTTGTGCGCATATTGTTTGCATTTCGGATCGTCTGTTTCACTCCACATGACAGATGACTTCATTAGTCAGCTGAACTGAAGCAAAGAATATCGCAAACAAACTTACGGTGATAGACAGCTACATCTGCGATTATCATCAATATGAAGAATTTTTTCCCCTTGATTGTCGTAAGATTCTGATTATTTGGAATACTGTTATTGATGATCTGAAGCATTGCTTTTTGCATATATATGGTTAAGTCCACTGATGTTTTGTGACATGATAATCTGCATATGAACTTAGCATGACCAAATGATATTCCACTCCGAACCTGACTATGACCAATGCACGCATTTCTATTCCCTATAGTTCATTCTGCACTCTCGTTATTCAAAATCACTATAATGGGTGATTTCAAATCAGTTAGCTATGTGTCCATATTGGAGGAGTTAGTAAAGCTCATTTCTTTCAACGCTGTACAAAGCATGAGTTTGATCCCTGTAATACATCATCAAACTGAACTTTGAATTTTTGATTATATATTTTGCTGTGAGTCCAACATCATCATTAGAAATTTATTTTTGTGCTCGAATCAGTTTTGCGATTTCTGTACCTCTTATTTCGTGAAGTATTCTAGCTCTCAGGCTCTGTTGAAGGAAGTACTGCCAGTATGGAATCAAGCTTTATGTAAGGTTTTCGATCAGACATTATTGGAAAGCATATATGATCCAATAACGAAAAGACCAAAATGTTTTGTTTATGTTGATGGGTGAGTCTTTAGAATTGGCACCCAGTTAGAATATTTCTGAAATTTCCTTTCTTTTTTTATCTTAGAAGTCGATTGATTCGTTTTTTTTTGCATAGAAGCCATATCCTCTTGATCATCTTCATTCAGAAAATCCAAGATTTTAGAGAGCCATTTTCGCTACCTACAGTTGCTGCATATTGTCTGTGTTAGGTTCTTCTGTATAGGTTTTTGATTATTATCAACCATCTTCAGACCTGCTATTTTTCGGTTTTGACTTGCCGTGCTGCATAGAAATCATAGTATCTCGCTTACTTAAAATCTGAAATCAGATCTTAACAAAATGATTTGCCCATGAAGTTTCTTTCTTTTCGAGATCCTCTTGCATAGTCCTTGGTTGGTTTCAGCCTTTCAAAATTAGAAGACGTGCATCATTTTCATGGAATCATTGAGAATCCCATGTTTGATAGAAATGAAATTTATCTGACTTCGTGACTCATTGTACTTAAATGTCTTTCAAGAAAGATATCTTATTTCAGTCATTGTTACTTTTCCATATTTTTTCAACAAATTAAAAATATTATTTCAACCAGCTCAAGGAGTGGGGCCCAATCACACTTTAACCTTGTGAACCTATGCACGTTAAAAACAAAAAAAAAGAAAATCAAAATATTAAAATGGAAAACATATATATTACGTTCCTACACCTATGATGCATTCCCGCTTGAGTTCGAAACGGAGTGTATAATTTGATTGCTTGTTCTAAATGTATGCGACTTATGATCATAAAAGAAAAGGTAATCCTAAGATGTGAAAGGAAAAATAAATGGATTAGTATGATTTGACCTTTGTTTGCAATTGTGAACTTGAATGAAGGAGCGCATTAACTTGAACTGATTTAGTGGTGTTTTCTATTAAGAAACAAACCTTATTTGTCGAATATTTCTGGGACCATCAAAAGTTGTCAATGTTGTTTATGGAAATTTTTTTTTTCTCAAGAAGGAAATATGATATCCTTTGCACTTCCTTGTTACTCGGATATGCGTATGATCCAAGCAACTTTTTGTGCTCCTAACCTCTTTATTCGAGTTTCCACTGTACTTGAGTTTGTGAGAAAGCACCCCATGTGTGCCGTATTTCCGGCGGTTGGCTTGATCCACCGACCGTCGCTTTCGTGCCTACAGCGCCGTCGGCTGGCTGCAGGAGGGTGGGAAAGAGATTGATTAAATAAAAAAGAAAAAAGAAAGAACAATAACAAAAATAAATAATAAAAAAAACTATGCTCAATACTCTCTCTCTCTCTCTCTCTCTCTCTCTCTCTCTCTCTCTCTCTCTCTCTCTCTCTCTCTCTCTCTCTCTCTCTCTCTCTCTCTCTCTCTCTCTCTCTCTCTCTCTCTCTCTGTGATGCGCGCAGCGCTGCTGCACTGCTGACAGAGAAGAGAGGGAAAAGAGGGAGAAAGAAGGAATAAAGAAACAGGAGAAGAAAAGGAAAAAAAAGAAAGAAAAAAAATAAAGAAAAGAAAAGCACTCCTCATCTCTGCGTCGTTAGAATTCTAAAGTTAAAAATTTGCTTTTATTTAAATGAATGACAAAAGCAAGAGAGATGGACTTCTCTCTCCTCCTGCCAGAGAACAGTCATGGAAATGTGTGCACAAATGACTATAGTCTAGAGCAAAGAAAAAATAGAGTACCTGAAAAATCACATGAGCTTGTGAATACGTACTCCCCTCTTTATATAGATGAGATTGGCCCACCATAGCCCACATTTTCCCTAAGATAACTGATCCATGCAGCCTACATTTACTCCTCTTTAACTCAACAACACTCAACTAAAAAAAAGGCATGGGAATTTCTCCATTTAATTTTCCAGAAATACACAACCTTTACAAAAGTAAATATTCTCTTGACCATCCATTTACAATTTAATAAATACAACCCTTCACTTTCTTTTTATTTATTTAATCACTTTTAGAATAAATACAACCCTATAGACTAAATTAAATTAAACCCATCAATAAATTTAATTGTATCCATAAACTTAGTGTTAAAAATGATAATTAATAATTAACATATTTACTTAACCATTTGTAATTAAAATATTTGCTAAGGTTCCATTTAAAATATTTTATTCTATTTATAAACTCATTTAGAGACTAAAACCTACTTAATTAATCTCTTTACCATAGGTTTACCCTTCAACTAACTTCAAACCATGATTTTTAACCCCAACTAACCCATAAACTAATCTTCTAACCTTCCATAACTCTCTAGATTTAAAAATTAACCCTTAATTAACCTTGAAATTAAGCTTGAATCCTATAAAACATGTTCAAAACCTACATTTAACCCTTAAATATCCTTGAATTAACTTTCAAAACTTAGATAAACCCTTAATTAACCCTTGATTTTTAAGCTATACCCACAACTTCATTAGGAAACACCTTGATAAATACTTCACATCTTGGTATTAATCATCAAACTTCTTGTCATGCGAAAGTTAAAATCAAACATTAGTCAAAATTATCATAATTTAACCAAACTTATTCCAATCAATTAATCTTTTAATTTTAGTAATATTTTAAGAGTAATAAATTCTTTCCGACATGATGACTGGTGGATCAATTCAATCGTCTCGCTAACGGCGCACACAGGGTGACTATGCAGAACAAGTATAATTTTCCTAAGGTCCATTGGGTAAAGCGATTCTATATCTTTCTACTATGTCTAAATAAGATGGTAAGATCAATTTCTCACTAACTACTTGATCTTTAATGATTTTTGTTACGTTTAAATCTTCCTGAGAATTTTCAATGTTTCTAGCTAGGGATGGTGGAAAAAGATCTTACTATTTTCAATACTAGGTGGAACAAATGAAATTCTTTAGACATAAAAGATGAAATGTAAATAGATTAATAATTTATTTCCTATACAAAGCTATAAGATATTGTTTTTAAAATGATATCCTATACAAACTAAACAATAGAATTTCAACTAAGAAAAATCTTTTCCACACTTTAAAACTTCAGTTCGTCTTCAACAGGGCTGCATTTCATCTGAAAAATCACATGATCAAAAATAACATTTCATTTCTTCAATCCGTCTTCAACAAAGGCCGCATATCATCTGAAAAATCACATGAGCATGATATCCTATACAAACGAAACAATATATTTTCAGCTAAGCAAACTCTTTTCCACACTTCAAAACTTCAGTTCCTCTTCAACAGGGCTG
This sequence comes from Ceratopteris richardii, assembly GCA_020310875.1. NCBI lineage: Eukaryota > Viridiplantae > Streptophyta > Polypodiopsida > Polypodiales > Pteridaceae > Ceratopteris > Ceratopteris richardii. Next base: position 68,222,583 of record CM035425.1, on the reverse strand, counting down.
CATTTCATGTGAAAAATCACATGATCAAAAATAACATTTCATTTCTTCAATCCGTCTTCAACAAAGGCCGCATATCATCTGAAAAATCACATGAGAAATATAAGTATGCTTTTATAAAACATTTAAAACTTAACATATTTAAAAAACTTAGTTTATTATAAGATAATTAACTTTTCTAAAACATATATATATAAGTACATACATTTATTTTAACATACATATTGCAATAAAATATTACTTTCATACATTACTTTGAGCATACATCAAAAAATTCATATATATATATATATATATATAGCTTCATACACTTATACATATTCATACATATTACATATGCTAACATACATCACACGCATACATACATACTAACATACATGCATGACATAACATACACTAACATAACGCATATGCATACATACACATGCATAAATGAACATGCATACATAACATGACATGCATACATACATGCATGAACATGCAAATATAAATTACATTAACATAACTCACATGCATACATGCACATGCATAAATGAACATGCATACATGAACATGCAAACATATAAATGAACATGCATTTAACTAACATGCATAAACTTTCATGCACTAACATACAAACATGATATGCAAACAAAATCATATGCATACATGCACATGCATAAATGAACATGCATACATACATGACATACACACATGCATAAATAACTTACACTAACACACATATGCATGAACATACATACACATGCATACATGCACATGCATAAATGAACATGCAAACATAACTACACTAACATACATATGCATGAACATACATCTGCATGAACATACATACACATGCATACATGCACATGCATACATGCACATGCATACATGCACATGCATACATGCACATGCATACATGCACATGCATACATGCACATGCATACATGCACATGCATACATGCACATGCATACATGCACATGCATACATGCACATGCATACATGCACATGCATACATGCACATGCATACATGCACATGCATACATACATGCATAAACATGCTAACATAACATACATATATATGAACATGCATGCACTACCTTGCACATATGCATACATGCACATGCACTAGTACACATGCATGAACATACATGCACAAACACTCAATATACAAACACTAATATCTAATATACATACATTAACTATGCATACATTTACTAACACCTAACATGCAATACCATATGCATGCACTAACATGCACATATATGAACATGCATGTACAAACACACATGCATGCATAACATAAATCAACATGCATGCATACATGACATATACATAACATCTAATATGCATACACTAATTGACATGCATTATACACTTCTAACATGTATTAACATCTAATTATCTAACATCTAATTTGCAATGTCATATCTAACTTTTACATACACTTCCTAATATCTAACATGCACTACCTAACATCTAACATGCACTACTTAACATCTAACATGCACTACCTAACATCAAACATGCACTACTTAACATCTAACATGCACAACTTAACATCTAACATGCACAACTTAACATCTAACATGCACTACCTAACATCATGCACAACTTAACATCTAACATGCACTACCTAACATCATGCACTACCTAACATCTAACATCTAACATGCACATATTAACTAACATGCCTAATATGCACTAACATGGGTACATGCACTAACATTTAACATGGGTACATGCACTCACTAAATCTAATGCATTTCTAATAAGTTTCTGTTAAGCTAGCAAGAAAGGTTTGAAGAAGCTTGGCTAATGGATAAGGAAAGGAAAGGATAAGTTAATGAATAAAGAGAACTTTAGATAAAATAATGGAATCTTTGAGAAAGATAAGGGAAAATGGCTCAATGAACCCTCCTTTTGGTAACCTGAAACTCATAAAAAAGGTTTAGGAATTCAAATCATATATATGAAATCAATTTAAAATAAACACACACATACGTCCTTCATACCCTCCATTTCATACATAATAAAATCATTAACCATTGCATATCATTCATATCAACCATTGCATATCATTCATCTCAACAAACATACTTAATGCACATGCTAATAATATTAAAATGTAATGATCCTAAGATAAAACTCTTTCACACATACATACACATACATACATAAATACATAAACATATATTAAAACATATACATAGAAAACATATACATATATTAAGACATATATATATTCACATAAAAATATACATTCTCACACATACATAAATAAATACATATACATTCACACATATATATAAATAAACATAAACATTTATAAATAATATTTATTTCATATATTTTTTAATATATAATTAATAGATAATATTTATATTAATTATTAAAATAAAACATATAAAATCTCATTATATAAACATAAAAAAGAAATAAGAATAAAACATCCACCTCCTCACTTCTCTGCAACGTAAAAGTAAAAAAAATTGCTTTCCATGAAATGAATGACAAAAGTAAGAGAGATGGACTTCTTTCTCCTCCTACCAGAGGACAGTCATAGAAATGAGTGCACAAATGACAATAGTCTAGAGCTTAAAGAAAATAGAGAACCTGAAAAATCACATGAGCTTGTGAATACGACTCCCCTCTTTATATAGATGAGAGTAGCCCACCATAGCCCACATTTTCCCTAAGATAATTGATCCATGCAACCTACATTTACTTCTCTTCAACTCAACATGTCTCAACAAGAATTTAAGCGTGGGAATTTTCTCCATTTGATTTTTCCAAAAATACACACAACCACTTAATTTAATTATTCACTTGGCCTTCCATTTAGATTTTAAAAAATACAACCCTTCAATTCCTTTTTATTTATTTAATCACTTTAGAATAAATGCAATCCTTTAGATTAAATTAAATTAAACCCATCAATTAATTTAAATGTATCCATAACCTTAGTGATAATAATGAAAATTAATAATTAGCATATTTAATTAATAATTTTTATTTGAAATATTTTGCTAAGGTTCCATTTATTATGTTTACCCTATTTATTAACTCATTTATAGACTAAAACCTACTTAATTAATCTCTTAACCATAGGTTTACCTTTCAACTAACTTCAAACCATGATTTTTAACCCCAACTAACTCATAAACTAATCTTCTAACCTTCCATAATCCCCTAGATTTATTAATTAATCCTTAATTAACCTTGAAATTAAGTTTGAATCCTACAAAACATGATCAAAACCTATATTTCACCCTTAAATACCCTTGCATTTTCTTTCAAAACTTAGATAAAGCCTTGATTAACCCTTAATTTTTCATCTATACCCATAATTATATTAAAAAATACCTAGATAAATACTTCCCATCTTGATATTAATCATCAAACTTCTTTTCCTGCAAAATTAAAATTCAAACATTAGTCAAAATTATCATAATTTAACCAAACTTATTCCAATCAATATATCTGTTAATTTTAGTAATATTTTAAGAGTAATAAATTCTTTCCGACATCCGTCCCCACTAAACCTGCACATCGTCTCGATGGGCCAACCTGCAGATTCAAGTGGAACATATCAAATTCTTTTGAAAATAAGATTTAAATTTTTCAAAATTTTATTTTATCATGCATTCATACTTTGTGCAATTAAAAAGATTAGCACAAATCTTCGAAAAAAAACTAAGTACATATAAGTCATATAAATATCATGTTATATTTCTGAATCCACATTTAAACAAGCATTTATAGGAATAAATCATAAGTGTCATAGTCCTTCTGTTCATGTAACTTGCTTGGAATAAATAACTTATCCTCCATAACAGCATATACCAAAACTTTTTTCATCAGATAATAGAATTATATGCCTCCTACTTTTATTTCCTATGGTCTGACTCTCCATTCATTTCCTTTTTTCATATCATTTTTCTCTTGCTTTATTACTTCATCCCAACTCCGCTCTTTATTTATTTTTTTAACAAATCGGCCTATACCGAAATTGGGTGCGACTCCTGGACTTGTCCACCCGGCCAAGTTTATTCCACGTGTCTGCCAACCCGGCATAGCACACGACAAAACTATGTCAGCCCTACATGAAATCGACGTCATCTCGTGACTCTCATCGCCCTACCAGAGTAATTCCACCAGCCTACCGACCCATGCAGGCACATAACAACATAAAGGTTAGGCCTATGATGAAACTAGCGTCAGTTCGTGGCCTTGATCACCCGACCAAGGTTGTTCCACCCGCCTACTAGCCCAACATAGCACACCAACTACAAACACATACATATATGCTAATTGGGTATGAAGTTTTATTATTTTAATTCATTTAGAGGTAAGATCTCATAAGGAATAAATAGCAAGATATAAAAATCCCACTAACTAATGGATAAAATTTTCAGCATATACATGTATTCATAATAAGGCTACCATTTCTTCCACAAGCTTCCAATTCCAAAATTTCTATTTAACTAACTGATTCAGTTCATATAAATACAAGTTTCTCATGCTTCAATCATAAATATATCAGATATTTAACATCTTAAATTCTACTTGATTTTTTTAAATAAATTTGAACATATCCTTTTAACTCAATCAGTAATGCCATGCATATAATCAAACAAATCTTTTATTAAAAATTTTTCACCTGATTGTTTTTATTCATCCTTTACGTCGCCTGTCATCCATATATTTCTTCGATTGCCTGGACTTTAAGTTTCATCTTCTATCTTAAATCAACAAATTTTATTAAAAACTCTTCAATAAAATTCATGTTGATAATCATAAACTTCAAACTACAAGTTAAGTAGCTTTCATCACTCATCATTTTTCATCAAACTTATCATCACATCATCATTATATTTTGCCATTATAATACTGGTAAAAGAAAATCATATTATTAGTCATATTTATAATCATAGATGTTTTATAATCATCATAATTTTGGTATAAAAAACTCATAGTATATTTATCATGGAAAATTCTTATAAAGAAAAAATCATAAAAAAACGTCAAATAGTTTCATTGAAAATAAGAATTTCATATCTTCATAAAGAAAGCGCAAGCAATTAACACATATTTCTTTTGAAAGCAAATATTTTTCATTAACTGTTAAAATCGTTTTCAATCATAGAAAATTATACAGGAGAATTTTCATCAAACATCAAGCATCAATATTTCATATTTTGCATCATAAATTTAGTAAACAAAAAGCTCATAAAAAATTCATAGATATAAAAAACCATAAGAAAATTATTCTATCAATTTCTTTTCCCCCTTATTCATAAGTTTAGAAGAGTTTTTAGTATTTTGCACAATGTTCAGAGTAGCCTCTTGTACCCATTTCCCAATATCTTTGTCATTATCAATTTTGGTATGAATATTTTTATCATTAGATTGAAATTTGAATTCATCAAATGTATCATGATCACAACCATTCTCATTCTTTAAGATTTTAATTTTATCATTCACAATATATATGTCTTCTCTTTCATCAACTTTTATTGATTTTTGAACTTCATTTTTATGAATCTTTATATTTGCATATTTATCTTTATCAATCCTTTTCAATGTATTTTGACCATCTTTTTTAGCAAGAGATTTAGTTTCATCCTCAGTGATACTTAAAATTTTTGGTTTTAGAAGATTTTGCTCATTGTTCATAGATTTTAATGCACTCTTTGTTTTCTCATTATAGCTCTTAGTCTCCACTGTTTTTGAATGTTGTTACATATTTTAGGTCTAAATTTAGTTTGGGTAAAGTATTCTCTCGTCCCTCCTCTACCTAAGTTTAAATGCAAAGGTAGTTGGGTTTGGAAGTCACAAATCTTAAGATCATGTGTAATGACTAAATGTAATTTGCATGCATCATCATAAGAAAGACAATTATCATACGCATGACCTAACTGATTACACCAAAAGCATCTTGTTGGATGTTTCATTCTTCTATGCATAGTTGTATGGGTGGATCTCCTATGCTCAAATATATGATCTCTGTTATGTTTTTTTGTAGATAGGCTTAGAGTTTCATGTTCATGCTTGCATTTACATCTAGGTAGTTCATTTACTTGTTTGGTCAATTTATCAATTTGGTTCTTTAAATTTGAAACAACTTCTTTTAAAATACCACACATCACATGACTTGAATTGGAAAACTCACTAAGTTTATCAAGTAATATAAATATTTCTTCAAATTTAGCTCGATTTAATGACTTTAGATTATCCCCTAGTTCTTTGAATTCAAATTCAAAATCGAGAATCTTATTCTTAATTAAGTCTTCCATAATAGAGTTCTTATCATTTGTATTTAATTTAACTATCTTCTTCTTACCCATTGAAAATCAATAAAATAAGTCTCAAAAAATAGATCAATACCTGAAAGATGGTTCGAAGAAGAGGCTCAATATGAATGTGTGTGTAAACTTTATACAATTTGAGTTGCTTTAATTCTAATACATCAAAATCTATTGAATGAATGTGCAAACGTCTCCACTTCATATGTCAATGAGAGGGTGGCTAGATGAAGCTAATCTACTTGCCTATTCCCGTGGAGGCGCTCAGAGCATAAGCTCAGCCCTCAACATCCAAGGATTTACAAGGTTTGTAAATTCTGCCTCTGCAAGATGACCACCTCAAGCTGCTGCAACCACGTAACCTAAACCAATCTATTGCATATGCAAGAAAAGGAAAAGTGTTTATATCTGTCCTGCTCTACCGTTGTTCACGTAAGGTTCAAATGTGGGAGCGATTCGTGACGACTGTTGGAGCAATTCAATCCTCTCGCTAACGATGCACACAAGGTGACTATGCAGAACAAGTATATATATATTTTTTTCTAAGGTCTGTAGGGCAAAGCGTTTCTATATCTTTCAACTGCGTCTAAATAGGATGGTAAGATTAATTCCTCACTAACTACTTTATCTTTAATGATTTCTGTTATGTTTAACTAGGAAATAGTATATCAAATATAGATGGAGGTAAAAAACGTATTACTAGATGAATCTTCTTTAGACATAAAAAATGAAATGTAAATAATTGATTTCCTATACAAAGCTATATGATATTGTTTTTTAAATGATATCCTATACAAACTAAACAATAGAATTTCAACTAAGCAAATTCTTTTCCACACTTCAAAACTTCAGTTTGTCTTCAACAAGGCTGCATATCATCTGAAAAATCACATGATCAAAAATAACATTTCATTTCTTCAATCCGTCTTCAACAAAGGCCGCATATCATCTGAAAAATCACATGAAAAATATCCTATACAAACTAAACAATAGAATGTCAGCTAAGTAAATTCTTTTCACACTTCAAATATTCAGTTCGTCTTCATCAGGGATGCATTTCATCTGAAAAATCACATGATCAAAAATAGCATTTCATTTCTTCAATCCGTCTTCAACAAAAGCCGCATATCATCTAAAAAATCACATGAAAAATATCCTATACAAACTAAACAATAGAATCTCAGCTAACTAAATTCTTTTCACACTTCAAATCTTCAGTTCGTCTTCAGCAGTGCTGCATTTCATCTGAAAAATCACATGATAAAAATAACATTTCATTTCTTCAAACCGTCTTCAACAAAATCCGCATATCATTTGAAAAATCACATGAGAAATATAAGTATATTTTTTATAAAAGATTAAACACTCTTTTAAATCTTAACATATTTAAAAAAACTTAGTTTAATATAATATAATTAACTTTTCCAAAACACATATATATAAGTACATATTGCAATAAAATATTTCATTCATACATTACTTTAAGCATACATCTAATAATTCATATATATACATAGCTTCATACACTTAATACATATTCATACATATTACATATGTTAATATACATCACATGCATACATGCATACTAACATACATGCATGACATAACATAAATTAACATAAATGAACATGCATACATAACATGCATTATCATAACTCACATGCATACATGCACATGTATAAATGAACATGCATACATAACATCACATGCAAACAAACATGCATGAACATAAATGAACATGCTTACATGCACATGCATAAATGAACATGCATACATACATACATGCACTAACATACAACATGATATGCAAATAAAATCATATGCATACATGCACATGCATAAATGAACATGCATACATAGCTACACTAACATACATACATACCTTTCCTATCATGATCTTACATGTACTAGCATACATATATGATCATGCATGCACTAACATACACATATATGAACATGCATGCACTAACATACACACATGCATACATAACTTATATATATATGAACATGCATGCACTACCTTACACACATGCATACATGCACATGCATAAATGAACATGCACTCATACATGACATGCATAAACATGCAAACATAACATACATGCATGACATAAAATGCATACATGAACATGCACTACCTATCATCTAACATCTAACATGCACTACTTAACATCAAATATGCATTAACATTCCTAACTTCTAACATCTAACATGCATCACTTAACATTTAATATGCATTACCTTAACTAACATGCCTTATATGCACTAACATGGCTAACATTTACTAACATGGGTACAACATTTACTAAATTCAATGCATTTATAATAAGTTTCTATCAAGCTAAGGGTTGAAGAAGCTTGGATAAAGGGTAAGAAAAGAAAAGGATAAGTGAATGGATAAGGAGAAGTTTAGATAAAATAAAGAAATCTTTGAGAAAGGTAAGGTTTAATGGCTAAATGGACCCTCCTTTTGGTAACCTGAAACTCATAAAAAAGGTTTAAGAATTTAAATCATATATATGAAATCAATTTAGATAAATAAACACACATATACATCCTTCATACCCTCCATAAAATCATTAATCATTGCATATCATTGATTTCAACAAACATACTCAATGCATATACATGTCATAATAACATTGAAATGAAATGATCCTAAGATAAAACACTTTCACACATACATACATAAATACATATACTTATATTAAAACAAATACATATATTAAAACATAGACATATATTAAGACATATATATTCACATACATGTATAAATACGTATACATACATAAATATTTATTCATAAATAAATAAATCATTTTATTCATACTAAATATTCATAAATTATATATATATATATAATAAATATTATTTATATAAATATATGAAAAATAAACATATAAGTAATACTAGAACTTAGTATATATAAAGGTAATATAAATAATAAAGAAGAGAAAATCTTAATCAAAAATAAAATAAGAAAATAAAAAATTCCCCAAAAAACCCTTCTCTCTCTCTCTCTCTCTCTCTCTCTCTCTCTCTCTCTCTCTCTCTCTCTCTCTCTCTCTCTCTCTCTCTCTCTCTCTCTCTCTCTCTCTCTCTCTCTCTCTCTCTCTCTCTCTCTCTCTCTCTCTCTCTCTCTCTCTCTCTCTCTCTCTCTCTCTCTCTCTCTCTCTCTCTCTCTCTCTCTCTCTCTCTCTCTCTCTCTCTCTCTCTCTCTCTCTCTCTCTCTCTCTCTCTCTCTCTCTCTCTCTCTCTCTCTCTCTCTCCTACAGCCGCTGCACCGTCGGGTGGCTGGAGGAGGGTGGGAAAGAGATTGATTAAATAAAAAAGAAAAAAGAAAGAACATAACAAAAATAAATAATAAAAAAAAACTATGCTCAATACTCTCTCTCTCACTCACTCTCTCTCTCTCTCTGCTGCGCTGCCGACAGAGAAGAGAGGGAAGAGAGGGAAGAGAGGGAGAAAGAAGGAATAAAGAAACAGGAGAAGAAAAGGAAAAAAAAAAAAGAAAGGAAAAGAAATAAAGAAAAGAAAAACACTCCTTATCTCTGCGTCGTTAGAATTCTAAAGTAAAAAAATTTTCTTTAATTTAAATGAATGAAAAAAGCAAGAGAGATGGACTTCTCTCTCCTCCTGCCAGTGAACAGTCAAGGAAATGTGTGCACAAATGACTATAGTCTAGAGCAAAGAAAAAATAGAGTACCTGAAAAATCACATGAGCTTGTGAATACGTACTCCCCTCTTTATATAGATGAGAGTAGCCCACCATAGCCCACATTTTCCCTAAGATAACTGATCCATGCAACCTACATTTACTCCTCTTTAACTCAACAACACTCAACTTAAAAAAAGGCGCGGAAATTTCTCCATTTAATTTTCCAGAAATACACAACCTTTACAAAAATAAATATTCTCTTGACCATCCATTTCGAATTCAGTAAATACAACCCTTCAATTCCTTTTTATTTATTTAATCACTTTAAGAATAAATACAACCCTTTAGACTAAATTAAATTAAACCCATCAATAAATTTAATTGTATCCAAAACCTTAGTGTTAAAAAATGACAATTAATAATTAACATATTTACTTAACCATTTGTAATTAAAATATTTGCTAAGGTTTCATTTAAAATATTTTATTCTATTTATAAACTCATTTAGAGACTAAAACCTACTTAATTAATCTATTAACCATAGGTTTACCCTTCAACTAACTTCAAACCATGTTTTTTAACCCCAACTAACCCATAAACTAATCTTCTAAGCTTCCATAACCCTCTAGATTCAAAAATTAACCCTTAATTAACCTTGAAATTAAGATTGAACCCTATAAAACATGTTCAAAACCTACATTTAACCCTTAAATACCCTTGAATTAACTTTCAAAACTTAGATAAACCCTTAATTAATCCTTGATTTTTAAGCTATACCCACAACTTCATTACAAAACACCTTGATAAATACTTCACATCTTGGTATTAATCATCAAACTTCTTGTCCTGCAAAAATTAAAATCAAACATTAGTCAAAATTATCATAATCTAACCAAACTTATTCCAATCAATTAATCTTTTAATTTTAGTAATATTTTAAGAGTAATAAATTCTTTCCGACAACGGGTAGTTGGTACCATCCAACTTATCCTCAACAGCCAATACGGAATACATCACTGCTTTCAGCCATAGTCGGTTACTAAAATACCTTGATGCAGAAAATTGATTGTATCTCAAAAAGTTGAATAGAACTACCTAGACAACTTCTGCTAGACCTATAGCAGACTTCGAGGCGCTTATACTGGCGAGTAGAAACTAGTATATACCTTTGGCATAAAAAGACAAAATAGCCTACACAAGCACTATGATAGTGTGTTCGGAGGTCGAAACGAGCTTAGATCGTGATTTCGGCACCACATAGCGAAGCTGTTTTGATCTTGAAAACACATTGAGTATGCTCACCAAAATTTGTGCGATTCTAAGACTGCACCAGAGGAGTGTCAATGGTGCCCTAGATGAAGCGACAACCTGCTCTAATACCTATTGTTGGAGTTAGACATCTGTGGAATCACGCGAACAGCACAAGAAAGAAGAAGAAGCTTGGAGCACAACACACAATACTGAATGTATTACTAGAGAATGTACAAAGATAAGTAGCCCATTAGGGCAATAGGCATATATACAAGCCGGGGGAAAAAAACCTCCTAAAGAGGGAAAAAAGTGCCCTGATGGTTCGAGAGTGTTCACACACATCATTAACTAAATATATCAACAAATCATTGAAGAAGGACTTAAGTACCTTGGGTAACGATATCTCTCTTCATTCTCTACTTTGCATGTAGGGAACTATAAGCAACAAACTCGTTAAAATTCTACATGACGATGGTAGTTCACATGACTTCATTTCACATTTATTAGTACAAGAACTTAAATTAAGAACATTTCCTTCTTTGTTTAAAGTAAAAGCTATATTTCAAGGTAATCATTATAATGTAACATGAGAAGTGCAAGATGTTACGATTAGCATAGGCCCATATATTGATTCACGAACATTTTTAATTGCACCTTTGCAATCTTACGATGTTATACTAGGTATGCCTTTTTGTCATCATTATAACCCACCGATTGACTACCATACACATACCTTTAATTTTGAATTTAAAGGTTAAATCATTACTTTGTCTGCATGGCATGATTTCCAACCATTTCTGTTGATTACTCATACCCAAATAAAATGTGCATTTAGGAAGGGATTCAATTCATGCATTGTTTTTGTCAATGTCATCAATGATTATAATCATACACTTCTTGATGCACATAAACCTTTCATGACTACTTATAAGGATTGTTTTATGTCTGAGTATCCCTCTAAACTACCACCCTCTCAAGGATCCTTTGACCATAGCATAGATTTAGTCCCTGGTAGTTCTCCTCCTCATAAAGCACCTTATATACATGGCCCACTACACCAGAAGGAAATATAAAACCAAGTAAAAGACCTACTACAGAAAGGACTTATAAGGCCTAGTTCTTCCCCATTTGGAGCACCAGTTCTCTTAGTAGAGAAGAAGAATAAAACTTATCGAATGTGCATTGATTATAGATCCCTTAACAATATCACAATAAAGAATAGATACCCCATTCCTCGAATAGATGATCTTTTAATTAATTTACAAGGAGCTCGTGTCTTTAGTAAAATTGATCTAAAATCAGGATAGCATCAGCTTCATATGATGCAAAGTGATATTTTTAAGACTACCTTTAGAACTCAAACAAGTCATTATGAATTTATGGTAATGCCCTTTGGACTTACTAATGCCCCTGCTATATTTGCATGAATGATGAATAACCTTTTTCTTGATTTACAAGCTTTTGTTCTTGTATTTTTTGATGATATACTTGTTTACAGTAAGAATGATAGTGAGCATGAGAAGCATCTTAAATTTTCATTTACTATGAGAGAACACACTCTACGCTAATCCTGAAAAGAGTTACTTTTTTCAATGTAAGCTAGAATATCTAGGACATATTATTTCAAGTGAATGTGTGCATGTGGATCCAAAAAAGATTAAAGTTATAGTAGAATGGCCTACAACAGTTGATGCTCTTAGTCGATTTCCTTCACATTCTATTGTTTTGCATAATATTTCTGCCATCCAAATACATTCTTTTTAAGAAATGGTTTCCACTTATCCATCGGATTTGTATTTTTCACGTGCATGGCATGAATTCAACAATGGTGCATCTTTATCTAATGAAGATTATACATTTCATAATGGTTTTCTTTATTTTCAACATAGATTATGCATAACCCAAGCTTTTAAAGATTTTGTTATCAAAGAAATGCTTGAACCATCTTACAAGGGTCATAGAGGCATACAAAGCACCATTTCTGCCTGCAAAGATTTATTCTTTTGGCCACACATGGAAAAAGATATTGCACATTATGTTTCTCAATGCATTATATGTCAGCGTGTAAAACCACATAATGGTAAACCATTTGGATTGTTAATGCCACTACCCATTCCTAACGAACCATGGGAACAAATTTCTATGGATTTTATCACAGGTCTTCCCATCACTTCATCACATAATGATATGATTTGGACACTAGTTGATAGGTTTAGTAAGCTAGAATATCTAGGACATATTATTTCAAGTGAAGGTGTGCATGTGGATCCAAAAAAGATTAAAGTTATAGTAGAATGGCCTACACTAGTTGATGCTCTTAGTCGATTCCCTTCACATTCTGTTGTTTTGCATAATATTTCTGCCATCTAAATACATTCTTTTTAAGAAATGGTTTCCACTTATCCATCTGAATTGTATTTTTCACGTGCATGGCATGAATTCAACAATGGTGCATCTTTATCTAATGAAGATTATACATTTCATAATGGTTTTATTTATTTTCAACATAGATTATGCATAACCCAAGCTTTTAAAGATTTTGTCATCAAAGAAATGCTTGAACCATCTTACATGGGGCATAGAGGCATACAAAGCACCATTTCTACCTGCAAAGATTTATTCTTTTGGCCACACATGGAAAAAGATATTGCACATTATGTTTCTCAATGCATTGTATGTAAGCATGTAAAACAACATCATGGTAAACCATTTGGATTGTTAATGCCACTGCCCATTCCTAACGAACCATGGGAGCAAATTTCTATGGATTTTATCACAGGTCTTCCCATCACTTCATCACATAATGATATGATTTGGACACTAGTTGATAGGTTTAGTAAATATGCATATTTCATTCCATGTAGAAAAACTTTGTCTACACCTCAGGCTGCAAAATTATTCATTAAATGCATTTTTCCACATCATGGATTTCTTAAAGTAATGCTATCTGATCATGATGTTAGATTTTGTAATCATTTTTGGGTTGCCTTATTTCAAAATTTTGATACTAAAATATATTTTAGCTCTACATTTCATCCTGAAAGTAATGGACAAAGTGAGGCCACAAATAGTACTATTCTTGATTTATTACATTGTTATTCATTAGATAGTCCAACTAATTGGGATGAAAAGTTGCCATTGCTTCAATTTGCTTACAATAACACCACACACACCACTACTGGCCGTGAACCTTTTAAAATTGTTTATGGTAAAAAGCTTCCCACTCCCATGTCACTCACCCAAACCGACATTCCAATGCCTAATTCTATTGCTCAAGTTCAGGTTTCTATACTTCACGATGTTCACGAGCACGTTAGGAAAAGTTAAGAGCGATACACACGTAATATCAATACTAATGATTAGCCAAGGAATTCAAGGAAAATGATCTTGTATGGTTGCATATCATTAAAAGACATCTTAAAAATATTTTGCAGCATCCTAAAATTAAACTTGCACCATGCTATTATGGATCCCTTTGCATTATAGAAAACATTAATGATAATTCGTTTGGATTAGATATACCATCTCATTGGAATATACATAACTCTTTTCATATTAGTTTACTTAAACCATTTAAAGGAACTTTACCACCTACTCCACTTCTTGATGACCCTCCTTTGATTGAAGAAATTTTTGAAATCTTGGTTCCTGAGAAAATAATTGATCATGATGTCACTATTACACGCACAGGTACTCAAGACCATTGATATTTGGTTAAGTACAAAAATCACTCTATGAAGAATGTCAATGGATACATAAAACACAATTAGCACCTCATTATGACCACTTAATTTCTGCATATCATACACAAACACATTAATGTTATTCCTCCATGAACATTTCCATGCATGTTTCTTTTAATATGGAACATGCTTATTTTCATTCAGTGATGAAACATGTGACGGGCCATCCATCTTTATTTTATTTATCAACTAAGGTTAGTTGCTTTTTCAACTAAGGGGCATGTTATACATTATGGAATATGTTGAACAATGCATTGTTGGAGTGTTAATCTATTAATGTAATAATTTGTTTTGGTGTTTTCGATATAGCAGTTGAAGGTTTGAGGGCGTGAAAGCATGAAGGGCAGACATCAATAATCCGACTTTAGGGCGGATGTCAATAAATCCAATTTATAATTTAGTTTGTAAATCAATCTGCATAGAAGGTTCTATTGTTAGAAATAGTTAGAAAAATAGTGGTTAGATTAAGGGTCATTATAGATTGCAGTTTCTGATATTAAAAGAAAGGCTTTCTATGAAAGTCACCAACTTTTAGTTTCACGCATGTTTTTCAAAGCCGCTCTCATGTAACCACTCTTTTCGACATAATCAAAAATTCCTATAAATACATGCACTCTGTGGATTCTCAGAATAGAATGCATGGGGGGAGATTGCACCCAATACTGCGTTCAATCTCGTCTCTTGTTGTCTCTATTTTTCTGTGTGTTTTCTGCGTTCATAACCTCTGTGTGCATGTGAACAAGTTCCTGGTAACATCTTTATATGTCCAAGTGAACACATCTCTATAATCTCAAACTAAATCTATCAATTCCTATTCTTCTTCTATTGATATGTCCTTACCTATGTATGTGCATCTCTCTTCTTCTCCTTCCATGGTTACTATCACTTTTTTCGTCTATTCTTTGTTGTCATATGCTACTCCTTCTTGAGCTTCTCTTTTTGGCATTTGAATGACTATTTTTCTTTCTTCAATTTCATATCTTTTGAAATGTTTGGGCACTTCAAATGATTCTTGATGTTGTTTGACTTGAAATTTGGTTCTCTCATACTGTGATTTCCTTTCATATCTTTCTATGGCTAGGAATTTAGTATTTCCTTGGTCTACTTCCTTTCTTATTTCCTTTAAGAATTATTCTTTTGTGTCAAAGTCTGGTTCCATTTGAATGCTTTCATAGTCCTCACTCCACTCTTTTTCTACCACTTCTCCTGCTTCTACTTCTTGGAGGACTACCATGTATAAATTTATGTTGTATCCTTCTTCATCGATGCAATCACTCATCGTTAACACCTCTTCATTCACACATATATCTAGTGTTGCTAATATCTCCATCCATTCGTGTGGCTCAATGGCCTCATCTGGAAATATTTGAGGCATTTATGTTGGTTCGTCTATGGGTCTATAGTTTTTGTGTCCCATTGGCCGTACTTTTTGTCTCTCTTCTTCTTGTTTAGCCTCTTTACACATCCACAATTGGGCATCTTCATCCATCCAAGACTGGTCACTTGTTCCAACACTATGAATGGATACATCATCTTTATCTTTCTTGATAGGATTCCACTGTAGGGGTGGTACATCTTTATATGCAAAACTATTCAAACTAGTTTTTGTTGTGGCACCTTGATGTTGGAGGTATAACACATCTCTTCCCTAGTCTTGCACTACTCTCAATTGTCTCATAAAAGGTGTTCATAATATCACCTCATAGTTAGTTGCTTTTCCAAACTGTCAAATTGCCAAAGTGTTCCCTAGTTTGAACATGGAAGAAAAAGCAATCTTCATTTCATGCTATGTTGTGAAATGGTTTTCTTTGAATTGGTTGAACCATTTATCAGGAAATCCATCTAAATTTGCCATGAATAGAGCCATGAAGGCATCCTTTCATCCTTCTAACCCCCTAATTCTACACAATGCTAGAAATTACCTAATATTATCATCTGGGTTATGCATTGAAGCTCCTTTAAAAATATGAGAATTAATGTTGCTTCTTGAAAGAAGCACTACGAGGTCACCTTGAGCCATCTCTAGATTGTCTATACTTTGTGGTTGCCTTGGAATCTTCCCCAAATGGTAATGCCCCATTTTGAACTAAGTGGTGTAGGCCCTGAATGAGTTGAGGGCATAGACAGTGTGAGGCTACCATGCCTTCGTCCCACCGAGTGTGCAAGAAATTGTATAGCTCGGCTCTCAATGGGGTTGATTCTATATGAGAAGACCAAGGAGGCATCATGCCTTTTGTGACTCTGGACTGCCCAAACCATATTCTCAAGGCCTCTTGCATCAATAGACCACGGCAAGAAGATAGCAAAAGTGGACACTTAGAAAATTGAAAAACACCCCGAACGGATATGATGATAGGTAAGCAATAAGTGGACTAACTAAGATTTATATTACTTTGGAAAAGGAGATTACAACCAAGTGAATCCACCAAGCTCTTCTTACATGTTTTCCATGGGAAACAATAGCTCTACAAGGTGTTGGAGAAAGGGATGAGGAGATACAAGTAGAGGACTTAAATTCTTTGAGGTTAATACAAGGATGAAATAGATAGATTTTTCTTCATGAAACAAAAGATCCAGAAATTTCTCTTAATTTCTTCTCTTGTTTTTAGTAGTTTTTTATATTGCATGGCTTTAGGAAGACATGAATTCTCATTTATGAATATTGATTTAGCACATATGATTCCTATGCTCATAGATCTCTACATATGAGAAAAGTTGAAACTATGCATATATGAAAAGTGGAAGATCATGCTAATTGGCATTTTGTCACATCATTTTAAAGGACCCATGATGGATAAAAATTTCTATTCTTGACTTATATGTGTTCTTTAGAGTTTGGAAAATAGGCACATAATCCAAGGTTAAGAAAATGCATCCCAAACTTGTTTGAGAAGCCTCCAAAGTGGAAATTTTTCTCATTATTTTATGATCACCAAGCAACTAATCAAATTCATATGAATGTTGCTCTTTATTCAACTGTTTGATTTAATAAATTTTTAATGTTTAGAAAGCTCATCTTGTAGAATTTCCAATAACATTAAGATCATAGGAATTGGAGGAGATTTAACAGGTACGCATAAAGAATTTGTTCTCAGTAGTCACCTCTTGATAATAGTAGAAAAGGATTTGGCCACTTCTTTTGAGATCCTCTTGGATGTATTTAACTTCCAAACTTAGCAAGGAACTGTATGACTGATTTCTAGGTTCTTGTATCTAGAATGCAATAGTCTTGAGTCAAAAAATTAGATTTTAGCATAAATTTTATAATTACACAATATATAAGCACACATTATTCTTGTATTGGGCTCAGCAAAAGCGGAACCACAATTCATTGTATTTTGTAAATCGAGGAGGCGACTGGCAAGTAGCACCTACTCAACCATTTGGGTTTATTTTGATATGGAGGCGGATGACACCTACCTCAACTTGATGTAGCTATTGAGGTAAGGAAATGAGTGCATCAGAGGAGGATGGATATGGGTGCATGCACATGCATATGCACATGTAAAGTCACCAGTTAGATCATCGTCATCCATAATTTCACCATCATGGCATATGCTACTTGTGTGTTAAAATTATGCTATGCACGAAATAAGTCAACTATAATTCTAGTAGTTAGGATAAGAAAATAAGAATAAAAGTACACAAAATCATGAAGATAAGTATCTTCTTAGTGCAAATATCTTTTTTGTACAATCATAATTATAAGTATAAGTTATACTTGGCTTTATTCCAAGAAGATTAAGAGTTAAAAGGTTAGGAGTGTTGATATCTTTTGGTAGTGATGTGCAAGGATAGACTTAGGACCACTATTGTGTTGGAGTTGGAGGTCCGCAGAAGCACACAAATAGCACAAGGAAGAAGAAGAAGCTTGGAGCACAACACACATACTGAATGTATTACCATTAGAATGTACAAAGATATGAGACTTGGAATTGATTTGAGGAACTATTTAAAAAAGAGTTCCTACTCGAAAACGAAGATGAGTAAAATTGGGAAGAGTGGGACAAGGTCCTTCAACAAGGACATCCCCTCTCCTTGCACATTTCTCATTATTGAGAAATAGTGCTCAAACTTCAAAACCTATACAATTTTCATAAAGTTACAAGTTTCATCCGTGGACTTGACAAGCATATCAAACATGACGTGAAGAGAAATGATCCAAAAACTTTATAAGATGCTATAAAGTTGTCACAAATCTATGAAGATCATGCTCAAACTGGAACACATGAACGACCTCATCTTGTCATGGAAAATAAAATCTTGAAAAGAAGTAAATGGAAATAAGGCACTTTCAAAAAACAAGACTTTAAGACGCTAGATTCTCATGGCCAAGACTCAAGCCTAAAGTCTAGGAGAAATAAAAAAATGAAAACATTTGCTTTAATTGCCTTAACCCATGACATCTTAGTAAAAATTGTACTACAAAGGGGCAACAAAAACCATCCATGAGTAGAAAGGGAAATAAAGGGTAGGAATTCACTTCTTCAAAACTCTAAATCTTGAAAACAACAAACTTTGGAAAAAAGTGGAGGCCCTACATGAAGACTACACACATCAATGTTGTTTGTCTGATTCAATGTGGGTCCAAAATCAGTTTGAACATCATGAGTTAGTCAAACTTCATGCTTACATAAGAGGGAAAAGGCCAGAGTCATGATAGATGACTCAACCACCCATAGTTTCCTAAACTACTAACTGGTGAAGAGATTAAATTTACCCTAATAGAAGTTGCCACATCGATACATAGTATCCATGATGCAAGGCCAAGAAAAGAAGGTCTAGGATATTATGATTAGTGATCTAGAAATAGACTTTCAATGTTATAAGGATAAACTTGACTTCCTAATCATGCATGTGGAGAGAACTAATGTGGTTTTGGGTAGGAGGTGGATTTGGGGCTTAGGAAAAGCGCTCAAAAGAAGCTATCAATTGAATACTTTGGAATTCAATAGGAATGGAATCCATTACTTGATTCAAGGGGAACACGATGTGTCGAGTACCCCCTTGATTTCAAGTATGGAATTATAAAAACTTGTAAATGCCCAAAAAGAAAAAGTTTTTATGATACTTCTAGTTGATGTAAATAATGTTTATAATATGAATCCAGTTTTATATGTCTCGTCTCCATTGTTTGTTCATGAAAAGTTTGAATTTAAGTGTTTAATGAATAATTATTGGGATGTGTTTTGAGAAGAAATTCCCCATGGCTTACCTCCTTCTTATGGGCAACTCGATCATTTTATAGACTTGCTCCTAGGAACTAAGCCTATATGTAAACCCCCCTATAGACTCCCATATTCCCAGCAAGCCAAAGTAGAGTAACAACTAAAGGAATATCTAAATAAGGAATTCATTCAACCTACTCATTCACCCTAACAACACCCATTCTCTTACTTAAGGAAAAACATGGAAAAGTGAGATTATGCATTGACTATCGAGCCTTGAATAAAGTTATGTTCAAGAACAAATATCAAATGCCCCCAATTGATGATTTATTTGATCAACTAAAAGGGGCTAGGATATTTTCAAATCTTGATCTTCATCACGAATACCATCAAATTAGAATTAAATATGAAGATGTCTCTAGAATATCTTTCAAAACTAAATATGGGCATTTTGAATTTTAATTCATGCCTTTCACACTAAAAAATGCCCATGTTATGTTTATGATGTTAATGAACAACATACTAAACCCTTATTTGGGAAAGTTTGTAGTTGACTTCCTTGATGACATTCTTGTCTATAGTGAAGATATAGTTTCTCATTAGAACATCTTGAAAAGGTCTTCCAAGTTCTAAGGAAAAATAAACTATTTGGAAAAGAAGCCAAGTGTGAATTCTTTTCAACAAAAATCCGATATCTTGGGCATGTTATATATGAAAAGGGAATTCAAGTACATTCTAAAAAGGTCCAAGTTATTCTGAACTGGCCTCACCCAAAAATCATCATAGAACTTCAAAGTTTTTTAGGGTTAGCAGGATACTATAGAAAATTCATGCCAAACTTTGCAAAAATCTCCATCCCTTTATTTGAAAAGTTAAAGGGAAACCTTAAAAGCCTTAAATGGGAGAAACAACAGGTTGAAAGTATGGAGCGACCCAAGAAATCCTTAGGCTCAGCATGGTTCAACAAATAGTAGATACAAATGAGCCTTTTGTAGTTGAAATAGATGCTAGTGATCTAGCATTCAGAGCTGTATTGAATCAAAATGATCATCCAATTGCTTTTGAAAGTAAAAAATCAAACCCAACTCAATGATTTTATCTATGAAAAAGAGTTTTATGCCATTGTGCATGCTCTAAAAAAGTTGAGACACTACTTGTTTGGTGCCAAAATAACTATAGTTTTGATCAAGCAAGTATTGAATGGTTTGCAAAGCAATCTAAGCTCTCATGTAGAAAAGCTAGATGGGCCAAAATACTTCAAGAATTTTATTATGAAATCAGATATAGAAGAGAAAAATTCAATATAGTGGAAGATGCATTAAGAAGAATGCCAACGTTGAATTCTCTGAGTTTCATACAAATTTCTAATGACTTAGTAGCATGAATGAAACACAAGTATCAAGAAGATGTAAGCTCTAAAGAAGATGGAAGAAGGTTTCAACTCAAAATGCAAACTTATCAAATGAAGTTAAGTTTAAGCACCACAATATTCCAGATGAATATATGTTATACAAGGAAAAATTATGTGTCCTTTGTAACCAAGAACTTAAAAGAAAAGTTTTGTTTGAATTCCATGATGCCCCAAGTGTCGGACATCCTGGAATCAAAAAAACTTATGAATTGGTCAAACAACACTTTTACTAGCCAAATGTACATAAAGATGTACATGGTTATGTACTTAGATGTACAAAATGCCAAGTAAATAAAGCCAAAAAGTTTAAGATAGGAGGTACGTTACATCCTTTGGAAATCCCCAATGGAAAATGAGAAAGTATATCCATGGATTTTATTATGGGCTTGCCTCAAACCCAAATAGTTCATGATGCAATTTGGGTCATAGTTGATCGATTGACCAAAATGGCTCATTTCATACCTACTTGGACTACAATTAAAACTCTAGAATTAGCTAAATTTTTAATAGAACATCTCTATCGACTCTATGGTCTTCCTCAAGACATAGTTTTTGATAGAGATAGAAAATTTACTAGTCATTTCTGGAGAGCTATGCTCAATAGGTTGGAAACCAAGCTAAACATGAGTACTACAGAACATCCACCGATGGATGGTCAAACTAAAAGGGTCAATTGAATACTTGAAGATATGTTATGAGCTTATTTATCTTCAAATCAAATTGATTGGGAGGAGTATTTGCCATTAGTTGAGTTTTCTTACATTAGTGCTAAGCACTCTGCAATTGAGTATATTCCCTTCATGTTAGTGTATGGGTTGCAACGAAGAGCATCCTATGCAGTTGGACTACAAAATGAAAAAGTCCAAGAGGATAAAGATTTCTTGGAGGACATGAAATTTAAGTTGAAAATAGCTAAGGAAAACCTAAGGAAATCCCAAGATAAAGCTAAATCATTTAGCAACCCACAAAGGTGAGATATTTCCTTTTAGGTTGAAGAACAAGTATCTCTAAAGGTTCTCAAGAAATCTAAAACATTGAAATCAGGACCCTACCCTAAATTCTCTCCAAGGTTTTGTGGAGCTTTCAAGTTTCTCAAAAGATTATGAACTTTTTCTTATGAGTTAGAACTACAAGATGACTTTTTACTTCACCCAGTGTTTCGTGTAAGTAGATTATAAAAAAAAATTGGCTAATCAAGACAATCTTGTATCTTCAAATATAATAGGTCAACCAATTTCTCTTCATAACATACCTCATGAACCAGAAAAATACTGAGCACTCAAGATTAGAAGACTAGGAATCATTTATATGAAGAGTGCCTAGTTAAATGGAGGGATGGGATAGAAGAAAGCGCCACTTGGGAATGAGTAAGTTTCATAAACAATATATTTCCCTCTTTTCCAACTTTAAGTTAGGAACGAGGTAAAATCTTTTGAGAGTGAGTCCATGATCAACGAGTTGGATCATGGGGCACCGATGAATTCTCCACATATTATACCAATGCACATTTTCAAGGACAAAAATGTTAAAGGTGGGAAGAATCTTGTATAACCCTTGGGTTTGTTGGATATTGGTATTAATCCTTGGAAACCCTTGGTTTATTTAATTGGTTAAGACCCTTGAAATAGAAAATTATGTTCATGGTTTTAACCCTTGGAAATGTATTCAATTGAAGTCTCAATTGAAGGGTTTTTACCCTTAGGAATAATTATCCTAAGGTAAAGGAACCTTAGACTTGGGAGAAGCTTCTTTCAGGTGATACCTTGGCTTGTACGTGAAGGGAAAGCTTCATTCTAAATAGGAGCCATGTGATCTACCTTTGAAAGTGTCCACATGAAGGAAACTTGGAAGGGCACATGGAAGAACACCAAGGCATGCACCCCTTGGAACTTTGGTCTAAATATGGGTGGAGTTGGATGGGTGGAGAGGTACTCACTCACTCTCTTGGTGAATATTGTACTTTAGAAGGAACTTTCACAACAGGCACCCTCCATTTTGATTGAGGAAGGTAATACATGTCTTCTTATAGGGAAGCTTTCATAGCGACTCTTGAGTGTGTGTGTGTGTGTGGCTTAATGCCTTTTGGCTAATTTGGGTATTGGTCAGCCTTTTGCCACCACCCTCTTCATTGTTAGTCATACTGCATTGGTAGTTGCGAGGAACCCTCTGTTCCTATTAAACTTTATGGAGTAATGGAATGTTACATGGATTTTGAATGTCTTGAGGGTTTTTTAATATGATTTGTGTTTTGATTTAGGAGGTGACGACTCATGAGGATGTGAATGCGCATGGACTTATTTAGATATTTTTGAAGATATTTAGAAGAATATTTAAAAGATAGTATTTTAGATATTTTTTGTAAAACAATACTTTGCTTTAGAAAGCGATCTTTTGTAAAAATAGTAGATTGCTTGAAAAGTGATGATTTTGTAAATAAAGCATATTTTCATAAATGCACGCTTTTCAAAGCACTGCCCTCATGTACCTTCTATTCAAGACATAATGAAAAATCCCTATGAGTACACATGCTCTAATAGACTCATCCATCAGAGTATGCGGGGGGAGATTCTACCAAATCTACTATCAAGTATCTTATCTCTTTCTATTATGTTTATGCTTTTGTGAGTCTCATTTTGGTACTATCCTCTATGTACATCAGTCTATGGGATCGGATGAATAGTGGTATCAGAGCCAAGGCACATGTGCGAGGTGGTTTCTTGGCATCCAGTCACGATTTGCGTCACCTATTTTGTTTGTGATTCGACATCTGTCCCAACCATCCTGTCCACTTTTTGTTTGTCAAGTTCATTTGTTTTCAGTTCGCCGGTGTCGGGATGAAATCCCTCAAGGACTATGTGTCAAGAAATTTTTTCAAATTTGTTTCCTTACTTTTTTGACAATGAATTGATGTTATGAATACAGAATGGTGAAAAGAGTCATACCCTTTTGAATGATTTGATTGATTCAGTGATGAAAATATTTCCTGTGTACATTAGACCTATATATTATTTGTATAGAGTTCATTAACCTATTCTAAACCCCTAAAACCCTAACTTCTAACCTCTGAAACCTTGCTTGATCCTTTAGAAACCCATGTATTTTTTATAAACCTTGAAAACCCGTGTCACTTTCACCTTAAATAGAAAAGATGCAAAGTAACCCTTAAATCTCGGTTCTTAACCCTTCAAACTGTAATAAAGTAAGTCTATGATCCAAGGGTCCAGTCAGTTTAGATAGATCTGAAATCGGACACCGTTTGGTCATCCGTGTGTATGACCAAAGATCTCAAGTTTGGACTTACTGGGAGCTCTTGTGCTCTTGTGAACAAGTGATCCACTTAGTTTAGTAGTTAAATCTCAAGGATGTAAAGGAGGAGTTCTTGGGTTCAATCCCCATGGAGGACATGGGGAGAGTATTTTGCCCAAAGAGATGTAGAGCCTTCTAGAAGCATCCACTTGAGTTAACTCGAGTTGACTAGGACACGGTGCACATGCACTTACATGGCCGACACATGGATGGTTAGTACCCACCTGCCCAAGAAGGTAGTCCCCTGGAGAGAGCTATATATGGAGGCATTTGGTTGGGAGGAGAGTCATCTCTCTAGCACATGGTGGTCGTACTTCTTGTAAACTTAGCTGGGCATTGTCGTGCTCATCGGTTTCGGAGATTTAATCTTTTGAGCACTGCATATGTCGTTTGAGCGTTGCTTAGAGAAGAAAAAAGGCATACTACTCATATCAACCACCCAATTTTTCAGTTATTAGGTTTTGAACCCGCGACTTCACGGATCGCCAAGGCCGTTGTTTACAGCAAGAGGAATTGATCCTTCGATCTTCCTCAAAGGCATCAAACACCCTAATCACTCGACCAAAGCATGTTCTTCATTTATGAAGGGCGGAATTACTCTCATGGAAACCATGAGAATCAACCTTGGGTGACTTTCCAAAATCTGTAGCCAAAAGACAAGGAGGGAAAGTTCTCTCGTAAAAGCATTGGACTTCGAACATGTTTGTTCTGGCACGAAGGCTTTTATCATTGAATTTTTTGCAATTCCCACTAGAATCAAGTGTTTACTTTGAAGTCCTGTGGTGATCAAAGTCAAGCCAACTTTGAATTCGTCCCAAAGTCTTTGAAGGTTGGCTCTTCCCGAGGATCAAGGGAAGGACATAGCTTAATTGGGAAATAAGTATTTTCCAAGTTAATGATTGGTTTCAATATTTGTTTTTGTTCTCTCCTATCATGTAGGATGCATTTTTATCATTCAAGGATGGTAGTAAACTTCATTTTTGATAATCTTGATGCAAATTATTGAAACCTACATGAAAGAGCATAAACGTATTGAAACACTCATTAAGCACAAGTATGCATATACGAAAGAATGTTTTCATGCACAATTTATATTTTCTTCTTGCTTGCAAAAGGAATAGGATGCACTCAAGCCTGTGCACATGTATATTTATAACTTTTTGTAAGGTAGAAGATAGATTGTTTGTGCATGGATGATTGGACATGGATGATTGGACATGGATGATTGGATTCACACATGTCATGGCCTAGTTGTTGATATATTTAGGTAGTGATGTGTGTGAACACTCTAGGACCGCCGGGGCACTTTTTTCCCTCTTTAGGAGGTTTTTTTCCCCCGTCTTGTATATATGCCTATTGCCCTAATGGGCTACTTATCTTTGTACATTCTCTAGTAATACATTAAGTATTGTGTGTTTGTGCTCCAAGCTTCTTCTTCTTCCTTGTGTTGTTCGCGTGCTTCTGCAGACGTCTATCTCCAACAATTGGTATCAGAGCAGGTCGTCGCTTCTTCTAGGGTGCCGTCGACACTCCTCCGTTTGCAGTCTCAGATTTGCACAAAATTTGGTGAGCATACTCAAGGTGTTTCCGAGATCAAAACAGCTTCGCTATGTGGTGCCGAAATTGCGATCTGAGCTCGTTTCGGCCTCCGAACGCACTATCACAGCGCTTGTGCAGGCTATTTTGTCCTTTTGTGCCAAAGGTATATACCAGTTTCTGTTCGCCAATTTAAGCGTCTCGAAGTCTGCTACAGGTCTAGCAGAACTCCTCTGGGCAGTTCCGTTCAACTTTTTGAGATACAGTCAATTTTCTGCATCAAGGTATTTTAGTCACCGGCCATGGCTAAAAGCAGTGATGTATTCCGTATGTTGGCTGTTGAGGATAAGTTGGATGGTACCAACTACCCATTATGGGCTTATATGATGCGACATGTACTGGTTGCAAAAGGATTGTGGAACATTGTGCAGGGTGTTGAAAGACGTCCTGTTACACCTGTAACGACAGGTACTACAAATACAGGTGTTGGAGCTGATGAAGATGGTGTCGAAGATGATATTCTGCAGATTCCTATTCGTGTTGCTGTTTCTGTTGCACCTACAGAAGAGTAGATTCGTTGGGATGGTAGAGATGCCCAGGCACATGCATTGATAGCTTTGTCTGTCAAACGTGCCATTATTCCTCACATTCGCTCTTGCAGAACAGCAAAGGATGCTTGGGATACACTTACCACTTTGTACCAGGCTAGGAATGAGGCTCGTGTTGCTTACCTCCGAAAACAGTTGGAGAGTGAGCACATGAATGAAGGTGATTCTATGGACAGTTTTCTTATAAAGATCAAAGACCTGAAGGAACAATTGATTTCTGCTGATGAGGTTATACCAGATAGCTCACTTATGTAGACCGTTCTGAATGGTCTTCCTGATTCATATCAGAGTTTTGCCTCTACTCTTCGGTTGATGATGAAAGGAAATCCGAATGCCTTTTCATTTGAGGAATTAGTCTCTGTTCTGTTGCAGGAAGATCAGTCCAGGCAGAACAGGTCCATTATGCGTGTTGCAGATCAAGCTTTCCTGGCTAGTCAGAAGGGCAAAGGAAAATGGAGCTCTTCTACTAGTAAGCAGAAATCTGCAAATGCTGCACAATCGAAGAACCAGGATAAATATGAGAAGAAATCAGAAAAGCAGAAATTGTTCTACAAGTACTGTAAAGGAAATGACCATATTATAAAGAACTGTCCAAAAATGGCTGCTAAAGAGGCAAAGAAGAAAGAGGCTGGAATGGTTGTTGTAGAGGCCTCTACACCAAAAACAGAGTCTGCAAATCTTGTGCAGGAAGAAGAATGGGCGTTTACTACTGTCTGCAGTTTTGACCCATCTTCTCATGATCAGTGCATGTCTGCAGTAGACTCAGATGTTTGGTACTTTGACAGTGGGGCGACCAAACATATTACCTCGCAGCGCAGTTTCTTCTCTTCACTCGAGCCTGCCCCTACAGGGAATACTGTCACATGCACCAATAAATCCTCTTATCCTGTT
Source organism: Ceratopteris richardii (assembly GCA_020310875.1). Lineage (NCBI taxonomy): Eukaryota > Viridiplantae > Streptophyta > Polypodiopsida > Polypodiales > Pteridaceae > Ceratopteris > Ceratopteris richardii. Next base: position 68,194,726 of record CM035425.1, on the reverse strand, counting down.
ATGGGAGTTGGTAAGATCATTCTGATTACTGCTGATGGTAGTTCTTTCACTTTGTCAGATGCTTTATTTGTGCCAGGGATCAAAAAGAACCTGTTATCAGTTCCTGCATTAGCCAAGATTGGCTTGGTTGTGAAATTTGTTGATGACAGGTGTACAGTCCATGATATCTCAAATGGCGATGTGATTATTGCTTCTGGCATTTTATGTCGTGGGTTGTATAAGCTCATAGACTATGAAAGATCTGTGAATGATTCGGCATGTGCAATTCATGATTCTCAGGCTATGTCAGATGCAAAGCTTTGGCATGCACGCTTTGGTCATTCGAATTTGCTAGTTTGTTACGCCTGCAGAAATCTGAAATGGTGTCCTCTTTGCCCAAACTTGAGGCACCTGGAAAACATGTTTGTGAAGGTTGTATTTTGGGCAAAATGCAGCGTTCTTCCTTTCCAAAAGATGGTTCAGTTTGGGCTACGCAGAAATTGCAGCTTGTACATAGTGATGTCTGTGGTCCTATGCAGACACCCTCTTTTGGAAATTACCTTTACTTCGTGACTTTCATTGATGATTTTTCCAGGCATGCATGGGTATATCCACTCAAAGCAAAGTCCGAAGTGTTCATGTGCTTCAAACAGTTTTTGGTTTTGGCTGAAAATCTGTCAGCATGTAAAATGGGCACCCTCCGTTCTGATCGAGGGGGGGAATATATGTCTTCAGATTTTAATGCTCGGGCTGAACGTGGGATAAAACACCAGTGTATAGTGCCGTATACACCTCAACAGAATGGAGTTGCTGAACGAAAGAACAGGTCACTCATGGAGATGGCGAGGTGCATGGTCAAAAGTCAGGCTTTACCACATAGTTTCTGGCTTGAGGCTGTCATGTGTGCAGCATATGTACTGAACAGGTGTCCCACTAAAGCGTTGCAGTCTATCACTCCATATGAGGCTTGGCATGACCGCAAGCCATCTGTTGCTCATCTGCGTGTTTTTGGTTGTTTGGCATATGCATTAGTGTCTGAACAACATCGCAGAAAATTGGATGATAAGGCAGTAAAATGTATTTTTGTTGGGTACAGTTCTGAAAGTAAAGGCTATCGTCTGTATCATCCACAGACTAAACGCATTCTGGTTAGCCGTGATGTTGTCTTTGTGGAAGATGCTATTCAGCCATTGCTTTCATGTACTAAGGAGACATATGTTAGCTCCAAAGATATGTATGATACTTTGATGCCTCTTTTTATAGGTGGACAGGCTAGTGCTGGTCCTAATGAGGCAACTTCTCAGCCTTTGCAGGTTTCATATGATGATGCAGAACATTCCATTTCTGATGCAGATTTACATGATGCACTTGTTGATGAGAGAGCTGATATTGAGCAGGCAAAAACTATGCCAAAATGGCTGGTGGAGACTTTGCGTGACAGTGCCGTATACACCTCAACAGAATGGAGTTGCTGAACGAAAGAACAAGTCACTCATGGAGATGGCGAGGTGCATGGTCAAAAGTCGGGCTTTACCACATAGTTTCTGGCTTGAGGCTGTCATGTGTGCAGCATATGTACTGAACAGGTGTCCCACTAAAGCGTTGCAGTCTATCACTCCATATGAGGCTTGGCATGACCGCAAGCCATCTGTTGCTCATCTTCATGTTTTTGGTTGTTTGGCATATGCATTAGTGCCTGAACAACATCGCAGAAAATTGGATGATAAGGCAGTAAAATGTATTTTTGTTGGGTACAGTTCTCAAAGTAAAGGCTATCATCTGTATCATCCACAGACTAAATGCATTTTGGTTAGCCGTGATGTTGTCTTTGTGGAAGATGCTATTCAGCCATTGCTTTCATGTACTAAGGAGACATTTGTTAGCTCCAAAGACATGTACGATACTTTGATGCCTCTTTTTACAGGTGGACAGGCTAGTGCTGGTCCTAGTGAGGCAACTTCTCAGCCTTTGCAGGTTTCATATGATGATGCAGATCATTCCATTTCTGATGCAGATTTACATGATGCACTTGTTGATGAGAGAGCTGATATTGAGCAGGCAAAAACTATGCCAAAATGGCTGGTGCAGACTTTGCGTGACAGCAAATTAGATGCACCTTTGACATATCGTACTCGTTCAGGCTCTCATAGTGCCTCCTTTGCATCAGATTGCTATGCTATGGCTGCATCTAGTCACTGTGATGAGAATGAGCCTGTTTCTTTTGATGAAGCATAAAATTCAGAAAATTGGATGGCTGCTATGCAATCTGAATATGATGCTATAATGAAGAATGGTACATGGTCTTTATGTGACTTGCCTCCTGGCAAGAAGGCCATTGGCACTAAGTGGGTATACAAGCTGAAGCGTAAACCTGATGGTAGAGTTGACAAGTATAAGGCTAGGCTTGTTGCAAAGGGTTATGCACAGGAAAGAGGCATTGATTTTGATGAGACCTTTGCACCTACATGCCGTATGACTACTGTTCGGAGCATTTGTGCACTTGCAGCCCATCATTGTTGGAATGTACATCAGTTGGACATTAAAACAGCATTTTTGAATGGTGACTTGCATGAAGAAGTGTATGTTTTTCAGCCTCGTGGCTTTGTGGAGAAAGGGCATGAAAACCAGGTTTGCAGGTTAAAGAAGGCATTATATGGTTTAAAGCAAGCACCACGTGCTTGGTATGAGAAGATACATGCCTATCTGATTGCACATGGTTTTGAGAATAGTCCAACTGAAAGCACCTTATATGTTAAACGTGCTAAGCTTCTGATCATTGTTGTCTATGTTGATGACATGCTGCTCACTGGTCCTATTGAGACACATATTGCTGATTTTAAGGCTGATTTGCATGCCTCATTTGAGATGTCTGATTTGGGGCATTTGCATCACTATTTGGGCATTCAGTTTATGCAAGTTGATGGTGGAATGACTTTGTGTCAAACAAAATATATTGACACATTATTGCAGCATTTTGGCCTTGAAGACTGTAAGCCTATTGCCACTCCTATGGAGACAGGTTTACGATTGAGTCTTCATGATGCTGGAGATGCATTTGATGTTGTACTCTATCAACAGGCTGTTGGATGCTTGATTTACTTATGCATTACTCGGCCAGATATTCAGTTTGCTGTCTCACAGATGAGCAAGTTTATGCATTGCCCAGGAGTCACGCATTGGAAAGCGGTTAAGCGCATCTTTCACTACTTGAGTGGTACTCGGCTACTTGGGTTGTTTTATCCCAAGGGGGGATCACTACCGCCAGATTTGCATGCTTTTTCTGACTCAGATTGGGCTGGTTGCTATGACACTCGTGTGTCCACCAGTGGTTTTTGCTTCATGCTTGGTAGCTCATGTATATCTTGGTTGAGCAAGAAGCAGCCTACTGTGGCCACTTCGAGTTGTGAGGCTGAGTATAGGGCAGCTTTCAAAGCGACTATTGAGTGTGTGTGGCTCAGACGCCTTATGGCTGATTTGGGTGTTGGCCAGTCTTCTGCCACCACCATCTTCACTGACAGTCAGAGCGCATTGGCAGTTGTGAGGAATCCTGTGTTCCATGCTCGCACTAAGCACATTGAGGTGCATTATCACTATGTCAGGGAGAGGTTCTCTGCTGGGGAGATCAGCTTGGCATATGTGCCCACGCAGGAGAACATTGCAGACCTTTTCACGAAGGCTCTGCCTAGGGAGAAGTTTGAAGCTTTCTGCAAAGCTTTGGGCTTACTTCCTTTTGTGGAGTGATTTCCACATAGCTTGGCACTTCCTTATACATGAGTGCCAGCTCCTTGCTCACCGCATCACTCCCAGGGGGGATTTGTTGCTATATTTAGGTAGTGATGTGTGTGAACACTCTAGGACCGCCGGGGCACTTTTTTCCCTCTTTAGGAGGTTTTTTTCCCCCGGCTTGTATATACACCTATTGCCCTAATGGGCTACTTATCTTTGTACATTCTCTAGTAATACATTCAGTATTGTGTGTTTGTGCTCCAAGCTTCTTCTTCTTCCTTGTGCTGTTCGCGTGCTTCCGCAGACGTCTATCTCCAACACTATTATGGATCTCTAGTCGTTGAAGAATAATGTTCTCCAAAGTAGTGAAAAGGAAACTCTTTAAACTCTTTAGTTAGTAAGTAGTTCCCTAGCAGTCCCAAACCACCAGAAGTGGTACTTAAAGTCCAAATGGTCATTCTTGCAGTTTTAGAACATGAGGCTCGGGGGTTGCCTATAGTAGATTTATAGCTCTATTTTCGAGGACAAAAATATTTTCCAAGGGGGGAAGAATGTAACAAAGTAAGTCTATGATCCAAGGGTCCAGCCGGTTCAGACAGATCTGAAATCGGACATCGTTTGGTCATCCATGTGTATGACCAAAAATCTCGAGTTTGGACTTACTAGGAGGTCTTGTTCTCTTAATTTCATTAAATTTGTACACATGTGAAAGAAAAGAAACATTAGGTCAAAAATAAAAAGGAAAAGAAAAAAATAGAAATAGAAAAAGAGAATTTAGAAAAATAAAAAGAGAAAAATAAAAAGAAAATGAAAAAGAAAAATAGAAAGCAAAGATTGATTTTCTAAAAATAGAAAAGGAACAAAAAGAAGATTTTGAAAATAGAATGGATTAAAAAAAAGATTTTGGAAGATATAGAAGGATCTAGAAGTTCTAGAAAAAGATCATCAAGAAAACCTATAAATACATGCAAAGTGTTCATTAGGGTTTTCCATCATTTCTTTTTCACGTACTTCCCTTCTTTCATTTTCTTTGTTCATGCTTTGTGAGTTTTTTATTCTCTCTCCATGACCATCTCTCAAATTCTCCATCTCTGGCTACAATGCCAATAGAGGAAGGAGATAGAGAGAGAGAGGGAGAGAGAGAGAGAGAGAAAGAGAAAGAGGGAGAGGAGGAGAGTCCACCATCTCTCTAATCTCCTCTCTTATGCTCTAACAAAAAACTTTTGGTTTCCTTAATTTTGTTACTCCATGATGAGATTTATGTGTGTGTACAAGAGAGAGAAAAACGATTCTTTTCACAATTTTGATTTTGAATAGCATTCTCAGATGTTGTAGAGAGAATTTCCACTTTCTCATGTTTTATATACTTTCATCTTTTAATTATGAACTGGTGTCAAAGATTCTGATAGAGAGAGAGAGGATTGCTCTACAGAGCATCTACTTTCATGCAAAATCTCACTTGGGTTTGTGCATGCAAATTCTCATGTTAACTCTCCGCAGCAAAACTTGTTATGTGGAGACGCTATCGGGATGAAATCCCTCAGGGAAATGTGCATGACTTTTTTCAAAGTTTTCTATTTTTCTAGGTTCTGAGTGATGATTTGACCAAGAAAGTGTTGTCATTTGTACATGTTCTAGTTGATTTGATTGATTGTGAGATGCAAAACCATGTTAAATATATACATTAGACATGTGTGTGTAAATAGCTAATTTTTGACCCATAAACCCCTAGGTTTGATCCTTAAATCCCCCTAGAAACATGAGTTTATCCCATGAAAACTTGACCTGAACCCTTTGAAACCCTTGGAGTTTAGGCCCTTAATATAAATAGGCCCTTGAATTGAAATGCTAGACTTAATTGTGATCAAAATCCTAATTTCCCCGACCAAAAACCCTAACTTAGACCCTTGAAATTGGCTTCTATCCTAGGTCAAACCCTTAAAAATTAATTAAATCCTGTATATACAGTGTGAAACCAAAACCTTAGTCTAGGAAAAATAAAAAGGAGAAAAATCAAAAATAGAAATAAGAACTGTGAATTTCCCAAAATAGCAGATGTTCATGCAAGATGATTTTGGAATTAGAAAGTTGAGTAAGGAGGTTAGAAGCTTCTAGAGAATAGTCCCAAGGGGAGAAGGGGAGAGGAACCTATAAATAGGGGGCCAAGCCTCATTTGTTATTCCCATGGAAATTTATGTGGTTCTTCTTTCGGGGTATGGTCACTACCCTTTCTTGTTCATTCATTCTTGTTTTTATGTTCTAGTCTATGTTCTCCATTATCATCCTAAGAGAGAGAGTTTTGTCTTGATGATTTTTTTTGAGAGGCATAGTGTACCATCCCATCGTTCAATATAGTCGACATAGATTTTGATTTGGTGCACATAAAAGCCCATGGATATGCGCAAAGAGTTCCATTGCCCCATGGGCCATTGTCTTGTGTGTAGACGACCTTATCAGATCACTTCTGTAGAATACAGATAAGGAAATTTGGTCTGCGTAGAGATGGGAGCTGGCTGGCAGGGATATTGATGACATATATGTTTCTCGGGATGAATTTGGCTTGCATTAAAAATTACACTAGCTACTCGTATAGTCCCATAGCTATGGGATCAAGAAGCACGTGTTCCTATCGACGGTGCTACAAAAGCTTGCTTAGCTCCATGTGGGGGAGAGAGAAGAGGTGTAAACAGACATGGACACCGATCGCTCACGCATAGAAAGAGAGAAAATGAGGGAAGAAAAGGAGAAGAGACCATGCAGATGTTCTTTCTAATGCATAGGAAAACTTCCTCTATAAGTCTATGTGTGTGTACGACATACAATTAAGCTTAATGTGTTTTTTGTCATGAGTTCTAATGGTACTAACAATTGTTTTGCCCCACCCCATGGACATTTATGTGGTTCTTCTTTCTAGGTTGTGGTTGATTGTTTGACATAATATATGAGGTTAATGCAGATTATATGAAGTAAAGTTGAAGAGTTTGAGTCAAAGAAAAGTGAAGAAGCAAAGTGAAGAATTGAGTAAAAGAAAAGACCGAAGAAAAGAAAAGTTATGAAGATTGCCGAGACTCGAGGGTGATTTCTCGCATTGTAGCAGGAGGTCTACATTATATTTGGCCGATCCGCACTATAGCGGCAACATATTTGTATTTTCCCATCGGCACTATAGCAGATTTCTGTATCACCGACCCACACTGTAGCGGGGATCATTGTATCACTTAGATTTTATTGGACGACTTCAGTCGCGTTTACATTGTATCATTGAGCTTTGTCTGCCTACGGATCCTGTGAGCTCCGTGATTTAGTGGGGTACTTGGATGTTCTCGCTCCCAATGCCTATGGTCTTACGTTCGCTCGTCTCTTCCGAGAGGGTAGGGGCCTTACGACAATCGCCACTCCAGAGAGAGGGCGAGGCGCCTAGCACGCAGACATCGCTCGTCGGACGTGGGAACGGCGCACCTCAGGGGCTTGATCCAACCCCGCGCCGGCTCTTCCCATCACCTGAGCTCCTTCTTCCCGATACCTGAACCCGACGTGAAGTGAGGCGGTTGCCCGGTGATCCTCATCACGCCACCCATACCTTGAGAAAAGAGACAAGAACCTCGGCATCAGACAGAGATTCTAGGTACTAGCATTTTAGATTATTTGATTTATTGCATTGCTCCACACACTTGAATAGAAAGATTGCTTTTGACTGTCTGACTTTGATCATCCACTTTTTGCATTAGTTTTCATCATATGAGTGTGCACTTTTCTATTGACAAATAGATTAAGAATTTACTTCTCAGCTTAGATCATAAGAAGACGAAAACTAAAATGAACAAAATGATTGAAGAACAGTTTAGGAAATATGAAGAGCGATTTAGGGAAATGGAAATTAATGCGAGTGAATCTATAAAATCAAAATTTGGTATTGTGATGACCCTAATGCAAATGATAAATGCAATATCTGACACTGTGCAACTAATGGGCATAAGTATTAAAGATGTAAAAAATGAAATGGATTCTAGGACTTCTGAATTGAAACATAAGGTTGACCTGTTGTCTAACCAAGTTATAGACCTACAAACATTGAAATGTGACCATGAACATGTGGTAAAGGTCCAAGGAATATCTGCACAAAGAGAGTCCTTAGGTCTTAGAAGAACCATGCCTAGAGTTATACCTAGGAAATCAAGTTGGGTTGAGAAGAGACCTATACATTGTTTTTGGTGCGATCAGTATGGACCTATGTTTTGGGATTGCATAGCGTATGAGAGTGCATGCAAACATAGACTTGTAAGTGAGCATGAAGGAAAAATCTGTAAATATCAAGAGGAGATACCTTTGCATTTGAATGTAGGAAAAGGTGGGATGAAGGAATATTTTGAAGAGACCAAAAGTAAATCAAATTCAATTCAAAAGATATGGAAACCAAAGACTCATGAAGATAATAGATTTGATGAACAAAAGAGTATGCTATCTATTGAGAGTCAAGAGAAACCTATTGAGGAAACCAGAAGTAGACAGATAAAGGTTGAGAAGCAAAATATTGAGCAAATATTAAGAGAACAAATGGAAATTGATCATAAAAGAGAATCGGATAGAGAAAATCTTGAGAAATTGAAGAAAGATCAAGATGTATATGTTTCATTTGATCCAAAAATTTTGACTAATGAGGATCTATTTGATCAAGAGAAAGCTGCGAAATTACATTCTCAAATAAACCTTGACAAACAAATACAACAAGAAAAGAGTAGAGAAGAAAACTCAAGAAGATGAAAAATTTGATAAACGAGTTGAGAAAGCAGAAAAATAGTTGCTTGATGATATTATCAAGAAAATCGAAGGAAATGCAAGGGCAACTGTGAAGCCTTCTAAGACTTTGAAGAAGAATAAAAGAAGTAAAAATCTAAGCTTTCAAAAATATATTTGCAAATATTGAAGGATGATTGAAGAAGAATCATAATGAAACATATGAGAATGGTCAAGAGCTATTGGATGATGATGATTGATTATTGATATTGATGATAATGAACGATAATGATGATGAAATTGATTGATGATAATTTATCATTGATGGTTTATGATGATTTATGATGGTGAATAATAATGATTGATGATGATGAAAGATAATGATTGATGTTGAAGATGAGTGATGATGATGATGATGATGGTGTTGGTGCTGGAGGATGTTGATGATACTGATGTTGATGCTGATAAAGAACAATAAATCAAGAGATTGAAGAAAAGTTGGATCGATCAATGATGAAGATGAACGGAATGATCAGGTGAAATGTTCCTAATTTGAATTCTGTTTTCTTTTTGAAAAGAGCATTTGCATTGCATTGTTGTGTCTGATAAAGATATGTATGAATTTAAGAAAATCTTGTAGAATGAAGATAGCAAATATCTATTATGGGTTTGCATGAAGCATGAGCGACTAGAAATTATATGAATGAAATCAATTAGTAGACTAGAGACTTTTGAGAGTGAAAGCTTGGGAATGTGATGGCATGCTTAGATTGAGTGCATGTATATGATGATTGATTTAAACGCTTAGTGAGTGGGATTCTTTGGGTCCTACTATTTGCTTGCTATGAGATCTTACCTCCATATGTATCATGATTTATGAAAAACCTTCATACTCAAGCATCCTTATATGTGTGTGCATGTTGTTAGTGTGTTGCGATGGGCTAGTAGGCGGGTGGAACCACCTTGGTCGGGCGATCAAGGCCACGAGTTGTGGCTAGTTTCGTCATAGGCCTGACCTATTTGTTGTCATGCGCCTGCATGGGTCGGTAGGCGGGTGGACTCACTCTAGTTGGGTGGTCAGAGCCAGGAGCTGACATCAATTTCATGTAGGGCTGACGTTGTGTATGTCGTGTGCTATGTTGGGTCGATAGATAGGTGGGATAAACTTGTCCGGGTAAACAAGTCCATGAGTCGCACCCAATTTCGACATAGGCCGATTTGTGAAATAAAGATAAAAAGAATAAATGCTGAGCTAAGATGAAGTGAAAAATAAAAGGAAAAGAAAAAGAGAAGAGAAAAAGAAAAATGAAAAAGAAAAAGAAAAGAGATCCGATGGAGAGTTGGATAGTAGAAGATAAATAGTGGAAAACAAGGCATATTCTACAAACTGAGTTAGTAGAAAACTTAGTATATGCTAGTACTTAGAATGAGTTGCTGGATCCGAACTAGTTAAACGAACAAAAGATCTAGAAAGCCAATGGTTTATTCATGTGATTACTTGTCCGATTGCAGATGCAGAAACATAGTGTGATGCTTGTAAAGCTTGAATCTACTTAATTTTCTAAAATTTGTACTAATCTTTATAAAATTGCATGTATTGCATGAGTTCACGCTTTGATTTTTGAGAAGAAAAACATAAAAAGGAAAAAGAGTTTCAAAAGAACCCTGATACGCGTCTGTTGGATCTTGCAGGTTGGCCCATCAGGATGATGTGTAGGTTTAGTGGGAGCGAATGTCGGGAATCCCTCAAGGAAGTGTGCATGATTTTTTTCAAAGTTTACTATTTTTCTAGGTTCTGAGTGATGATTTGACCAAGAAAGTGTTGTAATTTGTACATGTTCTGGTTGATTTGATTGATTGTGAGATACAAAACCATGTTAAATATATACATTAGACATGTGTGTGTAAATAGCTAGTTTCTGACCCATAAACCCCTAGGTTTGATCCTTAAGACCCCCTAGAAATATGAAAACTTGAACTAAACCCTTAGAAACCCTTGGAGTTTAGGTCCTAAATATAAATAGGCCCTTGAATTGAAATGCTCGACTTAATTATGATCAAAATCCTAATTTCCCTAACCAAAAACCCTAACTTAGACCCTTGAAAATGGCTTTTATCCTAGGTCAAACCCTTAAAAATTAATGAAATCCTGTATGTACAATGTGAAACCAAAACCTTAGTCTAGGAAAAATAAAAAGGAGAAAAATCAAAAATAGAAATAAGAACTGTGAATTTCCCAAAATAGCAGATGTTCATGTAAGATGATTTTGGAATTAGAAAGTTGAGTAAGGAGGTTAGAAGCTTCTAGAGAATAGTCCCAAGGGGAGAAGGAGAGGGGAACCTATAAATAGGGGGCCAAGCCTCATTTGTTCTTCTCATGGACATTTATGTGGTTCTTCTTTCGAGGCATGGTCCTTACCCTTTCTTGTTCATTCATTCTTGTTTTTATCTTCTAGTCTATGTTCTCCATTATCATCCTAAGAGAGAGAGGTTTGTCTTGATGATTTTTTCTGAGAGGCATAGTGTACCATCCCATCGTTCAATATAGTCAACATAGATTTTGATTTGGTGCACATACAAGCCCATGGGTATGCGCAAAGAGTTCCATTGCCCCATGGGCCATTGTCCTGTGTGTAGACGACCTTATCAGATCACTTCTGTAGAATACAAATAAGGAAATTTGGTCCGCGTAGAGATGGGAGCTGGCTGGCGACGATATTGATGACATATATGTTCCTCGAGATGAATTTGGCTTGCATTAAAAATTACACTAGCTACTCGTATAGTTCCATAGCTATGGGATCGAGAAGCACGTGCTCCTGTCGACGGTGCTAGACTGTCGAGACTCAAGGGCGATTTTTTGCACTGTAGCAGGAGGCCTACATTATATTTGGCGGATCTACACTGTAGGGGTGACATATTTGTATTTCCCCATCCGCACTGTAGCAGATTTCTGTATCATCGACCTGCTCTCTAGCAGGGATCATTGTATCACTTAGATTTTATTGGACGACTTTAGTCACGTTTACATTGTATCATTGAGCTTTGTCTGCCTACGGATCCCGTGAGCTCCGTGTTTTAGCAAGGTACTTGGATGTTCTCGTTCCCGATGCCTACAGTCTTACATTTGCTCGTCTCTTCTGAGAGGGTAGGGGCCTTACGACGATTGCCACTCTAGAGAGAGGGCGAGGCGCCCAGCGCACAGACGTCGCTTGTCGGACATGGGAACGGTGCATCTCAAGAGCCTGATCCAACCCCGCACCGGCTCTTCCCATCACCTGACCTCCTTCTTCCCGACAACGCTTGAAACTTCATAAGTGTCTGTCGTCATCCATCTTTGGTTCTATGCATAGTTTTGAAGAAAAATGATTGAATAATCACTTCGACATCTTCGCAGCAACAAATGGATTGACTGAAGATTGGGCTACGGTTAGGAAAGAAGTAGAAGTGGTTGCCCAAATGAGGCAACGATAGGTTGTATTGTATGATAGACCTATGCAAGAAACTCCATTGTCGCCTAGGGATACAACTATTCAAGTGATCCCAAATGTGTCCATGGCATCAAATCTAGCTAATGTTGCATCTACATCTCGCACATCAGTGGAGTTGCAGCTTGAAATCCTTAGCCATCAAATAGAAAACATTATGATGATGCAGACATCTATGTCCAAAGAGATGGCCATGGTCCCAGTGTGTTCACGCACATCACTGTCTAAATATATCAACACCAAGTGAATATGTCCTTGGAACAGATCTTCTCTGTTGCAAAGCATGAGCTCAAGGATAGCTTCATAAGACTAATAAAGAGAAAGAGACTTCCATTACCTGAGGATGTGGAAATGGGAGAGGCATGTGAAGGCACATAAGTCATGAATGAAGCAATAGCCTTTAGTGACTTATTTGATGATGAAGCTGATGAGATTGCAAGATGTCAAGCGAATAGGAATTCCTTAGGACCAATTACACCCAATGATGAGATGAGAAGATCTGAGAGTGAGGATACAAGGAACTTTTGGGCAACAGGGATGCCAAAAATGAAAGTAAAATTAGGAAACAATGGAGATTCATGTTTAGCTTTGGCCTTGATTGACTAAGGGCCAGACATAAATGTGATATCAAAGAAGTTGTATGACCAGTTTAGATTGGCCTATAGATAAGGAGCATGGATGGAGAATGAGGACTGTCAATAATGGCTCTGGAGCTTTGGTTGGGGCATGTGCCTTTGTACGTGTGATGATTGGGGGGATTTATGAGGAATTCCACTTCTTTGTCCAAGATCACTTTTCATACAAGGCTTGCAAGAAACTAACAATTACGACCACCACGTGCTAGAGAGATGACTCTCCTCCCAACCTTATGCATGTGTATATAACTGCTTGAATCAACGAGGACCACAAATGTAACTAGAGTCCACAAGTGCATGTGCAATCTCCTCCACTCCTTTCATATCTTCCACTAGAGTCTATTAGTGGCTGGAGTGATCTCGACCACTGCTTTAGTACCTTCCACTAGAGTCCATTAGTGGTTGGTGAACTCCCCTCTCGAGTTAATTCTAGTGGACTCAAGTTAACTCACCTTAACTTGAGTTAGAAGGCTCTAGAGCTCCTTGGGTAAAACTCTCTCCCCATGCTCCCCATGGGGTTGAACCCAAGACCTCCTCCTTCACAACCCTGAGACTTAACCACTAGGCTAAGTGGATTACTTGTTTAAGAGAGCACATGAACTTATGCTTAAGATTATTCTTGAGATCTTTGGCCATACATGAGTGACCAAACAGTATCCAATTTCAGATCTGTCTAAACTGGCCGAGCCCTTAGATCATAGACTTACTTTATTACATTCTTCCCCTCTTGGGAAAGATTTTCTTCCTTGAAACAAGGCTATATATAATAACCATAGGCAACCCCTGAGCCTCATGTTCTTAAACCGAAAGAACATGGTCATGTTCTAAAACTAGAAGAACATGTCTCATCTCTATGGTGGGATCCCTGCCCAAATAATTCAAAACATCATCCGGCTTTGCACTTTAATAAACTGGTCAAAGTACAAAGTAGTGAATGAATAATAAGGGTGGATCTAAAAACTCCCTAGCCACTTCATTGTTTCTCGATATGCGATCTAGGCACAAACATATGAAATGGATGGATTCTAATCACTAGTCCATTTTTGGGCATAACTAGTGCATGGACTTAGTAACAAAAGTGGATTTGTATCCCTAACAAGACTTTGAGAACTCTTGATTCACTTGAATTTTATTTGGAAAACTTAAAGTTTGGTTGATCCAAACATCTGGCTTGGATGTTTGTACAATGGTTAACTCCCAACCAACAGTTTCTTGATTGCTTCACCTGACTTGAGGACTACTCGGTCCTATTAGGCTTCAAAATCCCATGAAAACTGTAGGAGAAAGTTTTCCATTTACTTTCGATAAACCTTACTATATCTTGACCAAGTCAAATTCAAAATGAAAATTATCCAACTGAGGACTTTACTCAAAATCTTGATCTTTAAGTTCTTGGGAATTGTCAAGTTGATGAGCAATTCCTAACTTCATTGTTCTACAGTGTACTTAACTCTAGGTCATGAGAGTTATGCTAGTAACTAGAAGCAAACCCAAATAGATAAGTCAATCTTGGACTTGATATCTTTTGAAGATTCAATAAGTTCTTGTATAGAACATCTATCTAGGATGTTTAATTTAGTTATCTAGTTCCAATCGGCTAACCCTGGACTTTTTTGAAAGGAATCAGATTTCATATCTGAGTCAATTCCAAAAGATTTGGATAGTGGAAGGAAAGAACTAAAACTCTACATTAACTAATTCAAACTTCTAAGATATAAAATTTCTATAAGTCAAATACTTGATTACCCAAGACCTTAACTTCTTTACGATCTGTTTCAATAAGGTATTGAAGCATTTATTTTTTCTATCTTTAAGAGAAATAAACTTGATTCTCAAAAAGATTCATAGAGTAAATCTAAACATCATCCAACCACAAGATACTAGTGTGGTATCTAACATTACTGTGTCGACCCATTAAGGTTCTGTTGATGAGTTGTCTATTCAAAGAATGCTTCACTTTAGAGTAAGTTCATGCCTATATTCAATCTTTATGACTCCTTACTAGGAATGCAATTCTTGTGCATTGCTTTGAGTCAAAGGGTTGAATTTACCAAGTTACACTAGGAACTTAGCGCTTGACTTAGTCAGTCTATTCCTTAGTTGAAATGATCACTTCAAAGTCAAAGTCTCACTCTTTCAGAAATTTATGAGTTATTTCCAAATCAACAACGCTTTAACTTGAAGTATTTTAAGAAAATCTTGGAAGTTACCAACTTCGTATCTTCTTGACCTTGAAGTATCTTGAGATCATACTTTTATCCTCCTTGAATTTAAACTTCTCCTTTGAGTTTTAATTCCTTTGAGGATCAAATCTAACTTCAAGATCCATTCAAGGACTAAAAGATAATTATCATCCCACGGTCTGATGTCCCATACCATCTTTCCTACATTAATCTGAGTATAAAATCTGGTGTCCCGTACCACCCTATTTTATATTCACATTAGTGTATGGGTGATACTTATCCTAAATTCTAAACATCCATTGATATAGTACCTTCTCACTTCAAAAATTTTGAAGTTTCAGGCATTACCTCTAACTTCATATTCTAGGTTTTGATTCCTCTACACAATCGTTTCACGATCGCGTGCTTTTCATAGGAAACTTAAAAACCTTTCATAGAATATCCATTCTTCATTACTAGGATTTTCAAAGGAAAAACCCACTATCATTCCAAGTTCTTGAATTTATCAAATTCAAGTCTAATTGGTTATACTTGACCAATTTGTATTGACAAGAGCTATTTATTCTTGTCTTTAGATTCATTAAGAATCTCTGTACTGCTTAAGTCTAAGCATCTGCTAATGCTTTTGGATTTCTCTTCAAGAAATACCTTTAAGGATAGGTAAACTTTTACATTACACCTTCCACATAATTAATTACCACTGATACGGTTGCAAACTACATACTTGGAATATCTACTCTGTTTAGACTTGGAACAATTTACTATTTTGATTGCCAATAACCCAGAGGTCCGAGGATCAAAACCTGGCTCTGATACCAATGCAAGGAATTGAACTCACAACCTCTTGGTTAGGAATGTGATGGGCTAACCACTTGCCCCAAAAGCCATGCTTTAGGATTACTTCCTAATCTTCTCTCTTAGGATGTAGTTCAACCATCTCCTATCTGTCAAGGGTGTGGTTGAACCATCTCCTACCTATCTTTTTATTACTGGTTAGCCCATCACATTCCTAACCAGGAGCTTGTGAGTTCAATGCCTTACATTGGTATCAGAGCCTAGGAAGTAGGCTTGGAAAAGATGGATTGACATAATGGCCTCTAAAAAAAGGCGCTTGGGCATCGTCTTCATGAAAGGGTACAAAGTAGCACACGTCACTTTCACAAGCTAGCCTAACAAAGATTGAGGTATATCTCTCAATCCATAGGTCAGATTGAGGCGTGTAATATATCGTTGGAAAGCTCTCGGAATGAACTTTACAAATATGATGAGAAAGCTAGAAAGTATGAATCCCTTGGGAAACCGTGGGTGGCACTTGATTGAGGGTTGAAGATAACAAACATGGGGTGAGAACAAGGTTCAAGACTGAGGTTGATAACAAGGGCCCAAGACACCAAGGTTGCGAACAAGAAGGTTAAATACACCAAGGTTGAGAGCAAGGTTCAAGAGACCAAGGTTGCGAACAAGGTTCAAGAAATCGTGCGAGGTTGAGGACATCAATTCAAGGACACCTAGGGATTTCAAGGGGTTGATCACTGAGGCTAGAGGGATACAAGAGTAGATAATTGAGGACAATGATTGACCAAGGGGGGAAGAATGTAATAAAGTGATAGGTAGGAGATGGTTGAACCACACCCTTGACAGATAGGAGATGGTTGAACTACACCCTAACAGAGAGGATTAGGAAGTAATCCTCAACCATGGCTTTTGGGGCAAGTGGTTAGCCCATCACATTCCTAACCAAGAGGTTGTGAGTTCAATTCCTTACATAACCACTTGCCCCAAAAGCCATGGTTGAGGATTACTTCCTAATCCTCTCTCTTAGGGTGTAGTTCAATCATCTCCTATCTATGAATGGTGTGGTTCAACCATCTCCTATCTGTCACTTTATTACAAGGCTGTTCTTGGGCAACCTTTTATAGCCAAAGTGCAAATGGAAACAAAGGCAATGGATGACGGATCTGCCTATGCAAGAATCCGATCAAGGTCCGATCTTTACTCCTTACAAATAATAACTATTTTCCCAAATCATTCAAGAAATAGAAAGTATTTGAGAAAATGTCCCATTAACTCTCATGACCATGATGATTGTACACTGGTAGGAGAGTATGGGGCTTCTGTTGGCCAAAATTTTTGCTAGGATCCACTGTTGAGCGATACAATGGTGGGAATCGGTTTGATGTCTCGCAAGATTATGTACATAGCTTTCAAAGTTTTTTTGTATATTCATATGTGTTCAAGTTACATTGTTTTTAAAAGGAAAATGTTTCAGATAAGTTTAGAAAAATACATGAAAAACACTACAAAAATTTAGGTTTGATGTTACCAATGAGAAGATTGAAAATCTAATCCAACTGGAAAGTAGTTCAAAAATCTAATCCAATTGGAAACTAGTTTGACTATTCTGGAAGAGCTTGAGCAGGCACTTCAAAGAAATGAAAAATAAAAAATTATCATGCTCATTTCTATCAAAGAATATGAAATGATCATTGAGTTTTTGAGAAAACATGAAGTGAATGTGAATACAAAGTACAAGACTGTTGAGAAAAAGGTAAAATCCATAGCCCAACCATTGCTAGATGATAGTCATGAAAACTATCTGAGAGTGTCTGATGATCCTATGCTGAGATGACGAGAGATTATAGGGCATCATTTTACTGAGGAGAGTGTTAAAGAGATAAAGTTCGGAGAAATATCATTTCTTAGAGAAAAAGAAAAAGAAAATTTCATAGAAGTAATCAAGAGACATCAGAGAGCATTTGTACTTTTTCCACACAAGATAGGTTGTGCGGATTTGAAACAAGTTTCACCCATGATTATCTTTACAGTGCCATATATACCATGGAATATTTGACCTATACCAATCTCAAAGGCTCACATACATGAGCTGATTTCTGAGGTGTGTCATACTGTTAGTGAGGTGAGGAGGTTCTTGGGATCTTATGTCTTCTACGTGATCTAGATTCCTCACTTCGCTCACATTGCAAACACTTTATATAATTTTTGAGAAAGAGAAAGAATTTTGTTTGGACAGACCTCACTTCACTCACATTGCAAACTTTTTATATGATCTAGTTGAGAGTGATGCAGGCAGAGCTATGCAATAGTGGAGCTAGTTGTATTTTTTGATAGGTGTATAGGAAACAAACATGAGAACATTTATACAAAAAGAGGACTGACATCAAAACGAATCGATAGAAAAGATTGTTATTGGAAAGTCTAAGTAATTTTTATAGGTGCAATTGGACTTATTTTCAAAGGTAATATGCTAACCAAAAAGGTTTTCCGATCATGACTTACACACTTTAAAACCATCTTTATTTTACTTGGGACCTGCATACACATAAAAAGATCATGTTTCAACATTTCAGAAAAACTAAAAAGAGTTTCAAAAGAATCTTGATATTATTCTATTGGATTTTGGAGGTTGGCCCATCGGGAGGATGTGTAGGTTTAGTGGGGGTGGATATCGAGACGAAACCCATTTGAGACTATGAGTCAAGAAATTTTTTCAAACTTGTTTTCTTACTTTCTTAAGAAAGAATTAGTGTTTTGAATACAGAATGGTAAAAAGAGTCGTAAAGTTTTGAATGATTTGATTGATTGAGCAATGAAAATATTTCATGTGTACATTATACCTATATATTTATTTTTGTAACGTTCATTAACCTGTTATAAGCCCCTAAAACCATAACTTTCAACCTCTGAAACCTGGCTTGATCCTTTAGAAACCCATATGTTTTTTGTAAACTTGGAAAACCATGTCACTTTCACTTTAAAACCCTAGAAAACATGCAAATTAACCCTTAAAACTCGGTTCTTAACCCTTCAAACCCTAGTTTTGACCCTCATAATTTAACTCAAACCCTTGGAAACCTTGAGATTTTAGACCATAATGTATATAAAACCATTGATTAAATGTGAACTAACCCTAGTAAAATCAAACCCTAATGCTTCCTTTTAAAAATCTTGGTTGGAAACTTTAGAAACCATTTTTTTCCTAACTTTAACCCCTTAATTTCATTAAATTTGTACATAGGCGTGAAAAGATAAGAAATCTTGCTCAAAAATAAAAAGGAAAAGATAAAGAAATAAAAATAGGAAAAGAAAAATTAGAAAAATAAAAAAAGAAAAATCAAAATAGATACCAAAGATTTGATGTGTGTGTAAGAGAGAGAGGAGAAAACAATTCTTTTCACAATTTTGGTTTTCAATAGCATTCTCGAATGCTGCAAAGAGAATTTACACTTTTTTTGTTGTCTATACTTTCATCTTTTAATTATGATCGTGTCGAAGATTCTAATATATATATATATATATATATATATATATATATATATATATATATATATATATATATATATATATATATATATATATATATATATATATATATATATATATATATATAGAGAGAGAGAGAGAGAGAGAGAGAGAGAGAGAGAGAGAGAGAGAGGAGATTGCACTACAACGCATCTTCTTTCATGCAAAGTCTCACTTGGGTCTGTGCATTCAAATTCTCTTGTTAACTCTCCACAACAAGACTTGTTATGTGGAGATGCTTGAAACTTCATAGTTCTCTGCATAGTTTTGAAGAAAAATGATTGAATAATCACTTCGACGTCTTCGCAACAACGAATGTTTTCGTGCCTTCTAGCCTTACACGAAGAATATCTGATTCCTCCGAGTGGAAATGTGAGGAAATTTTGCCCCTTTGTAGATTAAGGTCTTGTATATGGACGGATTTTTCACTTGTCAGAAGGAAGAAAATATGCATAACCCATGGATGAAAAGATTACTGGTTGTGCGCGTCAAAGTAGACCTGATCAACCATGGATTCTGTCATTCTTCACAATCACTCTGGCTTCTGTCATTCTTCACAATCACTCTGGCTTCTGTTATGGCTTCTGTTATGGCTTCTGTCATTCTGTCATTGATGTTATGGCTTCTGTCATTCTTGATTTATCAGGTTGTCAACCAGGGAGTGTGAGCTCAGAATGGGAGTCGAGATTCTCTGTAGGGTGCTAGATGTACTAGCCGTCCACCACTCCAACACATGATAAATCGATGCAGCACATGATTTGGAATTAGAGCAATGTTGTCAATCTTCTGCATCATAATGGGGCAGGAAGTATTGTCATCTGCAATCTATCTCTTGATGCTTACGGCCATTGTGAGCTACAGATTGATGGCATAGAGATGATGCAATGTTGTAGATCAGTGAGAGAAATACACATTGCACATTGTAGCAAGGGAAAACGAGAGAGCCTAGCAGGAGAGAGAGAGAGAGAGAGAGAGAGAGAGAGAGAGCAAGAATCACGGGAACTTGTTGTAGAGCGATGGTGGTGTCAGAAGGGTGACTAAGAGCAAGGAACAAACGATGCTGCTGCTGTTGGTTTGATCACACACTCAATTGATATGGAGCATCAGAGAGGTAGAAGTTGGTGCTCTGGTCGGCGGCAAAACTAGCATGGTATAAATCCGGGAAGAAAGAAAAAGGGAAGAGGGCAATGAGAGAGGGAGAGAGAGAGAGAGAGAGAGAGAGAGAGAGAGGAGCTGATCCTGTGCACAGGGCAGATGAGTGATAGCAATACACACGACTACACAGAGAGAGAGAGACAGAGAGAGAGGCAGAGATGAAGTAAATCAAAATGCACAAAAATTTTAGAGAGACAGAGAGAGCGAGAGAGAGATATTTCAAAAGGTGACGTGCAACAAAAATTGGGGTGGCAGCTAAACACGCACACACACACATAGAGAGAGAATAATGGTTATGGCCATGTGTAGAGGAGATCAGCTTCACGGTGGATCTGTGCATAGAAGAAAATTGAGAGAGAGAGAGAGAGAGAGAGAGGGGGGGGGGGGGGACGCTAATTCAACAGAAAACATTTGTGCAAGTTTATGATGGGAAAATGACCAAAGGTTAAGTCAATTTATGGTCGCTCAGGGGAAGCATGGAGAAATGAGTCATAGCAATGCATGTTGTACTGGTCCATTTAATTTGGCAATGACAAGAACTAAAGGCAGAAATTCTATGATTTTGCGAAAGTAGACTTAATAATCGATTGTTGTTTTTAGCACATCTCTGAGAAGGAAAAAGAAGTGCTTTTGAGCACATGAATTATAGAGGCTTCTCATAATTAGCTTTGATCCGATATTTGGCACTTGGGTTATTTCCATTATTGTTCTATTGTGAGGAATCTCGCCAGGATAGTGCAATGTTAACTTTAAAGTAAAAGAAGAAGATATCTTAAGCTTGTAGTCTTCATACACAACCACAATTTATGCATGTGAAAGTTGAATGAATTTGTGACACAAACTAAAAAGAAAATCTTCCAATTTACGCTTCAAAGATGGTCATTTTATTTGGAACTATTTATTCAAAGGATAAAGAAACTTATTTTTAGCAGTCCATGGGATAGCAATTGGAATGAATGGAAATGGTTGAACATTTATATAAGGGAATGCTTTATAGGGGAGTCAAAAAAGCTCGGTGACAGACTTAAAAGGGAGAGAATTATGGCTGTTGATTAAGCTTGCTGAATGAACAAAAGCTTATGTAAAAACAATAGTGCTTTATGAATTATGTTAGAAATTTGGA
Source organism: Ceratopteris richardii (assembly GCA_020310875.1). Classification (NCBI taxonomy): domain Eukaryota; kingdom Viridiplantae; phylum Streptophyta; class Polypodiopsida; order Polypodiales; family Pteridaceae; genus Ceratopteris; species Ceratopteris richardii. The sequence continues at coordinate 68,173,383 of CM035425.1, read as the reverse complement.
AGTGTGTAAACAGAATATAGGGGCCTAATTTCTTTGTGAGTGGGTTCAATTCATTTTAAATGTACTAATAAGTTTTTGCCCATCATTTCGTTTTTGCCCATCATTTCCTTTTTGCCCATCATTTCTTTTTCAGACATCACCCAAAGTGAAGAAAAGCATTTGGAGTTTTTGAAGTAAAGTTGTGAAGACCAAAGATCGAAAAAAGAAGTGAAAAGGCATCTTTTTTGCACTATGGCTGCAGCTTTTGTTACCTGATCCGCACTATGGTGGAATATTTCATTATGTGAGTTGTATTATTCATAGTCACATTGTGATATTCATTTGTATATTGATCACGATCATCGAGTATAGGTTTTTTTATCTGGCACTCTTGAGTTAGGTGATTTTTTTAGTATTATATTTTCATTCCATGTTCACGTGCATCCACCACGACATTTGCGACCCATGCCTCATGGCCAAGGGCTTTTCCTTTCGAAGCGCAAGCCCATCGTGTCTGAGGATCGACCACTAGGTGAGGCACCCAACATGTAGATGCCACTCGCCAGACAGAGATGATGCATACGCACACATGCATGGGGCCTTATCTAACCCTGTATGAGGCATCGCTCCCTAGCCTTCTCTTCTTCTTCCCGACATCGATTTGTTTTCTCAAATTTTTTTTTCGAATTTGGTACTATGCACTGTGCTCAATGTACTCACTATACCCCCTATGCTCACTCTACTCACTGTGCTCTCTATGCTCACTGTACTCATTATGCTCACTGTGCTCACTGTACTCACTGTATCCACTATACCTCTTGTATCCCCTCTGTTGACTGTACCCACTATACCCCCTATGCTGACACTACTCACTGTGCACTGTTCATTGTTCATTGTTCGAGTTTGGTTCGGTTATCAAATCAGTTTATCAAATTAGTTTATCAAGTTCATTTATCAATTCCATTATCATTCGATTAATCCTTTGGCTTAAGTTCATTTATCAATTCGATTATCATTCGGTTACTCCTTCGGCTTACTCCAAGGCACGTCGACTAAGGCACAGAACTATGGCATAACTTTGACATCTTTGGCTTCTCTGGCACTCACTGTTGACTTTGGTTCCCTTTGGTTCCATTGGCAACCATTGGCTACACGGGAACCAATTCTAACTCATTAGTGGCAATAAGTGCTTAGTTATTTCCCTAGTTAGCTTACTTATTTATGTAGTTAGCCTACTTAGTTCCTTATTTAGCATGTAGGGAATTTGAACCCACAACCTCACACTTTCAAGAGATAAGCTTTATCCACTAGCCTATTTTCACTTATTTATACCCCATTCACTTTAGTTAATATTTAACACAAGTTTTAACACTCTCTTCACCTTATTTATTTATTTATTCAACATTGTCATTTATTTTATTTATTTATTTATTACTATTTATCAAACACTCTGATTTATTTTATTTATTTATTATGTTTATTATATACAGTATTATTAAATTTTTTTCACATGCATAGTCATAGGTTTTGGTTCTATATAAGGCCATGGACCCTACCCATAACACCAGGCATTTTGGTATAGCACCCCTACTTGCGGTATCCCTTGAGCAACAATTGGAACTTTCATGAGAAGAACTCCAAAATGCTTAATGGGATTCCACACTCTAGCAATTGCAAAGTGATGACAATAACCTAGTTACGGTGGTGAAGGCCATTATCACCACTCAAGCACAAGTCACGCAGTCCAAAATTGGTGCCAAAAATTTCGAATTTTCCAAAATGTATTCTTTCAGATTGAGATGTTCGTTTTTGTAATCACTTTTGGGTTGCAATATTTCAAAATTTAGGTTCTAAAATAGACTTTAGCTCTGCATTTCATCCTGAAAGTAATGGGCAAAGTGAAGCTACTAATAGTACTATCTTAGATCTATTATGTTGTTATGCTTTAGATAATCCAAGTAATTGGGACGAGAAAATTCCTTTATTACAGTTTGCATATAATAATAGAACACATACCACTACTGGACGTGCACCATATGAAATTGTTTATAGTAAAAAATTTCCCACTCCCATGACTCTCACTCAAACTGATATACGTATGGCTGATTCTTTTGCACAAGATCATATTTCTACACTTCATGAGGTTCACGAGCACATTGAAAAGAGTCAAGAATGTTACATGCATAATGTTAATAAGAAATGAGTAGCTAAATAGTTTAATGAAAATGACTTTGTATGGTTATGAATAATTAAAAGGCGTTTGAAAAATACTTCACAACATCCTAAGGTTAAACTTGCACCACATTATTATGGACCTTTTCCTATTATTCAAAAAATTAATGAGAATGCTTTTAGATTAGACATACCTTCTCATTGGAATATACATAATTCTTTTCATATCAATTTATTAAAATCATTCAAAGGAACTTTACCACTCACTCCTATTTTAGATGATCCTCCTTTGTTAGAAGAGCATGCTGAAATTTTAATTCCATAGAAAATACTTCATTATGATGTTACTACTACACGTACAGGTAATCAATATCATAGATATTTAGTTAAATATAAAAATCACTCACTTGAAGAATCTCAATGGATTCATAAGATATCACTAACTCCACATTATGATCATTTGATTTTTGCATATCATTCATAGTCACATTAAATTCCAGTTTTCCAATTCCATGCATGTGTTTTTAAATGGAACATGCGTAATTGTTCAGTGATGGAACATGTGAATAGCCATCCATGTCTTATTTATTCTTATCAACAGAGGTCAGTTGCTTGTCAAGTGGGAGGCATGCTATACTTTATGGAATAATGAAATGTTATATGGATTCTAATGTCTTGAGGGTTTTAATATGATTTGTGTTTTGTTTTAGCAGGTAAAGACTCATGAGGATGTGAATGCACATGGACAAATTCAAATATTTTTTAAGATATTTAGAAGATAGTATTTTAGTTATTTTTTGTAAAAATAATAGATCGTTGTAGAAAGCGACAATTTTTTAAAAATAGTAGATTGCTTGAAAAGCAATGATTTTGTAAATAAAGCAGATTCTCATGAACACATGCTCTTCAAAGTAAAACCCTCATGTATCTTCTATACAAGACATAATGAAAAATACCTATGAATACAGATGCTCTGATAGACTCGTCCATTAGAGTATGTGGGGGAAGATTATATCCAATATGGTGTCAAGTCTCTTGTCTCTTTCTATTCTGTTTATGCTTTTGTGAGATCCCGTTTCCATTCTATCCTCTGCATCCATGCATCTGCGGGATCCGATCAACAGTTCCATGCTCATAGAAAGCACATTGAGGTGCACTATCATTATGCTAGGGAGAGGTTCTCTGCTAGAGAGATTAGTTTGGCATATGTGCCCACATACGATAACATTGTAGAACTTTTCACAAAGGCTCTGCCTAGGGAGAAGTTTGAAGCTTTCTACAAAGCTTTGAGCACTTCCTTTTGTGGATTGATCTCTTTCCACATAGCTTGGCACTTCCTTATACATGAGTGCCAACTCTTTGTTCACTGCTTCACTCTCACTCGGAATTTGTTGATGTATTTTGATAGTGATGTGTCAGAACACACTTGGGGCCACTAGGGCACTTTTTCCCTCTTTAGGAGGTTTTTTTCTCCCAGCTTGTATATGAGTATAAACCTTTTGTGTTACTTATTCTTCTATATTCACTTGGTAATTCATTCAGTGTTGAATTGTGCTCCAAGGTTCTTCTTTTTCCTTATGCTATTTGTGTGCATCAGAAGATGTCAAACTCCACAATAAAGCCTTGGTTTATTTACTTGGGTTAGACCCTTGAATATGGGTTTTCAATTCTTCGGTTTAACCCTAGTATGAACCGTTGGCTTATTTATTTAATTACAACTTCAATTGATTGGTTTTTACCCTTATGATTAATTATCCTAAGGTATGAGAGCCTCAATCTTGGGAGAAGCTTCTCCCAAGTGCCACCTTGAGTTGCACTTGAAGGGAAGGTTGAAACAAAAAGTCATGTGCTTTGCCTTGGAAAAGTGTCCACATGAGGGACATTTTGAAGTGTTCTATGGCATGCACCCTTTGGACTTGCTCTCTCTCTCTCTTTATATATATATATATATATATATGTATATATATATATATATATATATATATATATATATATATATATATATATATATATATATATATATATATGTGTGTGTGTGTGTGTGTGTGTGTGTGTGTGTGTGTGTGTGGGGAGTTGGTTGGCTGAATACATGGACTTATTCTTACATGTTGGAAGCTATCTTCAAAAAGGACTCATCGACACTTCCTCTCAGAGATGAAGCCAAGATGAAGATGCACCTCATAGGAGAGAATAGGACATGGGTCTTTCTCATGCATGATCAATGGTACATAATGGATTTTGGGGCTTCTTGTGTGCCATGAAGTTTAGCTTTTGTTGCAGTGTAGTAGTGTGTATGTGCCTCAGTGGTGTTTTAGGAAGATCCTTTTTAATATAATCACAAAGTTATTGTAATTTCCCTCAGGAATGAATGATAGTAATTTTTTAGTGTGCCACGTGTTGATTGTTAATTTCTCTTTATTCCTCGTTTTGTGTGTGTGTGAGAGAGAGAGAGAGAGTTATGAGACAGAGAGAGACCTTGGCATTCATTCGTATTTTCCACATGATATCAAAGTTACCATTCATTAGGTTCTAGTTCCTTCACATTACCTTGAATTAAGAAGGGTAGAGCTAAGGTTATCTAATAGGGATCAAAAAACCATATGCTTTTATTTTTTAATATTCGTATTATTGAACCTACTCTTGACGTTTCCTACATTTGAGCATTGATATTTTTTATAGTTTCCATCGTGTTGATATTTGCTATGTGGAAATGGTTCTTGCAACCCCAAGAGAGTCTCATTGGAAATCTAAGTGAAGATTGCAAGCACATGGATCTTTGCTTCGCTATCTTTGGAGGGCTTAACTACTCAAGTCTTCTTGGAAGCTTTTAAATGAGGTTATCTACAATAAACCTTAGACAAGTAAAAAAAATATGATGTTATCTTCAAATCTCAAGCTTAATAATACTACCAAATCCTATTTTTCCTTCATGAAAGATTCGTGTGAAGATACCTTTCCTTTATTTCATTTGATTCTTGTGTTCACCTCCCAAATGGAAAGAAAAGAGGCTACTTGGAAAAAGAGAAGAGGCTAATGTTCAACCTTCCAAATGGAAAGAAAAGTTCATTGTTTTTTTAAAAGAAGTTCACTTAAAACTTAATCTCCTTTGTTTGAATAGGTTGAAAGAACAATTCTATAGGTGAAATGCATAGTAATTATGAGACACAGAAAAGTTCATTGTTTTTTTAAAAGAAGTTCACTTAAAACTTAATCTCCTTTGTTTGAATAGGTTGAAAGAACAATTCTATAGGTGAAATGCATAGTAATTATGAGACACCTCGTATGCCACAAAGCAGAGGGGTTAGATTGCTCAAGGTGACAATCTGAAAAAACTACCCAAAAACAATTGATTTTTACATTAGCTTAGGAATCATAACTCTCATAGAGAAAGGTTGAACCCTAGCCCCTACCTCAAGATACAAAAATTACAATGTGCAATGAAGGATTAGGCAGAGACAAAAAATGCAATGCGAGAGGATTTATGGAATCATTATATATCATTCACTATGTGATTTGTGGGATGCTTGATTGTCTATGTTTTTCTTTTTTGTATATTATCCTTTTATTTTTTATTTTATTTTGTTTGTTTTGTAAGAGAAACCGTCGTGTGCCCAACACACTTAAATGAGACCCAACTATCAGAGATTTCTGAGCTGTTGAATTACTCCTTTGACTCTGTGAAGTCTATTTCTTCATCAGGTAAAACTCTTAATGATCTTTCTACGAAAGCTGTATGCGCACATAATTTGCGCTATCAGACAAAGGCTGGGCCCTGAACTGTGAAAAGGTTCACTCTTCTCCTCTCCGGGAGACCCGGAGAGGCCCCCTGCTCATCTTTCTGCACCCCTTCCCCTCTGCATATTAGCGTATGTGCTTTGCCTTCGGCTATGGCGACAAGCTTCCTCCACACATAGCCCGAACCTTAGCGTCTTCATCTGGTCACACATGTAGCCGAGAGCTTGTATTTCTTTGAAACTGCCCCCAAGTTTCAATATTCTTCCCCTCATCTGCGTCGCCGTTGGAGGCCTTTCGTCAATCATGGCTCTTTGCCTCGAAATCCCCATTGGATTTAAGATGCCAAAGCAAGTTAATCACCCGGAGCTTGCTGGATCTCGTTCTCATCAGAGAAGCTTCCAGTGACTTAATCCGTGCAAATATGTCCTCACACAGCTGAGGGCTTATTTGCACAACCTGCGCACCGCACCTCGCACAGATACATAGGGTCTTTTTTTGGTTGAATTTCTGTTCAAGATTGCTTTTTCTCCGCTGTGGTATTTGTTTTTGCGTCTCCCGGTTTGTAGAGTAGGTTTTGTTTCTGTGCAGGATTGCCGCTGATAACAGTGGCAATCAAGTTAGGATATATGGATACGGCCGATACTTGGAACGCGGAGAGGGGATCTGTCCATCCGCGCATTAAACGCAGAAAACAGGAGAAAGATGAACATGTAGTCCATGGCTTCATGTCTTCTGGTTTCCAAGGTGATGTCCAAGGTTAGTAGCTTATGCCCTCGGTCATTCCGTCTGCACTGAAAATCTCAATTAGGATTGGCTTTAGTTGATCTGTTGGGGATTTCCATGGTTATCATTGAGTCCGATCGGGAACTTAGACAGCTGCGGGAGTTCCATATTATTTCACAGATGATATTGCTTTCTCGGTCTCAACGAGGTCTGCTTATGAGTGGCACAGACACGGAGGACACTCGTGATATGACGTGATATCCTGCTTTGAGGAGAACTTCGTTACTTTCCTTGGAGATTACTGTTGGGATACTTGAGTATGTAGTCAGATTCAGCTGAAGAGAAGACGATGAGGGTTGGCAGCGCCATGTGTCTTTCCCATTGTCTGTCATCATTCCAACTAGATATACCTGGAGAATAAGGTTACTGGCTCAGTTTCCCGGTTGGTATGTATAGGTTTCCTTTCCTGTTGGTGTTCTTCATACATTGATTATACGACATGAGCGTCAGACGGGGTCGAAAGTCGATGGAGAATTCATGGCCACCATGTTTGTTGGCATTAAAAAGGTGCTTCCTTTAATACATGTACAATATTTGGTTGATGTTCGGCCTCCTGCCGGGGGTTGGACGCCCCGAGTGTTTTCAGTGATGGACATAAGACATGTTTCCAGCCATTCTGACCAGTAATATCCTTTGTGTTCTTAATTAAATCATCTAGCAGCAATTTGTGTCCGATTTTACACAGACATATTGTAGTGTGTGCAGCATCAAGCCCATGGAATTGATTAGGTAGTAGTGTAGTCTTGTCCAGTCATATCATTCTATTATTTTGTGCTAGCTGACTTTTATGAGAGTGGGAAATCTAAAACCCTCATGTTTGTTGCTTAGAGGAGTTCTCCCCCTTCCCTCTCCTCCCCCTCCTCCGTTTTCTCTCCCCCTCCTTTCTCCGTTATTGGTTATTCTAAAATAGCACCTAATAGATGATGTTCTACTGATCAGTTCCATATTCCGATCAGTTGAACTAGCTGTCATAAGGAACTTTGTCTCCTTCTTTTGTAACTTGTTGTTCTAAGAAGTTTTGTGTTCCCATTTTGCCAGTAATTACTTTTGCTCTAGTTTGCCTATTAATGTAGAGGGACATGTAGCAACCAATTTAGTGAAGTTTTATTTATTCTTACAGCGATGAATGCTTCTTGGAAGGTTTTGGGGTAATTCAGACTTTTTTGTTCAATTGTCCCTGTTGTGTTTTGTTGTTCTTTTTATTCTCAAATTTATTTGTCATCATTATTATAAATTTTCCGTTTCTAAACTTCAGAAAGTCTTTCTACATAGCATAGAAAGCTCTGTTGCAGGGCAACCTACCTTGCTACCCCTTTTGACCAGTTGGCAGTTTTACTTATGTGCATCTAGTTATTCATGGGCTATGTAGCAGGCTACTCATCATTACTGCATTAGGCTTTGCCCCATAAAAGCATGAATGACTAGTTTCCTATACTTGACTGTAGCTCTGGTTTCTGATTTGGCTGTCTTTCATTCGTGTAATGCAGATCTTATTTCTCCAGCTGGCAATTACTATCAGCATGTTACATTCAATGAGCAGGGTGATCTTGCTGATGATGATGGTATTTGCTATGATATCATAAACAGTACAGGTGAGAAGAAGAGAGGGTTAACTGTCGACCAAGTGAAGTATTTGGAGATGAATTTTACCATGGACTTCAAGCTGGAGCCAGAAAGAAAGGCCTTGATTGCCAAAGAGTTAGGTCTGAGGCCTCGGCAGGTGGCCATTTGGTTCCAAAATCGGCGTGCCCGTTGGAAAAACAAGCAGTTGGAACAAGACTATGAGACATTGAAATCATCTTATGAGGCTCTTCTGCAAGAGAATGAGGACATGGTCAAGAGAAATAAGGCATTGGATGAGGAGAATAAACTGTTACAGGCAGAGGTAACACTCTTAGTGATACTTAAAATAAAGATACTGTTGCCACAAGTTATTGCTATGTTATCTAAGGAGATCTGGTACTGTTTGGTTGTTGAAGATCAATTCAGGTCTTTACTGTTCTCCTGATATCTAAATTGAATTATCCAGTTTTTAGCTCAGTATGTGACAGGGAGGATTGTGCAATGTCTCCATGGAATTGTTGCAAGCTTATATATGTTTCGATAAACTTTCTGTGACATGTTAACCTGCTTTCAAGTTATGTTTCTCATTGGACTCCATGTGTGCATCATTTAAAGTGCATGTATATTAGCGTAAAGAGTCCTGTTTATTTGTCATAAATTGTTGAATTTTGGGCTTAGTAGTTATATCATTCCAGTGGCTGGCTATCCTTTTGTTGCTGGTCTGTGTTTTTCCCGTTCTTTTACTTAAGGGGATGCACACCATTCAATCATTCATACCTGGGAAAGATAACATTGTTATCCACAATGTTACGTATATATTCTGTAGTAATATCTCATGAGACTTTTTTTGGAAGGGGGAATTTAACACACCTTTCTATTAAATGTCAGGGAGTATATGGGGTTGTGATTCACATATTTCATGCACCTATGTATATAATTCAAGTTCGTTGTGATTCCAATATTTCATGCACCTATGTATATAATTCAACTTCAAAGAAACACGTTGGTTATAAACATGCTACGATTGCATGCATAGAAAGAGCAGTTAAATTCAAAATAAAAATTTTGAGACTATTGAAATATAAAGAGGCTATTCCTGTTCACTGTCTATAACCTTATGTAGTCATATATGAGTTTATTTTATAAGGATCTGTGTCACTTTGCAACACAGGCAGTGTTTATGTCATATGATAAGAAACATTTATTGAACTTCAGTTGCTGTTTTGCAGATTGCACGGTTAACAGGCATTTCGGGGAATGTTGATGTTCCAGTTGACATAGATGCAAAAGTTGCTTCACCTGACTTAGACTCTGATTCAGACTTGGAAAGTACTGTGAAGGGAGAGAAACAACAGAACCTCAAATCAGAGATTGGAATACCAGCTAAATTGGATGCCCAAAGTGAGATATTGGAGTCATTAACCCTTAGCTGTCTGAAGTCCCAGGAAGCTATAGTGGCCTTTGTGGAGCAGCCCATTGGTGCAAATGATTCTGTGGTTGCTTGTGCAACTGTGAAAATTGAAGCTGGTTATCTCTCTCCCTCAGAAGAGACATTCATCAACTACCCACAACTTGTACATGGTTTTCATGTGGATGATGTGCTGTTTACCTATGAGAACCAACCTTATGGATTCACATGGGATGTTTGGTAGATATTATTCATAGACACTAGAGCCCAATATGTGAACTGTCTCGCAATTCTTCCAATCAGTCAAATGACTTGATATTCTTAAGCCTCTCCTAATGTCCCTAAAATATTGTCACAAGGCGCTATGTCTATGTCTTGTATCAAAAATATTTTGCAAACAAAGCCATGCTGTCAATACAAGTTTTCCTCCACGAACTCTTTTCTTTCGTCAAAATTTATGATGAATACGAACAAGATCATTTTGGGGGCAAAAACTAGCAGTTGAACCTTTGGGGTCAGTTTTTAACATTGCAAAGAAAAGATCTTGTTGTGTATTGTCAATTAACTACAAAAAGAGGGTTCTTGGTACTGATCAATATGGGGGAATTACATTTCTCTTGATGTAATGGTGCTTAAAAGGTCTCGTGGTGTTTGCCTATGTCAAGCAGGCCATTTTGAAGGTGAGTATTATCATTACCAGTAAAACTTGATGACTTGCATGCGGAACATTTCCTAGCATGCGGCATATTAATGCATTTGTTACTGTCATGGAAGACTACTGACTTGATCCCTGTACCTTTTAGACGCTTGAGTATGTTTCAGGGAGTGGGTTGCTGGAACCTTTTTCAGCCGTATTTTCCTTTTAGATTCCTGAGTCAATCCAAATGGGTGCCTGTGCATTCTGTGCAAATAGCTATTAAAGCAGATGGGGAAGGGAAATGCAAACCCCTGGCAGCTAGCAAATATGATGAAATACAAGGCCTAAAATAGTTATTGAAAGTGTTCCAGGCTGCTGTCCGGGTGGTTGGACCGCTCACCTCTTGAGGCGGGGGTGAGGGTTCAACCCTCGCCGGCATCATGTAATGGACATGTTTAACATGGAATGATGTATCATGTGGCTGTGCCACCACTTGTTCTGCCCCGTGGTAGTTGTGACCGTAGTTTAACCCAGCTATGTAACCCCTGTTCTTGTGAGATGAAGGGGGGTCCCATGGGTACTATGCCCTTACTTATACAGTTGCAATTTCAAAGTTAAAGCCCGGGGGGAGGTAGGCCTGGGCAGAACCTCCATTAAAAAAAAAAAGAAAAAAAAGAAAAAAAATTTATTGAAAGTGGTACACCAGGGAGGATATAAACACAGGGAAAATATACATGCATTCAAACCCAAAAACAAGGGGAGGAAGCGGAATTTTGTATTCTATGTGTCATACGACGTAGGAGAGGATCTGGTGAGAAGTTAAGCTTCCCTTTTTCGCTGATTCCCTTTTCCTCATGTCATTCAGTAGAACTTCAAGTTTTCATAGTCTCGACCTTAGTATCTTCAACCATCCTCCAAATCAGAAGCTCTGGAACTGGTTAACAACTCCCCTTTTTGGCTGTGAAAATTTATACTACCCTTTTCCTTTTGTTATCGAAGTTTCATAGCTCTATCAAGGTTCCATTTGGAACTATCAGATTCATAATTTTCATCAAGAAGATGAATATGGTTGACGATTAGTGTAGTCACGTCATAGCGATGCATTTTTCGGTAGCGAAAGGAAGGCTAATGCACTAGTACTGATCATTACGTTATGAATCGATTCTCTTTCATTGCCGCTAACCTTTTCTGATGGTATAGGCAGTGTGATTGGAGTGGCCCTGGATAAAGATTCAGTCCATGTCTGGTCTAGTATGACATTTATAGCAATGCTGTTGTCAATTGCGAAAGGCAATGCAATGCTACTGACTATCATGTCTGAATCCTGTCCTATGTCTACACCGCAAAGATAAATCTAAGCGACTATGTTGATAGCATATGAGGATGGTTGGGTGGCAAGGCATAAAAACTCAGCCGATTTGTAGGTTCAGTATGATAATTTTCTGCACTGATGGATGAGATGGGGGCCCATAAATAAAAGATTAATACTTTTTCTGATATTCTGCGAATTTTGCTTCTTGTTAAGTTGCAATCGCTCAATCAAATAGAGATACGAAGACTCGAAGAAACAGACAGTGTACTTGGCGGATAAACTTCCGTGTCTATTACAGTGCATTATCAATTGATACATATTAGAAGTAAAACCCCTTATGAGGCGTTAACTATATTGGCTCAAATTTCCGGTGTGCAACCGCATTCTGTCCCGATTCCCATCTACTAATCCATGGAGGGTTGCTGTGCAACCAAGGTCCAATTCTGATGGCCATGGAGGGTGCTTGAGTCGTTCGTTTCAAATCTTTCATGTCTAAATGGGAGAGAAGGTCGTTGACGGAATTTCACAAGAAAGGAGAACAAAAAAAAAAACATTATGTGCAAGGGCAGGTATGATGCATCCTTACAGCTGTCTGACGTATGATCGAAGTGATGTACTGAGCAGCAAGGACCCACAACTAAGAGAACGCCATAGTTAGAACAAGCTTCAAGGTGCGAGAACTCTTTGAGGACCCTTGGCTGTTGAGCCTTGCATCGGAGTGATGACTCAGAGATAACGCAATGGCTGATGCAATGGTTACACTCCAGAAAGTGAATGCGCCTGACAATGCGCCACAGTATAAAGTCACTAGAATAAGGAGACAGAGGAGCCACTATATATGATGTACAATACGAGCCAATTAGGTGGTCTACATGAATTTTGCACTGAAGAACGTTGAAATGGTTTTGCATATTGGAGATGTCTTTGTCTGAGTGGTTCTGAAGGCAGTACAGCATGCCTTGAGACTAGTGGTGTAGAAGCCCGGTTGACTTTGTATTTCTCAGAAATGTAATGAAGAGAATCCGCATGGGCACAATTCCCCTCGGGATTCCCAGTCTGCTTTTGGAAAGAGTGGAGTGGTTATTACCCATGAGAAGGACTCGTACCTTTTCATGTCGCTCTTTGTGTCTGTTTTTCTCTCTCTCTCTCACACACACAAACATGCACGGACACACACATACCTACCCATCCACTTACGCACTACCACCTGCAAAGCTGATAAAAATCCACTTGGACATCTAGTGAACAAGTATATGAAGTACCTCTCCGATCCATCTTTTGTTCTCAATGGTGGTTCCTTCCCTTTTCCAATGAGTTGGGTAGAATAAGAAATGATGAAAAGTGGAAAAGAAAGTCCAAAAAAGAAGAAAAACAAAGGAGGAAAAAGAGGAAAGGCTGAGAAAAAAGAACGAAGGAATGATAGTCAATCTAATGGTTTAGACATGATATATGGTTTCTTATGGCGAAGGGCCTCTCTCTCTCTAGTGCTTCAATTGATCTTAATGTTATAGCTTTTTTCTTTGTGAGTCATTGGGCCCGAGTGCTAGGGCTTCAACTCATAACGTCATAGCTTGTTTGCAAGAGCCTCTTTCGCTCTTTTTTTTTTGGATAAATGAATTGTTCATACAAAATAATGATGAATCAAGAAAATTTTGCAGTTGTAGTTCTTAGGACATGTTTGAATCATTAGGTCTTGTTTTTGCTTTTTGGTGTCAAAAACAAAAAAAATCAATAGTAAGGAAGAATATATAACAAAAGACAGAGCAGTCGCAAGAGGAGAGGAGCTGAGAGCAATTGGGTGAGGAGGTTCATGGCATTCTCGATTGTGCGTAGGTGTGGTTTTAGCTTGGTTGGAGTGCAATGAGTGCTCATGGTTTGCATAGCCATTCAAGAGGCGATCTTTCTTGCTTTTGCTCTTGTTATCTTGTAGAGTCAATGCATGGCCCGTACGGAGTACCTATGTTAGTTGCTCCATCCTTTTTGCTTTGATAAATCTTCTCGAGCAATAGTTTGTGAGTTAGGGCTTAGGGTCATCGTCGAGGAGAGGGGAGCTAGGGCCATCACTAGGCAGCCTTTGAGCCATTATGCTAGGCTCAATGCCTTTTGGTCGCTCTTGCTTTGCAAGAACCCTTTTGTGTGTCTCCCTTGGGTAGTCAACAGGAGTTGGGCCATCGTTGGGAGGTGGTAGGATGTCACATAGGGTGTGCGAACAACCCCTTGCATAGAGACAATATTATGGATGAGTTCCTCTATTGGGAAGGTAGAAGACTAGAGGAATTGTGTGTATTACTCATGCATGCAAGGGAGGTTGGGACATGGCAAGGTGGTATGACAAAGTAGAATCTCCTCGTGACTTTTATGGAGTAGAAGAAGAAGAGCAATTGAGTAATGCAATAATGGTATCAGAGCCACAAACATACATGGCACATGAACCCACATGAAGACGCACAAAATGGTGACTAGAGGACACACAAACAAGTGCAAGCACGAGAGGAGCAACCTGAGGGTGCAAACAAGGAGGGAAGTCTCCTTCCCTTCTTCTCTCTCAATATACTCTTTAGATTATCAAGATAGGAGTGGAAAAATGGAATAGATTCCACACATAGAGCCTTCTTCTTTAGAGGATATGGAGATACTTTATATACTCTTTGGATTGTCTAGATAGGGCACAGGGTAGTTTAGAACAAAACTATTACTTGTCAATACACTCAAGGTTAGGATGATCTAGAATGGAAAGAGGGCTAGTCAATCATTGTAATTCTAGAAGGGTTTGGATTAACTTTATAATGGGACTTTGTTCTATCACCTAGAAGATTTTATGTTTATTATCTCCATTATACTATGGTAAAGTTTAGTTGACTTGGCACTTATCACTTATCTTTCATTGTGTTAATCCATAAGAGTAAACATCACATGGACCTATGTCACTTTACTGATGCTACTAGGCACCATTTGGACAGTTTCCCACCTTTCAGATGATCACTTATGTGACTTCCCAAGGGGAAGGACATGGGGAAACAATAGACAAAGATGAACATGTACATAGAGTACGTGGGGGTCCAAAGGATTCGGAGCATCTTCCTCTACCATGATGGAGATTTCAACTACATTTTTGAGGATGATATATTTTTTTTAAAGGGAAAGGAAATTTCACATAGGGTGTGTGAACAACCCCTTGCATGGATATTTGGCATCACGTGCCACATGGCATATGATGGATGAGTTCCCTTATTCAGAAAGCAAAATCTCTTAGTGTTTTTTATGGAGAAAATGAGGGGGAGCGAGTGAGTAATGCAATACAGGGCAATCATTCGTGGACTCGTACCTTTTCATCTACCTCTTTGTGTCTATTTTTCTCTCTCACACACTCGCAAACATGCATGGACACACACATACCTACCCATCCATTCACCTACCCACTTCTACACTACCACCTGCAAAGAGGATAAAAATCGACTTGGACATCTAGTGAACAAGTATTCAAAGTACCTCTCCAATCCATCCTTTTTTCTCAGTGATGGTTCCTTCCCTTTTCCAATGAGTTGGGCAGAAGAAGAAATTTTGAAAAGTGGAAAAGAAAGTCCAAAAATGGAAGAGAAAAAACAAAGGAGGAAACAAAGAAAAAGCTTAGCAAAAAGAATGAAGGAATGCTAGTAAATCTAATGGTTTTAGACATGATATATTGTTTCTTGGAGCAAAGAACCCCCTCGCCAATGCTTCAATTGATCTTAATGTTATGGATTTCTTCTGTCTAGATAGGGATTCAACTCATATTGTCATAGCTTCTTTGCAAGAGCCTCTTTTGTTCTTTTTGTTTTTGGATAAATGAATTGTTCATACAATAACAATGATTAATCAATCAAATTTTGTCTAGTTTTTAGCACATGTTTGAATGTTTTTAGCACATGTTTGAATAATTAGGTTTTGTTTTGTTTTGTTGGTGTCAAAGAAAAGAATCAATAGAAAGGAATAACATATACCAAAAGGTAGAGCAGTCACAAGAAGAGAGAAGATGAGAGCAATCAATTTAGGAGGTTCATGGCATTCTTGGTTGTGTGTAGGTGTGGTCTCAGCTTGGTTGGAGTGCAACCAGTGGTCTTGGTTTGCATAGCTGCTCAGGAGGCAGTCTTTCTTGCTTTTGTTCTTGTTATCTTGCAAAGTCAACTAATGGCCCATCTAGAGTGCTTATGTTATTGCTTCACCCTTTTTGGTTCGTTAATTCTTCTTGAGAAATATTTTGTGAGTTAGGGCTTAGGGCCATCATCGAGCGGAGAGGCGCTAGGGCCATCATTGGGGGGCGTTTGAGCCATTGTGCTAGGCTCAGTGCCTTTTGGTCGTTTTTTCTTTGGAAGAACCTTTTTTTTTTAATCTCCCTTGGGTAGTCAACATGAGTTGAGCCATCATTGTGAGGTGGTAGGATGTCGCATAGGGTGTGTGAAAAACCCCTTGCATAAAGATGATACTATGGATGAGTTCCCCTATTTGGAAGGTAGAAGGCTAGAGGGATTGTGTGTACTACTCATGCATGCAAGAGACGCTGGGACATGGCAAGGTGGTATGACAAAGTAGAATCTCTGTGTGACTTTTATGGAGCAGATGAGGAGCAGCAACTGAGTAATGCAATAAAGGTATTAGAGCACATACATACATACATGGCACATGAACCTGCATGAAGACTCATGAAATGATGACTAGAGTGTTGAGATATCAAGCTTAACCTGTGATGATCCAAGGTGACATGTATCGCATTTTCATTTCTCTAACATGTGTAGTGGTCACACTGATATATATAAGGGATACTTCATTGAGATTTACTAGATTTATCTACAAATAGTGATGGAAAATTTGTTTTCATTCCAGCTCACTCATTCCCAGACAATAGGATTTTCTTTATGTACTGTTGTTTATATATTGCACTTGTTGTATTGTTGTTTTTAGGTAATTCTTGTACATTCCTTTTATGTAATAAAAAAAGGAAGAAGAAGATCATTATTTCTTGCCTCAATCTGTGTGTGTGTGCTCCTCTTTGATTCTGAGAGTGTATGTGTGATCTCTCTTCCTTATCTCCTTCCTCGTGACATGGTATCAGAGCCAATGTGGGTGTAGAGAGCTCGTGGAGAAGGCCGACGATAAAGACTACATACCACGGCATGGAGAAAGCATGATTCATGTCATAGTGTGATAGTGTTCAAGGAGAAGTACAACTTGTAGTGTTTTTGCAATGTTGTAAATTGCTATAGAAATGTCAAATGCAGATGGAATGAGTCAACTTATGAGTGATAATCTGGACAAGAACAACTTCCATGTTTGGAGGTTCAGAATGACGAATTGCTTCATGCGAAAAGGCTACCGGAAGTACTTCAAAGGAGAGAATGAAAATGCTCCGCAGTTACCAGAAAGGAATTGGACTATGGACCAGTGAAGAGCATATGAGCAATGGAATCAAGTAGCATGAAAGGTAATGTATTGGCTATCTCTTGGCATACAGGATAGCATGATTGTGCACATATAGGATGAAAAGACTTCGAAAGAGGCTTGGAATAGCTTGGTCATATTATATGAGACCAATACAAAGGCACGAAAATTGCAACTTAAGATCGATCTACATACATTGGAGAAAAAGGGCATGTTGGTAAGTGACCACACCTTGAAAATCAAAAGCATATGTGAGTCACTTGCATCTATTGCATGAATGTAGATGATGATGATAAGGTGAAATGGACTTTGTGGTTTAGAAGCTGCATATAAGCAGTTTAGAACGTCTATTCAAACCAGGGAAAATATTATGGATTTTGATGATCTAGTGTCCATGTTGATTATTGAATAAAAGAATCTTGATGAGGAGTCAAACTCCCAAGGAAAAGCTAGTTCTAAGCAAGCATTCTACTTTGGTAGGGGAAGAGGCAGAGATAGTGGCTTTAGAAGTGGAAGAGAAAACAGTAACCAAGACAAAAGTCAACGTCAAAGTTGTGCACGAGGTAGAAGATAGTTTCGAGGTAGGGGGAGCCGAAGAGGCCGTAGAAATTTCCAAAGAAATGATTCAGGTAATGATAGTAAAGGATGCTGGAATTGTGGTAAACTTGGACACTTTGAACATGGATATCTTGAAATAGGTGGTGACATATCACACCCTATTGAGCATACAAGAAATATAGCACTGTCTATGGAGGAAGAGAAGGTAAAACATATTGCTGATGTGTTGCATGTTACAAATATAATAAAGAATTTGGTTTCTGTTGGATAAATGGTTGACTAGGGATTACAAGTTAGGTTCAATGTTGATGGGTTATATGTAGAAGAGTACAAATAGGGTGGATGATTGATTGCCAAAGGAAATAAAGTGGGAAGGATGTTCACCTTAAATGTAAAAATTCCTGAAATGAATGTGGCCATGTTTGCAAAAGGTGTAGGAGTTATTGTTCATATAGAGATCTGTTAGATATGCTCAATACTCCACCCTCATGTGAACAAGAATGATCCATGGTGCTCTAAGTTGTAAGGCCCCCATTATGAGGAGAAGCCATTATGAGAGCCCAGGCATTTGTGGAACCCTAACTTCCAAGTTAGATGAGGTCAATGCATGACCATTGATGGTTGTAAATGATCTTTGTGACTTAGCCATTAGGTTAGGTAGGGCATAAACTTCCAAGCCATTGGGTTGCCATTTAAGGTGAAAATAAAGGCCCTGTGGAGTTGCGTGGTTTCCCCATAGAACCTTAATGGGGGGAGTGTAGAGGGGGGCTTGCCCCCTTCTGCGGGGTCCGAGGGGCCTATCCCCCCTACCCGTAGGGTCGAGACAGTAGGACTTTTGGTCGTGGAGATATTGTCAGATCATATATTTTACTGACTATTTTGTATCTCCTGACTATGTTTATCTATACCGAACCACCTTATAAAAGCTATATAAGCACGGCCCATGTTGAGCTTCATATAGCATTGCCCACTAGTAAGCCCTTCATCTAGAGCCTTCTAGATTGCCATCTAAGCTCCACATTGGGAGCACACGGGTGGACAACACCATCATTGTAACTGCATTACACTTGGCAATTTGAGAATTCAAGTTCTCTATCTTTGAGTCAACGTTTATCTTTGTGTGCGTTTTTCTCTCAACTTTGTCTACAGGTCTATTCCGTTGCGCTGTTATTTTCTTACATGGTATCAGAGCTCAAGAGGCTCTGAGTGGTGCAGAAGTAGAAACGCAGAGGTTGTAGAGGTCTGAACAACAAAAGAGAGATGATGTCAAGCGATGCGTCATCATCTATGACTGGGAGTCAAGGTGGTTCATCAAGAGGAGTAGGTGGCGCACAAGCAAGAGCAGCAATGATGCCGATCATCCCAACATTGCGAATACGATCACCAGCCTTCACAGAAGGTAAACTTGATGGTACCAACTACACCCTGTGGAAGTTCAAAATCACTTCTATTCTTGATTCTTATGAGCTTTTGGAGAGTATTCTTGGGACTGATCATGAGCCCCAAGAAAGACCTGATCCAAATAATCCTGGTCGAATGATTCCTCATGATGCTGATCTTCTACGTGCTTGGAAACATAGAAATGAAGATGAACTCTATGCTCTAGTTACAAGTACTTCTGATAGTGTTCTGACTCTCATTCAGCATACTACGAAGTCATGTGAAGCATGGAACATATTAAGAAATCAATATGAAACTTGTAATCAGACACGTATTCAGAACTTGGAGAATCAGCTTGCGGTAGAACGGTTTGCTGATGGGGAGACTGCAGAGGTGTTTATCACTCACATAAAGAATCTACAAGATCAAATGGCGGGAGCAGGTGTTCAAAAGTCAAGTGAGGAGCTAGCTTGTCATTGTCTTTGAATATGTCCACATAAGTTTGATGGTTTGGTAATTGCTCTTAACACTCAAATCAGAACTCAACCACTAACTTTTAAAGAATTTAGTGACTTACTCATGGAGGAGGAGCTTCGGCTCAAGGCAAGGAGTGGTGGTAGCAAAGGAGATGCTGAATTCACAACAAATGCCAAAGGAGGCAAAACAAACTCTTCAAAAGATGGAGACAAAAAGAAGAACGACAAAAAGAAGTTCAAGGGAGAGTGCTTCCACTACAAGAAGAAAGGACACAGAATCCAAGACTGTTGCATCAAGAAGGAAGAAGAGTAGAGTGGCTCTTCAAAAGGTGGCAAGAGCAAGGAGTCTGCCAACGCAACAGATATAGAACTTGAGTTATTTGTTATGATAGAGGAGGTGTGCTCCTCGGCTGAGGATTCAAGAACAGATGACTCATGGGTGTTGGACAGTGGTGCATCTCATCACATGACGAGTAGAAAAGACCTTTACAATTCTTTACAACCTCTAAAGGAACCCATCACAATAAAGGTAGGAAACAATGCAAGATGTCCTGTAGAGGGTGAACGTACGGTTTCTTTCATTAACTCTAATGACGATATCAGAAAGCTTTCAAATGTGTTGTATGATCCACAAATAAAACAAAATCTACTTTCAGTAGCTTCTATAACTGATCAAGGTCGTCAAGTATCTTTCAATAAGATAGGAGCCAAGATTATGGACGTTAACAACAACATTGTTGGGACTCGCATAAGGAGGAACAACCTGTATGAGTTGTGTGGTCTTACAGCCACTACAAATGTGGGCACAAGTAAGCTATGGCATGAGAGATTCGGCCACATTGGATACCCTGTACTGAAAGAGATGCATCGCAGAGGTATGGTTGCACACCTACCATCGATTGCAGAAATGAAGGAACCATGTGAAGCTTGCATGATGGGCAAGCAACAGAGGAAGGCGTTTCCAAAAGAAAGCAAGAATAGGGCAAGCTATCCTCTAGAGTTGGTGCATGCTGACTTGTGCGGAAAATGCCTACACAGGCCTTGGGCAAATCTTCCTATTTCATGTTACATGTCGATGACTATAGCTGGAAGATGTGGGTGTACTTCCTTCGTGATAAGGATCAATCTTTTGGTAAGTTTAAAGAATGGCTTCAGCTTGTTGAAACTGAAATAGGGAAGACGATGAAGAAATTCAGGATAGACGGTGGTGGTGAGTTCACATCAATAGAGTTTGAAGATTTTTGCAGTAAGGGAATCAAGCATCAACTCACAGTGGCACATAGTCCTCAACAGAATGGTGTTGCAGAACATCGGAATCGAACCATCATTGAGATGGCAAGGTGCATGTTGAAAGGAAAGGGTTTGCCTAATCAATTTTGGGTAGAGGCTGTCAATAGTACTGTCTACATCTTGAATCGAAGCTACACCAAGGCACTTGATGGAAAGACTCCACAAGAATCCTACATTGCTAAAAAGCCTTCTGTTTCCCATTTCGAAGTATTTGGAAGTGAATGTAATGTACATGTTCCAGATAGGGAGACAAACAAGCTTCAACCAAAAAGCATCAAATGTATCTTCCTAGGGTACAACGAAGATAAGAAGTCTTATAAGCTTTATGACCCTGAGGCAAAGAAGACCATGGCGAGTCGTGATGTGGTGTTTAAAGAGGAGCAGCCACATGCAGTGGAGGAGGAAAAGAGAGCTTCCACTTTATCATCAGGCGAAGGGGCAATCCACTATGAACCTGGCCCAAGAGCTATCCCTTCTACACAAGAGAAGGAAGCATCATCTTTAGATGATGAGTCTGAAAGTCACCAACCTACTGATACCCAAGTGGAAAAGCCATTGCCACATTGGGTGAGGCAGCTGTATGATTCTGCAAACCTCATTCCACAATCACTAGAACAGGTTGCAGATGGATCGAGGCAATCACAAAGAATAGAGGAATAGAGACGGTCAAGTGCCCATATTGTAAACACAGCCTTGATGGCTGATCTCATTCAAGAAGAAGCAAAGGAACCTACCAATGTGGAAGAGGCACTCCATGATCCAAATTGGAGGGCTGCCATGCAAATAGAATACAACAATATCATGAAGAATGGAACTTGGGAGCTAGTGGATCGACCCCCTAAGCGTAAAGTCATTGGCACCAAGTGGGTCTGGAAGCTAAAGTACAAGGCTGATGGTACTCTAAAAAAGTATAAAGCAAGACTTGTTGCACAGGGCTACTCACAAGTTGAAGGCATTGACTTTTGTGAATCATTTTCCCCAACTGCAAGAATGACTACTATCCGAGTAGTACTAGCTATGGCTGCATATAAGCATTGGCAAGTCTATCACATGGATGTCAAATCAGCGTTCCTGAATGGAGACCTCAAGGAGGAGGTCAACCACCAGGGTTTGAGGCTCCCCATTCAGAGAACAAGGTATGTAAGCTGAAGAAGGCATTATATGGGCTAAAACAAGCCCCTAGAGCATGGTACCAGTAGATAGATAAGTATCTCTTGGACCTAGGTTTGAAAAGATGTGCTTCTCATGCTCACTTGTATGTTCTAAAGAGAGGAGGAAGAAAATTGTGCTTGTACTCTATGTAGATGACCTTATGATTACAGGAAATGATGATGCTCTTCTTCAACAAACAAAAGATTTCTTGAGTTCAGAATTTGAAATGACAGACTTGGGCTTAATGCATTATTGCTTAGGTCTTGAAGTTTGGTAGGAACCACGGAAGATTTTCATTTCTCAACAAAAGTATGCAAGGCAGATATTGAAGGCATTTGACACAAACTTATCTATTGAAGATACTTCACCTCGAGTGGATACTAGAAGATATAGGAAATTAGTTGGAAGTCTCATCTACTTATGCAATAGTAGACCAGACATCTCTTATGTTGTTGGAGTAGTAAGCAGGTTCTCTAATAAGCCTTGCCAAAATCATTGGAAGGCAAGCATGTGGATACTCAGGTAAGAAGCTTTTCTTTAGGATCACGGATTTTCTCTTGGATTAGTAAGAAGCAACCGAATGTAGCATTATCTTCTACTGAAGCTGAGTACAAAGCTGCATGCATTGCAGCATGTGAAGTAGTATGGTTGAGGAGGATCCTATCGCACATAGGAATACAAGGACAAGAGGCTACAGAGTTGAAGTGTGACAACCAAAGTTGCATGGCCATCGCCAAAAATCATGTTTTCCATGCACATACCAAGCAGATAGAAATGCAGTATCACTATGTGCATGAGTTGATTGAGGATGACGTCGTGGAGATAAGCTATTGTCCTACTGAAGAAAATGGAGCAGAAATCTTCACCAAGGCTCTTGGGAGAGACCAAATTCTTCGACACTTTCCAAAGCTTGGGATTGGACCAAGGAGGTAGTTCACCGTAGGGTGGACATTGAGAGGGAGTGTTAGATATGCTCAATACTCCACCCTCATGTGACCACAAATGATCCATGCTGCTCTAAGTTGTAAGGCCCCCATTATGAGGAGAAGACATTATGAGAGCCCGGACATTTGTGCAACCCTAACTTCCAAGTTAGATGAGGTCTATGTGTGACCGTTGATGGTTGTAGATGATCTTTGTGAGCCTAGCCATTAGGTTAGGTAGGGCATAAACTTCCAGGCCATTGGGTTCCCATTTAAGGTCAAGTGGTGTTGCATGGTTTTCGCATAGAACCTTAATGGGGGGAGTGCAGAGGGGGGCTTTCCCCCTTCTGCAGGGTCCGGGGGGCCTATCCCCCCTACTTGTAGGGCCGAGACGGTAGGGTCGTGGAGATATTGTCAGATCGTATATTTTACCGACTATTTTGTATCTCCCGGCTATGTTTATCTATACCGAGCCGCCTTGAAAAAGCTATGTAAGCACGACCCAGGTTGAGCTTCATATAGCATTGTGCACTAGTAAGCACTTCATCTAGAGTCACTACAACATATGAGGAGCATACCAACGTTGTCCATACCGAAAGTCATGCCTCGACGTCGGCATGACTGTTGAAAATGCTTGAAAAATCACGGATGGAATACCAACGGTATGAGTATCAGTATGTGCGTCGATAATTTACTGGAAATTACTGACGCTTATACCGACGCTTATACCGATGCTTATACTGACGCTCATACCGATGCTTATACCGAGGCAACGTTGTAACCGGACCCAATAGCAAAAATTTAACATTTGCTCGTGTTTTGAACCAAATTCTGCTACAGTCAAGTTTGTGCGTGCGAACTATATTCTGAGCATATCGTGTACACACATCTCTCTCTTTCTCTCCCTCTCTCTCTCTCTTTCTCTACACACACCTCTCTATTTCTCTAGATCTGAAATTTTGGTGAATATCCCACACATTGTAGCACCCTTTCTCTTTCTTTGTGTTTTCCCTTTTCTAGTTTCTCTTCTCTTTAGTTTTGCAGTAGCTTTTTGGTGTGAGTTCTTTGGAGTTCGATGGAGGACAACATTAAGTGGACTTTGACGACAACGCTCCAAAGAATTACATCGAGGTAAGTGATTCTTTTGTTTTTTATTGATATAGAATGAGATAGATACATAGATAGATAGATAGATAGAGAGAGAGAGAGAGAGAGAGAGAGAGAGAGAGAGAGAGATGAAAGAAAGAGAGAGATATAGAGAAACATAAAGAGAGAGAGAGAGAGAGAGAGAGAGAGAGAGAGAGAGAGAGAGAGAGAGAGAGAGAGAGAGAGAGAGAGAGAGAGAGAGAGAGACTTTCCCAAATGACTTCAAGCGTGAAATGAATCAAAATGCATGCTTGAAGGATCTTTTTGATAATGGTCTAAACACTTCAAAATTCAAAAATCTATACACATGTGCTCTTCACTCATCATGTGTATCTTCATATGATACATTGGAGAGAATCATGAATAAAGGAAACTATGCTCAAATGATTGAAATGTGGATTTTCAAATTTTCCAAGAGCTATGTATGCCAAATAGGCCACCAAAAGATAGACAAGCAAATGAAGTGGCTTGTATACATATCTAGCTTATTTAAGGATGCTACCTTGATTGATGCGGTTTAGAGGTGGCTTCTTTTCAAGCACAACTTCTTTGGTGAGCATGCATCGGAGAAGGTAGGTTGAAGGGAGAGTCACATTCAATAAAACTCCATAAAGCTTAAAAATGTTTTTTCTAAATAGAAATGTACATAACTAATGTTTTTTGTTTTGATCTTAAGACAAAAACAGGAAAGCGAGATCAGCAAGTGAAGAGTGATGACTCAAAATGAAGAAACAAAGATGACCCAAAATGCAGATTCAGAAGGGCTACTGACACTATAAAGGTGATATGTTTTTTGTTTCAGTTTCCTTTTTGCCTTGTATATGTGTATATAAAAAGGCTGCATGATTGAGCATATGATACATAAACGAATGCATAAACATTAAGAGGTTTAATTAGGCCAAATATTTTTTACATCTATTGACACTACATGTGATGTATGAAGAATCGGGAATCATGTTAGTAGGATTAGAAAGGGGACTAGAAATTTCAAGAACAAGACCAAGGAAGGTGAAGGGAAGACCTAAACTGAGTACGTATATATACTAGTGTTCATGAACACTTGATGAGTGAGACGCTTTGACTTCTGCTTTTGATCTCTCGTCTGATCCGACCTTCAAAGAGATTATGCTTCAGATAAAGACTTCATACACAAGCTAGCTATCTATGTGTATGTGTATGTGTATGTGTTGTTGGGTGTTGTAGTGAGCTAGTAGGTGGGTGGAGTTACCCTGGTCAGGTGATCAGGGCCACGTACTGATGCTAGTTGCATTGTATTGCCTAAGGTATATGTTGTCAAGCGCTTATATGGGTCGATAGGTGGGTGGAGTCACTCTGACCAGGTGTTCAAAGCTAATGTCGATTTCATATGAGGCTGACATTGTGCATTGTGCACTATGTTAGGGCGATAGATGAGTGGGCTAAACCTAGGCGGGTGGACAAGTCCATGAGTCACACCCGATTTGGACATAAGCTGACATGTGTAAATAAAGAATGAAATAAATAAAAACAAAAACAAAAATATAAAGACTGAGTTGGGGTGAAGGAATAAAGCAAAGAAAAATAAAATAAAAGTAAATGAAAAATAAGAAATGGTATGATGGGGGTCTAAACAGTGGGAGATCAACAAGGAAGCCAGATTTTAGTTTCATAAATCGAGTTAGTAAGGGCTAGTATATGCATATGCTTGGGATAGGCTACTAGATATGATCAGGTTAAATAACAAAAGAGCTAAGAAGTTTTCAATTCTCTCATGTGATTGCTAGTCTAAATGCCTTACTATATCTTCATATTATGCTGTATGGGATGCTTGTTTCTACCTTTTTCTCTATGTTTATTGCAATTTTAATGCACTTTCAGTTGTCATGCATCTAAATAGAATTTATTTAAGCTGTATTTATCTGTCATGAGTACTTGATGCTAGTTCATGTTTATTGATGTGTATGCATGTTGGCACATCCGGAGGATGCACATGTTTAGAGGGGATGGTTGTGGTCTAGATTTGGATTCAAGATCGATAGTCATGCAATAAACATAATTTAAAACTGTGCTAAAGGTACATTGAAATCAAATGAAATTGTTAGAGGTGCTGACTTTGCAGGTTTCATCTGGAAGATGGAGAGGAATTATGGAATGAAGTTAATCAATGCTTTGGGAAACTTCTTTCCTTGAACATTCATGGGTGTATGTGTACAACTTCATGCTTGTATTCCATGTGATTTGTTTTGCATCTATGGTTGGGTTGATCTTCCATTCGGTTCTTATACAAAGATATTCTTTTGGTTCTCAAATGTACCGAGGTATGTGTACCTACAAATGAGCTAGTGTAAATGTGTGCATAAAAGAGCATTAATGGTAAACATTTATGTGTCTATAAAGGTGTATGAACATGCTCACTTAAATATGTGTTTCAATGTATCTTTTCATGTAGGATTACCAATTGATGGCTTCTCTTGGCTGTCAAAATGAGTCACGATGCGGGACTCGTAGCATTTGTTGGCCATCTAAGACTCTAAGCAACTCACCTCTCTGGCAATGTCAAGGAAATATGTCTTAATTTTTACCTGTGGGCATGGATTGCGGCTCTTTTTCTGAGGTCAGAGAGTTTGGGACACTATCATGGAAGAACTCTAAGTCGGGACTCGTTGTGAGCAGTTGGAGAATCATTGTTCAAGTTTCCATATGAGAAACCTATTGGCATAACAAACATTATGGTCAAGGAGCTATGAAGAACAAAGCCTTCTGAGAGAAACACATCAGAAGGACCTTTTGGAAGTTGAAAGTTTGCAAGGAGTGTCATGCCACATCATTTTCGGTAAGTAGACTCTTCTAAAGAACTTTCCGATCTCTTCTTTTATTATTCTTAGTTCAATGACTGTTTATTATCCTTCATTGAAGTTATCCGCTTCTATTGTGAATTGTTTTAGTACACCTTTGATGCATCTGCAACATTGTACACTTGTAGTTGTCTTCAAGAAAATACTTTATATTTTAAGAGGATAACGAACATGCTACTTTTCCTCCTATTTTAGTTTGTGTTTTTAATTTTGAAGTCCCAATGTTAATAAAGTTATATTTATTTGTCTATATTGAAACTCTTGAAATGACAAGTAAAATTTATCTTGAGCTATTCACTGCATTAGCTATGGCATGAACATGAGCACCTTGTTTTCATAAATTCATTCACTTTGCATTCGACCAATGAGGACTTATGGTTTGGTCAATCTATTCAACACCAAAGAGGACAACTGATTTGATCAAAATTATAAGTCTGTGATGAAAATTTCCCTTTCACAAGCCAACCAAGTTAGTTCAGTAACAATCCACTATGAAAATGCTTGTGGGAATTTCTAAATGGCAGGTCATTGTTGCCGAAGATGAGTCCACTACTAATGTTTTCTTCACAGGCTCTCCACAAAGCTTGTGACCCAGCTGTGGAGGTTTTTGCCCTTTTGAGACATGACTTTTCTACAATGATCACATCTTCAAGTGCTATATATACACAAACTCTGATGATGGGGGAAGCAAAGGGCATGTGGAAGCCAATCAAAATCAAATCAAAGAAAAACCAAATACAAAACAAAACAAAATTCAACAAAAGTCAACAAGAAAACAAGATAAGGCTTCTCTTATCATGCTGAAGTCCTCACATCCATTGGAGGATAAACAAACAAATCATGAAATAACACAAGATACTCAAGATACAAATAAAGATCTAGACAAATATATGAGAGTTAAAGGTGACCGAATGGAGATAAAGGATGAAGTACAAAAAGACAATTTAATAAACTTGTGTGAAGATCAAGTTTGAGATGCATCCTTACGTAGTGACATTCGAGCAGGTTTAGAGAATGATTTGATGCTAGGTGGTAATGATGCATCTATTGGAAAACATGAACCAGATATAATCTATGACTTGATGACTAAACCATGCGAAGAGACTCCAAGAGAGTAGGATTCTAATCCGGAGAACATGCAAAATATGAATCCTCTAGATAGTGAAATGTATGCCAATGGTGATAAGCATGATGCGAACTTAAAGGGCATGCTAAAGATGAGTCCTTTAAGTAGTGAAATGTATGCTGAAGAAGAAGAGTATAATGTCAACTTAAGGACATTATAGTTGGATATCAAGATCATGATATGCTTTTGATTGGCCATTGGATGTATGTTCAAAGATGCAAGAGAGTGACCTTACTCATAAGAAAGAGAGTGAGTTATTGATTGGAGTTCAAACCAATGATAATTATGTGAATGATGTCGCACTCCATGAAGAAGGACATATGAATGATCATGAGCACGATGATACACCACTAATTGCTCTTGTATATACTGATATGTATGTCAAAGATGATCATGTTGAGTTGAGTTCACATGCTGAAGAAATGGATCATAAAGTGGTAGATGTAAAGTTTGTTGAAATTTATGATAAATATGATGTGTGTATAGCATCGAAAGATATTCAATGTGAAATTATTCAGTCAACTGGTTGCATCCATGAAGCTTGAGTTGATTTGAATGTATATGTCGAGATTCTCACAAATGATGAGATATTTGGGCAAGAATTGATGGAGGGGAATGCATAATTCTATGATGGCATTTTGAATAAAGATATTGTGTTCTCATAAAACTATACGCATAGTCCTTTAAGGTGTAAAAACTATGATGAGTTTTACCTCAATAAGCAAAAATCTAGTGACATTGAAGATGAAGACTTTCTTGAATTCAGTGATATTGACTCTCTTCATGATAATAATGGGTGAGTGAATCTGAAAAAAGATGATGAGGATTTTTTGGATAGATTGGAGATAGAAGTAGATTCTATAATTGGTGGCCCTCAAGTAAGAAGAAACTATGATAGATTGGATGAAAAGAACATGAATATATTGTTTTCTGAGAATGATGAGCACTTCTACCTAATGAAGGAATCTAATGAATCAATTCAAAACTCTTGTTCCAATGAAGACATAGGTCTAATGCAAGATAATGCAAAGAAAGAGTTTCCCCAAATGACTTTAAGTGTGAAATGAATCAAAATGCATGCTTGAAGGATATTTTTGATGATGGTCTAAACAATTCAAAATTAAAAAATTGGATTTTCAAATTTTCCAAGAGTTATGTATGCCAAATAGGCGACCAAAAGGTGGACAAGCAGATGAAGTGGCTTGTATATATATCTAACTTATTTAAGGATCCTACCTTGATTGATGAAGTTTAGAGGTGGCTTCTTTTTAAGCACAACTTCTTTGGTGAGCATGCATCAGAGAAGGTGGGTTGAAGGGAGAGTGAGATTCAATAAAACTGCATAAAGCTTAAAAATGTTTTTTGTAAATAGAAGTGTACATAAGTGATGTTTTTTGTTTTGATTTTAAGAAAGAAATAGGAAAGTGAGATCAGCAAGTGAAGAGTGTTGACTCAAAATGAAGAAACAAAGATGATTTAGAATGCAGATTCAGAAGGGCTACTCACACTATAAAGGTGATATGTTTTTTGTTTTAGTTTCCTTTTTATCTTGTATATATGTATATAAATAGACTACATAATTGAGCATCTCATACATAAAGAAATGTATAAACATTAAGAGCTTTTTTTTTTGTTTTAGTTTCCTTTTTGTCTTGTATATATGTATATAAAAAGACTACATGATTGAGCATCTCATACATAAAGAAATGCATAAACATTAAGAGCTCTAAGTAGGCGAAAGATTTTGTATGTCTATTGAGACTACATGTGATGTATGAAGAACCGAAAATTATGTGAGTAAGATTAGAAAGAGATCTAGAACTTTTGGAAAAAAGACCAATGAAGGTCAAGGGAAGACCTAAACTGAGTACCTGTATATATTAGTGTTCATGAAAACTTGATGAGTGAGATGCTTTGACTATCGCATTTGATCTCTCATATGATCTGACCTTCAAACAGATTATGCTTCAGATTAAGACTTCATACACCAATGACCTGGTTGTATATGCTACGAAGAGCTAGTAGGTGGTTGGAGTTAGTCTTGTTGGGTGATGAGGGCCACAAACCAATGCTAGTTTTTTCATATGGTCTTACCTATATGTTGTCATGCGCTCATAAATCGAGTTAGTAAGGGCTAGTATATGCATATGCTTAGGATGAGCTACTAGATCTGACCAGGTTAAGTTAACAAAAGAGCTAACAAGTTTTCAATTCTCTCATGTGATTGCTAGTCTAAATGCATTACTGTATCTTCATATGCTACATGGGATGCTTGTGTCTACCTTTTCCTTTATGTTTATGCGAAGTTTAATGCACTTTTAGATCTCATGCATCTAAATAGAGTTTCTTTAACCTCTATTTATCTGTCATGACTACTTGATGATCTTTCATATTTATTGATGTGTATGTAGGTTGGCACATCCGGAGGATGCACATGTTTAGAGGGAGTGGATGTGGTCTAGATTTGGATTCAAGATTGATATTCAAGGAGGAAACACAATTTACAACCCTGCTAAAGGTACATTGAAATCAAATGAAATTGTTAGGGATGCTGACTTTCCACGTTTCATCTGGAAGATGGAGAGGAATTATGGAATGAAGTTAATCAATGCTTTGGGAAACTTGATTCATAGATAATTATGGAAATACGTGATTTTTGGTGACTTCTTTCCTTGAACATCTTGTTTGAATATAGCAATGAAAGAATGGTAATGGGTGTATGTGTACAACTTCATGCTTGTAATCCATGTGATTCATTTTGCATCTATGGTTGGGTTGATCTTCCATTCGGTTCTTATACAAAGATGTTCTTTCGGTTCTCTAATGTATCGAGGTATGTGTACCTGCAAATGAGCTAGTGTAAATGTGTGCATAAAAGAGCATTAATGGTAAACATTTATGTGTCTATAAAGGTGTATGTACATGCTCAATTACATCTATGTTTAAATGTATCCTTTCATGTAGGATTACCAATTGATGTTATATTCCAGAGATGTACATGCTTGGAGGAACGAGAAGTTCCTTGCTCGGGGGATAGCCAAGGCCAAAAGCTAGAGAGTTCATACGAGGTATCTACTCATGATGGCTAGATGAGTAGAGGGACATTAGAGAGAACTCTAGATGGTGACTAGGCAAGGGCTATAAATAGGTTGGGAGGTGAGTCCTAGGCATGTCATTCTCCACTTCCCAAGTGTTAGACTGAGGATATAACTGGCAGAAGATGGTTGAACCGCACCCTAAGAGGGAGGATTAGAAAGTAATCCTCAACAATGGATTTTGGGGCAAGTGGTTAGCCCATCGTACTCCTAGCTGGTAGGTCTTGAGTTCAAATCCCACAAGTGGTATCAGAGCTAAGGAAATAGACTTGGGCAAGGCTGATGGAAGGCTCGCGCGTCGATTTCAAAGGGAAGCTTAACAAAGATTTGAGTGTATCTCCCAATCCGTAGGTGAGATTTTGACATGTAATATACCGCTGGAAAGCTCTCAGAGGGAGCATTCCAATGGAGACACCTAATTGGGCATCCAAGATACCTAGCATGAGTGATAACCAGGTTCAAGAGACTGAGGTTGAGAGCAAGGCAAGCCCGTAGGCTAGTTGCCAAGAAGCGGAAAGGCAAGGTTCAAGATACCAAGGTTGAGAGCAAGGCAAGTCCATAGGCAAGTGGCCAAGAAGCAGAAAGGCAAGGCTCAAGACATCGAGGTTGAGAGCAAGGAAAGTCTGTAGGCAAAGTGGCCAAGAAGCGAAAAGGCAAGGCTCAAGAGACCAAGGTTGAGGACAAGATGGTTCAAGAGACTCTCGGAGGGTGAGGACATCAATCCAAGAGGAGAGCAAGGATTAATCATTGAGGACAATGATCTCTGGAAGGAGAAGAGCATGTTAGACTCAAGATATAATCGGTAGAAGATGGTTGAACCACACCCTAAGAGGGAGGATTAGCAAGTAATCCTCAACCATGGCTTTTGGGGCAAGTGGTTAGCCCATCATACTCCTAGATGGTAGGTCTTGAGTTCAAATCCCACAATTAATGGCTTCTCTTCTATGGCTGTCAAAATGATTCGAGACTCAGGACCTGTAGCCTTTGTTGGCCATCTAAGATTCTAAGAAAGTCACCTCTCTGGCAATGTCAACAAAACATATCTTACTTTCTCCCCGTTGTTGGGATGAAATCACTCAGGTAAGTGTGCATTGATTTTTTTCAAAGTTCACCAACTTTCTGGCTTTGGTGTGATGTTTTGATCAAGAAAGAGTTATAAAATGTGCATGTTTCTATTGATTTATTTGTTTATAAGATGTGAAATCAGTTTGATGTTTGAAACCCCTTGAAACCCTTGAAAACCTGAGTTTTATCCCACAAAAACTGAACCTAGACCCTTAGAAAGCCTTGGAGTTTAGGCCAGAACTATAAATAAACCCTCAATCTAAGATGCTTGACTTAATTGTGGGCAAAACCCTAATTTACCCAATCAAAAGCCCTAACTTGAACCCTTAGAATTGGCTTTTACCCTAGGTCAAACCCTTAAAAATAATTATTTATGAACATCTAGTGTGAAACCAAAAACCTTAATTCAAGAAAAATAATAAAGACCATCCAAAAATAGAGAGTCTGAGAGGAGGTTAGAAGAACCTAGAAGGATGTCCTAGGGGGCCTATAAATAGGTGCCTTAATCTCATTACCTTCTCCCCATGGATCTTCCTTGTCGATGTTCTTTCTAGGTATGCTCCTTGTCTATTACTCTTCATTCATGTTCATCTTCTTGTTCATACTTTATGTTCGTGCACATAGGGGGATAAAGAGAGAGAGAGAGAGCTCTGCATAAACTCGATTCTTCATTATTTCATGCTGAATCTCCATATCCATTCCAATATCCACATGTTGAACCTTCCCCTATTTGTTCTTCCTAGCCGCCTGCTCAGGGCATACCCTACCGTGTTCCTCCACTCACTTCTTATCCTCCAACCAAGGTATAGATATCATTTCCTTTAGCTTGTACATAGTGCATGTGAGTTTAGAGAGATAAGGTCGGTTGTGATTAAATGATGGAGGAAATTTGAGCGAACATCCAGAGAGAGTTGTGCCGCTCGATGATTATCAGTTCTCGTATGACTTGGATTAGCGAAGTGGATATGATGTGGTAGGAATCCTCACCAGGCACGCATGCGAGAGTTCATAGAATTTAGATAGATAGATAGATAGATAGATAGATAGATAGAGAGAGAGAGAGAGAGAGAGAGAGAGAGAGAGAGAGAGAGAGAGAGAGAGAGAGAGAGAGAGAGAGAGAGAGAGAGAGAGAGAGAGAGAGAGAGAGAGAGAGAGAGAGAGAGAGAGACGAAGGCAGTGGCAACGTGCTGTAGAGAAAGAGCCAGGAGAGAGAGAGAGAGAGAGAGAGAGAGAGAGAGAGAGAGAGAGAGAGAGAGAGAGAGAGAGAGAGAGAGAGAGAGAGAGAGAGAGAGAGAGAGAGAGAGAGAGAGAGAGAGAGAGAGAGAGAGAGAGAGAGAGAGAGAGAGAGAGAGAGAGAGAGAGAGAGAGAGAGAGAGAGAGAGAGAGAGAGAGAGAGAGAGAGAGAGAGAGAGAGAGAGAGAGAGAGATCTAGAAGGCTTGTTGGCTACAAGTCCGATAGGGAGGGCATGTTTTTTGGGTGACCGGATTACACATTTTTTGGGTCACCGAACAGAAATTAGGAGCACATGTATGTTGGGTTCAGTGAACTCTGATCACCCGAGTTTGGGCACATGCATGAGAGTATCCTAAGTTCTGATGACCAAATGTAAAAGCACATGAATTATTTCCACTTTGAGCTGTTAAATAAAAACTCTACAATCAATCACCCATATTTGACCTATAAATATGTTCAGGTTATGAGTTTAGCCTTTCAAACCTCTCGACTCGATCATAAGCAATGTTAATAATGCAAAGACTTTCATGTTTATGCATTTATAATTAACTAATTAATTAATTTCAATGTTAAATTTGCTTCCATATGGGCAACTATGTAGACGTCGAGGAGAAATATCAATGACACTTTGTTGAAATTAATTAATTAATTTTTGGGTCCTACTATTTGTTTCTTATGAGATCTTACCTCCACATGGATCATGATTTATAAAAACCTTCATAGTCAAGCCAGCTTATATATGTGTGCATGCTGTTAGTGCGCTGGGAGGGGCTAGTAGGCAAGGGAACCACCTTGGTTGGGTGATCAAGGCCACGAGCTCATGCTAGTTTCATTATAGGCCTAACCTATCTGTTGTCATGCACTTGCATGGGTTGCTAGGCGGGTGGAGTCACCCTGGCCGGCTGGTCAGAGCCACAAGCTGACGTGGATTTCATGTAGGGCTGATGTTGTGTATGTCGTGTGCTATGTCAGATCGGCAAACATGTGAGGTAAACTTGGCCGGGCGGAAAAGTCCATGAGTCATACCCGATTTTGATATATGTCAATTTGTGAAAATAAAGATAAAAAAGAATAAATGATGAGCTAAGATGAAGTAAAAAATAAAACAAAGAAAAAGAAAGAGAAAAAAGAAAAATAAAAAAGTAAAAGATAAGAAAAGAGATCCGATGAAGAGTTGGACAATAGGGGATAAATAGAGGAATCAGAACATATTCTACAAATTGAGTTAGTAGAAGCTTAGTATATGGTAGTACTTAGGATACATTGCTTAATGTCAACGAGTTGAATAAACAGAAGATCTAGGAAGCCAAAAATTTATTTACATGACTACTTGTCCGATTGCAGAAGCAGAAACATAGTAAGATGTTTATGAAGCTTGCATCTGCTTAATTTCCTAAAATTTGTACTAATCTTTATAAAGTTGCATGAAGTGCATGAGATCACACTTTGATTTTTGAAAAGAAAAACATAAAAATTCAAAAGAAATTTCAAAAGAATCCTAATACGCTTTGATTGGATTCTACAGGTTGGGCCATCAGGATGATGTGCAAGTTAATGGAGGCGAATGTCGGGATGAAATCCCTCAGGGAAGTGTGCATTCATTTTTTCCAAGGTTCACTAATTTTTTGGCTTTGGTGTGATGTTTTGACCAAGAAAGAGTTGTAAAATGTGCATGTTTCTATTGATTTAATTGTTTATGAGATATGAAATCTGTTTGCTCTTTGAAACCCCTTGAAACCCTTGAAAACCTGAGTTTTACCCCACAAAAACGAAACGTATGACCCTGAGAATGACTTGGAGTTTAGGCCAAAATAATAAATATACCCTCAACCTGACATGCTTGACTTAATTGTGGGCAAAATCCTAAT
This sequence comes from Ceratopteris richardii, assembly GCA_020310875.1. Lineage (NCBI taxonomy): Eukaryota > Viridiplantae > Streptophyta > Polypodiopsida > Polypodiales > Pteridaceae > Ceratopteris > Ceratopteris richardii. The sequence goes on along the minus strand of CM035425.1, from coordinate 68,138,232 downwards.
TTACCCAATCAAAAAGCCCAACTTGAACCTTAGAATTGGCTTTTATCCTAGGCCAAACCCTTAAAAATAATTAATTTATGAACATCTAGTGTGAAACCAAAAACCTTAATTCAAGAAAAATAAAAAAGACCGTCGAAAGATTGAGAGGAGGTTAGAAGAATCGAGAAGGATGTCCTAGGGGGGCCTATAAATAGGTGCCTAAATCTCATTACTTCCTCCCCGTGGATCTTCCTTGTCGATGTTCTTTCCACGTAGGCTCCTTGCCTATTACTCTTCATTTATGTTCATCTTCTTGTTCATACTTTATGGTCGTGCACATAGGGGGAGAGAGAGAGAGCTCTGCATAAACTGGGTTCTTGAATATTTCATGCCGGCCATCTCCATATCCATTCCAATATCCACAGGTTGAACCTTCCCCTAGTTGCTCTTCCTAGCCGCCTGCTAAGGGCATACCCTACCCTGTGCCTCCACTCACTTCTTATCCTCCAACCAAGGTATAGACATCATTTCCATCCGCTTGTACATAGTGCATGTGAGTTGAGATAGATAAGGTCTGTTGTGATTAAATGATGGAGGAAATTTGAGCGAACATCTAGAGAGAGTTGTGTCGTTGAATGATTATCAATTTTCCTATGACTTGCATTATCAAAGTGCATATCATGTGGCAGAAATCCTCACCAGGCACGCACGTGAGAGTTCAGAGAATTTAGAGAGAGAGAGAGAGAGAGAGAGAGAGAGAGAGAGAGAGAGAGAGAGAGAGAGAGAGAGAGAGAGAGAGAGAGAGAGAGAGAGAGAGAGAGAGAGAGAGAGATCCAAAAGGCTTGTTGGCTACAAGTCTCAGAGAGAGTCGAGTGAGAACTAATTATTGGGGTTGTGCTATTGGCACAGGAGAAGGAGAGAGGGAGTCAGCTGCTTGCTTGCATGTCACGACGAGAGAGAGACTTATGGGTGCTGTAGGGCCACGTGAGAGAGTGCAAAAAGACATACAGCGGGAGCTGGATGCCGACGTTGTAGGCTCACACGACTATGATGAGAGAGAGAGAGAGAGGGGAGAGGGAGGGAGGGAGGGAGGGAGGGAGGGAGGGAGCGAGAGAGAGGGAGCGAGAGAGAGAGAGAGAGAGAGAGAGAGAGAGAGAGAGAGAGAGAGAGAGAGAGAGAGAGAGAGAGAGAGAGAGAGAGAGAGAGAGAGAGAGAGAGAGAGAGAGAGAGAGAGAGAGAGAGAGAGAGAGAGAGGGAGGAGGGAGGGAGGGAGGGAGGGAGGGAGGGAGGGAGGGAGGGAGGGAGGGAGGGAGGGAGGGAGGGAGGGAGGGAGGGAGGGAGGGAGGGAGGGAGGGAGGGAGGGAGGGAGGGAGGGAGGGAGGGAGGGAGGGAGGGAGGGAGGGAGGGAGGGAGGGAGGGAGGGAGGGAGGGAGGGAGGGAGGGAGGGAGGGAGGGAGGGAGGGAGGGAGGGAGGGAGGGAGGGAGGGAGGGAGGGAGGGAGGGAGGGAGGGAGGGAGGGAGGGAGGGAGGGAGGGAGGGAGGGAGGGAGGGAGGGAGGGAGGGAGAGAGAGAGAGAGAGAGAGAGAGAGAGAGAGAGAGAGAGAGAGAGAGAGAGAGAGAGAGAGAGAGAGAGAGAGAGAGAGAGAGAGAATTTGTTGATTGTGCCACAAGTGCAGGGATGGCAGCAACAGACATTGTGGCTCACAAACAGAGAACTGGAGGTCGCTATCGGTGTATCAGGGAGATAGATAGATAGATAGATAGATAGATAGATAGAGAGAGAGAGAGAGAGAGAGAGAGAGAGAGAGAGAGAGAGAGAGAGAGAGAGAGAGAGAGAGAGAGAGAGAGAGAGAGAGAGAGAGAGAGAGAGAGAGAGAGAGAGAGAGAGAGAGAGAGAGAGAGAGAGAGAGAGAGAGAGAGAGAGAGAGAGAGAGAGAGAGAGAGAGAGAGAGAGAGAGAGAGAGAGAGAGAGAGAGAGAGAGAGAGAGAGAGAGAGAGAGAGAGAGAGAGAGAGAGAGAGAGAGAGAGAGAGAGAGAGAGAGAGAGAGAGAGAGAGAGAGAGAGACGAGAGAGAGAGAGAGAGAGAGAGAGAGAGAGAGAGAGAGAGAGAGAGAGAGAGATGAGAGAGAGAGAGAGAGAGAGAGAGAGAGAGAGAGATGAGAGAGAGAGAGATGAGAGAGAGAGAGAGAGACGAGAGAGAGAGAGAGAGATGAGAGAGAGAGAGGGAGGGAGGGAGGGTTGTGAAAGGGTAATTTTGATCACAGACTTATAATTCTAATCAAATCACTTCAGCAATCCTCAATAATATTTAGAACACCATCCTCTTTGGTGTTGAATAGAATGACCAAACCATAAGTCCTCATTGGTTGAATGCAAAGCGAATGAATTTATTAAAACAAGATGCTCATGTCCATGCCATAGCTAATGTAGTGAACAGATCAGGATAAATTTTACTTATCATGTCGAGTTTCACTATAGACACATAAATATAAAATAAGACTATGACCACTTTAGCCTAGCAACCAGAACTTTATCATTATTGGGACTTCAAAATTAAAAACACAAACTTAAATAGGAGGAAAAGTAGCATGTTCGTTATCCTCTTAAAATGTAAAGTCAAAGGTGTACAACACTAGAGATGCATCAAAGGTGTACTAAAAGAATCCACAATAGAAGCAGATAACTTCAATGAAGGATAATAAACAGTCATTGAACTAAGAATAATAAAATACGAGATCTCAAAGTTGTTTAGAACAATCTACTTCCCAAAAATGATGCGCCATGACAGTCCTTGGAAACATTCAACTTCCAAAAGGTCCTTTTAATATGTTCCTCTCAAAAGGCTTTGTTCTTCATAGCTCCCTGACCATAATGTTTGATATGCCAATAGCTTTCTTATACAAAAACTTGAACGATGATTCTCCAACCACTCAGAATGAGTCCTGAATTAGAGTTCTTCCATGATAGAGTCCAAGACTCTCCGACCTCACAAAAAGATCTGTGATCTATGCCCATGGGCAGAAACTAAGACAGGTTGCATTGACATTGCCAGAGAGGTGAGTTGCTTAGAGTCTTAGATGGCTAGCGAATGCTACAAGTCCCGAGTCCCAACTCATTTTGACACCCATAGAAGGCAAGCCATCAATTGGTAATCCTACATGAAAAGATACATTGAAACACACATTTAAGTGAGCATGTACATACACCTTTATAGAAGCATAAATGTTTACCATTAATGCTCCTTTATGCACACATTTACACTAGCTCATTTGCAGTTACACATACCTCAATACATTTGAGAAACAAAAGAACATCTTTGTATAAGAACTGAATGGAAGACCAACCCAACCATACATGCAAAACGAACCACATGGAATACAACCTTGAAGTTGTACACATACACCCATTACCATGCTTTCATCACTATAATCAAACAAGATGTTCAAGCAAAGAATTCACCAAAAATCACATATTTCCATAATTTTCTGTGAAGCAAGTTTCCCAAAACATTGATCAAATTCATTCCATAAATCTCTCCATCTAACGTGTAAAGTCAGCACCTCTGACAATTTCATTTGATTTCAATGTATCTTTAGCGGGGTTTTAAATTGTCTTTCCTTCTTTCGTATTGATCTTGAATCCAAATCTAGACCACATCCAGCCCCTCTAAACCTGTGTATCGGGATGTGCTAACGTGCATACACAACAATAAACACAAATGAGCATCAAGTAGTCATGATAGATAATACAAATTAAAGAAATTCTATTTAGATGCATGAGATCTGAAAGTGCATTAAACTTGGCACAAACATAGAGGAAAAGGTAGACACAAGCATCCAATACAACATATGAAGATACAGTAACACATTCAGACTAGCAATCATATGAGAGAATTGAAAACTTCTTAGCTCTTTCGTTAACCTAACTTGGTTAGATCTAGTAGCCCATCCTAAGCATGTGCGTATACCAGCCCTTACTAACTCGATTTATGAAACTACTTCTAGCTTCCCTGTTGATCTCCCATCATCGAGAACCCCATCATACCATTTCTTATTGGTTTGTAAGTGTTTAGAAAGGTTATACTCTACCTCTACAAAGGCTAGAAAAATGCAGCTCAAGAATGAGCTCAACAACCTTAGGAAGTCATCAAATCAGAGCATTAATGGCTTCATACTCAAATTAAAAGAGATCTTGGATGCACTTGGTTCAATAGGATGTGTTGTAGATGATGATGACCTAGTTTCCCACACACCTAATGGGCTTAGAGAAGATGATAAATAGAAGGCATTCATAACCTCTGTGTATGTAAGGGACTCATTACGAGATTTTGAGCAACTTACTTCTCTTATGGTGACTGAGGAGCTCAACCATGGAGGCAACAAGTCAAAGGGTAGTCAAGACTAAATCCTCTATGCAGGCAAAGGAGGAAGAGGCAAAGGCAATAGAGGTGCTTCAAGAGGAAGAGGTAGAAGCAACTACCAACAACGCAGCCAAAGCTATCAAGGGATTCAATCAAGCTAAGATGAAGGTCAATCATCAAGAGGAAAAGGAAGAGGAAGAGGTAGAGAAGGAAGATATGGAGGTCGAGGATAGTCCAACTCAAATGGATGCTTCAATTGTGGGAAGCAATGACACTATGCCAAAGATTGTTGGCCAAAGCAAGGTGGGAACAATTTCAAAGGGCAAGGTAATTATGCTAACTCCTCAACAAATTTAGAGAATGAGCATTTTTTAGCTATGAAGCATAAAAGTGAAGGTCAACCACATTATGAGGTGTGGTATATAGATAGTGGTTGTAGTAACCACATGTCAAGTAGAGAGGAGTACTTCAGCAATCTTCAAGCACCCAAGCAAAGAGGCTTTGTGGAGGCAGGACACAACACAGAGCAGGAGATACAACAAATGGGAGATGTGAAGCTTGAAGGCAACCACAAAGCAAAAGGACTATCTGAGGTATTGCATGTTCCTACTATTACAAAGAACTTAATCTCTATTGGATAGATGGTTGAAAAGGGATACCAAGTCAAGTTCAACCACAAAGGATGTCTTGTTGAAGACCCAAGGAATGGCTATGAGCTGATAGCCAAAGGAAAGAAGCAAGGAAGGATGTTCACTCTTGACATTGGCAAAGGAGAAAGCAACAAGGCAATGTTCATCACTTATGGTGACAAGAAGATTGGAGATTTGGATTCGTGGCATAAAAGGTGTGGTCACATGAACATTCAAAGGTTGAAGGACATGGAGAATAGGAAATTGGTAAGAGTTTTACCACATTTTTCATTACAAATGTTGCATGAGATGTGTGAAGCTTGTCAACTAGGCAAGTCTACTAGGCAGCCCTTCAAGAACAGTGGATATGTAGCACATGGTGTGTTAGACCTTGTGCATAGAGATGTGTGGGGGCCAACCAAAGAGCCCTCTCTTGTAGGTAATAGGTACTTTGTAACCTTCATAGATGAATACTCAAGAAACGTATGGTTGTATTGTATAAATAAAAAATCAGATGTGTTTGATGTATTCAAAAGATTCAAGGCACAAGTTGAAAAGGAGACAGGTTGCTACATCAAAACCCTAAGGTCCGATGGAGGGGAAGAATACTTCTCCCATGCTTTTTGTGATTTCTTGCACGACCAAGGTATAAAGATGCAAATCACTTGTAGCTATACTCCCCCAGAGAATGGGGTGGTAGAGAGGGAGAATAGGTATATTGCTGAAATTGCTAGGAGTATGTTAAATGAAATGAATGTGCCTTTAACATATTGGGAGATGTTGTATCTACTACTGTGTACTTGATGAATAGGTGTCCCACATCAGGAGTAACTCACATGACACATGAGGAGGCATGGAGTGGAAGGAAACCAGAGCTTTGACACATTAGAATCTTTGGTTGTGTATGCTACACACATGTGCCACAAGAGTTCAGAGGTAAGATGGATGCAGGGTTTGAAAGATATATGTTTATTGGTTATGCTATAAAGCAAAAAGGTTACAGGTGCTATAACCCTAATACAAAGAAGTTAAAGGTATCTGGAGATGTAGTGTTTGATGAACTCAAACCATGGTATGCTTCCAAAGTTCCCTTGCAGGAAGAACATATTGAAGAGGCAAAGAGGAGGTATGAAGCTAGGTTTCAAGATAGCTTGGAAATCAATGGTTTAAGCATACAAAGGAGTTCAAGCATGGATTCAGCCCATCAATCAGTGAATAAAGGAAAGGCAAGATTGGTAGAGCTTGATGAAGATGGACATGACATTGAAGACTTTGAAGAACCTATGCTAGAAGGGGGAGCTACATAAAAAGAAGAAATCAAGGCACCAAGGCAAAGAAGGTTCATTCCACTAAAAGGAGAAGAAAGGAGGTCAACAAGGGTAAAAAATCCAATCTCAAGGCTTGTTTATGATAGTTATATTGCTAGGGATTATGCTTTCATGACTAAGGTTATCAAAGATCATGAACCTTCTACCTATGAAGAGGCAAAAGACACAAAGGAGTGGCAAGAAGCTATGGAAGAAGAGTATAAAGCCCTTGAGGACAATGACACATGGAGTCTTGTTCCAAGACAAGAAGGGATGAAGGTAATTGGCAACAAATGGGTCTATAAATTGAAGAGAAATTCTGATGGTTGTATTGCTAGGTACAAATCAAGGCTTGTAGCAAAAGGATTTTCTCAATCCTATGGGATCGACTATGAAGAAACATTCAGCCGAAGTGCAAAGATGACCACAATTAGGGCAATCATGGGGGTTGCCACATCTACGAGGTGGCAAATATATCAATTGGATGTAAAGAATGATTTCCTTAATGGTGATTTGTAGGAGATAGTCTACATGACTCAACCATTAGGGTTTGAGAACCCTAAATATTTAGATTTTGTTTGTAAACTTCGAAAAGCTCCTAGGGCATGGAATCAAAGGCTTGTGGAGTATTTGTGCAGGTGTGGATACAAGCCAAGTGATGGAGATCCTTCCTTATACCTCAAGAAGGAAGAAGGACTAGTTGTCTATGTATGCATATATCTGGATGGCTTGATTATAACAAGAAGTGATGATGTAGGTACCACATGGATCAAGGCCAAGCTTGGAAATGAATCAAGACTCCTAGGGCATGGAATCAAAGGCTTGTGGAGTATTTGTGCAGGTGTGGATACAAGCCAAGTGATGGAGATCCTTCCTTATACCTCAAGAAGGAAGAAGGACTAGTTGTCTATGTATGCATATATCTGGATGAATTGATTATAACAAGAAGTGATGATGCAGGTACCACATGGATCAAGGCCAAGCTTGGAAATGAATTCAAGATTTCAGATCTTGGAGTTCTTAAATAATTTATTGGGATTGAAGTTCTTTATGTGGAAAATGGTATTTACCTTGCTCAAAGGAAATACTTCCTAGATGTACATTATAGGTATGGTATGAGTGGTGTAAGCCACTCACACAACCTGTGGATCCAAACACTAAGTTATGTGCAAGTGAAGGACAACCTCTTGAAGATACTTCAGCATATAGAAGCATAATTGGAAGCTTTAAGTATGCTACCATCACAAGACTTGACTTGTCTTATGTTGTAGGAGTTCTTTCTCAATTTCTCAATTCACCAACTAATGTTCATATGAATGCAGCCAAGAGAGTGCTTAGGTACATCAAGCACACTGTCAACCAAGACTTATACTACCCTTATGGAGATGGATTACAACCTCAAGGCTTTAGTGATGCTGATTGGGCTAGTTCAAAGGAGGATAGAAGGAGCACATCTGGCTATGTCTTGATGTTAGGCCAAAGAGTAATTTCATGGATGTCCAAGAAGCAACCTACAATTGCATTATCATCTACTGAGGTTGAGTAAAGATCTTTAGCACTTGATACATGTGAGTTCATGTGGCTCAAGAAGCTCTTCAAGGACTTGGATATGGAGGTCAAAGAGTTCACTCTATTTGGAGATAACACGTCAAGCATTCATCTAGCAAGCAACCATACGTTCCATGCAAGAAGCAAGCACATAGAGATACATTATCACTTCATCAAAGAGAAGGTACTAGCAAAGGAAGTGGACATAAAGTACATCAACACGAAGGAACAACTTGCAGATATCATGACCAAATTCATGGATGCAAGCAAGTTGGAGAAGTTCAAGATCAACCTCAACATAAAGGAGATCAATGGAGCCTAACACTTGAGCTTGAGGGGGAGTGTTAGAAATGTACAAGATCAAATGTGTGTGAACCAAGGCTTAACTCAAGTTCCACATCATTTCACTTTTTGGTAAAGTATAAAACCACTTTTCCATGGCTCTTTTAGCTCAAGATTCCATCTACCTTGATTGAGAAAAGTGGGAAATTTTGGAGGCATGATTTGAATTCAAACTCTACACCAACTTTTAGAGCATTATATAAGCAATAGTTTGGAAGAAGGTCATGGCCTCATCAAGCTTCTTTAGGCTCTCATTGGGAGTGTGTACTCTAGGTCTAAGCTAGCCCCCTCCTTGCTGAAGATTTCACTTTGACTTAGATTTCGTATCACCAATATCTCTTTGTGTAGTTGTCCGTTTCATGTGCAAGATAGCTCATCTTAAAGCTCTTGTTGTAAAATATCTTTCGAATGTAATATTAGTATCAAGTGTTCCTTATTATTTTTTATATTGATCTTAAAAGTTCTCTAGTCCATCTCTGCATATTCCCAAACATGTGTGTGAAGAGGTACACATAAGTGATAGCTACCAGTTTGGGCATAATTTGGCCTATCTTGTACAAGGAGGTTGAAATAGGTCACATTCTCCAAATTGAGTGATCTGTGGCTTGTTGGGAAACTTAGCAAGTCTATTTTTACTATAAAAAATTTCATAAGTTCAATTCTCAGGTCGAGAGAGCAATTCAATTTTTGGTGGATTGTGGTAGTGAATTGTTTGGTCCTAGGAAGGGCCTATCATTCTTCTACTGCAACTAGGAGTGGATATACTCCATCACTTAAACCTTAAACTCTAATAATTGGTATTAGATTAGGTTGCTCCATCTAGGTCATCCTCAACACCCCTTTGATCAAAGTCTCATAATCTCACAAAAAAGGTGAGCACACTATGGTCAATTAGGAGCTCGAAATGGCTTTGCTCTATAGCATTAAAGTTTTGAGCTTACCTCTTTTTGGCCTTGGAATGCGCTATTAAAGTGCCTTTGTAGGAAATTCTATCCTTTTGTGCCCAACATGTATATAGTTTTCGATTCATTAGGATAAGTGCTTTAAAGGGTACTACAAGTTTAATAGATCTGATCAAGGTTTGAATGATTCGGCATGTGTAGCTCAACATTCTTAGGCTATCTCAAATGCAAAGCTTTGGCAATGTGCCTACAAAAATCTAAAACGGTATCATCTCTACCCAAACTTGATGCACTCTGCAAAAATTTCTATGAAGGGTATATTTTGGACCAAATGCAACTTACTTCCTTGCCTAAAGATGGTTTAATTTGAGTTCTTCATAAATTGAAGCTTATTCACAATTATGTTTGTGGTCTTATGCACACACATTCTTTTGGGAACTATTTTTAATTCATCACTTTTACTGATGAGTTTTGTAGGTATGCATGGGTTTATCCATTGAAATCAAATTCTAAAGTGTTTATTTGCTTCAAACAATTTTTGGTTATGGCTAAAAATCTATCATCATGTAAATTGGGCACCCTCCCTTCTGGTCGAGGGAAGGGGCCGGGGAGGGATACATGTCTTCTACATTTAATGCATTTTTTGGATGAGCATGGGATAAAACATGAATATATATTACCATATACACCTCAAAAAAATGGATTTTTAGAAAGCAAGAATAGGTCTCACATGGAGATGGTAAGGTGTATGGTCAAAGGTTAGGCTTTACCACATAGCTTTAGGCTCGAGCGTGTTATATATGAAGCATATGTACTTATTATGTGTCGCACCAAAGCACTACAATCTATCAATCCCTAGGCTTTGCATGGTATGACATATTCATTAGTGCCTAAACAAGAGTGCAAGAAATTGGATGATAAAGTCCTGAAATGTATTTTTATTGGGTATTGTTCTGAAATCAAGGATATGCTTTGTATCATTCATAGAATAAGCTCATTTTGGTTAGTTGTGATGTTGTTTTTGTGGAAGATTCAATTCAATGTACTACGGAGACATGAGTTAGCTCTCTAGATGTGTATCACACTTTGCTGCCTCTTTTTATAGGTAGACAATCAAGTACTAAATTAAATGAGGTGATTTCTCAGCCTTTGCAAGTTCCACATGATGACATGGGTCATTCCATTTTTCATGAAGATCTACATGATGCACTTGTTGATGAGAGGGTTTATATAGAGGAGTCGAAACTATGCCTAAATGGCTAGTACATATGTTGCAAGATAGCAAGTTAGATACAAATCTAACATATCATACTCATTCAAGATCGTGTAGTGCTTCTTTTGCATCAAATTGTTGTGCAATGGTTGCCTCTAGTCTTAGTGATGAGAATGAGCATGTATCTCTTGGTGAAGAAAAAGATTAACAAAATTGGATGAATTTATGCAATCAAAATATGATGTTATTATGAAGAATGGTACTTGTTCTTGATGTGATTTTCCTCCTGGCAAAAAAGCCATCAACACTAAATGGGTATACAAGTTGAAGCGTACACCTGATGAAATGGTTGATAGGTATAAAGCTAGGCTTATCACAAAAGGTTATGCTCAAGACAGATGCATTGATTTTGATGAAACCTTTGCACCCACATTCCAATCACCACCAATCATAGCATCTGTGTACTGTTTATCATTGTTGGAGTGTACATGAGCTACATATTAAGATTGCATTCGTAATGTTCTCTCACATGAAAAAGCGTATTATTTTATCCTCCTATTTCTATGTAGAAAGGACATGAAAACGAAGTGTACATATTGAAGAAGGCATGATATAGATTGAATGAAGCACCATGTGATTGGTATGAAAAAATACATGCCTACTTGATTGCACATGCTTTTGAGAACATTCCAACTAAAAGCACCTTATATGTTAGGTGCACAAGTGATTTATTTCTGATCATTATTGTGTATTTTGATGACATGCCACTCGCTGAATTTAAGGCTGATTTGCATGAATCTTTTGAGATGTGAGATTTGGGACTTTTGCATCATTATTTGGGAATTCAGCCTATGCAAGTTGATGGGGGAATAGCTTTTTGTTAAAATAAATATATTGACACATTATTGCAATGTTTGGGGCTTGAAAGATTGCAAACCTATTAGCACTCCCATGGAAAGAGGTTTAACGTCGAGACTTCGTGATGCTAGAGATGCATTTGATGTTTTTCTCTATAACAAGTTGCTGGCTACTTGAACAATATTTGCATAATTTGGCCTAATATTTAGTTCGCCATCTTTGAGGTGAGTAGGTCTATGCATTGCTTAGATGTCAAGCATTGGCAAGCAGTTAAGTGCATCTTTCACTACTTGAGTGGTACCAGACTACTTGGATTGTTTTACTCCAAGGGGGATACCTACCTCCAAATTGACATACTTTTTCTAAAAAAAAAGACTAGGGTGGTTGCTATGACACTCCTTCTATCCACCAATTGTTTTGCTTCATGCTTTGAGCTCATGCATTTCTTGGTTGAGCAAGAACATGCATATAATGGCCACTTCTAGTTGTGAAACTGAGTATAGGGTAGCTTTCAGAGCGCTATTGAGTGTGTGTGGCCCTGATGCCTTCGGGCTAATTTGGATATTGGTGAGTCTTCTTCCACTAGCATTTTCACTTATAGTTAGAGCACATTGGTGGTTGCAAGGATTCATGTGTTCCATGCATGCACAAAGCACATTGAGGTGCATTAACATTATGGCTGGGAGAGGTTCTTTGTTGAAGAGATCAGTTTGGCATATGTTATCACACAAGATAACATTGTAGACATTTTCCCTAGGAGAAGTTTAAAGCTTTTTGCAAAGCTTTGTGCTTACACCCTTTTGTAGGTTGATCTCTTTCCACATAGCTTGAAAGTTCCTTGTGAGTGGTATGCATTCTAGTTAGCCATGATGTTGTTTTCGTGGACAGGTCAATTAATAAGGAGATGCCAATTATCTTGATGAATGTGTATGATACTTTGTTACCTATTTCTATAAATGGATAATTCTGTGCTGGTCTAAAGGAGGGAATCTCAATCTTTAGGACTTTCTACTGATGATGCGTGTCATTCTCTTTCTACTCTAGATTTGCATGATGCACTTCGTCATGAAAGGATTGACATAGAAGAGGAAAAAACATTTCCTAAATGGCTATTGTATACTTTAGGTGATAGAAAATTAGTTGAGTCTTTGGCATATCATTCTTATTTAGGCTCTTAGAGTTCTTGATTTGCATCAGATTGTTATACAATGGTAGCATATAGTCATTGGAATGAGAATGAGCATGTTTCTTTTGATGAAGCATACAATTCTTAAAATTGGGTGGTTGTTATGCAATTAAAATATTATGCTATTATGAGGAATGGTACTTCATCTTTATGTGATTTGCCTCTAGGAAAAATGGCCATTGAAATTAAATGGGTATACAAGTTAAAATGTGATCTTGATGGAATAGCTCATAGGCATAATGCTAGGTTATTACCGTTAGTGTCAATGTGAAAGGCGAAATTTCCATGGTACGCTTTTTATATGTTTTGTAATAAAACATATGGTGGATTGGGAAACTAGAGATGTGAGGTTCAATCAAATTTGTAGAACCTAGGAAACCTTTGTTTACGTTTTTTATGTATTGTGTGCTGTCATGTATTCTATAGGTTTAGTGTGGAATATTTTGTGCAGTGTTTGGAAATTGGGCTTTTCTACTATGACAATATTATAGTGAAGCTCATGTTAAGGGGAATCTGAGGGTTTCTTCAAGTCTTATGACTAAGGCAATGGCCAAGGGATAGAACTTGGAATACCTTGTCAAATCTAAGTGATTGAAGTAAATGTTGGCACCATTGGTTGTGCATGTGGAAGGACTTCAACAATTAAGGAAGATAATGGTTTAGAGTACTTCCTGGGAGGTCACCCATCCAAGTTCTATTCTCCCTAGACCTCACATAACCAATAATATCTTGCTATTAAGCTACAATCTCGTGGTTTTTGAAGATGAGGAAAGACTAAGGTTCACATTACCTTGAAGACATTTTGGGATCTCAAAGCTTCATGCCTTGCTTTGAAAGCCCGTTTTGAAGCAATTTTGGGGTGATTCTTGGAGCCCTCTTGGAGTACTTTCATGTGTTTTTCTATTTTCCAGATTTGATAACATCAATGCAAGCTTCCTTTGTACTTCTGTGACAAGGACTATTAATCTTTGGGGCTATGTTTCTTGGTACACTAGTAAATCTACGAGTTTCTTGGAAGGTTTTGAGTTGTGGTGGGAGTAGCCATCCCAAGATTATGGAGGTTTTTGAGCCTAAAGAATAGAGTTGAGAGACAGTTGTAGGCTTTGTTGTAACGTATTTGGGTTGTAAACTCAGCCTTTTAGTTTCATTTAACTCTACCTATTGAAAGCGCATACTCACACACACACACACACACACTATGTATGCTTCTCTTGATACGACTTATGTACATCCATGTGGTCATTGATGTAGTGGTTATGTTTTTGCTTCTATGTTTTCTTAAGTGGGAGACACCCAAATGATGGGGTCTCTTCTATGATGTAGGTGGAAGACTTACCAATATTCACCATAGCAGATGTATGCTAGTTGTTCATAGATGCTCGATAAGCCTAGTTGGCTTCTTTTGGTTAGGTGATTTTATGTAGTGGAGTTAGTGATTTAGTATGCAGGTTTACATGTTAGTACTCCTAGTTGATCAGTTTTTTGGCACTCGTCATGTGCTCATTTTGCAAAGGGAACTCTGTCAAAAATTTGATTCAGTTCTTAGATTTTCAACTAAACAATGGTTGAATTTACTCCTTGAGAAATATATTGCTGTGAGTACATACATGCAATTGTACTGTGAAAGTGCAGAGGAGCTTTGGAAGAAGTTATGCAATACATTTGAGAGAAAAACAACATCAAATAAAGTGTTTCTAATGCGAAAGTTACATGGCCTTCACATGGACATAAATAGTGTTGTTGATCATGTAAATGAATTTCATGCTATATTCCATCGAATAAAATCTTAGAAAATGGAGATGCATAATGAAATGAAAGGAGTCTTGTTGCTATGCACCTTGCCATCATCATGGGATACATTCTGCACAGCTATTAGCAGTAGTGCACCTCATGCCAAACTCGTCTATGATAACATATGTGGAGACTCTTGCATTAAAAGATCCATAGAAAATCTATGGTTGGCTCCAAAGTAACAATTCACTACTTTATTATCTAGGTGTTTGCATTTTTGGTCAATAACCAATGAATATGACAAATAACCAAAGACACACACATAAGCAAGAAATGGCTTGTGTCTATGCCAAGTGTCACATGGAGTGATCGATTGGAGTGCTTTAATCAGACACCTGTTAAGTACACAAGCTACACACATAAAAACATCAAGCTAGAAGCTATGTGGAAATGTTAGATTTATTTAGACCTCCATGGTCTACCATTGGTCTACCTGCATTTGGTCGAGGACCCTAGCCGGGTCAAGGACCAGAGCTCGGGGGAGCCAAGGCTCTAGCATGGAACTTCAAGGTCATTCCATCTCCTTAGAGTGGCCATATGAAGAGTGTTTGGACCTTAGAGAAGATTCTAGAGGTGCCAAGGGCAAGGGCTATTTAAGGTTGGGAGGAGAGTGATAGGTAGCTAATTGGGATCTTTCATTTGGTATTAGTTCTTGAGTGAGAGAGGGGAAAATTTTTGAGAGAAAGCCACTTCATCATTTTGCTAAAGAAATTTTCCTGGGGAAAGGAGCAGGAGCTCACGTGCATACGTGTGGAGGAGATTTTTGTTGCCTTGAGGGAGAAGAGCTGCCTCGATTCGCATGTAGCAAGGAAGTAAAAAGATATCACCAGCCATCCGTCGGCTATTCTGTGTAGGAGGTAAGTGATATTCCACTCTATGTTCACATTAGAACAGTTTTTTGAGCCTCTTTTGTGGCGGACCGCCCACGAGAGAGGAGGAGAAGCTTTTGAGCTTCTTCCTCCCAAGAAGACAATGGATATGTTCCTCTCATGCCCTTTATAAAGGGCTCTTCGGGCACCAAATCAAGCTATATGGGATTAAATCCGATGTGTGCGTGCTCTCAGAGATGGGGGAGGAAAAATCGAGAGAGAGAGAGAGAGAGAGAGAGAGAGAGAGAGAGAGAGAGAGAGAGAGAGAGAGAGAGAGAGAGAGAGAGAGAGAGAGAGAGAGAGAGAGAGAGAGAGAGAGAGAGAGAGAGAGAGAGAGAGAGAGAGAGAGAGAGAGAGAGAGAGAGAGAGAGAGAGAGAGGAGAGGGAGAGGGAGAGGGAGAGGGAGAGGGAGAGGGAGAGGGAGAGGGAGAGGGAGAGGGAGAGGGAGAGGGAGAGGGAGAGGGAGAGGGAGAGGGAGAGGGAGAGGGAGAGGGAGAGGGAGAGGGAGAGGGAGAGGGAGAGGGAGAGGGAGAGGGAGAGGGAGAGGGAGAGGGAGAGGGAGAGGGAGAGGGAGAGGGAGAGGGAGAGGGAGAGGGAGAGGGAGAGGGAGAGGGAGAGGGAGAGGGAGAGGGAGAGGGAGAGGGAGAGGGAGAGGGAGAGGGAGAGGGAGAGGGAGAGGGAGAGGGAGAGGGAGAGGGAGAGGGAGAGGGAGAGGGAGAGGGAGAGGGAGAGGGAGAGGGAGAGGGAGAGGGAGAGAGAGAGAGAGAGAGAGAGAGAGAGAGAGAGAGAGAGAGAGAGAGAGAGAGAGAGAGAGGAAAAAGGAGCATTTCTCTGATTATCATTCCTAAAATTCCTACCTAGGTGCACCAAAATGGTCATATCTTGAGTTAGGAATATCCAAATTCAAAAATTCAAAGTGCTATGGATTTCTTGCTTTGGGCGCTTTGCAAAGATAGGTGATCTTCTAGATTTTGTTTATATTGGATCATCTGTACAAAGCTTGTAAGTTGACTGAATAGTATCGTGAGGGGGTCTTTATGCATGAATAAATTCTTACTTCTTTCATAGATGTTTTTAGACATGGTTTCTTTTCATAGGAGATACTTTATCTCATATTTATCTTCATTTAGGATCATAAAAAGCATGTCAAATCTTAAATTTCTTATAGAATATGATATAGAAGAAAGGAAGAGGATCCTGTTCATAGCTACTCTATTAGGATGCATTAGATATTGAAATTCTTAATTGATTGATTTTGTTGAATGCATTTATGATTGAGTAAAGAGTGAATATTCAATTGTACATGGACGTTCATTAGTGCATTTATTATTATTCTTCTTCATTGAAATTTAGTTGTATGAATTTGAAGATACAATTAGTATTAAAAGTAGTTGTTTACAAGGGAGTGAGTGGATGTATGCATTGAAAGAAAAATATGATTTTAGTAATCTATGGACATTAATTTGCATGCACTCACCAAATAATTTTTCCTAATAATCAATATACATATACATATAGTTCTATTGATTTGAGCATTTAGAATTTGCTATGTGTGTTTTGTTAGAACTAGAACCAATGCATAATTTGCTTGTTGTAAATAAATAAATTCATGATGAATGATTTGTTGCACATGAATCTTTTTATTACTCATGAAACCATATTTATGCATATCACTTCATTATATGGTTTAATTATAGGCAAGTTAGCTCAAATGCATAGCAAAAAGCATGAAAGTATCTTTAATTTGTTGTTTGAGCAACTTGAAATGGTACTGCTGCATGTTCTGATAATCATAAAGTCATGTAGGAGGCTCAAATTGCCATGAAAATTTGTGTGACAGTACCTGATATAGTTCTTAACTTACTCACCAATTGGTATGTTCTTTGGAGTTTTTTTATTAGGTCAAAGGATTCCAATACTTCAGAGATCTTGTTTCTTGGAACACCCTCTAGAATGTTGACAAGGGTTTCTTGTCAGAGTCATATCTCCTTGTGGAAATATCCATTTGGAGATTTTTGTATTGAATTGTAAAGCTTACCTACTGTAGTTTGTGTCCTCCAAATTTCATTACATTTCGATTTATGACTCAAGTGAAAATTGAAATTCTCTCTAGTCATTGTGTAGGGAATTCTCTCTGGAAAGTTTTTGTAGGTGTGCAGAAACGTAGGTGATTCTCTCACATCACTAGTCCACATCATATGAAATTTGGATATGTGCTGGAGCATATTGTTCCAATAGACATACATTAATTTCATATTATTTGGATAAGTTTTGAGGAGTGTAAAGGCTATTCTAGCTCTCTGGTCCCTCTCACGAGGACTCCCCAGAGAAGTGCGCAGAGGTTTAGTGATCATGCCATTTCTATTTCATGGAATGTCCAATTAGGGAAAAGGGTTTTGGACATGTTTTGCACCTATGTCTCGTAGTTCTCACCAAATTTGAAGTCATTTGGAATTGATTTGAGGAGTCTATGATTATAATATTCCCTCTAGTCTAATTTCTGAGTAGTGAAAAATGTGCAGGTGTTGTAGACACTATTTTGCTTGTTTCTCTCCGTTGGAGAGTGATATTCAAGTGACACTTGATATACCAATAGATGCTTAGCTAAGATTTCCAATGACTCAAATTTTACTGAAGTTGGAGTTCATTTGATAGGTCTACTTAGTGGATTTTGGGAGCTATGTCTCACTGCCAGGACCTCCTGTACATGGGTATAGGTTTGCAGAGTTTTGGTCATAAATTTATGAACATAGATCCACGTCATTTGATTTCACTTGAAGGTAAACGATAACTTGTAGGGCTATGTGTATACCAAAAATAATTATTTTTGGATATATTTAAGTATTTCTAATGTTTTGGTCCTTTTGGAGGTACTCCACTTTTTGACATAAAAAAGTTAGAGGAAGTTATGAAAGACTTTAAATTGTAATTTTTAGAGAAAAATCACTTGGATTTAACATGTAATAGATTGCTAATTTGTATAGGATCATTTATTAGCATTTTTTGAAATTTATTAGTTTTTGTAGCTTATAGTCGGGGCTTATCGCCGGATGTATTTTGGGAATTTGTCGATGCTTGTATTCTCATCATGTAGAATTGTATAGGACTTGGGTTTTGTGGTGTGATCAATGTATGGGATTGAGAGAGGATCTAGGGTACATCTTGTAATTCATGTTTTATACGAGCGATCTATGGATTAGGAATATCATTAGTTTGGTATTACCTCTTTGCATTCACATGACTTATTAGTTGTTCTATGTTTTTCTTTTTAGAATGAATCCCGATGAGGTTGTAACTCCCATGGAAGAGGTCCAGCTTGAGCGACCTTATACTATGGAGATTATGAATCTCAATGCTAAAGTTAGAGGCATGGAGGATACCCTTCAGAAGATCCTCCACGCAATTAACAAATCAGAGGTGCCACCCATCAACATACCTATGCAGGTGGAAGTTCCATCTGCTCAATCATCTAGTTCAACAATACCATTGACAGACGTGGGGGCTTCTTCTAGTAGAGATGTTAGATGGCAAGTGAAAGATTTAAACCCACCGAAGTACCATGGACAAGTTAGTGCCAGGACGACAGATGCGGTGGAGCAATGGATAAGTAAGTGGGAACAATATTTTCGGTTTTGTAATATTGAGGATGAAAAACAAAAAATACTGCATGCCACTTATAGTTTGATGGATGTTGCTCATCGGTGGTGGAGGAAAATAGAGCAAGACAAGATAGAACCGGCCACTTGGGTAGACTTTAAAGATATATTTCACAATAATTTTGTTCCTCTAGATGAGCGTACTAGGGTGATTGTTGCATGGTTTTTCCTACAGCAGAGACAACTTTTAGTGGAGGAGTATGCAGACAAATATAGGGAAATCTTGTTGAAGATTCCCGATCAGGTGCCTCATTTTCTTCAGGTGCATAAATTTGTTCTTAGGCTTAGGGAGACGTAGCATCCACTTGTGCACAAGGAGCATTGCCACACCCTTAATGAGCTAGTAGAACTTTCTTTGGTGTTGGAGGATGGGCGACGCTCTCGATGGCAACCTTCTGGACAAAAGAATACTTGGACAAGATTTAAAAAGCCTATAGCTTCAGTTCCAACATCTAAAAGACAGATGAATGTTATTCAGACTTTGAGCCATGGGAAGAGAAAAGTAAGTGCATCCATGGTAGATAGAGCTTTTCACAGATCCAATTTGACACAAAAACAAAAAGAAAAGGGTCTCCGTGAGGGTCTTTGTTATGAAAGCCTAGGTCAGCATCCATACAGGGTGTGACCTAAGAAGAAAAAGAAGATATCTGCAGTGATGGTGGTGGAGAGGCAGCAGTGCTTGTCATCCACTCCATCATCTCCTTTAGATTTTGATCTTCTAGCTACAAACACTGAGATGGATCCTCCATCTAAAGATAAGCAACCCATCTTAAATATAACAGTGACTAAGAAGGTTAAGAATGTTACAGATGTGGTGTTATCCCTAGTAGCTCTGAAAGGGTATCAGTTTCCACACACCAATTTGGTTGTCATGAGTGGGGAAGTTCATGGACATCTCGTTAAAGTTCTATTTGATACAGGATCCACACATACCGTTATTAACTCTTCCTTAGTCAAGAAACTAAAGTTGAAGACTACTCCATCTGCATACACCTACAGGGTAGAGTTGGCAGATGGGAAGGGATCTGAGATCTGGAATCGATGAGTTCTTGGATTACCAGTCTAGATATAGACTTATAGAGATGAGCTAGATTTCGAGATCGCCATGTTGGCTAGATTTGATCTCTTCCTCAGTAAACAGTAGCATGCAAGTAAGAAGCCAACTATTGATTTTCAAACTCACATATATCAGTTGAATCATAGTGGTCACCGCATTATCATCTGTGGAGAGCTGGACATCAAGGTGTACAGACGAGCATCTACCTCTGCGATGGTAAAAGCAGAGTGTAAGTATTTGTATTTCTTATATTTTGAGCATAAAGAGTTGTTAAGTTTACAGATTCAAACTAGTATGGAGGCTCAACTAGCTTCTAGAATGAAAACTCAATTCCAACACTTGTTTCTTTCAGAGTTATCTTCAGGTCTTCTGCCTCACAGAAAAGTGGAGCATAGGATTGAGCTAGTACCAAGAGCTCATCCACTGGCCAGACATCCTTATCGAATGAGTCTGCAAGAGGAGGCAGAAGTACGTCGTACTGTCGAGGAGTATCTTGACAAAGGACTTATCAGATCCAATTATTCACCTTTTGCAGCCCCAGTGCTTTTGGTTCGCAAAAAGGATGGATCTTTTAGGATGTGTATAGAATTTAGAGCACTAAATAAAGTTACAACAAAACACAGATATCCGATGCCTCGCATTGATGATATTCTGGATGCACTAGAAGGTGCTATTTTATATAGTAAAATAGACTTAAAAAGTGATTATCATCAAATAAGATTCAAGGATGATGATGTACATAAAACAACTTTTAATACTAGATTTGGTCATTATGAGTATCTTGTAATGCCTTTGGGTTTAACTAATGCACCACCTACTTTTATGATGCTCATGAATGATATTTTTCGTCCTTTTATTGGTCAGTTTGTGGTTGATTTTGTAGATGATCTGTAGGTTTATAGTAAAAGTTTGGAAGAACATGAATGTCATTTGCGTACAATTTTTCAAATATTGGATGACAATAATTTGTACATCAATCCAGAGAAGACACAACTATGTTTATCTGAGGTTGAGTACTTAGGACATATAATTTTTGGAGATGGAATTAGAATGGATCCACAAAAAGTTTCTGTGATCCTTGGTTGGCCGATTCCTCAAAATGAGCGCCAGTTGCAATCATTCTTAGGATTATCGGGCTTCTATAGGAAATTCATTGCCAGTTATTGGCACATAGCTACACCATTGATAGATTTGTTGCAGAATAATCAAAAGTTTGTATGGACTAGTGCACAACAGAAAGCATTTGACACAATGAAACAAGTAGTTTCAAGTGCCCCAATTTTATTGGTGGTAGATCCCCAAAAACCTTTTGAAATAGAAATCGATGCTAGTGGCATCGCAGTTGGTGCAGTTTTGATTCAAGATGGCAGACTAATAGCTTTTGAAAGTAAGAAAATTTCTCCAGCTCAGAGAAACTGGCCTGTCCATGAACAAGAATTCTATGCAATTGTCCATGCTTTGAAGATTTGGAGACACTATCTATATGGTGCAACTTTTAAAGTATAGAGAGATCATCACACATTGAAGTATTTCTGTTCCCAGCCTGATCTTTGGGGCAGACAAGCTAGATGGGCTGAGTTGATGCAAGAATTTCATATGGAAATTCTATATAGAAAAGGAAAAATGAATACAGTTGCAGATGCATTATCTCGTATTTTGCATCAGATTAGCTTCACAATTCTTGATAGTAATTTAATCCAAGAGATCAAAGATTCACAGATTGAAGATGATTATTGTCAGTCTATAATCAACAAGTTATCACACAGTGATAAAGATCAAGCATTTTCAAATTTTCAAGTGGAGCAAGGTTTGCTCAAAAGAAAGGGAAAGATTTGTGTGCCTAGTTCCCAAGAAGGGAAGTTTAGAAAAGAGGTTATTTTTGAGAACCATGATGTACCTTGTGCAGGACATCCTGGTATTGAGAAAACTTTGCAGTTGATCAGACGTACTTTTTGGTGGCCAAAGATGGTCAGAGATGTAAACAATTATGTAATTCAGTGTCTTAAATGTCAAGTTAATAAAGTAGAGAGGATTAGTTCTCCAGGTCTGCTACAACCATTGGAGATACCAGAGTATTGTTGGGATAGCATTTCCATGGACTTCATAATGGGTTTACCTAGGACACCACGACAGAAGAATGCTATTCTTGTAGTGGTTGATCATTTGAGCAAAATGGCATACTTTATCCCTACAAAGGAATCAGTGGAGGCTCTGCAAGTCGTGGAACTATTTATTCAGAATATTTTTAGATTACATGGTCTACCTAGATCTATAGTTTCAGACAGGGATCCCAGGTTCACAAGAAATTTTTGGAAACACGTGTTCAGTAAGCTTCAAGTTCAACTCAAGATGAGTAGTGGAGAGCATCCACAGACAGACGGTCAGACCGAAAGAGTTAATCACATACTAGAAGATATGCTATGGGCATATGTTTTAGAAAAGCAAACAGATTGGGATAGTTTTCTCCCATTAGTTAAATTTTCTTATAATAGTTGGAAGCACAAGACTACTAGGCTGGCACCTTTTGAGGTGATCTATGGATTTATTCCACATAGTCCAGCTACCATTGGATTACCTAGGAAATCTCCGAGTGCTTCACAATTTTTGACAGATATGCAAGCTAACTTAAAAATAGCTCAGTTCAATCTCCAGCAAGCTGCTGAAAGGATGAAAGCATTTGTAGATTGACATCGAACACCACAAATATTTCAAGAGGGAGATCGTGTGTTTTTACAGGTTCCACTTGGTTCATCATTGACAGTGGGTCAGAAACCCAAGTTATCCCCTAGATTTTGTGGACCTTGGACATTAATCATGAAGATTAGTGATGTCGCATATAAATTCTAATTGCTAGATAATTGCAAAGTTCACCCAGTTTTCCATGTTAGCAAGTTGAGGCCATACATTTCTCGAGATGAGAATTGTGTAGGTGGTTTAGTTGCTTTAGAAAATAGAGCATCTCAGGCAGATGTTCCATTCCAAGTTCTTTATAAGAGGGCGTGGAAGTTAAGAAATCACTCCATACCAGAGTATTTAGTAGCATGGACTAGCCGTCCACTCACAGATACTACTTGGGAATTAGAAGCTCTGATTCGCAAACACTTTCCTTCCTTCATCACTGAGGATAGTGATCTCAAGAAGGGGGAGAGAGTGTTAGATTTATTTAGACCTCCATGGTCTACAATTGGTCTACCTGCATTTGGTCGAGGACCCTAGCGAGGTCAAGGACCAGAGCTCAGGGGAGCCAAGGCTCTAGCACGGATCTTCAAGGTTATTCCATCTCCTCAGAGTGGCCATATGAGGGGTGTTTGGAC
This sequence comes from Ceratopteris richardii, assembly GCA_020310875.1. Lineage (NCBI taxonomy): Eukaryota > Viridiplantae > Streptophyta > Polypodiopsida > Polypodiales > Pteridaceae > Ceratopteris > Ceratopteris richardii. The sequence continues at coordinate 68,115,221 of CM035425.1, read as the reverse complement.
CTTAGAGAAGATTCTAGAGGTGCCAAGGGAAAGAGCTATTTAAGGTTGGGAGGAGAGTGGCAGGTAGCTAATTGGGATCTTTCAGGAAAAGCCTGACTTTTGAGCATAAACCTTGTATTTCCATGAGAGATGTGTTCCTTTCAACAACTCCATTTTTTTGACATGTATATGGCACTGTATAGTGATGTTTTATCCCGTGCTCATCCAAAAATAAATTAAAATCAAAGGACATGTATTCTCCCTTGTACAACATTGGGGGCTCTACTAGGGACAACTCTATATGAGGAAAGACCACGGTGGCAGTGTGCCGATTGTGAGCCCACTACCCAAATTGTTTTGCATTTTCATGCCAAAAACATGATTTATTTTACAACGTATTTGATAGTGCAATTGAATTCCTACAAAACTAGAAACAAGTACCCAAGATAAGTACCCAACATAGCAGGAATAGCTAATGACCATGTGAAACCAAGCCAAAATTTTATATTACTTAATGAGAAGAGGTACAACCATATGAATCCAACCAATCTTTCAATAGTTTTAGATGAAGTGAAACCTTTCACCCAAAAGCTTAATTATAGATATTTCACCCTTGCTAGACACAATAGAATATTAAAGTAATATAGATGCCCCAAAAAGTCCTCACTAAAGTAAGATAGATATTTATACCAAGATGGATGTGATGTCATAGATACTAACACCTTTCAAACTTCAGTACCCCTTCCACTGGTAGAACCACTACAAGAACCAAAGGAAGGAAGAGTCTTTCTCTATCTCTGAGTCTAGGGAGCAGAAATGGAAGCCACCTAGATCTCCCTTTGCTTTTGCTCTGCTAGTTCCCTCAGATGCACCCTACTACAAGAATCACCACCCTGCTAGTATCTAGCCTCTTGTGGTTCCATGGTGATGCACCTATACGTTGTAGGTAGACCCTTGAGAATTTCCAACCACAACACCCTTTACTTGAAGGCCTATCCCGAGAAATTTTTGTATTCCGCCTAATTTTGCTACCCAAGATTTTTTTAATGTTGTTCCTCGTGCACAAGTGTTGTATTAGCTATAGTGATACTCACTCAGCATCCATTCCCCACTACTAGCATCGTTGTCTTTCTCCTCAACACCACTCATAGGTCCTCTAATCCTACCACAATCATCAACTATCCTAACTCACAATCATCACCTCATCTCTTGTGTTGTCGGAGAGATCTCTCTCTCTCTATCTTGATGAAAAATTTTGCTTGAAAATAAAAACCTTCATTACTCTTAAAATTCAAATCCCTTGGTTTTGTTAATAATGATCTAATATATGATGCTAAAAGCTGAGAAACGCAATGTGAATAAGTTGAGAGCAAAGTAGTTTATAAGAAAAACTCCAAGTAGAAACACTACATATGAAATCCATCTTTTACCAATGTATTTCCATGTGAACCTGATTCTAAAATAGTGTGAAATCATATATTATGAATCAAAAGAATTAAAACATTAAAATAACTTAAACAAAATAATACTTAAAAGAAAACAAAAGGCGAAACGAAAATTACAAAATGTAGCAAAAGCGAAAAGATCATTGCTTTTAAATCAAAGCTTTCGCTATGCTTTTGCTTTAATCGCACGGATAGCTAATAAAGTATATAAGGAAGGGCATAGCTTACTCTTGGGAAATCTTCTCAAGATTCGAATCTTGACACATGGTTGAAGAAACTCTATTTCTTGGAGGTTGCATTGGAGATATTGGAGAACATCGTGAAGAAGTTGGAGAAGATTGAAATATGGATATTGAAGGAAGGAGATATTTTATACTTTCGAAGTGATGGAGGTGCTAGCTCTACATCTATTGTTGGAGGCAGTTCTACAAACATGCTTGATGATGATCTTGTGGATAGAAGAATATTATAAAGCAACATTATGATAAATGATGGATTGGTAATATGTATTTTCCTCCATTATTTCCAATTAGAATTGTTTGAACACATATTATGAATCAATTTCCACCTTTTCTCTCTTTCTCTTCCAATTCTCTCTACACTTATTGTCATATCTCACTTAGCTCATGATGATAAATTGTGTAAGTGATCTGATCAATTTCCATTGAGTTTATTTGTCTCTTTAAGTTTCCATTCTATCGTTTGAGTTTTCTTGAAGCACGTTGTATGTGCCATCATTAGAACATCGATAATTGACGTGATACACCCAACTAAGCCCCTTCATGATAGCACCACTACTCAACCCCTTCTACAGTTTTCCTCACCCTTCCACCTCCATTTGGGTTTCCCTTGTCCTCTGACATTAGTTCTTGGCTTCCTCTACCTTCATCCCTCCACCCTATGTCTTCATTTCCCTACAACTTCTAAATATACCTGCATTTGTTCCTTGTGTCTCGTAGGGATGAGTCTATGACTCCCTAGACGTGCTCTCTCTATGTACCTCTCTTGAGACCCCCTCTTTGCTCATTTTATACTCAAAGTGCCTAGCTTCACCATACTGTGTCATAATTGTTGATATATTTAGGTAGTGATGTGTGTGAACACACTAGGACCACTGCGTCACTTTTTTCCCTCTCTACGAGGTTTTTTCCCACCCGCTTGTATATATGTCTATTGCCCTAATGGGTTACTTATCTGTGTACATTCTAGTGGTAAATACATTTAGTATTGTGTGTTGTTCTCCAAGCTTCTTCTTCTTCATTGTGTTGTTTGCATGCTTCCATAGACCTCGAACTCCAACAATTGGTATGAGATCAGGTTGCCACTTCATCTAGGGTGTCCTTGATTGCCCTCGGGTGGGTCATAGTCTCAAAATTGCACAAAATTTGGTGAGCATACTCAGGATGATTAAGAGATCGAAAGTGCTTCACTTTCTCGTGTCGAAATTGTGATTAGAGCTCGTTTTGGCATTTGAATGCACTATCGTAGTGCTTGTGCAAGCTAATTCATCTTTTAGTGCCAAAGATATATACAGGTCTTGGTTTGCCATTATAAGTGTGTCAAAGTCTTCTTCAGGTTTAGCAAACCTCGACAACATAGTTTTGTTCAAATTGTTGAGATACAATCAATTTTTTGCATCAAGGTACTTTAGTCAGTGGCCATGGCTGAAAGCAATGATGTATTTTGTATGTTGGTTGTTGAGGACAATCTGGATGGTACCAATTATCCATTATGGGATTATATGACGCATCATGTATTGGTTGCAAAAGGACTATGGAATAGTGTGCAAGGTGTTAAAAAACTTCCTATTACACTTGCAAACACAATTGTTGAAGGTGATGCAAATGTCGTTGAAGATAACAATATTCTTCATGTTCCTATTTGTGTGGTAGTTCTTTTTGCACCTACTATAGAGAAAATTTGTTGGGATGGTAGAGATATTCACGCACATGCGTTGATAGCCTTGTCTATCAAACTTTCCATTATTTCTCACATTCACTCTTGCAAAACAGCTTAAGGATGCTTGGGATACACTTAACACTTTATACGAGGCAAGCAATGAGGCTCCTATTGCTTACCTTCAAAAATAGTTGAAGAGTGAGCACATGAATGAAGGTTATTCCATGGAAAATTTTCTAAAAATGATCAAAGATTTGAAGGAAGAATTGATTTTTACTGATGAAGCCTTACTTGACCATTCACTTATGCAAACTCTTCTCAATGCTCTTCCTGATTCATATCAAAGGTTTGCTTCCACTCTTTGTTTGATGATGAAAGGCAATCCAAATTCCTTAAGATTTGAGGAGTTAGTCTCTATTCTATTGCAGGAAGATGAATCTGGGTAGAATAGGCCCATTATGCATGTTGGAGTTCAAGCTTTCTTGGCTAGTCAGAAGGGAAAAGGTAAATGGAGCTCTTCTACTAGTAAGATGAGAGTAATGGACTTCACATGTTGAATCATTCTCAAATTTTGCATAATCTATGAGCTTATAGATCATGTCATAAAAAGATGTCCAAAACTAGTTGCTAAAGAGGCAAAGAAAAAAGAGGCTGGAATGGTTGTTGGAGACGCCTCTACACCAGAAATAGAGACTTAGTAATCTAGTGTAGAATGAAGAATGGGTGTTTACTACTATTTGCAATTTTGACCCATCTTCTCGTGAAGATTGTATGTCAGCAGTAGACTCACATGTTTGGTACTTTGATAGTGGGGCAACCAAATATATTACCTCGCAGTGTAGTTTATTCACTTCACTCGAGCTTTCCCTTATAAGGAATACTATCAAACGTGCCAACAAATCCCCTTATCCTATCATGGGAATTGGTAAGATCATTATGACTACTGTTGATCATAGTTCTTTTACATTGTTGGATGCTTTATTTGTTCTAGGGATCAAGAAGAATCTATTACCAGTTTCCGCTTTAGCCAAGATGTTCTTGCTTGTGAAATTTGTTGATGACAAATGTAAAGTTCATGATCTATCAAATGGCAATGTGATTATTGCTTCTGGAATTTTATGTCATGGGCTATATAAGCTCATAAACTATGAAAAATTTGTGAATGATTTTTCATGTGTAGTACATGATTCTCAGGCTATGTCAGATGCAAAACTTTGACATGCACACTTTGGTCATCTAAATTTTGTTAGTTTGCTACACCTGTAGAAATCTAAAATGGTATCCTCTCTGCCCAAACTTAAGGCACCTAGTAAAAATGTATGTGAATGTTGTATTTTGGGAAAAATGTAGCATTCCTCATTCCCAAAAGATGGTTCAGTTCCAGCTACTAAGAAATTGGAGCTTGTTCACAATGATGTCTATGGTCATATGTAGACACCCTCTTTTGGGAACTATGTTTACTTCTTGACTTGCATTGATGTTTTTTCCAGGCATGCATGGGTATATCCATTGAAAGAAAAGTCCAAAGTGCTTATGTGCTTCAAACAACTTTTTTTTTGGTTGAAAATCTGTCAGCATGTAAAATGGGCACCCTTGATTCTCACTTGGGGGGAGGGGATATATGTCTTCTGATTTTAATGCATTTCTGGCTAAATGTGGGATAAAACATCATTGTATAGTGTTGTATACACCTCAACACAATGGAGGTGCTGAGTAGAAGAGCAGGTCACTCATGGTGATGGCAAGGTGTATGGTCAAGAGTCAGGCTTTACCACATAGTTTATGACTTGAGGCGATCACATGTGCAACATATGTACTTAACAGGTGTTCCACCAAATCATTGCATTCTATCACTCCATATGAGCCTTGGCATGGTTGCAAGCCATTTATTGCTCATCTGCATGTTTTTGGTTATTTGGCGTATGCATTAATGCCTGAACAACAATGCACAAAATTGGATGATAAAGTAGTGAAATGTATTTTTGTTGGGTACAGTTTTGAAAGCAAAATCTATTGTTTGTATCATCCACAAAATAAATGCATTTTGGTTAGCCGTGATGTTGTTTTTGTGGAAGATGATATTTAGCCACTACTTTCATGTACTAAGGAGAAATTTGTTAGCTCCAAAGACATGTATGATACTTTGCTACCTCTTTTTACAAGTAGACAGTCTAGTGATGGTCCTAATGAGGCAACTTCTTAGCCCTTACAGGTCTCATGTGATGATGCAGATCATTCCATTTCTAATGCGCATTTGCATGATGCACTTGTTGATGAGAGAATTGATATTGAGGAGGCAAAAACTATGCGAAAATGGCTGGGGCAGACTTTGCATTACAACAAATTAGATGCACCTCTGTCATATCATACTTGTTCAGGCTCTCATTGTTGATATGTTTAGGTAGTGATGCGTGTAAACACACTAGTACAGTGAGGTGATTTTTTCCCTCTTTAGGAGGTTTTTTCCCCAGCTTGTATATACACCTATAGCCCTAACGGGTTACTTATCTTTGTACATTCTAGTGGTAATACATTCAATATTGTGTGTTGTGCCCAAAGCTTATTCTTCTTTCTTGTGTTGTTCACATATATATATTGTTATCAGGATGTTTCTCACATGCACACTAAGGTTGCAAACGTAGAAAACACTCAAAATAATAGAGACACCAAGAGACAAGACCGAACACAGTATTGTGTGCAATCTCCCCCCATGCACTCTGCTTCGATAGTCCACAGAGTGCATGTATTTATAGGAATTTTTGATTACATCAAAAAGAGTGGTTACATGAGAACGGCTTTGAAAAGCATTCATGAAACTAAAAGTTGGTGACTTTCATAGAAAGCCTTTCTTTTAATATCAAAAACTGTGGTCTAAAATGACCCTTATTGTAACCACTATTTTTCTAACTATTTCTAACAATAGAACCTTCCAAGCGGATTTATTTACAAACTAAATTATAAATCGGACTTATTGATGTCTGCCCTTCATGCTTTCATGCCCTCACGAACCTTCAGCTCCTATATCAAAAACATCAAAACACATTAATGCACTTTTGGGTGATAAAGAAGTAGAGGTGGAACAACTAATAAAAGTTGCAACAATTTTGGACATAACATGTAAAGTGAAGCTAGAGGAAGAGGTGAATAAAACAACGTAGTACATAAAGCAATTTTTGGATGTTACTATAGCTTTTGATAAATTGTTAGAGGGTTTTCAACAACGTGTCCCTGAATTAGAAGCCTCTGTAGTTAGCTATAGAAGTTGTATTCAACAACTCTTAGATTTGAAAGAGTTTTTTGAAGCAGAGGCACTTTTAGTAGAGGAAAATCTTAGGGAAATATTCAATGAGTTATGCTATGACATAGAGAGAATTATGTTTTTAGAGAGCAAAATCCCGATGATGATTTGTAATCCTTTTGTTTGTAGATATTGGGTTTGGATCCACCCTGTGTGCGAGTGTTAGAAGCCATTGTGAACGGCCACTTTCTTTGGAAAATATCATTCTAATGTAATGGGACGGTACTTTATGGAGATACTAAGAGTTTCTGGAGAAGTGTAGTTTTGATAATTTTGTATTATTGAACTTTGGACCAATGTGTATCAATTACGAAGAAGTACAGTGAGGTCTAGTATGGTGCGCATTCCGGAAGTGACAAATACGAAGAACAAAGATACATACAGAGGAGATACTCATGAAGTCTATAGAATCCGAAAGAATCTAAGAAGAACAAAGATACGTAGAGAGGAGATACTAGTATATAAGAAGATATTGTAATGTAGTACTATACTCATTTTGTAATCGAAGATTTTACTTTCTATTGTGATCTATACTGTGTCAATGTGAAGGAGTATAGTATAAAATGATTATCTCAATTAACTATAAGGAACAAAAATTTAATGTTTATGAATACTACGATATTTGTAAATCCCCGTTCCCCAACCTAGTACTGTATAGTTGTAGTGAAAGAGTAATACCAAATAGATAGAATATAATGCCTTGGTGGGATACCTATTAAATACATATGTTGCACACATAGCATCCTCAAACCAAAAGCTATGTTGTAAATCTTGACTTTTGACCATAGTCCTTTCCATTTCCATGAGAGACATGTTTTGACTTTTAGAAAATCCATTTTATTGAGGTGTATATAGAAATTTATACTGATATGTTATCCCATGCTGAACCAAAAATGGATTAAAATCAGAAGACATATTCCCCATTTACATCGAAATGGAGGGTGTCCATTTTGCATGTTGAAAGATTTTCAGCCGTAACCAAGAATTGGTTAAAGCACATAAAAACTTCATGCTTTGGTTTCAATGGATAAACCCATGCATGCCTAGAAAAGCATGAATGAAATTCACAAAGTATAGGTAGTTTCAAAATGAAGGTGTTTACATAGGACCACAAACATCACTATGAACAACATGCAATTTATGTTTTTCTCTAATTTAAACATATTTTGGGAAGGAAGAATGCTACATTTGTCGCATAATACAACCTTCACACACACACACACACACACACACACACACACACACACACACACACATATATATATATATATATATATATATATATATATATATATATATATATATATATATATATATATATATATATATATATATATATATATATATATATATATATATATATATATATAAGGAAAGAGCTGGTGCTCTTGTCCTATGCAATCAAACCCACATTATTGACCAACAAGGGGAATACACCTACCATTCCCCAAACGGAACCAAAAGGGAGCACAAAAAAGAAGGGCACAAGAAAGAGCGAGAGGGAGAAAGAGGAAAGGCTACCAAGAAAGGAGAGAGCTAGAGAGTGGGGAGGGGGAGGGTGTCATGGACACAAAGAAAACCATCTTAAACCTTAGATTCCATATCACTTTCTATAGATCATGATTGGTTCATAATTCAAAGAATGTAATACTTCCATCACATTCGAAACGTGTTAAAACCCCAACATCGGCTATCTATTTGCTGAATTCTGACACCGAGAGGTCTTGTTTCAAGTTGATGACATCATGGATGACATCATCAACTCGTAACCATGCTTCAACCCCCCTTGGAAAACCTATATAAGGAGGGGTTGGCCACATACATTCTCATTCTTGCTAATGCTAGTCTTGAGAGCTTAAGGAGTCACGATCTCCAAGTAAGTACTTTCTAAGTTCTTGTTCGAGTTATAATCTTGTGCCTTGTTCTAGTCTTCTCTAGTCTAGTATCTTGGACATCCTATTGTGTTGCATTGGAATCTCATAGCATGATATCTTTTTGATTAAGTTCTTGTATCTAGTTCACCGCCCTAAAGCGAGTTCTTGTAATCGAGATATCTTGTTTCATACCTACGATCCTAGGTTGTGGGATCTCTTGTATCATCTCTAGTCGAATTATCCATACCTATTAGTCGAGGGTTGTGGGACTTCTTCTATCAACTATATATTTTTGTGTTATTCCCTTACATGGGTGATCTTGTAATCAAAAATATAATTCCAGAATATTTTGTAGTCTAGTTAGAGGGCTATCTAGTGCTCCCTTGATATTTTGGCAAGTCTCCCTTCATCAAGACTAGTAACCATGGATTCCCTGTGCAAGGAGATTGAATCTACCATCCAAGAGATGAAACGATTGCTACAACAAGGTGATTGATTAGTTTCAAGGTATGCCATAGATATTAAGATATTGTTTCATGGAACTACATATTTAGAAGACTACATGGGTGGAACTACATATTTAGAAGACTACATGGGTAATCAATTTCAAAGTGGCCTCAAACCTAAAGTGAATTATCTATTGCTATCCATGCCTCGAGCAAATACCTTGGAGGATATTAATCAAGCAGTTCAATGTGAGAACCATTTTCTCAAAGGAAGTCAAGTCCAAGAGCTAGCAACATTGAGTAAACAAGCCACCCTTCATCATGAATATGAATCAGAATCTTTGAAAATCAATAGATCACTTTACATGATGTGGAGTATACATATTATGAAGATAACAAGAAGGTAAAGGAAAAGGAGTTTATTTTCAATCAAGGAGGTGTGCTTACTCAAGTCTCTTCATCAATGAACTTGGAGACACCACAACTTACCACTAGAATTTCAAAGGATCTAATGCATAAAGAACCCAAGGAAGCTCAAGAGAGACATAGTCCTTCACCACCTTTCACGATTGAGGAAAAGAATTCGAAGTTGAGCATATCTTAGATTCAAGAATAACCCTACGAACATTTAAATACGTTATTCATTGGAAGGGGTATGATTTTAGTGATCCTACGTGGGAACTTACAAAAAAATATTTAGAGAGCAAAAATCAAGGTTTCTGAATTCCATATGAAGAATCCAATGAAATGCAAGCTAGAGAACATAGCCGCTCCTCATGGAACTCGTCCCTTGAGGGGGAGGTGATGTCATGGACATAAAGAAAACCATCTTAAACCTTAGATTCCATATGGATTTCTATAGCTTATGATTTGTTTATAATTTAGAGAATCTAATGCTTCCATCATGTCTAAAATGTGCTAAAACCCCAAGATTGACTGTCTATTTGCTGAATTCTAACACCTCGAGGTCTTGATTCAAGTTGATGACATCATTGATGACATCATCAACTCATAACCACCCTTGAACGGCCCTTGCAAAACCTATATGAGGAGGGGTTGGCCACATGCATCCTCATTCTTGCAAATGCCAATCTTGAGAGCTCAAGTAGTGGCCATCTCCAAGTAAGTACTTTCCAAGGTCCTGTTTGAGTTCTAGTCTTATGCCTTGTTCTAGTCTAGTATCTTGGAAATCTTATTATGTCCTATTATAATCTCATAGTATGAGATCTTTTCTAGTTAACTCTTGTATCTAGTTCACCTGCCTGAAGGGAGTTCTTATAATCTAAATATCTCGTTTCATACCTAAGGTCTCAGGTTAAGGGATCTCCTTTATCATCTCTATTCAATTTATCCATACCTGTTAGTCTTGGCTTGTGGGACTTCTTGTATCAGCTATATATTTTTGTGTTATTCTCTTACACGGGTGTTCTTGTAATCAAAAGTATAATTCCAAAATCTTGTCTAGTCTAGTCAAAGCGGACAATCTTACTGCTCCCCTGATAGAGGGCGATAAGGGGAAAAAGAAATCAAGAGAATGTAAGATAGAGAGGGAGAGAGAGAGAGAGAGAGAGAGAGAGAGAGAGAGAGAGAGAGAGAGAGAGAGAGAGAGAGAGAGAGAGAGAGAGAGAGAGAGAGAGAGAGAGAACTAGGGAGAAGGATTGAAAGTGTAAGGAAGAATGATAAAGAGAGGGATAGAAGGTGAGAGAAAGAGCGGAGAAAAAGAGGATAAAGTGAGCACTCCACCCCAAATCCAAAGGAAATTACACGCAAAGGAGCCCACTCCCAACTCCCTATAGTACCCAACACCACAAACGACTACCAAAACCACCCATCACAATGGCCCAAAAACACCAAAAAATTGAGATCTCAACACTTCGCATGAGCCAATATCAGAAACAACAAAATAGCCATACTTGACTTCCAAAACCACCTAGCATAAAGGCCCAAAACCCTAAAAACCACCCAACTTGAGGGCCCAAACTACTTATCTTGCACATGATGGACTTCCCTAACTATCAATGATTGCCCAACAAGGCCTTTGACAATTGCACAAGAAGGACCCACACCAAAGCCAACCATCCCAAGCCTCCCTCAAGTGCCCAAACTAAGATCAATTGTCAAAGAAGGCAAAACAAACCCAAAGTCCATGAATGATTGCCATATATTTCATTACTAACTCACTCCTCCTCATGTGCTCCATAAAAAACACAAAGATTTTTCTTTGTCATACCACCCTCCCATGTCCTAGCCTCTCTTGCATGCATGAGTAATACACACAATTCCTCATTTCTTCTACCTTCTGAGTAAGGGAACTCATCCATTATATGCCATGTGGTACATGATGCCAAATCTTTATATAAGGGTTGTTCACACATCCCATGTGAAATTTCCTTTCCCTTAAAAAAACATATCATCCTCAAAAATGTACTTGAAATTGTAAAAGTTCAACATGTGTACAGCACTAAGGATATCTTGCTAGACAAACATCTGCAATTCCCGTCATACTGTAAGTGAAGTTTAACAATGATCTTTTATCAATTTCAGTTGTTCGTGTATTTCAAGATATATGTTTTTGTATTGCAGATATGTTTCTTTCCAATGTTCTTGTGTGGCAAGCTATTGATGTTTGACAGGAACATTCAAAGTCCTTCATACGGATTATGCAGAACTTCTGTATGTAAGCAAATCTGTTCAATTTTTCAATAGCATTCAGTTATTTGGCTACTTTGCAGATTATCAGGTGCCATCAGGGAGGAGTGCTTATGGAAATCTTGTACACTTGCTTGCATCTCTTCATTAGCATGTTATTATTCATCTTCACCTTTTTGTAGCATGTTTTAAAAACATGTTATTATAGAAAACCAAAAAAAATGTGGTTGAATAGGAGAGCTCCAATTTTTGAAATTGATGATGTTTTAGGTAGGGAATGGGATAGCAAAAAAGATCAAAAGCTATGAGACATCATTTTATGTAAAGTTAGCCCAAATTCTATCAGATATCTTGACAATCACTTGTTTTAGGATATGATTATAGAAGGTGTAAAAAAAATCTTGGACTTTGGATACCCTTGGATTCAAAAAAGATCTCTCCAAAATTTGAGTTAGAAATATTGATTTATCCAACTTTTCAACCTAGGAAAATAATTTTCACTGCAAATTGGAAACTCAAAAATGTAAGGGAGATCCTAGAGTTCCTTGATGAGGTTTCACCATAATTTAGATTCTCAATTGATGGTGCCATGGTAAACATTAGAATAGAGAAAACACTATCTTGCATAACTTGTGTGCCACCCAAGATGATCAAGTTCCAACCCTTAAGAATGTAATCAAGCTTGCCCTTTTCTTCTACTGAATACATCTTCTTTTATTAAATTCAACATATTCCTATTGGCATTGTCTTGGTTTGTGTCATCACTCTTTCAAGGTTTATAATGTGCAAAAGCTTTTATCATTGTCTCAAACATGCAATTGTTTATCATTGTCTTAAACATGCAAAATTGCATTTCTTTTTTATGTAAATCATGATATTGATATCGGTATTGTTTTGGTTTATATCATCGCCTTTTAAAAATTTCTATTGTCCAAAGACTTTTGTTGTGCAAGGTTTCTATTGGCCAAGATAAGAATAAGAAGCTCTCCATGTTACTTGTCCAAACAAATTCTAATGGTCAAGGTAAGGATAAAAACTTCTCCATGTTACTTCAAAGTAAGATAGAGCAATAAGGTAGGAATAATTCAAAGGGGATAAGCTTGGAGCATAGGACGGATTCAAGTGATAAGAAGCATTGAAGGTTCTCCGAAGGCACTTATTGCATGAATTGGTCGTCTTTCTTTTTCAATGTGTATGGGCATTGTGAGACCGATTCAAATGATAAAGGGAAATTGAAGTTCCCAGATCGCTCTCCTTGCTTGAATCGATTGTGGCTTTTCTATGGGTGAAAAACATAGTTAAGAGAATCAAGGATTACAACATGGAGAAGATTGGAGAATACAAATGATTCAAGCGACTAGGGGAAATGGAGGATTTCAAACTACCCTAATCGCTTGAATTGGTCATGTCCTCCAATCCTCTCCATTTTCTTTTAGAAGCCAATTTTTTCGTTCTTTTGATAAAAAAACATAGTAAAGACCATCAACGATTTCTATACGAAGAAGATAAGAGGATACAACATGTTGTATATTATGAAATCATGGAAGGTTAAATGGATTTTTAATGTTTTTAAATGTCTGGAAGGTTTTAATGTGGTTGTGTTTGATCTAGCAGGTGAAGAAGCATGAGGGCATGGATACAAGTGGATACGTATAAAATAAATAAATTCGAATATTAAATCGAAGACTTCTAGAATAAGTTATATTTAGGTTTAACTTGTTGTAAAAGTAGTGTTTCGCTTAGAAAGCGACGCCTTTTGTAAATAAAGTAGTTTTTCCTAAAAGTCACTTCTAAAAGCGACAGCTCTCATGTAACTTCTATTTTCAAGACGTAATAGAAATAAACCTATAAATATGGGTACTTTGATAGATTCATCAGAGTACATGGGGGGAGATTGCAGTAGTGTCAGTTATTCCTTACATCATAGATATGGTTGCGTCCTAAAATCCCAATTACCAAGGTTCCGCGGCGTCATGAAAGTACTTCCCTTGTATGTAGGAGGTTGTGGGTTCAAATCCCCCTACCTTAGTGAGTCTAAAACTCTCTATTGCCACTCAAAATTAAAATTGCCTCGCACCTAGCCAATGGCTGCCAACGGTGGCCAAGGGAGCCTTGGGTGCCAATGTTGCCAATGTATTGCCTAAGTTCTTTGCCTTAGTCGATGCCTTCGAGTACTCTGCAGGTGTAAATGTAGGTATAAACGCAGGTATAAATGCAGGTTCTGGTTCTGGGACTGGAACTGAAGCAGAAGCAGAAGCGGACACGGACGCATACTCAGATTCGAATTCGCAAACAAAAAATGCAAACAATCCCCTCGACAAACAATCTCCTCCGAAGTGATACGTGCCACACTCTGATACCACTCTTATCAGGATCTTTAGTGCATGCACACACATAGGTAGATAGAAGACGGAATAGGAATCATAAAGAGAGAGACAATCAACACGATATCAACAATCATTTGCCAAATGATTTGTTCTGTCACAAATGAAACAAGCTTTAGAATTATCTTTATTCTTACCTCCTCTTCCTTTGAGTTATCACTCTATCTCCCTTTTGTGATATTTACATCAACTTCACCTCCCTCTTCCTTTTCCAAGTTCCAAGTTAAGCTCACACATGTGAAAGCGCCCGTCGATTTTCCTAGGGAAGTGCATCATAAAAAGGGCATAACTTTCACTATATAACTCGGATTTTAGCATATAATATATCATTGGAAAGCTCTGGGAACAAGCTTTTTAATTACCTTATTAGATTTAAGATCCAAAATAGTTTGAAAGAGGGAATGTTTTTTCTAGTTATGGACCCTACAACGATGGAGGATTTTGGCAATTCACCTTTACCCGGAGCTTCATTCGAGCAACAGTTAGAGATTATGCACCAAGAACTTCAACCACTACAACAAGCTATACAAGAACGCTATGCTATGCTCCAATTCGATGGACAAAAGGATGGCTGATTTGTCTTGTCATGGCTCTCTTTATATGATGATTTCTATTCCGATGAGTCATATTAAAAAAATAAGCAAGTCAAGTTTGCTACCAATTATTTGGTAGGAAGAGCTAAGCTATGGTGGAATGATGTTTGTCGTCGTGCATATTGTCCACACACATGGAAGGCTTTTCAAGAAGATTTTAAGGAATCTTTTCTACCTTTACACTTCAACCTACATGTTCGATAATTATGGGCTGAATTTACGTGGATGGAAGGTGATACATTGACAACCTATATGGACCGGTTTTACCAATATTTAGTAACTCTTTGCTTGCTTGAAGATATTCACAATGATACTATGAAAAAGAAGTATGATGGTGGGATATGTAAGGAGATTCAAGCAAAGCTTTGCTCATGCCAGCCTACATCGCTTCATGAAGCTATGGCCTTTGCTCATGATACGGAGAATGAGTACCAATTGCTTATCAAGAGGATCCGTTCGTAGGAGCCACATTAACAACAACAATATTTTTGCTAGTTTAATTTTCTTTGATTATATGTAATGCATTTACATAGAATTTAGTATGTAAGATCATACTTTAGATATACTTTTAAAAATGAATTAAAATATTGACTTCTTTAAAACACAATTATCACCTCACTATGATCATTTAATTTTTTCATATCATTCTCAATTACATTAAACTTTCAGGTTTCTGATTCCATGCATGTGTTTTACATGGTTCATGCTTACTATTGTTCAGTGATGGGACATGCGACTGATCATCCATGTCTATTTTTCTATTTATCAACTAAGTTCAGTTGCTTGTCAATTGGGAGGCATGTTGTATATTATGGATTCATGGAAGGTTAGATGGATTTTTAATGTTTTTAAATGTCCAAAAGGTTTTAATGTGGTTGTGCTTGATCTACCAGGTGAAGAAGCATGAGGGCATGGATACAAGTGGATACATATAAATAAATAAATTTGAAGATTAAATCGAAGACTTCTAGAATAAGTTATATTTAGTTTTAACTTGTTGTAAAAGTAGTAGTTCACTTAGAAAGCGACACCTTATGTAAATAAAGTAGGTTTTCCTAAAAGTCGCTTCTAAAAGAAATGGCTCTCATGTAACTTCTATTTAGGACGTAATAGAAATAAACCTATAAATACAGGTACTCTGATAGACTCGTCCATCAGAGTACACAGGGGGGAGATTGCACCCAATATCGCATTGATTGTCTCTCTGTTTATGATTCCTATTCCATCTTTTGTCTACCTCTATATGTGTGTGCACTGAAGATCCTGATAACACGAACGATTCAAGAAACTAGGGGCACTAGAGGATTTTGGAGTGCCCTAATTGCTTGAATAAGTTGTATCCTCTAATGTTCTCCATTTTCCTTCACAAGCCCAATTTTTCAATTTCATATCATCAAATCATGTTATAGCATGATGTTTAACAAATTAATGATAAACAACTTATTATTCATGAAAAAAGGGCAGACCCCATTGAAGAAAAACTAATGCCATCACTAATATCATTTCTTTGTACAAACATGAATTCCAATAACTATCTTCTAGATAAAGATAGAATGCCTCTTAAGGTTATTTTGTGTACAAAATTGCATTTACAACAAAGAGAATATAAATATCTTTCAACATATGTTGGAAGTAATGGGCTAAATATCAAGATAGATACAAAACTCTATAGATTTTTGCAGCCTTCACGTTTCTTATTTTTGTTCTTTCTGGAGCTATCACTTCTTTGCTTATTGTTTGGGACATGCTTCAATGGAGAGCAAACAGGAGGTCTTTTCTTCTTCTCTTCAATATTCTTATGTCCTGGTGGTGGAGGCGGTGGAGGAGAATCTGGATCATAAGGATAGATAGCATCTTTTAAGATGGCATGAATTGATTTTTTTTTGAACAAAAGGATCCATTCATATGGCTAGTCAGATAAATATAGATCTAGACTGTAAAATCTATGCTCCAAGAACCTTATTGCATTGGAAATTACTCTCCATCCACATGATTTAGTGTCTTTTTGTAGTGGCACATGAATTTGCATGTAACCAAACTTTTTTTTATCATTCACTTTGCTTGGATATTTATGATCGATGTGCATTTTCAAAAAATGTAGCATATTATGGACTCAAAAATACCTGAGAGCTATATTAACAATGCTGTCAGAGATTTCAAGATTGAAGTCTCTGAACATTTTGTTGTCTTCAAGCCTAATGTCAAACATGAAGTCATCCTCCTAGGGCATTAAAGCATTGAAAATTACCTGGCCATCTCCTTTCTTTAAAAGCTCTGCATAAGCTTTCTTCAGCCTCTGAATGTCCTCAAGGATAATAGATTCTTATGTCAAAAGATTCGTCCTTCTCTTCTCCTCCTTGGTCTCTACTACATTTCTTGTTGAATGGTCATGAGAAGGGATCTCTTCAATGTTGATTGTGGATGGCTTAGGATTTCTTGTTGGAGGTATATTAAGAATATCAAAAAAATTCTCATCATGCTTGTCAAGAGGTAAAATGGCTTTATCAAACTTGTATCTTAGCTTGGGCAACAACATAGTCCTTGGCCAGAAGTGTCACCCTATGACAATGTGCTGCACAAAGATAAGCATCATTCATGAAATCAATTGCAAAATCGTCTACTTCTTCTTCCAAACATAGAAGAGCCTCGGTCTCTCCTTTGACATTCACAAATGAAGAAGTGTTCATCAAAGAGCATAGATTCGTAGAGATCTCCTTAATTACTCTCATAAAAGGAAGCCGTGGGATGAGAAGTCCCACAGTTTTCTGAGCTCTTTTGATTTAGCTCAGTGATTTGACATGACATTTAACTCTCTTTCTGGCATATGTTTACTATGGATCAACCTCTTGGCTATTTGTGGTCTCTAGAGTAGGGCCCTACCCCTCTGGAATAGGTCCCCCGTGGTCTTGGTTCCGAGGGTACAAACTCCTAGCTAACGTGTTTACCCTAGCCATGATCTGTAAAAAGGAATTGAAGTGGATCAAACACATGGAAAGCAACAAACCATAAGTCAAGCAATTCAAGTGATAAGGGTCATCCAAAAATCTCTCATTCATCTAATCGCTTGAATCGGTCATATCAAATAAATCAAGGTGTTCGCTTTCTTTTCATGTATTCCATGAAGTCTTTACATGTGTTCCTACCTTAGAATGAAATGACTAGACATGACCAATTCAAACAAATAGATCAATCTGAAAATCTTTGATTCCCCTAATCGCTTGAATTGGTTGTCCCAAAGCAAGTGGAAAAATTGAAATCCCCTTATCTTCACTACTGATCCTAAAAGAATAAATTAAAAAAAAAAAATCCTTTGAACTAGTGACAACCAATTCAAGCAATTGGGGAAGTCTAGTGGTCTCCGATTGGACTAATCACTTGAATCAGTTGTCTTCCACAAAACATGATTTTTTACTATAGACGACCGATTCAAGTGAATAGGTTACTCGAAAAATCTCTGATTTCACTAATCTCTTGATTCGGTTGTCTCTAAAGATATCAAGATCATGGATAATACCTTGTACACCAAGCGAGCTCAAGGAGACAAGGACTTAGTGATATTCACATAGAGGGTTGGAGTGTGAAAACTGGTGGAAGGTGGGAGAGTGTTATGTTACAAAAAATGGCAAAAATGAAAACAGCAGCTTAAATAGGTCTCATCTCGAGTTGATCGTACATGCCACATGGCAATGCTTGATTGGTCTAGCTCATCTAGCTATTGTGAATCCCAATGTAAATTTCCACATGTCAACATCTAAGTGGTCCATGTCATATGACCATTCAAATTTCGAATTCAAATTTGCCACATGGTGCATGCTCATTGTTCCACATCATATGATCGTTACTTTCTCTCCTCCACTATAAATACCAGTTGGCTCACTCATTTCAAGTTTTCAACCTTCATCAAATTTCTATCCTCATAGCCAAGCACTTTGAGCTCTAGTTCTATAGGCGACTGATTCACGCGATCACGCCTCTTTGACTCCCTTTGACTATGCCTATTCGCTTGTATCGGTCGCCCTTTGGGATGGAAGAGAAGGATGTAATTATTAGTGTTTCTCCATATAAAAAACTACTAGATTTTATGGATCAAGAGGGATTGAGGGTGAATCATTTTCTAGATGCAATGAAGATCCTCAATCCCATCTTTGATTTTGAAGCACTTGTGGAGAAAAGCAAGGAATTTCTTTTGGATGACTGGGAGAGGTTCAATAGGATAGTAGATAATCAAGGAGTTATCATATCTGGGAAACTTATATCAACCCAATGATTTTTGGGAAGGATGCTTTGGATAGGGCCATAATCACTAGAAAATGCAGGAAGATTTCCACCTTGCTAGGCACGATAGATATTTTCCCAAAACACGAAAAACAATTGTTGTTTAGTGCCCTTGAGAATAGAGTTTCTCATCTGGCTGGATCACATCTCAATTGCTCAAACTTAAGAAAAGGAAGATGAAGAAAAAAGGAATCCATAGAAGTTTCACTTGAGAAAATCTCAAAAAGTCAAGTCAAAGAGATTGTTGAAGAGATTAATCTCATAGCAGAAGAAGAAGAGGTAAGGAACTCTGATGTCGCTTCCTTCAGGCTAGAGATGACCATAAGACAGTCAGAAGGAGACATGAAAATCTCGGAGAAATCACAACTCCTTTTGAATCTCCCATATTACTTTATCTTAGGGAAGGATTTTATTCCTCTCTATTGCATTCAAGAGCTTTTCAACATGAGAGAAGATTAGTGCCTTGCTGCTATAGATGAACCAGAAGAAGTTGCAAGGAGGATTATAAATGAGAAGGATGAAGTTAAGGAGGAATTTTTGAAGTTGGACTTATGCTTGTCAAATAAACAGTTCAAAGACTCGTCCAAAGCTCTCTAAACCTACTACAATCAAATGCTCCCACAGAAGCCAACCCTTGCAAATGAGGATTTTGACCAATGGCAAAACGATTTAGGCATTTCCTCATTTGGATGAGGATATTCGTTTGTGGAGGTAGCTAAGAACAAGGGAACAATAAGGATTGAAAAGAAAGAACTCATCCAGGAGGAAGATGAGATCAAGGTACATCCAGACAGGAAAATTTTAAGAGACAATCGATTCAAGCGATTAGGCCAATCAAAGAATTTATAATGAGCCTATTCCCTTGAACTAGTGGTGTTTTGATTTCTTCCTTTTTATTCATTTCTAGATTTGGCTTATGTGAGAAAGGCAAAACAACATCTATTTGCTATCATTTAGAAGAGAGAAACGATTCAAGTGATTAGGCTTATCGAACAATTTTTGATGAGCCTATTCACTTGAATGGGTCATGCTAGTTTTTTTCCATTTCATCCCTTATGTTATGTCTATTTGCTACCATTTGGAACACAGGAACGAATCAAGCAAGTAGGCCCATCGGAGACTTTTGGATGAGGCTATTTGCCTAAAATCGGTCGTCTCTTGAATTTCTCTGCAAAATAAGATCTATCTGCTATCATTTAGAACACATGACCAATTCAAGTGATAAGGCCCATCAAAGACTTTTGGATGAGCCTATTTGCTTGAATTGGTTGCTTCTTGGATTTCTCTGTTTTTTATTTAATTTTCTTTATTGATGCGTGATTATCTTCATTTGCAATTTATTTAATGGTTTTATCTCACAATACTTATAAATGATAGTAGGCAATTGTATTTTTTTCATGATTCTCAATGACAACCAATTCAAGCGATTAGTCCCATCCAAGATTTCATGATGATCCTAATCACTTGAATTGGTCATCTTCTTTACTCGTTTCATATAAGATCATTTTTGTCCCGATGCTTTCTCTGATCTTGTTTTCTCATAATTTCCACACTTATCTATTTTGAATGAGGACAATTATCTCGGTAGGGGCAAGGGTAGAAGAAAAGCTATAGAGAGTAAAGGAAAAGCAAAAATGGATATACATTCAGTCATTCATTAACTTCCAAAGTTAAATCCATATTTATTCTATGTTTTACATAAGCAGTATAGTGAGGACACTGATTTTGCATTATGCTCTCTGAAGACTCTTTCAAAGTACATGGGCTTTTCCTCACTACCATTTAATGCATATAGGATTTTGCTTCTTGAGAGAACTATAGCATTTAGGATTTTTAGCCAGGTCCTAGAGCTCAATGCTTCTAGAGCTGGATATTTCCTATGTTATTCAAGTTATGCAATGGTTGCAGAGGTGTCAAATGTACAAAGTATTGCTGGCTATAGGAGAAAGGAGTTTAGAGTCAAGCTCATTCAAAAGACTGAAAAAGAATAAATATTTCATTTAAAAAATTCATGAGTTTCAGACATTGTATATACATCCATATGTATTTTTGCCAGAAGAATTCTTTAAGATATTCTGACTATTATAGCTTCAAGTTGGAATGAAATCTCATTCTTTTTTGTAAATCCATGTCCATCTAGTGATAGTCCTCATTGACATGATCTGTATAGATTTTCTGATGATGATATCTGGCATGTGCTTCTTTGTAACTGTCTTCTAATGAACCAATCAAAAAGCTCTTTGAAAGCATTACTTTTTGTGACTCCTCCTCCTTTTCTTATGATCTGAAAAAGCTTGTTCTTGCTTGATGATGAGATTTTTCCATGCCCTGGGTGTTCCATTTGGCAAGTTCTTCCTTTTTTGTAAAGAATGGACCATGCAAAAGAAGAATATCCTCTAAAAAAATAAAGATAAATATTAAAACACACCAAGTATATCATCAAAACACACCAAGTATATTGTTGGAGTAAATTTCTTTGATGAAACTCACCAAGTAGTAAGTTATGTCTTTGACACTCCAAGCCTGTGTGATGGTTTCTATAAGCTCTGTGATTGCGCTTCTGAATTCAATCACATAGGTATCAGATGTGAATTGTTGTCTCATGATCTTCAAAAATTTATTTATTCCGACCCAAAACTCCATTCTTTTTTTTTCTTTTTTTTGGATTGCTTTTTACATTTGTTGTAAACTCGCAAAATTGTTTCGAGCAATTTCAAATTTCATTTTGTTGTTTTCCATCGGTGTTGCTGAAGAATCTTCTTGCTTTTGCACCTCTTGCCAATTTGCAAGAAATCAGGAACCGAAAAGAAATATATCCTTTTAAGGTTGGCTACATAAGGTCCGCGGATGTGGCTACATAAGACCTACACTACCACATAAGACCTACACTCCTATTCCGGAATGAAACTTTAAGACACAAAGAGCAATGCAACTCTACGTCAAAACGATACGTCAAAACATAAAGTCTTACTAACGTTCAAGAGGAAAATGCAGCAACGACTCTCATACATAAGTTACGTGTTGACAATTAGGTGTGAAGCATACGACAGAATGCAATTTCTTTCAAGAAAATTCGAAATTTGATAGAGAAAACAAGATTTAATTAAGTAATTAACAAAACGTCTTCTTGGGCTGAATTAATTTTAAGGAATAATTTTTCCTTACACTAGTAGGTTTTTCGAGGTGAAGAGGCCACGAGTTGCTCACATTGTTGTTTTCTCTTTTCTTTTGTTTCGCAGGGAGTCCGAATGAGTCTACTTATTGCGGAAGAGTTGGAAGAAGATGAAGCCGTGCATCAAGGTAAATGAGTACTGGAAGTGGGCTGTTGCGATCATACAAAATGACGCAATTTGGTTTCCAATTAGCGCAACCAAAGAAACTGATCTTTATAGCCTCCCAACGGCAAAGAAGCTTTGAAACACAGGATTTTATAAGTGGAAATACCTCTGGAGCCAAGAGAGAAGAACTAGATTAAATGAGGATATTGATCCGGCCAAAAGTGATGATTGTGATCAAATACATTCATGCGACTCGGAATGCAAAAACTTTTATACAAAAAATTATTTTAACAAGAGATTCGCAGTGATATGAAGGGTGCTTATATTTCTGCATCATTACGTGACCCCAAAAGTGTTACAAAATTAGCAAATATCATCCAAATCATTTGTGTGCATTGATTTCCTTGCAAAGACTTGATCGAAATAGAGTAGTTTTTAGGAAACACTTTTCATCATGGTCGAAAAGTGATGTGCGAGTGTGCATATGCATCATCAAGGGATCGTAAAAGTTCCATAGCAATAAGAATATAACTATTGCAGCCCAATCATAATCTATGAATTCTTTTTATTCTATTAAACCAACATTTTTAATAGAAATATAATTTTTTCTTTTTCACTCCATACAAACGACTATTTTTAAGATATTCCAAATCATCTAGGCATCTTCGCTTTTCACACATTCTAAACTGTCATCCCATATATCATGTTTCTCTGTTCATAAATACTTTCTAATTATGATTCCAAATCACGTGTATGCACAACAAGGCTAGATCTACCTGCCGGACCACTTGCCTGTCTTGTGAAAAGGGAGACGGGATGCATGGGTTCATGTCCTATGAGCTGCATCGGCAAGACACTCCCTCAGTAACTTGTAACTTGTAGCGGTGAGATCTTAAAACGAATTGCCTTTTGAGGATTCATGTCCCTTGGGATACTCTTATTAAGCTCTGCCCTTAGTGGTAAGGGCCATGTTCATCATGGCAGGTCGAAACTAATCTCCGCATCTGCCCTAGGGAAGTCTCTACGGACTCTCGACCCTTCGTGAGCCTTCAGAATTTGCCATTTCTAGGAGGTCCTAGGTGTTCAAACCCTTTCAAATCATGGTGCCATGCCCTTCATTATTGTACTCTCAATTGATTCAAGTTAATAGGAATCGCAAGATCGAGATCCCTTTTGAAGATTGAATATATTCAAACAAGTATCGGAATAGAATAATTTATAGGAAACACTTTTCATAGTACTTTATAGGTGATCTGAAATTGTGCTTATAATTATGCATCAGCAAGGCATCCTGAAAGGGCCATACCGATAAGAATACAAATATTTTAACCCAAGCATACTCCATTATTTTTTTTATTCTTTCAAATCAAATGTGCTTTAAATCTTTTTGTCTTGTGCGTAGAAGACATGGTAATCATGAGGTTCCAAGTGAGTAGAATATCAAGTAAGAAATCCATATAGCGACTCTCCTGTCGGAGGTTTTTCCGTCCTTAGAAACTGTCACTATGGCACATGATGTCCTTAATACCATTGGCCTGAAAATGTCAATACTGTGACCTACTACCACTGCACATCAGGCTGAAGTAAAGATCAACGAAGGTATAAGATATACAACCTTAAATTTTGGAACTCCATCATTAATCTTATTTTTTAAAGAGGCATAGAGTGCT
Source organism: Ceratopteris richardii (assembly GCA_020310875.1). Taxonomy (NCBI): domain Eukaryota; kingdom Viridiplantae; phylum Streptophyta; class Polypodiopsida; order Polypodiales; family Pteridaceae; genus Ceratopteris; species Ceratopteris richardii. The sequence continues at coordinate 68,091,431 of CM035425.1, read as the reverse complement.
AACTTGTTAATATTATTGTGTATTAAATGTAGATTTCCATTCAAAGAATTGCACAATTGCGTGGGTGTATCATCTTCATGAGGTAGTATGTTTTCTTTTTAATAAAAGGAAGTTCAGCCTTAGCCTATTCTCCTGGACTTTAATTAAAGTAAAGAAGAAAAGTTACAATTGAGTGGGACTAGTGCCCATGGGACCCCCCAAATCCCACAAAGCAGGGGACGAGTATGGCAAGCTAGAGGGCATTACAAATGAGGTGGATAAATCTATCATCACCCTCATGTGGGACCCATTTGGGTTTCAACTTGTTGTTTTCGAGGAGATAAATACAGTGATGTCTAAACGGTGGAGATCTCTTATCTCGGGAGATTCTTTTACCTAGAAGAAACAATGATTTCTCGATCGACCATTCCTTAGGAGTTTGGTCAAAATTGACAGCACATCGCTCCCTCCAAATCTTCCAAAGAGTCTCACCCCTGATGGCATTCCACAGCCTCGATGAACAACTGACTGCCTCACCCAACAACACCTGTTGCCAATTGATTTGGTGTGTGAGTCTCAAAACCCGTGTCACGTGAAGCCAGATAATACGGGACTTGGGGCAATCGAAGAACAGGTGAGCTAAATCTTCGATGCATCGATGGCAACGTTTCCACCATGGTGGCACACCACATATTTTATTCGCCCTTGAATTGGACCAGATTCCCTTATGCAAGATCTGCCACATGAGAACAAACTTTTTGGTCTCAATTAGGGGGTGCCAAATAGACATGAACTTTAGTTCCCATCGAAGTTTGGTCCAAGAAAGGCACCACCTCTTGTGTGTGATGAACATCTAAGTTCTCTTTGAAGTTGGGTATTCTGGATATTCTCTTACCATTGCTCCATTTGAGGTCCTCACGGCAAGGAAGATCCTGTCCGGAGAGAAGACGAGAAGTTGAGCGGTCCCATGCCAAACATCTACCTTGAGGAAGAGTCCATTCCTCGAGGGTAACAATTTGTCTCGAGTCTAAGTCATCGAACCTAATCCATTGGTTGGTCTCTTGTTTCCAGAGCTGTTTCCACTGTTTGAACCCCTTGTTCCATAACCGCTTTGCAGTTTGGAGGTTCCAAGGCTCCACTCCTCTAATGCCACTGATCGGGAACCAGATAGAGTCATTTTGTCTTATCCCAGCCGCCCATTTCCACTCATCACTGATTCTGGTGAATTGTTTGGCCTTGTTCCAACTCTTCCAAAAAGAACACACGAGGCTAGAGCCTTTAGGGGACACCGAAAGGGGGGAGAACAAAAGAGTGAGAATCCCTAAGTCCTTCCAGCCAGGATGGCCAACAAAGGTAAGGTCTTTCAAGTTTCTTAATATCAATTTAGCCCAAGAGGACTCACTATTGCTCCAGGCCTTGATAAGCCACTTAACTGCCAGCTTGTCAGCCAAAGCCACGATATCCAAAATACCTAAGCCCCTTGTGTCTTTCGAGCTAGTGCAAGTTTCCCAATTGATTTTGGGGATCCCCCTCCTGTTGGGGTCCCCAGTCCAAAGGAAGTTTCTGCAGATTCTTTCCACTTTGGTCAACTCTTTCTCCTTCGGTCTCCAACACGAGATAAAGTAAATAGTCGTTGAAAGCATAAATGTGTTAACAACGATAGCACGCCCTGCCAAGTTGACTTGCATACCTTTCCAATGATTTAGTTTGCTATCCAGCTTGGCCAGCACCCAGTTCCATCGTTGGTCCATTATGATGTCGAAGCCCATCGGGATGCCGAGGAGACGGAAGACTTGACCTCTGGGGATAACCTCACACCCCTGATCTAACAACAATTGGGGTGGGGGTCCGCGGATTGCTCTGAAAGCAGTTTTAGCATGGTTGATTTTTGAGCCTGAGGCCACACAAAAGGTGTGAAAGAAACTCTAGAACACCTCAATGCTATTCATATCGTTATGCACAAAGGCATTCATATCATCGGCAAAGAGTCTAGCAAGCATTTGGCCATGATTTAGAGGTAGGGAAAGACCCATGAGATTGCCAGAGTCGATGTGATGCTTTAATAAGCGATTGAGGCCGTTCGAGGCAATAGCGAAGAGTAGAGGAGCCAGAGGGCAACCTTGCCTGATAGATCTTTTTAAACGTATGGGCTCAGAGAGCTTACCATTTATATTTATTCTAGTTGAAGCATTTCCGAGAAGAGTAGAAACCAATTTTGTGAACTTTTGGCTGCATCCAAGGTCTTTCAGTGATTGGAGAATAAAGTCCCATTCCAATTTGTCGTATGCTTTGTCGAAGTCGATTCCTTAATGAATACCAGATCTTGTGCAGATTCCTCATCAAATGTAAGGCCTTCCCAAATGTCGACAATTGCTTCAAGTATAGATCTACCTTTGACAAAACCTTTTTGGTCCTCACAAAGCCATGACTTTAAATGACAAGAGATTCTATTGGCAATAACTTTGGCAATTATCTTGTATCCAGTTTGGAGCATGGTAATCGGCCGCCAGTTTTCAATTTTGTTCTTATCTCCCCTTTTGTGAATTAACTTGATGATGCCATTATTAAGACACTCAGAAAGGGCACCAAAGGACAGAGCCTCGAGCCACACCAAAAATAGTGGGGTGGCCAACACATGCTTGAAGGACTTGAAAAACTCATTGGTGAGGCCATCAAGACCTGGACTTTTTCCATTTGGAAGGGCATCAATAACCTCGATAATTTCGTTCTCAGAAATGTTAGCTTCTAGAAGAGAACTCATGTTATGAGGGATTCTAGAATGAGCTACCCTTGAGATGGTAGCCATGCAGTCCCCCCTGTGCGGGGAAAGAGGAGTCGAGACCCCGAGTAGATGGGTAAAGTGCTCAACGATGATAGATCTGTTCTCGACTTCCGTGCTACATTCGATCCCATTGTTGTCAACCAAAAAGGGGATGGATTCCCTAACTTGTTTCTTTTTGAGGATGTTACACATCTCTTTTGATGGTTTGTCGGCCTTCCCCGCCCACCAGTCTTTGAAGAATATCTGAAGATTTTTCATTTTGAATCTCCTCCTCGAATCTTAGTCTTCCCCTGATTTTCAAAAGACCTTGCTAGCATTGAAAGTTACCTTTGTTTACTTCTTCTTCAAGTCGTGAGAGTCTCCGGTATACCTTTTCTCTTCTTTTTTTCCAGATATCTCTTATGGCCTTATGAGTCCTGATCAGAATTTGTCGAGTCCTTTCCACCACGCTTCTCCAGCACTTAGCCGGTTCATTACAGAAGGCAAAGGCCTCCGCCCAAACTGTGGAAATTTCTTGGTGGACAAAGGGGAGGGAAAATGATGTCTGACAAGCATGGAACCAAGGAGCTTTCCGGAGCATGGAAATCAGTTTGAAAGAAAGAGTAATCGGGTAGTGGTCCGAGATAGTCAGGTCCATGTGTTGGGAAATCGAAGGAATACTGTTGTATATTATTGAACATGCATTGTTAAAGTGTTATATTATTAACGTATTAATATATTTATGATGTTTTTGATATAGCAGCTGAAGGTTCGTGAGGAGCATGCAAGGCGTGAAAGGGCGGATATCACTAATCCGAATAATTATTATTTAGCTTGTAAATAAACCTGCGTAGAAGGTTCTATTGTTAGAAAAGTAATGGTTAGAATAAGGGTCGTTGTAGACCGCAGTTTCTGTTATTCAAAGCAATGGCTTTCTGTAAAAGTTACCAACTTTTAGTTTCACGCCTGCTTTTGGAAGCCGCCCTCATGTAACCACTATTTTCGACGTAATCAAAAGTCCTATAAATACATGCACTCTGTGAACTGTCGAAACAGAGTGCATGTGGGGAGATTGCACCCAATCTTGCGTTCAGTCTCGTCTCTTGTTGTCTCTATTCTTCTGTGTGTTTTCTGCGTTTGGAACCTCTGTTTGCATGTGAGTAGGATCCTGACAACAGTGGTATCAGAGCTCTGCACGTGTCCATACAGAGGGATCTATTCCGTTTTCATTTTCGTTTCTGATTCCTATTCGTGTTCCAGTTCCGGTTTCGGTTTCTGTTTCTGTTTCTGTTCCAGTTCCAGAACCAAAACCTACGTTTTCACCTACATTTGCTCCTCCGTTTACACCTACGTTTACTCCTTCGGCTTACTCCAAGGCGTCGACTAAGGCGTCGACTAAGGCAAAGAACTTAGGCAATACATTGGCAACATTGGCACCCAAGGCTCCCTTGGCGACCGTTGGCAGCCGTTGGCTATGCGCGAGACAATTTTAATTTTGAGTGGCAATAGAGTGGTTGAGAGTCCCTAAGGTAGGAGGATTTGAACCCACAACCTCCTACTTTCAAGGGAAGTACTTTAACCACTCCTCCATCTCTTGGAGTTGTCACTCAAGTTCTTTCCTCTTATATTTAACATAACTTTCAGTTTTCTTACTTTTCAAGGCGGCACGGTGCGACGCGACGCGGCGTGTCTCAGGGTACACTTCTCAGGGTACACCACGGTACATTTCACAGGGTACACTTCTGAGGGTACATCAGGGTACATCTACACAGGGTACTTTTATGCTAGGGTACATTCCCTGAGGGTACATCCCGAGAGGAAAGCACTAGCTTAAGGGTCCACGAGCACCATGGAGGATTACAATAATTCACCTCTACCTGAGGCAACACTTGAACAACAACTAGAGCTCTTGCGCCATGAGCTTCGAGGAGCTCAGAACGAAATTCGGCAACGTGATGAAGTCCTCCAGAAGATACAAACTGAGGCAAACAACCTTATGATGGTAGTTGGTTTGGAGGTGGGAATCCAAGCTAAGCTTCACACCCTATGACCACTTTATGTTAAACCTGCATTTCCTATGAAGCATACTTTTAATGCCCCATCTTACCATAGTTTTTCTCGTCCTCCACAATCCAAGTACTCAACTCCACTTGTTGCTTCATCTCTCCAACCAACCAAACCATCTACCCTTCAAACTTCAATGGTGGATGCCCAACAGAAGCGACCACGAATCACTTGCTGGAATTGTGGTAAACCTGGACATACAAAAATAAGGTGCAGATTGCAACCTCTTCACATGAAACCGGCTACAACTCAATTGCATAACATGGAGGTCCATAATGAAGAAATTCCTCCTGTTTGGACAGAGGAATCATTAGAGAAGGACTTAAGTACCTTGGGTAACGATATCTCTCTACACTCTCTACTTTGCATGCAGGGTACAATAAATAACAAACCAGTTAAAATTCTACATGACGATGGTAGTTCACATGACTTCATTTCACATTTATTAGTACAAGAACTTAAATTACAAACATTTCCTTCGTTGTATAAAGTGAAAGCTGCTTTTCAAGGTAGTCGTTATAATGTAACACGCGAAGTGCAAGATGTTACGATTAGCATAGGCCCATATGTTGATTCACGGACATTTTTAATTGCACCTTTGCAATCTTACGATGTTATACTAGGTATGCCTTTTCATCACCATTATAACCCACGTATTGACTACCATGCACATACCTTTAACGTTGAATTCAAAGGTCAAATCATTACTTTGTTTGCACGACATGATTTCCAGCCGTTTCCATTGATTAGTCACACTCAAGTAAAGCGTGCATTTAGGAAAGGATTCAACTCATGCAATGTTTTTGTCAATGTCATCAATGATTATACTCATACACTTCATGATGCATATAAACCTTTCATGAGTACTTATGAGGATTTTTTTATGTCTGAGTATCCCTCTGAACTACCACCATCTCGAGGATCCTTTTACCATAGCATAGATTTAGTCCTTGGTAGTTCTCCTCCTCATAAAGCACCTTATAGACATGGCCCACTACATCAAAAGCAAATAGAAAATCAAGTAAAAGACCTACTACAAAAAGGACTTATAAGGCCTAGTTCTTCCCCATTTGGAGCACCAGTTCTCTTAGTAGAGAAGAAGAATAAAACTTATCAAATGTGCATTGATTATAGAGCCCTTAACAAGATCACGATCAAGAATAGATACCCTATTCCTTGAATAGATGATCTCTTAGATAAGTTACGAGGAGCTTGTGTCTTTAGTAAAATTGATCTTAAATCGGGTTACCATCAGATTCGTATGACACAAAGTGATATTTTCAAGACTGCATTTAGAACTGAAATTGGCCATTATGAATTAATGGTAATGCCCTTTGGACTTACTAATGCCCCTACTACATTTGCGTGAATGATGAACAATATTTTTCTTGATTATCAAGCTTTTGTTCTTGTCTTCTTTGATTATATACTTGTTTACAGTAAGAATGATAGTGAACATGAAAACCATCTTGAAACAGTTTTTCATTTGTTACGAGAGAACACACTTTATGCTAATCCTGAAAAGAGTTACTTCTTTCAACGTAAGCTAGAATATTTAGAACAAATTATTTCAAGTGAAGGTGTGCATGTGGATCCGAAAAAAAAAATTTAGAGTTATAGTAGAACGGCCTACACCACAATCAGTCAATGATGTTCGTTCTTTTCTTGGGTTGGCTAGTTTCTATAGGAAGTTTGTTCAAAATTTTTCTTATTTAGCATTGCCTCTTACCTTGTTGTTGAAAAAGAAAATAAATTTTGCATGGGGACTTACCGAACAACAGTCCTTTGAGAAACTGAAAACAAGCACTTTCACATGCACCTGTTTTCTAGTTACCTGACTTTTCACAACCCTTTCATGTCCTTACTGAAGCTAGTGGTTTAGGAATAGGTGCTGTTTTAATGCAAAATGACCATCCCATTGCATTCGAGAGTAGGAAGCTTAAACCCTCAGAGCAGAATTATAGTAGGAATGATAAAGAATTGTTAGCAGTTGTGCATGCTCTACGAATTTGGAAACACTATCTTATGGGCTCTGAGGTCTTAATCAAAACTAATCAAACAGGCTATTAAGCATTTATTAAGTCAACCTTTAATTTTAGATAGCATCTTAAATGGGCATCATTCATTCAAAATTTCCAACCCATCATACAATATCAGCCTGATAAAGCTAATGTTGTAGCTGATGCTCTTAGCCGTTTTCCTTCGCATTCTGTTGTTTTGAATAATATTTTTGCCATCCAAATTCATTCTTTTCAAGACATGGTTTTCACTTATGCCTCTGATATGTATTTTTCACGTGCATGGCATGACTTCAACAATGGTGCATCTTTATCTGATGAACATTATACATTTCATAATCGTTTTGTTTATTTTCAACATAGATTGTCTATGACCCGCGCTTTTAGCGATTTTGTCATTAAAGAAATGCATGAACCATCTTACATGGGTCATAGAGGCATATAGAGCACCATTTTTTGTATAGATTTCTTCTTTTGGCCACACATGGAAAAAGATATTGCACATTATGTTTCTCAATGCATTGTATGTTAGCGTGTCAAACGTCATCATGGTAAACCATTTGGATTATTAATGCCATTTCCCATTCCAAATGAACCATGGGAACAAGTCTCTATGGATTTTATCACAGGTCTTCCCATCACTTCATCACATAATGGTATAATTTGGACAATAGTTGATAGGTTCAGTAAATATGCATATTTCATTCCATGTAGAAAAACTTTGACTGCACCTCAAGCTGCCAAATTATTCATTAAATGCATTTTCCCACATCATGGATTTCCTCAAGTACTGTTATCTGATGGTGATGTTAGGTTTTGTAATATTTTTTTGGTTGCCTTATTTCAACATTTTGGTTCTAAAATAGATTTTAGCTCCGCATTTCATCCTGAGAGTAATGGACAGAGTGAGGCTACAAATAGTACTATTCTTGATTTATTGCATTGTTATTCATTAGCTATTCCTAATAACTGGGATGAAAAGTTGCCATTGCTTCAATTTGCTTACAATAACACAACACACACCACTACAGGTCATGCACCTTTTGAAATTGTTTTTCATAAAAAGTAACAGCTCCATGAACATTTCCATGCATGTGCTTTTACATGGCACATGCCCATTTCTTTTATTCAGTGATGAAACATGTGACTGGCCATCCATGTTTATTATTTTATCAACTGAGGTCACTTGCTTTTTCAACTGAGGGGCATGTTATAACTTATGGAATATGTTGAACAATGCATTGTTGGATGGTAACAGGGAATATGTTGGCCAATGCATTGTTGGATGGTAACATGGAATATGTTGGCCAATGCATTGTTGGATTGTAACATGGAATATGTTGGCCAATGTATTGCTGGATGGTAACATGGAATATGTTGGCCAATGCATTGTTGGATTGTAACATGGAATATGTTAGCCAATGCATTGTTGGATGGTAACATGGAATATGTTGGCCAATGCATTGTTGGATTGTAACATGGAATATGTTGGCCAATGCATTGTTGGATTGTGACATGGAATATGTTGGCCAATGCATTGTTGGATTGTAACAGTAACATGGAATATGTTGAACAATGCATTGTAATTGTTAGAGTGTTAAATTCTTTTATCAACTGAGGTCAGTTGCTTGTCAACTGAGAGGCATGTTGTATATTATTGAACAATGCATTGTTAAAGTGTTATATTATTAATGTATTAATATGTTTTTGATGTTTCTGATATAGCAGCTGAAGGTTCGTGAGGAGCGTGCAAGGCGTGAAAGGGCGGATATCAATAATCTGAATAATTATTATTTAGCTTGTAAATAAACCTGCGTAGAAGGTTCTATTGTTAGAAAAGTAATGGTTAGAATAAGGGTCGTTGTAGACCGCAGTTTCTGTTATTCAAAGCAATGGCTTTCTGTAAAAGTTACCAACTTTTAGTTTCACGCCTGCTTTTCGAAGCCGCCCTCATGTAACCACTATTTTCGACGTGATCAAAAGTCCTATAAATACATGCACTCTGTGGCCTCTCGAAACAGAGTGCATGGGGGGAGATTGCACCCAATCTTGCGTTCAGTCTCTATTCTTCTGTGTGTTTTTAGCGTTTGGAACCTCTGTTTGCGCGTGAGCAAGATCCTGACAACAAATACCCCACTAGAGGATGGTGTTTTGGTCGATGTAACATCTATCAACTCTTGCTTTCCTCAGAGAGTCCACCAGTTGGAGGTTAGACCATGAGAACCCCTTCATATCTTTTACCTCGACCAAGTCCAGATGAAGCTTGATTTTATCCCATATCTCTTTCTCCTGACCATCAATAACTTTCCCCTTGTTGTTCCAATGGTCCTCAGGAAATTTAACCATGTTGAAGTCCCCACAAAGCAAAACATTGTGTGAGAGGGAGTCGAGGGAAGTCCAAGTGTTTATTCTATCAGTTTCACCATTAGGGGCATAAAGTGAGATCATGGTGAACTGTTTAGGGAGCCCGAAAGAGGCAGCAATCCAACGATGATTTTGATCTTCACAAGTCGAGGTCAACCTGCTGGACCAGGAGTGACTAATACCAATTGCAGCGCCGCCCGCCCCCCTAGGGTGCGAAGTGGAGAGCCAAAGTTGGTTCGGAGAAATGCATTTAAGTCGTTTCTGGAGATCCTCTGCGTCGATTTTTATCTCTTGTAAGCAGATAAAGTCGGGGTTGAGGCACTTGTCTTTGAACCATTGGCCAAGAATCGCCGCTCTTGAGGGGTCGGACAACCCCCTGACGTTAAGCGAGGTGATTTTCATTATTGATGGTTTCCCTCTTTGAGGGGAGGGACCCGATCATTTTTTTTCTTTTGATCTTCTTTTTTACCCCAACTTCTTTACTCAGGATCCTACTCTTGAGGGGGCTCTTCCAAGGCATGCCTGACGGTTCTTTCCCTTTAAGCTTTGACTTTTGTTGCGGTAGGCTTGGCAGGCATACTGGAGGAGTAGGTCCGAGGAAGGAGCTTTCACTGTCTTGATTGTCTTCGTTGCTAGTGGTGAATCCATCCTCTTTACTTGTGGTGTAGCCTTCTTGGTTGTCTTCTTTGCTAGTAGAGCATCCAAGGGAATTGTCAGCAGGGTCTTCTTCATAAAGGTTGTCCCCTGGGAGGTCGAACTCATTAATCTCCTTTTCTAGATTGCAGTACATGTTATTCGAAGGGGCAATGGTCAAAACATTCCTTGCTAGTGCTCTTCGAGGGCTAACTTTCCTCCTATGTCTTACTTCGGTGGACCCTTCTAACTCCGTCTCTGCAACCCGAGTGCCTGCTTCTTCCTCCACCGGAGAGGGATGGCCCCTAGTGCCAACTTGAGGGAAAGGATCCGGGGCCCCACCTCGTTTAGGCTTATTTTTCTTGGTATGTTGCTTCGAGGGGCACTCTTTGATCCTGTGACCTTGGAGCCCGCAATGGAAGCATGCATTGGGCAAATTCTTATAGGTAATCTCCTAAACCCACATCATACCATCGCCACAGTTTTTGGAGATCTTCGCTGGGAGGATCTGGTTCAAGTCAGCTTCAACACAAATTTGTGGGTGCCAGCGTGCGTTGAAAGAGTATTGAGTACCCGCATAGATTAACCCTCCAACATCCTCTCTTGAGGCCATCGGGCGACCGATCGGTGAAACGATTTCTCGAAGAAATCCATACAAGAAATAGGGTAGATTGGGAAGCTCCACACAGAGCGGGTAACGAAGAGGCTTTGACTTGTTCGGAACAAAGTCTGGGGTCCACTTAAAAAGGCATAAGGTTGACCGGCCTACCAACCACGAGCCGGCTTGCAAAGCCTGGAAGGCCATCTCTTCATTCTCAAACACTAGAAGTAGGTGATTCGCCGGCAAGAATTGACATTTGCACACAATTATACCACGTGGGAACCACTCCTTACGCAACCAAGTTCTTACATTCTCTAGAGGGGGCTTAGGGCCAAAAATTTGGCCGATGAGACACGTTTTCCTCAATACTTCTTGCTTTGCCGCCACCGAATCCTTGCACAAAGAGACCACCGGAGGTGCAACCTCTGAGGGGAGGGAGTCCACCTCACGGGGGCACTAGGACTGGGGGGGAGCCACATTGCTTAAGACCAAAGATGGAATGACGATAGACATGGAAGCGAATTCACCAATCCTTTTCAATGGAAAGACTCATGAAATAAGCAAATGAAGTATTATGATCATTCACTTTGTATAGCTTGAGACAACTCGATGTAGGCGCAAGTTGCAACCTCCTCCTTTTTCAAATAAAACTCTTGGAGGAACATTTCCCCTTTATTATCGTTAACTTTGCCTTTCTTCTTAAACTGCTCCAAACACGAAAATTCAAGGGCGCCGCAATAATCAATGAGGAGCCACAGCCGCCGCACGAAGCAAAAATGAAGGTCCCTGCCACCTTGGGGCACGCGCTGTGGTCGCGATCCGCGGCACTTCTGTTCCAAAGCTGATGCAGCAGTGGCTATGAGTTTCTTCTCATCACTTTTTGTCATCTCATCTGCTGTGTATTCTGGATACCATACCTCGGGTTCTCTATCGTAGAATTTTTCCGTCATCGTACTCAATATTAGAAAATCTTTTGGCTTCTCATGGAGGATTTTGGCATGCATATCGGGTGGAAGAAGGAAAAAAGGATAGTACGCATATCCCGCTTCCTAGTTGCTACTTTGGTCGCTATGGATTTCATTCAGTTTTTTTTGGTGCGAAATGGAATATAGTACGCATACACCTGCGGCGCTGGAGGATGTTTCTAAGAAAGGAAGAGGTCTCTCGCTGAAGGAGGCAGATGTGAAGCAGATCAGGGGGGATGCTTTTCGGAATTGCTTCAAAAGGGCGCTGAATACAAGGAGGTCAGGGGGTGTGTACGCATCTGCTTGCGGATCGGGAAGCCAAGCTGACGAAGGGAGCAGCTGCTTCGACTTTAGGGACATCAGGTCCATCGTCCAAGGAGGGAGGAAGGTTCACTGCAAGGAGTGTACAGAAGATCGTGAGCGAGTTTTTCTGAGAAAAAGACACGCAGGCATCTGCTCTGAGAAGGAGTGCTGATTTTATGTCTTACTATCGTGCAGAAGTGAAAGGAATTAGAAGAGATACTGGAAAAATTTGAAGATTAGTAAGAAGCGGGAGAGCTATCGATCACAAGGGAAACAAACAACCAGAAAGAGCATGCAATAGACCATGGCGGTGAAGGAAAAAGAGGAATCTCATCGCAGGAGCTAAAAGTGCACTGCAGAGCACAATAGCTCATTGCAAAGAGTCAGACACCAAGATTAATGTGCTTTGTAGAGACTTGTGGAGAGAGAGAAATAAGGAGTTGAGTTGGAAACTTGAAAGACTGCTGCTTTATCAATCATGAGGGACAACAGATAAACCAGAAATGAAAAGTGAGAGGTATTGGTATTCTGCAGCAGTGCTCTGTCGAGTCATGCTCAGTGGAAGAGGAGTTGATTTACCATTGGCTTAAAATCCTCAGCAAGATAGCATTCCCTATACTCTGGCAGCAATGGATTATTCGGATAATGAGTGTAAGCTTGCGCAAATTATATTTCATGTTTGTATTTGAGTAATCAGTACTCCAGACTGTGTTATCACTTTTCTTGAAAAGGCATTCTAATTGTTTAATAACAGCTTCATTACCTTCAGCATTTTGATGTCATTCGTCATCAAGGAGACGATATGTTATGATGCACCTTAACCAAACTAGTTTCATTTCACCATCACTCGGTGATGCAGGCTTCTAGCCGTGACATTATTAAAAATGCATGGAGCAATCAAAACTTTTGTAACTTTGGTTTGATTGGGCATTCATATCGATCGTTAAGGCTCATTTTCACATCTCATTGCCCGCGAATATGATACACTTCCAATGTTCTGGTGAATGTGATTTGCTGACCTTTATTGATGTTCTTGGATCAATTCCATTGCGTGAGTCAAGTCTTCTTAAGGCTGAGATCGTAACATTATCGTGGACTTGTGTATAGTTTTCATGCGTGTCAGATCTGCAGGTTTTGTGTCTGTGCTTAGTAGCCAATCCATTTGTTCGCTGTCAGTCCATTTGTGCTTAGTTCTCTAAAATTATAACTGACCTACGTGCTCCCATAAAAGCAAGTAAGTCCGACAAAATAAATCCATTGATAAAATCACTTTTATCATTTACGGACATAGCTTCTGCATTTTTTAGAATAATATTGTACGTGATGCGGGTGAATGCTTTGTTCTTTTAGTGATTGCATCTATGGTTGGACACAACTACATTAGATGTGAGTTGGCTTGAATACATGAAAGTATGTCATACTTTCAGTTTCCAATGTCTCCCAAAGCATACGTTAAATTCAACATGTATGCATGAGCTAACTTTTGCGCACGAATAATGCATTTGGAGAAGCGTTCATAACTTATAAGCTGTTGGAATTCAAAATTGTTTGTGTTAGATTTCCTATTGCGTATTACTTCAACTACTTGTATAATGCATAATACATAAACACGCCCACTTTAATGAGTTTAATGGAAAGTATATCAGCTGCCTCGAAACTTACTTGAAGCCGTTTGAAGGAAACCTGCTAAGATCGTACGCCAGAGGAAGCCTTGGAAGGAGGAGTTCGATCATGAAGGGATGCATGTTGAGTAAAGACCAGGTGGCTAAAATCATCAGTGGAAGTGCAAACCTTTAGCCGTAGAGGGGAAAATATGTTCTTAAATGCAAATAAAAAGGAGTGATACACATGGGTAACCATACTCATTCAATTTCTCCTTCCTTTCCATCAACTCGACGACATACCTGGTGAACCCGACGTGAAAGGAGGGGGTGAGTGAGTTATAGAGCCACAAAGATTAGCATAATAAAAAATGGAAGAGATCCTAGCTCAATTCCTACGATTTCAAGAAGAGGATAGGCGTCAAAAAGCCATCCAATCACTTCATGAACGTCTAGTCAATCGATGTGGCTTTTTCAATGGCAAAAATATATCTAAGTTCTGCAAAGAATATGAACTCGAGGCCAAATATCTAGGTGTCGGATTAAGTCCGATGACGGAAAAAGAATTATGTGAAAACTTTATCTATGTGTCGGATTACGACGTGCGAGACCAAATAATGCAAATAAATCAAACGACATGGTCTCGATACAAAGCGACACTTCTTAGGCAGTTTATGCTAGAAGACCTTGATAAAGTAACTCGTAGATCTTTCTTGAGGTGGGTTCATATGCCCAAAGACCAGCCAATTCTCGAGATCAAAGAAGAATTTGAGCGACAATACGATGATCTTTCTGAGCACGATAAGAGGTGCATGAGTCATGAAAGGGTTTCGTTGTTTCTTCGAACAATCGATGTTAATGCCCGAGAGGAGTTAATTCCACTTCTTCAAGATATAGACTCCGACTCAGGACTCACAGAGGATTGGATGCTCGTCCATGAAGCTGTGATGAAATACGTAAAGAAACAACAAACAATAGAGAAATTTTTAAATGATTGGAGAACAGATCTTCAAACAGATGAAAATTATAACCATGTTCCAAGCATTTTACCAATCGTGGATAATGTTCAAGTCCATGAGGTTGTAGAGACCCCATTTGGGCATGAAGTAGATATGCATGGGCTTAATATCCATAGTGATGATGGGAAATATGAAGAAACTTCTAAAAGTGCGATTGATGTAACCTCAAAGGTTACAAGGTGCCAAGAGCCCCTAGACTTCTTTACAATGATTATATCTTTAGGTGCCATGAGTGGACAAAGCCCGAAGATGGGAGGATCAAAGGAGCAAGTGGAAGCTAATCAAAATCAAACCAAACTAAACCAACATCAAACCAAACAAACAACAAACATAAAACAAAGCAAAAACCAACAAAACCCAACAAGAAATCAAGATGAAGCTTCCTCTACTCCGATAAATTCCTCACATCGAATAAAAGATAACCAAACAAATCAAGAAATATATCAAGATACAAACAAAGAGATAGAGATATCTAGAAGGCTCATAGGTGACCAAATAGAGATAAAAGATGAGATACAAATAGAGAACCTAATAAATATGTCTGAAGATCGAGCTCGAGATGCATCCTTACATGGTGACATCGGGCAAGATGTGGAGTATGATTGGATGTCACTTGATGGTGATGATCCTTTTCTAACACAAGATTCGGATAGAACTTCTGATCTAATGACTGAATTACATGAAGGAACTCCCATGGAACATGATGTTGAATCTAAGGACCTGTCAATAGAAGATCCGATGGGTAAGAAAATGGATATGCAGGAATCCGCATTATACATGCATACAGAGATGCAAGAAAACGAACTTACTTATATGAAGGAGGACATGCAAATAATGAGTCCTCCAGAGGTTGAAATGTGTGATGACGAAGATGAGTATGATGCTAATCTAGAGGATGTACAAATGATAAGTCCTCTAGATAGTGATGTGTATGTCGATGGTGATAAGCATGATCCGAATCCTACGGATAGTCTAGATCAAGATCAAGATCAAGATACTGATATGCTTTTGAGCGAAGCCACATTGAACAAAGATCCCACACATAAAAAAGAGGATAAGTTGGATGGAGTTCAAAATAATGATATGTATGTAAATGATGCCACATTCCATGAAGAGAGAAATATGAATGAACATGAGGAGGATGAGAAAATACCATTGATCATTCCTCTAAATACTGATATGTATGTCAAAAATAATCATGTTGAGTTGAGTCCACACGTTGAAGAAATTGAGCATAAAGTGGTAGATGAAATGTTTATTGTGACATATGATAAATCAGATGCGTGTATAGCATTGAAGAATATCCAATGTAAAACTATTGAGTCAAATGATTGCAACGATGAAGCTCAAGTTGATTTGGATGCGTATGTTGAGATTCTCATACATGATGAGATTCTTGAGCAAGAATCAGTGATTGAAGAATCAATGCTTGAAGAAGGTGGACTAAGTACATCCTCTGAAGAGAATGAGCAAGAAATGATTGAGAGATATGAAGAATTCTATGATGGGATCTTGAATAAAGAAGTTGAGTTCCCGTCAATCTACATGCACTGTCCTATAAGGTGTAAAAATTATGATGAGTTTGATCTTGATAAGAAAGTCTCTAGTGATATTGAAGATGAAGACTTTCTTGGATTCAGTGATATCGAGTCTCTTCATGAAAATGGGCAAATGAATCTGGAAAAAGACAATGATGAAGAGTTCCTGGAAAGATTGGAGAAAGAAGCAGACTTCATAATTTCCGAGACTCAGTCAGAAAGGAATGATTTTGCCATGGAGAATAAACATGAATGTGTCTTGATGTCTGAGTATGATGAACACTTCCATTTGAAGTGGGATTCAAATGATTCTATTCAAAAACCTCATCTTAATGGTGATGAAGGCATGATAGAAGATATTGAAAGGGATAAAACTCCTATAAATGATCTCAAGCATGAAATAAAAGAAAATACATGCTTACAAGAAAATTTCAATTATGAATCAGACATATGCAAATTTCAAACTTCATATACATGTATTCATGACTCTGCACATGATGAATTTGAAAGAATCATAAATAAAGATACTCATGCTCAGACAATTGAAATATGGATATCCAAATTCTCTGAGAGTTACAAAGACCAAACAAGCTGCCAAGAGGTAGACAAGCAAAAAAGGTGGCTTGTATACATATTTACTGTATTTATGAATGCAACACTGATTGGTGCAATTCAAAGATGGCTTGTTTTTAAACATACCTTCTTTGGAGAATTTATTTGTGAAAATGTATTGGAAAGGAATTTCTTGTATTCACCAGAAATTCAAAAGTGACTTTTGTAAATATAAGTATGTAAATACTTAATAATTATGTTTTGATTTTTTTGAGATGGATAAAAGTAAATATAAAAATAAATAAATAAATAAATAAATAAATAAACAAATAATTGCATAAATAAATAGAGCAAGAAAATGCATCTAGCTCTCAAGAAAATGAAAATTTTTCAAAATAATCTTTTTGAATATGATGCTACTAATGTGTTTTCTGAGTTTATATAAACAGGTGTTGATATGGAGCTAATTGGAGATCTAGGAGTTTGATGGATTATGCAGGAGGCAACCACTTTCAAATTACATCTTTATGGTTTATTGCAAATGGTTTTTGAAGTTCTTTCATGGGTTGCATGTACATATTGTGTCATATGATTTGATGTTTCTCATGATTTGTTTAGTTTCTATGAGTGCAGGAATGATCAAGCAAAGCCAACGGAGATGATGACTCAAGAACAAAGCCGTGAAAATCTTTTTCATTAGCTATCGTGCTTTAACCCTGGTCTTTTCTTTGCACCATTTTTGAGATGCATTGCATGCCAAATATGCATGTAAAAATATATAGAAACACGTCTCTGAAATTCCGTAGAAGCACGTCCATCTACACAATTAGATAGGTAAATATCATTGAAAAATAATAAAGCAAGTTTTGAATGATAAGAGAGGATAATTCTCAGTAAGGGAGAGTGATTGCATCTGTAAGAGAGTGGAGTTGTGAGCGATGTGAGCGTTGCTTAGATACCATAAAACTTTGATTTTCGCACCATTTTTGTTTTTTCTTCATGCACCTAACGCATGCATAAATGAAATGTAAAGAGCACGAGTGATATTTTGGTTAAAACCCATAGTTGCACGAGTGATTGCACTTGTATTGAATTGTATATCCATGATGAAAATGTGAGTTCAATTTGAGTGTACATCCTCAACACCGAATTCCTAATACCTCCCTATTTGCACCATGCTGTTTCTTATGCACTTAGAGTATGCATATGTAGGGCTCATTACATGGCCGTGCATAGGCACATTTGTTTTAACCCATGCACTTGATTTCACTCACATTTGGATTCTTGAAGACTTGCAGATACCGAGATCGATGCTGGTGCATCCGGAGGATGCACAGGTTCAGAGGGGGTGGATGTGGTCGCGATCCGCGGCACTTCTGTTCCAAAGCTGATGCAGCAGTGGCTATGAGTTTCTTCTCATCACTTTTTGTCATCTCATCTGCTGTGTATTCTGGATACCATACCTCGGGTTCTCTATCGTAGAATTTTTCCGTCATCGTACTCAATATTAGAAAATCTTTTGGCTTCTCATGGAGGATTTTGGCATGCATATCGGGTGGAAGAAGGAAAAAAGGATAGTACGCATATCCCGCTTCCTAGTTGCTACTTTGGTCGCTATGGATTTCATTCAGTTTTTTTTGGTGCGAAATGGAATATAGTACGCATACACCTGCGGCGCTGGAGGATGTTTCTAAGAAAGGAAGAGGTCTCTCGCTGAAGGAGGCAGATGTGAAGCAGATCAGGGGGGATGCTTTTCGGAATTGCTTCAAAAGGGCGCTGAATACAAGGAGGTCAGGGGGTGTGTACGCATCTGCTTGCGGATCGGGAAGCCAAGCTGACGAAGGGAGCAGCTGCTTCGACTTTAGGGACATCAGGTCCATCGTCCAAGGAGGGAGGAAGGTTCACTGCAAGGAGTGTACAGAAGATCGTGAGCGAGTTTTTCTGAGAAAAAGACACGCAGGCATCTGCTCTGAGAAGGAGTGCTGATTTTATGTCTTACTATCGTGCAGAAGTGAAAGGAATTAGAAGAGATACTGGAAAAATTTGAAGATTAGTAAGAAGCGGGAGAGCTATCGATCACAAGGGAAACAAACAACCAGAAAGAGCATGCAATAGACCATGGCGGTGAAGGAAAAAGAGGAATCTCATCGCAGGAGCTAAAAGTGCACTGCAGAGCACAATAGCTCATTGCAAAGAGTCAGACACCAAGATTAATGTGCTTTGTAGAGACTTGTGGAGAGAGAGAAATAAGGAGTTGAGTTGGAAACTTGAAAGACTGCTGCTTTATCAATCATGAGGGACAACAGATAAACCAGAAATGAAAAGTGAGAGGTATTGGTATTCTGCAGCAGTGCTCTGTCGAGTCATGCTCAGTGGAAGAGGAGTTGATTTACCATTGGCTTAAAATCCTCAGCAAGATAGCATTCCCTATACTCTGGCAGCAATGGATTATTCGGATAATGAGTGTAAGCTTGCGCAAATTATATTTCATGTTTGTATTTGAGTAATCAGTACTCCAGACTGTGTTATCACTTTTCTTGAAAAGGCATTCTAATTGTTTAATAACAGCTTCATTACCTTCAGCATTTTGATGTCATTCGTCATCAAGGAGACGATATGTTATGATGCACCTTAACCAAACTAGTTTCATTTCACCATCACTCGGTGATGCAGGCTTCTAGCCGTGACATTATTAAAAATGCATGGAGCAATCAAAACTTTTGTAACTTTGGTTTGATTGGGCATTCATATCGATCGTTAAGGCTCATTTTCACATCTCATTGCCCGCGAATATGATACACTTCCAATGTTCTGGTGAATGTGATTTGCTGACCTTTATTGATGTTCTTGGATCAATTCCATTGCGTGAGTCAAGTCTTCTTAAGGCTGAGATCGTAACATTATCGTGGACTTGTGTATAGTTTTCATGCGTGTCAGATCTGCAGGTTTTGTGTCTGTGCTTAGTAGCCAATCCATTTGTTCGCTGTCAGTCCATTTGTGCTTAGTTCTCTAAAATTATAACTGACCTACGTGCTCCCATAAAAGCAAGTAAGTCCGACAAAATAAATCCATTGATAAAATCACTTTTATCATTTACGGACATAGCTTCTGCATTTTTTAGAATAATATTGTACGTGATGCGGGTGAATGCTTTGTTCTTTTAGTGATTGCATCTATGGTTGGACACAACTACATTAGATGTGAGTTGGCTTGAATACATGAAAGTATGTCATACTTTCAGTTTCCAATGTCTCCCAAAGCATACGTTAAATTCAACATGTATGCATGAGCTAACTTTTGCGCACGAATAATGCATTTGGAGAAGCGTTCATAACTTATAAGCTGTTGGAATTCAAAATTGTTTGTGTTAGATTTCCTATTGCGTATTACTTCAACTACTTGTATAATGCATAATACATAAACACGCCCACTTTAATGAGTTTAATGGAAAGTATATCAGCTGCCTCGAAACTTACTTGAAGCCGTTTGAAGGAAACCTGCTAAGATCGTACGCCAGAGGAAGCCTTGGAAGGAGGAGTCCGATCATGAAGGGATGCATGTTGAGTAAAGACCAGGTGGCTAAAATCATCAGTGGAAGTGCAAACCTTTAGCCGTAGAGGGGAAAATATGTTCTTAAATGCAAATAAAAAGGAGTGATACACATGGGTAACCATACTCATTCAATTTCTCCTTCCTTTCCATCAACTCGACGACAGCGCGGAGCAGGAAGTAACTGAAAAGGAAATAACCCCACCAAAAATAAAAAAGTAATCCTTTGTCAATCGCGCAAGGCCCGCGATTGTGTCAATCGTGGCAAACTTCACGATGGACACACGTGTGTCAGTCGCGCCAAACTCCCACGATGGACAGCATCCGCGATGGACAGACAGCCGCACCTCCATGATGGTTAGGAACCATGATGGACAAACATCCGCGTCCCCGTGATGGACAAGCTCACGATTGATGACTGTCAATCGCGCGCGAGCTCCGAGCCAATCACGACGGATGGCATTTCCACGATTGCCCGAAAATAGTCACGACTGACAGCTGGCATTTTCGCGATCGACTGATTACACTCACGACTGATGACTGTCAGTAGCACGCGAGCTCCGAGTCAATCGCGACGGACGGCAGTTTCACGAACGAGGTTTTCCTTCATTCTTTCACAGGTAGGATAGTTCGGAGGTGCAACAATTATGGTCTTTCAATCTTTTTTTTTTTTTTTAATAAAAAGGAAGTTCGGCCTTAGCCTAATCTCCCGGACTTTAATTAAAATAAAGAAAAAAAGTTACAAGTGAGTGGGACTAGTGCCCATGGGACCCCCCAAATCCCACAATGCAGGGGAGGAGTATGGCAAGCTAGAGGGCATTACAAATGAGTCGGATAAATTTATCATCACCCTCATGTGGGACCCATTTGGGTTTCAACTTGTTGTTTTCGAGGAGATAAATACAGTGATGTCTAAACGGTGGAGATCTCTTATCTCGCGAGATTCTTTTACCTAGGAGAAACAAGGATTTCTCGATCGACCATTCCTTAGGAGTTTGGCCAAAATTGACAGCACATCGCTCCCTCCAAATCTTGCAGAGAGTCTCACCTCTGATGGCATTCCACAACCTCGATGAGCAGCCGACCGCCTCACCCAACATCACTTGTTGCCAGTTGATTTGGTTTCTGAGTCTCAATACTCTGGTCACGTGACGCCAGATAACACGGGACTTGGGGCAGTCGAAGAATGTGAGCTAGATCTTCGATGCACCGATGGCAACGCTTGCACCATGGCGGCACACCACAGATTTTGTTAGCCCTTGCGTTGGACCAGATACCTTTATGCAAGATTTGCCACATGAGAACGGACTTTTTGACCTCAATCAAGGGGTGCCAGATAGACATGAATTTTAGTTCCCACTGAAGTTTGGTCCAAGAAATGCACCATCTCTTGTTAAGAGTGTGGTGAACATCCACATCCTTTTTGAAGTTGGGGGTTCTGGATAGCTTCTTACCATTGCTCCATTTGAGGCCCTCCAGGCAAGGAAGATCCTGACCGCAGAGAAGGCGAGTGGTTAAGCGATCCCATGCTAAACACCTGCTTTGAAGAAGAGTCCATTCCTCAAAGGTAACTCTAAGTCTCGGATCCAATTCTTCGAACCTAATCCACTGGCTGGTCTCTTGTTTCCAGAGTTGTTTCCCCCCCTAAAGCCGCTGATCGAGAACCAAATAAAGTCGTTTTGTCTTATCCCAGCCGCCCATTTCCACTCATCACTCATTCTGATGAACTGTTTGGCCTTGTTCCAATTCTTCCATAAGGAACATACGAGGCTAGAGCCTTTAGGGGACACCGGGTGGGGGGAGAACAAAAGCGTGAGAATCCCTATGTCCTTCCAACCAGGAAAGCCAACTAAGGTAAGGTCTTCCGTGTTTCTGAAGATCAATTTAGCCCAAGAGGACTCCTTATTGCTCCAAGCCTTGATAAGCCACTTTGCCGCCAGTTTGTCAGCCAACCCCACAATATCCAAAATTCCCAAGCCCCCTGAGTCTTTAGGGCTAATGCAAGTTTCCCATTTGATTTTGGGAATCCCCCTCCTATTGGGGTCCCCAGTCCACAGGAAGTTTTTGCAGATTCTTTCCACTTTGGCCAAGTCTTTCTCCTTAGGTCTCCAACACGAGATAAAGTAAATAATTGTAGACAACATAAATGTGTTAACAACCATAGCACGTCCTGCCAAGTTGACTTGCATACCTTTCCAATGATTCAGCTTACTATCCAGCTTAGATAGCACCGAGTTCCAGCGTTGGTCCATCGAGATGTTGAATCCCATCGGAATGCCAAGGAGACGGAAGACTTGATCGCTATGGATAACTTGACACCCCTGATCCACCAACAATTGGGGAGTGGGTCCGCCGATTGCTCTAAAAGCAGTTTTAGCATGGTCTTTCAATCTTGCTACAGATGAAGATCACGGCAGTAAAACAAGAGGTTGTACTGTCGCGCAAATCAGTCCGTCGTCATCACCAACTTTTCTCGTATCGAAATTTCGCTACAGATGAAAATCACGGCAGTAAAGCAAGAGGTTGTTCCGTTGCGCAACTCACTCCGTCTTCGTCACAAA
Source organism: Ceratopteris richardii (assembly GCA_020310875.1). NCBI lineage: Eukaryota > Viridiplantae > Streptophyta > Polypodiopsida > Polypodiales > Pteridaceae > Ceratopteris > Ceratopteris richardii. The sequence goes on along the minus strand of CM035425.1, from coordinate 68,068,923 downwards.
GATTCTGAGGGGAATGCGTTAGCAACGCCATAGCTGGCCTTTCCTTTTCTTTAAGGAATCACTTTCCTTTTTCGAGGTAGTATGTTTTTACAGTATTAACATAAGTTTTCCGATATGTCGACATGAAGTATGTCGTTCTTAGTATACCCTCATAATTAGCTTCCACAATAAAGCAAGTGATCGCCAGGACATACAGTCCCCGCCAATAAAAGATATTTCAGGAAAATATATAACAAATATTGGATAGAACAATCTTTAAATATTGGGTATAATAATCTTTAAAGCATTTTTTCGCAAAACATAGAGACAACAACATATAATACTCTTTCGGTTATAGAAGTTATCCCCCCCCCCCCCCCCGGGAAAAGAAAAAAGCAAGTAACAATGTACATTCGTTTTGATATGTTGCTAACTACTTTATAATGCTTCATGAGGAATCACGCAAGAAAAAGCTGAGGAATAATAAAAAGCTGAGTAGTCGTAAAGTTCTTTCCCCTGAATTCTGTTGCTTTCTGGGTGATTTCTTTCCATTCCAAGACTATCGATTCTACTGTCACTCGAATATTCACCGAGGTTCAATGTTCCCTTTACTAATAACTTCAGCGTTCGCTAATTTTTTCAAGTCTACCTCTATCTCTCTTAGAAATTGAGTCTGCATCTCTTCGGTCTACATCTCTTCGGCAAATGCTTCGGTCTACATCTCTTCATATCTTTTTTTTTTAAAGGAAGTTCGGCTTTAGCCTACTCTCCCGAACTTGAATTAAATAAAAGAAAAATACAAAAAAAGGGGACTAGTGCTCACGGGATCCCCCGAATCGCAGAGAGCGAGGGAGCTTTTATAGAGAGTAGATCTTTCTTGTTACCATATTTCTCGAGTTTAAAGCCAAGAGCATAAAATTTTGCTTTGCAAGGTAGGTTGAGAAGTGACAGGTTTTGGTCTCGAAGATCACGATATTGCTCGGTCATGAAAAACTCCTGAGAGGACCCATCACAAAAAGCAATTTCGTGTAGGAAAGTAGCGCATGGATATACTACTCAAAGACATTTATGTACAGGCATGTTAATTATATAGTTCAGCCGTCGGAAACTATAGTTCAGCTACCTCAAGCAGGTCCTCCTTGAACCCATATCCACACGGTAGCTAAGTAATTAGAGATCATTAAATAACTACATCCACACGTAACAGTAGAAGTATATCGATTAAGTGGTAAAATCACTGTAGAAATATTCTGATTAAGTGATAAATGCATTTTATGTGATCTCTTATCTTCATTTCCAGGATTGTTGTCTCGCGCAAATCTGTCACGCCGCTCCTCTCTCTTCACACTTTGATTCTAATTCGAGTCTCTCTCCCTTCTAACATTTGCAATGCATATAAACATACACAATATACGAATCTACACAAACATATACACGCATACACATAGATGTATACGAAGATAAAGGATGGGCGGAAAATACTTCAACCCCTATATACCATGAACAACAAGTGGCCTTTCTGAGACACGCTCACAATGATCTTTGCAAACTAAAATGGCCTCAATTATTATGAAAGCAAGTTATCTTACTCAAAATGATCCCTACAGTCAAAAGAAACAATGCATCCAAAATAGGTTACATAACTACAAAAACAATCTATCTTTCACATACGGAACTCTCGCCACTCTTTATAAACTAGCTCTCGGAGTTTTTAGAATTGTGATGAATAATTAAGACAACTTTGGAATACAATATCATCACGTTAAAAAAGTTAATAACTCAAACACATTATACATCGTGACGAAGAAACACTACATTCAAGTCATGCACATTGTTTTTCATACAAAGAGATATGTCAACCCACTACAAGAAAAAGGGGGGCGTAGCAACGCTCCCGAATCGGGAAAAAACGAGGAGCGTCGCTTATGTGACGAAGGCGTCTCATAAGCGACGGTAGGAATTTCGGATATTTTTTTGTCCGACCCTCGTCGCATAAGCGACGATAGCGTCGCATAAGCGACGCTACTTAAAAAGCATCGCTATTACCGTCACTGATTAGCGACGCATTTAACGACGTTCGCAAACTGCAGAGCGTCGCATATGCGATGCTCTAGAATGTAAAAAAAAAAAATTCATTTCTCCCGGCACATTTGTGCCGGGACTTGGACGCAAGCAAGAACAGAGAGACCGAGAGAGAGAGAGAGAGAGAGAGAGAGAGAGAGAGAGAGAGAGAGAGAGAGAGAGAGAGAGAGAGAGAGAGAGAGAGAGAGAGAGAGAGAGAGAGAGAGAGAGAGAGAGAGAGAGAGCACGCGCGAGAGGGAGAGAGAGAGAGCGAGACCATTGGCAGGTATGCACACACACACACACACTTACACACACATACATATGTACACACACATATACACGCATAGACACACACACACATACGCATAGACACACACACATACACACAAATACACACACATATACACACATACACAATGCATAATGCATACACATACACACATGCACACATAATGCATACACATGCACACACATATACATGCACACACATATACATGCACACACATATACATGCACACACATAATGATGCATTCACACACATACACATGCATACACACATAGACACACATATACACTTACACATCCAAACATACACACTCATAGACACACATTCATACACACACACATCCAAACATACACACTCAAAGACACACACACATACACATAGACGCACACACACATACACACACATAGACACGCACACACACATACACACACATATACACACACAGACACATACACACATAATGATGCATCCACACACATACACATGCATACACAAATAGAAACACATATACACACGCACATATATGCATACACACACACACACATAGAGAGACATACACACACATACACATACATGCATACGCATACACACATAAACACATACACACACATAGACACATACACACATAAACACATACACACTCATAGGTACACACACATACACATAGACAAACACACATATAGTATATACACACACATGCACACATAGACACATACACACATACACATGCATACACACACATACACATGCATACACACATACAGACACATATACACACACATACACACATACACACACATATATGCATACACACACATAGAGAGACATACACACATAAACACATACATGCATACATTTGCATACATAATGCATATGCATATGCATATAATGTACATACATACTTACATGCATACATAATGCACATGCATAGATACATACACACACACAGATACATACACACATAGACACATACACACACATGAACACATACATACTCATAGATACACACACATACACATAGACACACACACATACACACACATACACACGTAATGATGCATACACACACATACACATGCATACACACATACAGACACATGTACACACACATTCACACACACATTCACACACACATTCACACACATATATGCATACACACACATACACATACATGCATACATATTGCATATGCATATGCATACATACATACTTACATGCATATGCATACACACACACACACACACATGCATACATACATACTTACATGCATATGCATACACACACACATATGCATACATAATGCATATGCATATGCATACATAATGCATATGCATATGCATACATACATACTTATATGCATACATAATGCACATGCTTACATACACTGTCATAATGTATACACACACACATACACACATAGACACATACACACATAATTATGCATACACACACATACATATGCATACACACACATATGCATACATACATGCATACACATACACACACATAGATACATACATACACATAAATACATACACACTCATAGACACACACACATACACATAGACACACACACATACACACACACATACACACACACATACACACATAGACACATACACACATAGACACATACACATAATGATGCATACACACATACACATGCATACATAGACACACATAATGATGCATACACACACATATGCATACATACATGCATACACATACACACATAGACACATACACACACATAGATACATACATACACATAAACACATACACACTCATAAACACACACACATACACATAGACGCACACATATATACACACATACACACATAGACACATGCACACGTAATGATGCATACACACATACACATGCATACATAGACACACATAATGATGCATACACACACACATACATATGCATACACACACATATGCATACATACATGCATACACATACACACATAGATACATACACACACATAGATACATACATATACATAAACACATACAGAGTCATAGACACACACACATACACATAGACAACACACACATATACCTACACACATACACACATAGACACATACACACATAATGATGCATACACACTCATACACATGCATACACACACATATGCATACATACATGCATACACATACACACATACACACATACACACATACACACACATAGATACATACACACACATACACATGCATACACACATACAAACACATATACACACACATACACACATAGACACATACACACGTCATTAGGAAAAAAGGTGAACCCTGTATGGGCCTTTTAGCTCAAGGGGTGATTAGTGATGGACCAATGAGAGGAGGGTGGTGGCCACAGTCTAGAGCCTCAATCTTGTAGACAAGGCCTAGGTTTCCTTGGTTTTGGGCTAGTCAAAACAACCAAAATAAGATGCTAGAACTGGTATTTCCTTACTTTGTGGTTTCAAAGACGTCGAAATTCAAATTTCACCATCCATAATTGATTTGGGCCGTTGGATATGAATCAAATCCAATGGTGAAGCTTGAAAAGACAAAAGAATTGCGCCTTTTATTGTCCATCATTGGATATCCTTGTCGATCCAACGCCCACGATTTCTTTAGAGCCAGATTGAGTGCGCTTCGATCTAAGACGTCCGATCAGCGAGAATCCAATGGAGTACAACTGTTCGCGTCCCCATGTAATCTCTCTCTTGGTTTTCCCACTTCACATGAATTTAATGAGGCCTATTTTGTCTTTTTGTGCCAAACAATTCAGCCCCAATCGGCGTCATCGATGAGAAAGATCTAAGGGTTCTCATTGCCCACGAATTTGAGTCTCTCTCTTCCTTTTTCCCATCTCCCACAAATGATGTGACTTACCAGTTTTGTCGTTTTCTGCCAGATTTTTCGCTCTAATCGTGTCCGTCGACGATGAATATCCAAGGGTTCTAAATGCCCACGAACCTTTCCCAACTGAGAGCATTATTTTGTCTTCTTTTGACAGACATACTTGTCCAATCTTGTCCATCCATTTGAAACATCCGATGGCCACGAATTCCCTGCGGATTTATGAATCAAATGATGCCCTTTCCAAATAATACTTTTATATGAAATACCACTAGTGGTTTTTTATGCCTCCTCAACACTAGGCTTGATTAATTTTAATCCCTAAAAATTAGGGATCCTTACAAGGCCCATGCAGGGTTCACCTTTTTTCCTAATGTAATGATGCATACACACATACACATGCATACATAGACACACATAATGATGCATACACACACATACATATGCATACACACACATATGCATACATACATGCATACACATACACACATAGACACATACACACACATAGATACATACATACACATAAACACATACACACTCATAAACACACACACATACACATAGACACACACACATATACACACACATACACACATAGACACATGCACACGTAATGATGCATACACACATACACATGCATACATAGACACACATAATGATGCATACACACACATACATATGCATACACACACATATGCATACATACATGCATACACATACACACATAGACACATACACACACATAGATACATACATATACATAAACACATACACACTCATAGACACACACACATACACATAGACAACACACACATATACATACACACATACACACATAGACACATACACACATAATGATGCATACACACACATACACATGCATACACAGATATATGCATACATACATGCATACACATACACACATAGACACATACACACACGTAGATACATACATACACATAAACACATACACACTCATAGACACACACACACACACATAGACACACACACACACATATACACACACACAAACACACATAGACACTTACACACATAATGATGCACACACACACATACACATGCATACACACACATACACGTATATATATTGATTTCTAACCATTATGTTTTATATGTTAGGTATTATGGATCCCAGTAGAGAGAGAAAGGCAAAACTCACTCTCATAAAAAGTCTTATGAGAGCAAGAGTTCCGTCAGATACTCTAGGGGCCATAATGTGGGACTACACAGAGATGTCTGATGAGGAGCTGGATTATACAATCTAGATGCTTACGTGACCAGACGAGGGCTCTTCTGCGGCTCCACACGCAGGAAGAGAGCTATCTGCTCATAGGTATGTTTTTTTTCATAAACTTTTTTAGTGATATTACAGCACATATTTTTATTTATTTCTATCTATCTATTTTCAGGACACCTATACCACCTCCAGCACGTGATAGCAGAGTAGAGACGTTGCCTATGAGGACATGCATAGGCACGTTAGGACTAGAGTGCGACATAGAGCCAGAGGGGAATATTGTATACATAGGAAATGGATTGGAGTTCAAGAGGAGAATGCGCTGTCGGGTCGTGAGAGATGCTCGGATGGTGGATCAAGTCATCCGCCTAAATCGTTCGGCACACGCAGGGTGTCTGTAGCGGACTCAGGCTTAAGGAAATTAGGGTTCTAATGACAAAACAATATAAATTACCTAATTCTATGACTGAAACTAAAGTTTTCTTACCAAAAGTAAATAGTTTTAACTAGCTATGGACCGTAAGGACGGGCGGCCTCGTACATAGCAACAACTTCCTGATATGAGATTGAAACTTCCATAATGGGTTCTTCTACTAAACTTTCAGGTAAGCTAGAGGGTTCTGGTCTGTCTAGAGTTGGCGGAACATTTTCAATATTTTCAATATTTTCAATAGTACTGTGCTCAGACTCATGAACTAACTTAGAAGACATCAAGGAAAGTAATGGAAAAACTAATGAAACAATATGATGCTAAACTGTTTGAATGAATTAATTGATATGCTAATGGTTCTAATCAATAAATCTAATACAATTGGAAGGCCTAACAATTGGATAAATGTCTAGTCAATTGGATAGTTGACTAAATGAGAAATAAGATTTAAATGGATCTTTAGGCTGCCGCTTCACTTCAATTGTCTTCACTTCACTTTAATTGATTGTAATCTTCAATGTTTCTGCAAAAAACATTAACATATTAGTAATAATACAAGAATCATTAAGAAACTTAAAACATTAGTCACATACATTAAAGCATACACATGCTCATGCATGCAAACATACATTCTCTAATGCATACATAACATGCTAACATACATATGTATTTATGCTAACATGCACACACTTTCCACTTACACATATGCACATTTCATATCTTCCTAATTTTCATGCATATACATACATAAACTCATACGCATGCTTTAATACACATGCATACATGCATTAATTACATACATTCTAACATGCATACAATCATGCGTACATACATTCATGCTCACATATGCATTTATACTAATTAACATGCATAAACATTATCCTCATACTAACATGCATACACTCATGTATATGTACATGCACATACATAACATACATGCATATACATTCACATGGACATGCATAACTCTCTCTCTCTCTCTCTCTCCTGCTCTCTCTCTCTCTCTCTCTCTCTCCTCTCTTTTTCTCTTTCCTCTCTCTCTCTCTCCTTCCTCTCTCTCTCTCCCCTTCTCTTTTTCTCTTTCCTCTCTCTCTCTCTCTCTCCTTCCTCTCTCTCTCTCTCTCTCCTTCTCTTTCCTCTCTCTTTCTCTCTCTCTCTCTCTCTCTCTCTCTCTCTCTCTCTCTCTCTCTCTCTCTCTCTCTCTTTCCTCTCTCTCTCTCTCCTTCCTCTCTCTCTCTCCTTCTCTCTCTCTCTCTCTCTCTCTCTCTCTCTTCTTTCTCTCTCTCTCTCTCTCTCTCTCTCTCTCTCTCTCTCTCTCTCTCTCTCTCTCTCTCTCTCTCTCTCTCTTTCCTCTCTCTCTCTCTCTCCTTCCTCTCTCTCTCTCCTTCTCTCTCTCTCTCTCTCTCTCTCTCTCTCTCTCTCTCTCTCTCTCTCTCTCTCTCTCTCTCTCTCTCTCTCTCTCTCTCTCTCTCTCTCTCTCTCTCTCTCTCTCTCTCTCTCTCTCTCTCTCTCTTTCTCTGCCGTTTCTCTCTCTCTCTCTCTCTCTCTCTCTCTCTCTCTCTCTCTCTCTCTCTCTCTCTCTCTCTCTCTCTCTCTCTCTCTCTCTCTCTCTCTCTCTTTCTCTGCCGTTTCTCTCTCTCTCTCTCTCTCTCTCTCTCTCTCTCTCTCTCTCTCTCTCTCTCTCTCTCTCTCTCTCTCTCTCTCTCTCTCTCTCTCTCTCTCTCTCTCTCTCTCTCCCTGCAGCGCTGCCGCGTGCAGTGCTGTGGAGGGAAAGAGAGAGACTTCTCTCTCTCTCTCTCTCTCTATCTCTCTCTCTCTCTCTCTCTCTCTCTCTCTCTCTCTCTGTGCAGCGCTGCCTTGCGCAGTGCTGTGGAGGGAAAGGGAGGGGCTTCTCTCTCTCTCTCTCTCTCTCTCTCTCTCTCTCTCTCTCTCTCTCTCTCTCTCTCTCTCTCTCTCTCTCTCTCTCTCTCTCTGCAGCGCTGCCGCGCGCACTGCTGTGGAGGAAAAGGGAGGGGCTTCTCTCTCTCTCTCTCTCTCTCTCTCTCTCTCTCTCTCTCTCTCTGTCTCTCTCTCTCTCTGCAGCGGTGCCGCGCGCAGTGCTGTGGAGGGAAAGGGAGGGGCTTCTCTCTCTCTCTCTCTCTCTCTCTCTCTCTCTCTCTCTCTCTCTCTCTCTCTCTCTCTCTCTCTCTCTCTCTCTCTCTCTCTCTCTCTCTCTCTGTGCAGCGCTGCCGCGCGCAGTGCTGTGGAGGGAAAGGGAGGGGCTTCTCTCTCTCTCTCTCTCTCTCTCTCTCTCTCTCTCTCTTTCCTTCTCTCTCTCTCTGCATGCTGCCGTGCGCAGTTCTGCAGGGGGAGGGAGGGAACCTCTCTCTCTCTCACACACACGTACACACATCATACACACACATACATCACATACACACACTGCTGCACACACACACATACACTTCACATACACACACATACACTTCACATACACACACATACACATAACAATTCACACATACACGCACATACACATAACACATACACACACACGTCACATACACACACATATAGATCACACACATCACATATATATTTCACACACACACATATACACATACACGCGCACATACACATAACACATTCACACATAACACGAACACGCACATACACATAACACATTCACACATAACACAAACACGCACATACACATAACACATTCACACATAACACATACACGCACATACACATAACACATTCACACATAACACATACACGCACATACACCACACACTACTGCAGGGACTCAGACCAAGCCACGGAATAGGCATGGTCATGCTTTCGGCCGGACAATCATTCATGCAGCAGCATGGGGCATATCAAGATCATCGTACACAGCAGGACATGATGGCTCAATATCCCGAGCACGAGGAGGGTCTAATGAGAAAGAAGGAAAAACAGAAGAAAGTAAAGAGCAGGAGACAGTACCTGCAAAAAACATTAAGAGAAACTTGAGCTCAACACTCATTTAAATACAAACGCAAGTTGTTTCTAAACCACTCTTTTTAGTTTTAACTTTTAATCTACAACCACACTTTAATCTCCTTACTTCCACCACACTTTCCAGTTTAACTTTTCTACTTTAATTACACTTAATTTCTACTTCTCTCTTTTCATCTTCACTAATTCTCTCCACTCTTTCTCTTAACCCACTTTTTTCACTTTAAGTGCATCTTCTATTGAGACCACTCCTTAAATCTCTTTAGTTACACAACTTATATAAGCCATTCTTTTCCCTAGCACTCATATAGTCCACTAGTTATTTATCCATTTAATTAATCATTTTAATCTAATTAGCCTACATTTCTCAATTAAATAAATACATTAAATTAAGCTTAGGTTAAGCTTTTAATTAATTAGAACCTTAGTTTTTAAATGCACACAAATAATTAAAGTAATTATTAATGACATAGTTTAATGTTTAATACATAAATATGTAATTTAGATATTAATGTTTTTGAATAACATCTATGTTAACCCTTTAAATATATTAAATCCTAGAAAACCTATTGGAAACCCATAAAACCCCCTGGGTTAGATCATTAAAATCCTTCTGAACCCTAGCTTTAACCCATTATAACTCATCTAAACCCTTAACATTAACCAAATCTTATAAACAACACATGAATTCAAGAAACCCTAGGCTGAATACCCATAATTCTTGAATGTAAAAATAGGAAATTCTCATTAAATAAGTAATTAGGGTAAACCCTAACATGAACATATGTCCTACTTCATCCTTCATACCTAATAACATTTTCAAAATAGTTAATCCAATTAGCACAACTGATCAACAGTGATATAAAAGAGGTTTAGAATTCACCAATAAATGTTTTAATTTTTCGGGGCCATCAATTGGAAGATGCAAATCTTCCCGACATCCACCGCCACCAAACTTGCACATCGTCCCGATGGGCCAACTTGCACATTAAGGGAAGCAACATTTTCAATGATTATCCTGAAATTAAATCATAGAACAGCATCAATTCTTTTTTAAATATATTTAATCTTATCAAATTTTAAATCTTTTCAACATGCTCATGAAGTTTATTTCAATTACATCTGGCAATGAAAACATATTAAAGTATAAAGGTAAACTATTAACCTTTTCAGTCACCAAACATTAGTTTATATTTTTTTTCCATTTATAAACTATGTAAAGATTAGTATAAAACAAAATTCATTTTCATTTATTCAAATGCACGTTTCGTCATGTATATGCATTCACATATGAGCAATCAAGCATGCCAAAGAAATCTACTAAATCTACTTGGACAGACAGCCGCCTTGTATGCCGAATTTTAATCACTAGATGTGTTTTTTCACAACTAGTTTCTTCATATAAATATGATGTAAACTTCATATCGATAATAAATGTAAATACCTTTTTGGGGTGGAAGAAGGTATAACTTCCATGTCAATATTCTTTTTTTTTTTTCGCTACTTTTTTGTTTTAAAGGGGAAAGGCTTAACCCCTTAATCTGAGCTAAGGATCTAGCTGCATGGACAAGAAAGATCTAGGTTTTCACAGACATGAATCATGCAACAATATGCTCCTACACATATACAACTACTTTCGTTATCTAAATGAACTACAAATCCTTCTATTTTTAACAAATCTCACTTAATCTATAAATGTAGAAATATAATTTATATCTATTTTCCTAATATGGTTAAATAGAGTCCTTTATAAATTAATATTCTTCATTCCAGATTTTATCAATTAGTTTTATATGAATGCAAATAAAATACGTAAAACAAAATTTTAAGACAAAGGAAAATACGACCTAAAATCAATTTTATCTTCAATCTGCTTCATCTTCAATCTGCTCATCTTTATGCATCTTAATTTGTTCTTCAAAGACCTGTTAGAACTCAACCAGCAACAGCTAGACACGCAAAATTATTAAATTTCATATTCAAATCTTCTCTTGGTTTTCCTACAAAAGAAACCCACACTAAAGAAATTCATTCATACATAATTAATCATGCTCATCGTCAAACATTACTTCATACATTTCATCATCTCTTTGTTTAAATAATTTAATTCTTTTGCCAGCAATTAAGTTTTTAAGAGGCGTGCCATCTAATTCGCGTAAGGCATACGTTCCATTATCATAGGTTTTGACTACCACATAAGGTCCAAACCAACGTCTTTTAAGTTTCCTACGGGCATCATACTGAGAATCAAACCTACTATCATACAGTAAAACCCAATCATTAACTTGAACCGGCTTTGGCCTTAACCTATGTGATTTATCAAAATACTTCTTATTTTTTAGTCGAGAATCTTTTAGTTTAACTATAGCCTCTTCTAAACGTTCATTCCCTTGCTCTAACTACTGTATTCGCAGAGCTAATAAATCTTCTGTTGACAGATTATCTTCCCATGATAAAGTAGTCCAAGTAACAATTTATGTATGCACAGGGAATATCGGTTTCTGGCAATACATCAACTCTGCCGGCATATACCCCGTTGTTCTAGTGCAGGTCATTCTATCAGCCCACAACGCAAATGGCAGATAAGTTGGCCAATTCTTAATTTCTCCATTACAAGCTTTGGAAATTGCTTTAATAATAGGAGAATGCCCTCGCTCAATCTTCCCATTAGCTTCAGGGTTGTAAGCAGTAGTAAGGGCTAAGCGAATTCCATGCCTAGCAAAGAATTCTCTAGCCTCCTGTGCATCTAACTCTCCCCTATCAGCCACTACCTTTTCTACATAACCAAATCATGAAATGACATCCTCAAGAAGAAATTTGCATACATTCAAGGTTGTCTTAGATCTTAAAGCTCGGCCTTCTACATGATTCGTAAGATCTTCACGTGCCAGACTATATATCTCATCTTATTGATACCTTTGGGCATGGTAACTAAGTCTACAACCCATTTATAATGGATGCATGGTGGATAGGTAGGATGCAACGGATCCCTATGTGTGACTGAGGAATGAATCTGACATACGTCACATGAATTCACATAATTTTTAACAGTAACATAAATCCCTGGCCACCAGTATCCTTCTCTAATTTTTTCATATGTAGCTACAAAACCTTTATTTCCTGCCCATAAAGTATCATGCATACTCTTCATGACTTGTAACTGAAGATCCTTAGTGCCTAGTACTCGTTGTGGCAATCTAATTTTTTCCCTAGCATGTCTCCAAATTAAACCTTCTTTCAGAAAAAAGTTGTAAGCTCTTTTCCTAATATTCCAAAATCTATTTGAAGACCATGAAGGTGCCCTAATCAAAGTACTTAAATACTTTCCAATATCCTGCCACTCTCCTTCGTATTCTTCAATATTAAACTGTTCATATGCGTATGCTTTAGAATCATAATTAATTGCATTTATTTCTAATTCTGTTTCTTCCTCATTATCAAATCTAGCTCGAGAAAGCATATCAGCCACAGGATTAGATTTACCTGCAATATGTATCAAAACAGGATTTATAAACTTGATGTATGAAATCCATCTAAGCATGGCAATGTCGGGTGATGAACAATTTGTAATCATTCCAATCAGAGGTAGACAATCTGTCTCAACTATTACATTTGCACCTATAAAATATTCTTTATCGGATTTTAATGCCGTGACTAAACCCCATAGTTCTCGTTTAATTTGCGGATAATTTCTTTGCGTATCGTGTAAAATCTTTGCTCCAAATCTCACAGCATACCTATTGCCCTCTTCATCGTCCTGACCAATAACCCATCCTATTCCTATAGGGCTCGTATCAACAGTTAAAATGATAGGCTTTTGATCAGTATAATCTACTCACTTTAAAATAGGAGCTTCAAGAAGTAATTTCTTTAACTTTTTCATAGCTTTTGAGTGTTCTTCAGTCCAAAGAAACTTTCGATTCTTCCTTAGTAAAGCATAAAGACAGTTTGCAACATGTGCATAGTGTGGGATCCAGATGGCATAAAACACACAAGCACCAAGGAATCGTCTTACCTCACTAATATTACTACAGGTTTCAGAAATCTTATTTATAGCGTCGACTTTAGGTGGATATGGCCTCCGACCGTAATGTCCACATAAATGCCCAACTATAAGTACCTCATTGACACCAAAAACAGATTTCTCAATGGAGAATGTGAGACCAACCTCTTCAAATCTCTGGAAAATCCTTTCACAGTCAGAGATATGATCTACTACAAACTTCCTGCAGCCAGAGGAATCTAAAGTTTCATCTTTCGCATTCTCAATACATCCTTTAATAGGAATGTCATCAATAAATGGCATGGCTATATTAGGAATGAAGTCATGTAATACTGAATTCATGGCGTTCATCATATGCGCTACTGAATTAGTAGCTCCTTGCGGCAAAGTGCACATGCGAACTAAGCCTAAAGGAGTTTTCATGGTCGTAATGTCTCTACTTTCAATAGCAAGCTGAAATTGATCGTAGCCAGAATACAAGTCTCCCATTGAGTAAATGGCATGACCAGCGAAGGCTTCAGCGAATTCTCCTATAATGGGCCTAGTACCTACATTCCTAATAGTAACCTTGTTAACAGGTTGTAAATCTTGAATGAACCGTAACTTGCCATTTTTCTTTGGAACAGTAAACCACCTATTTGAGTAGGGTGCAGACGATGGGTCTAAAATTCGCATGTGAATCTTTTCCTTAAGAAGCCGCATTAACTCTGGTAAATGGGCTTTCGGAACAGGTATGGGTCGAAGATTCCATGGAATGTGAGGCACTGTAAAGATGATCATTGGTGGTACAATTTGTGGGTCTGCACAACCTATCTCATGGGAATATAAAGAAAATGCCTTTCCATGCTTTCTAATCACTCTTTGAAATAGTTCACGTTCCTCGGGTAACAAAAAATTTTCATCATTTCCTATCTTGATTAGCTTTAAAGTTTCTTCTGTGAAGGTATGACCTATATTTGTGCGCTCTCTTAAATAAGGATCATTGGTAACTTTCCTAAACTTCTCTTCACTCTCTCGTGGTAATGATTGGGCAATCGGTTTAATTTTTTTATCAACGGTTTTGTATTTTGTATTTAGTTCTGCTTCCTTTTCATTACTCATGACAAATTTAATAATCAAATCATATTCTTCAATAGAATTTAAAAGTACAAATCTAAAATTTTCTTTTTCATGCAAAATATTTTGAAGTTCTTCAATCAATGAGTTTGAAGATAAAGTTTCAATTACGGTTTCAATGTGTTCATCAGATGAAATGAATCCTTTCTCTTTATAAAATTTTTCATAATGTTTTATAATTTTTTTAGGAATTTGTTTATAATGACTGAATTGCAAATATGATGAAGGGAAATATAAAGAAAAACTATCTAAAGTATCTACAGATGGGTGCGAGACATCAAACCAAGAACCACCGTTGTCTCGCTCAACAGTGGCATCTAGGCAAAATTTTGATCATAATAAGTTCCAAACTCTCGAAGAGGCATATGATCTTCGCGTATCTTTTCATGAGAACGGATGGGCGTCTTCCTAATTTGCTCCCTATTTCGTACATGGTTTGGGCTGACTATCATAACTTCGAGTGATTGTAGATCATCTTTAGATCTAATTCTTGCGTATGCTGAGCCGTCATCCATTACTTTAGTCTCCATTCTGGCTTCACATATAAATTGTTGACCTAAGATAATTTCATAAGAGCAGTTGTCCTGAATGAAAAGGTGGAATGTCTCAGAGATTCCACCTATCATTAGAGGTATGTTGGCACATGCTCCTAGGAGTGATCTACAACCATTGTCCGCGGTTCGCATTATCCAGCCGTGATTTTTATCAATAGGCCATTTAAACTTATCATATAATCCTTTCGAAATCACATTGATTTCAGACCCAGAGTCAATTAGGGCTAAAGCAGAATATGATCTCTTCTGATCTCCTAAGTTAACTTTAATCTCTAGTGTGCCTCTCGCCCAAAAACGTTTTCTAAAATCACTCTCTGAGTTTTTTGTTTCGTCATTTGGTACAATCGGCCCTAAGAAATTTTTGTTCACATTACAGGTATTATCTTCTTCATCCTCTGAGTCTAAAGAAAGAGATTCATGAATCAAGTGAGTTACATCGGCAACATCTTGCATCTCTACCTCTTGTGAGAGAGGGAATCTCTTCCTTTTAATTAGTTTAATAAAATTTTCCTTAAATTCAATTTTTGCTATTGAGAAGATTTGTTCTAAAGTCATTGTTACTGCACTTTTTAATAAGATGTCATACAATATTTCTTTCGAATCAACTTTTTGTTCAAGTTCAGAAATAAGAATATCTTTCGGTACTCGTTTTGGTTTCTTTTCTGGTTTCTCTTCAGGTTTTGTTTCAGATCTAGGAATTTGCTCTACTTTGTCTGATGTTTGAATTGGCTCACTAAACACAGGTTGTTTACCCTCCCTAATTTCTTTTCTTCGCTCCTCATTTGTTTTAGAACTTTTGCCTTGTTCAAACTGAACTTTCTTAGGCTTCGGCTCATCTCTCATCTTACTTCTAGTCATTCGTCTACCTGAATCACTTATATCTTGCTCATCATCCCTCTTTCTTTTCTCTTCAACATTCGCAATATGCGAATATATCGAGAATTGATCGACATGAGAGTTCCACGCAGTTTTCTGCATAATATCATCTCTCGCCTTTATCAAAGCTTCAATTGAGTAGTTCCTCGTTTCCCTTGTTTGTTCGGAATCAAAGTCACTATCAACATATTCTAGTTTAACAGTAGAAGCAGATTTCGGAGACTCAGAAAGGTTTTCATACAGCTTCTGCATCCCTCCCTTTCCCCAATTGGCAGCTAAGGGTAAATGTGTTCTATAGTCGCACAATCACTTGTCAATATCAATTACAAGTCTTTTCTCTTTCGCATCTTTCAATGCTTCACATGTGTAAGTCAATTGATCTGTGGCATTTCTCCTTTCATTGAAATTTCTTTGGTTAAATGCTTGAGGAATCGGTTGAGGAATTGGTTGGGGTACAACTAGAGGATTAGGAGGTATAAAAGGTGGATTAGGAGGTACTAATGGATGATTCGGAGCTACTAATGGTGGATTTGGAGCATTTACTGGTTGAGGATAAATAGTCGGATGAGCTTGCATTGCATGTTTATCTTGTAGGTTTAAAGCATACACCACATTCTGCAAAGCCGCTACCTCTTTAGACATATTCTCGTGCATATGCATCATATTGTCCAACTTGTTAAACAAAATCTCAAATTGTAATTCGGTTGGTACTCTAGATGTGGATGTTGTAGGCTCAACTTTTGAATCTATATGTGTATCCCTAGTTGCCTGAATCAGAGGAAAACTGGAAGATGGTTGAGACATCGAATCATAAAGGAGTGTTTTACGTTGGATCATGTGAGGAACCGCCTCAACTACAGTTTTCACTACACCCTAGTCATCTGTAAGCCCATATTTCTTTCCCGGTTCTTCAAGCCTACGCTCAACCTCTACCCTTATATCTGGAGTCAAGATTTTAAGGAAATATAAAATGATATTTGGGGTAAGGGCAACTCTATCCTGTTCAGGTAATTGAGAGAATCTTTTCATAAATTCGCCATGGAGTTGAGTTAAAGAAATGTGAGGCTTAGGAGAACTAATCCATTTCATAAATCCCTCTCTACTGTGTTGACTATAGTCCTCTAAATAAAATTCTTTATGTAGCTCTTTTCTAAACTCATCCCATTCCTTATTGTCATGTAGATCCATAATAGCTTTCACTGTACCTATGGCAAGTCGTCCAAGATAGGATTTCCACTTTGTATCAGGCAAGCCGTGTAACTTGGCTAATTCCTCAAACGTGTCTAAATAATTTGTAACATTCATACCAGTAAATTTCCCTTTATCCTTTAATAACGTTTCAACTACTTTTTGTCCTCGCGTCTCGTGCATCATAGTTTGAAATAGCTCGTCCATTTTTAAAGTTTGTTTTGACCTAGCTTGAACAATTCTAACTATACCCTGAACTTCTTTTGTTACTCTTCCCTTATGTTTAGCTACTAATTCTGAAATTCCGTTAGAGTCCAGTTTGATAAGTTTATACTA
>CM035425.1:67943492-68045992 GCA_020310875.1 Ceratopteris richardii | reverse complement strand
CTCTTTGTCGCACGTAACCTTTTAGTATTCCCATAAATCGCTCGACCCAAAACATCCATCGAGTGTTGACAACACCAGCAATCTCTATCTCATCTACAAGATGGACTAGTAAATGAACTTGAATATCAAAAAATGAAGTAGGAAGTTCTTTTTCCATCAAACATACTAGCTCTTTGCATTCACATTTTTTTTGTGGGATCGAATTTTTATCGATCTTTTTGGATGTAATCCACCTATACAAATCATAAAAACAATTGTAAAGAAGTTAATTAAAAAACAAAAGATATCCAATATTCATACATATTAAATATAAAAGTATCATAATTACCTTACAAGTGATCCAAGACGATAGATCACATCTCGTACTCCTTTCGTTGTACATCCATCGATAACCAAAGGTAAAATATGTTTCAAAAAGTTATGCCAGTCATGGGTCTTTAACCTAGATAAGCTCTTATCATCCATAGTAAACATGTTTTGAAACGATGCTCCATATCCTGTAGGAGTCTTGATCAATTGAATTCTATTGTTGATAGTATGTATCTCTTTTGTTGTAAGTACCCAAGGAGCAGATGCATAAGTCGTTTCTTGTCGATGTCTATCAAAAACTAGCCATAACTTTGGTTTGGATTTTTGATCTTTCAAATCATTCCTTGATGCTGTGGTATCTTTTAGTCCAAGAAGATGCTGCCATAGTCTATAACCAATATTTTTGAATATATGCATAGGATCAAGAAGATGACATACTTTTAACTCTTTCCAATACTCCAAAGAATACCATATTGATATGTTCTCTGCGAGTGCCAATTTCCCTTTACCTCTGTTCACATACTCATTATCTGAATCATCACTGAATATTTCTGCTTCTCGATCTATCAGAGGTCCATCTATCCATTTTTTATACCAATCCATAGGCGTCATAGGTTTTGGATATTGGCCTGTTTCAAGCTTTCCATTAAAATGTATCGCTTCTCTTTTAGATCTTAATGGATGATCATCAGGCAAGAATCGTCGATGTCGAAGATAAATATTTTTGTTGAGATTCTTACTATAGATTGATCTCAACCAATCACCACAATATGGACAAGCTTTATAACCTTTAGTAGATATTCCTGCATCATGGAAAATGATAAAAATATAATTAGAGTAAATCATATTTATTTACATGCATATTGAATAAAAAAATTACATCAATACCTGAACAAACGCCATATCCAGGAAAATCGTGAATAGTTCAAGCCACAATACCACAAATCGTAATATGTCTTTCATTGATGCTTTTCGATACATCAATGACATTAATACCTCTCCATAACTCTTGAAGATTGTCAATGAGAGGAGCAAGATATACATTCATATCTTTAACTTGTCTTTTGCCTGGGATTTAAAGTGAAAGCATTAAATGTTCCTTTTTAATGCTAAGATATGGCGGAAGATTATAGTTTATGACTACCATTGGCCATGTTGACATTTATAGGATTTCATGGAGAATGGATTAACCCCATCTAATGAAACTCCTAACTTTAGATTCTGTGGATTTTGTGCAAATTCAGGCCATGTAGAATCAATATGTTGAAAAGCAACACTATCATGACGAATTCTGATTATTCCATCAGTACTTTTGTGATCATGTCCCCAAGTCAAAAGCTTTGATAATTCGGGGCTTTGAAACATATGTCTCATCCGTGGAGCCAATGGAAAATGTCTCAATACCTTTTTCAGGATTTTACCTTCTTCACCCTTATATCGAGGAGATTGAAATTTGGGACATGTCAAAGAGTCTGCATATTCACCTCTATATAAAATACAATCGTTAGGACATGCATGTATACATTGATAATCTATACCAAGATTGTTGATTATCTTCTTCATGTCATCATGTGAGGTAGGAAGAATATTCTGACTTGGTAAAAACTTTTCAGATAATAACCTGTAAGTTTATCAAAAAAATGATATATTAAAAAAGGGAAATAAATATATATACATATATACATGCAGGTTTTTATTCTTACTTTAGATAAGGTAAGAACAAGAACTTGAATTGAATAGATACTTTTTGTCGCGCATCTTTTAAAACTATTAATGCATCTTTCAAAATATTTACGCAAAATTTGGATGGCAGGATACGATTGTTTGTTTTGAATGATATGAAGTATGTACCTTCATTGAATGATTTGTCAATTCACACTTTCAAACTGAACATATGTGTGAATCGACAAATCATTCATATCCTCCAAAACAAACAATCGTATCCCGCCATCCAAACAATCGTATCTTGCCATCCAAACAATCGTATCCTGTCAATTCACATATATGTTCATATAATGGTGACCTCGATGAATCGCATGCACAGAGGTTACTCAAGATAGAGCAGGATTTCTCGGGTATGCAGTAAACCTCTTGCATGTCAATGATGAGCATCTGAACTTTAGGATACAAAGTGGACTACTCCATTATAATCAGATTGCTGTCTCTTGAGTAACCTCTGTGCATGCGACTCATCCAGGTCACCATTGCTAATATTTGGAAAGATGCATTAATAGTTTTAAAAGATGCGCGGACAAAAAGTTTCCATTTAATTTAAGTTCTTGTTCTTACCTTATCTAAAGTAAGAATAAAAACCTGCATGTATTTATATATATATGTATATATATATTAATGCATATATATATATATATATATATATATATATATATATATATATATATATATATATATATATATATATATGTATATATATATATATATATATATAAAGAGATAGAAAATTGAATTTTATACCTTAATAGTGTCGAAACAGATACATTACTCCATCCAAAACGATTTTGAAGGTTGAGAATAAGTAAGCTCGCATTTAGTCGTGTCAAACGACTTCCTTCATATACATGCTTTAGACACTCCTCTCAAAGATATTTCTCATTTTTAGAAATATCCATGCTCTCACTGTCATTTTGATACCAATCCTCAATAAAATCTGCCATGCCATCATCTTCATCATTGTCACACAAATATTGTACTTTATCATCTTTTGAATATAGATCTTTCAACTTTGCATATTATACAGGATTAGTTTTGCGTAGCCTCCTCATGGAAGCTTCTGATAAATGAGGTCTTACTGGTAATTGTGAATGCTGTGGACGAATATCATCAACATCATAGGTTGGAATCTACACATATAAATAAAACTCATTAGTATTCCATAAATGAATAAAAATTAAACTTCAAATATAAAATTAAGTATATAACTTATTAAATATGGTTAGAAAATTTTTATTCTCTCTAGCTAAAAGGTGCTATTGGAGGTCTACGCCATCCATAATTCACTTATAGTTCATCACCAGCATGTAATGTAGTAAGAGCATTGACAACTATGTATCTTGATACATCTCTACTCATGTATGGTGATTCATGACTATTTTCACACTCCTCAAATGTGCAATTAGTCCTTGAACTATTATGTAACCCTCGACTACTATTTATTAAACCTACTATATTTCCATGTGTGTAAGGTCTTCCACCAATATACAATCTTTCATTTTCTGCATGTAAAATCCTTCTACTAGTAAGGGATGCTGCGTTCAAGCATATTGTGTGTGTATATGTATGTATGTGCATGTGCATGTATAAGTGTATATATGTATGTGCATGTGCATGTGTATGTGTGTGTATATGTATATGCATGTATATGTATAACTCTATGTGTATGTGTGTGTATGTGCATGTATATGTGTATATTTAGATATGTGCATGTGTGTGTGCATGTGTATATGTGTTTTAATACTTTAATTATATAATTTATTCATATGTGTGTACCTAAGTGTATATGTATGTGTGTGTATATGTATGTATGTGCATGTGTATGTGTGTGTATATGTATGTATGTGCATGTGCATGTATAAGTGTATATGTGTGTATGAGTATGTGCATGTGCATGTGTATGTGTGTGTATATGTATATGCATGTATATGTATAACTCTATGTGTATGTGTGTGTATGTGCATGTATATGTGTATATGTAGGTATGTGCATGTGTGTGTGCATGTGTATATGTGTTGTAATACTTTAATTATATAATTCATTCATATGTGTGTACCTAAGTGTATATGTATGTGTGTGTATATGTATGTATGTGCATGTGTATGTGTGTGTATATGTATGTATATGCATGTGCATGTATAAGTGTATATGTATGTATCAATATGTGCATGTTCTTGTGTATGTGTGTGTATATGTATAACTCTATGTGTATGCGTGTGTATGTGCATGTATATGTGTATATGTAGGTATATGCATGTGTGTGTGCATCTTCATCATGTATAAGTGTATGAGTGCATATCAATAAGTCTGAGTATGGTATGTAATGAAAATAACACAATTCAAATGATCTACAAATAATAGAAATTGTACTTACAATTGTCAGCCATAGTTTTTGCTTGGTTAGCTTCTTGAATAACCTGCAATAAAGAGAGAAAGAAAAGAGAGAGAGAGAGAGAGAGAGAGAGAGAGAGAGAGAGAGAGAGAGAGAGAGAGATCTAGAGAGAGAGAGAGATCTAGAGAGAGAGAGAGAGAATTCAAAGAGAAAAAGATGTAGAAAGAGAGAAACAAAGACAGAGAGAGACAATAACAGAGAGCTTAGGCAAAACAACAATTCTGCATATACTTGCTTCAGCTCGTAAGCGCAGCGCAATTGCGAACGTTGGAGAGCTCTTCGATCGGATAGGTGAAAATGCCGATTGCAAAGCCTCCAACGTTTTAATTTTTGTCCGTCAACAGATCGTCGTGTAAGCGATGCTATTCGTCGTCGTATAAGCGACCTTTTCTATAGCGTCGCTTATGCGACGGTTTGCAGCGTCGCTTATGCAACACAAAAAAACGTCGCTTAAGCGACACCTTTAAGTAGCGTCGTTTAAGCGACGTTGTACGGAAGCGTCACAATCCAAGTCGCAAATACCGTCATTTTTTGCGTCGTCTAATCGACAGTCCGCGCCTGACGCTAATTACGACGCAAGTTGCAATTTTATAGCGATGAAATTCTGTCGCCTTAACCGTCGCTATACGCCCGTATTCCTTGTAGTGACCCAAACTAGAGATGTAAGGTAATAGTGTACTTGCTTAAGCGAGGACCTTCTTGTTTTTCTTATTCCATACTCTCAAGCGCTCAATTTGCCAGGAATGCACGTCGGCGCTATCAAGTATCACACATACAATGTGAATGTACAAATTGAAACGTAATCTATATTTTCAGATCCAACCTTTTTTATGATCTAGAGATTACAACTCGGTGTGATCTGTGAAGTTTAATGAGAGATTTGAGGGGGATTCAGAGTGAAATTTGGTGATTGAAAGTTTTATTTTCTCTTTGTCCTACTTCATTCCACTTTTCACCCTTGGAATTCCTCCACTTTTCAAACTCTAGCCTAGCTCTATCTTTTTTATGCCATTCACAAACTTGAAATCTTGCTGAAGTCCAATGCCATTGTCATCATATCAATAAATTGAAGATTGACAGGAATGTGATGAAATTGTTCTTCCTTTGCCATCACTTTTCCCCTACGATAATGGTGGTGAATGTCCACATGTTTGCTCATAGCATGGAACATAGGTTTGAGAGATACGTAAACATTGCTCATCCCATCACCATAGATGTAAAAATCATTCACTTCCATATTGAAGGCCTCCAATTAGCTTTTTAAACACATTAAATAACAACTAACATCAACCAACGCTCATATTCAGTTTCAATGGATGAATGGGCTTTTACCCATGATCTCTACATATCCACTTGTAGACCTCAGCTTTGAGCTAGAAAAACTCGCATAATTTAAATCTTTAACTTTAAAAGTGACTCGACAAGGATAGGATAGGTCGTCATTTACAATACCTACCAAAGGGCTCTCTTACATGCATGGAGGTGGGGCACTCTTTGAGGATGCACTATTTGAGATAACACCCTCATCCATATGAAAATGCCACACTTAGTAATAGTGGCTTAGCTTAGAGAACCCACCATCTATCTTTACACTTTAACAACTCCACAATAACATACATCTCCAAGAAATAAGACAAATCTCCAAGAACATATGCTTAATCTACACAAGCCAAATTTCGTTTCTTTTGTGAAGAAGTGTAATTCCCAAAAAAAAAACATTAGATCTCCTAAATTTGAGATCATCAAATGTGATCCAAGTTTACCCTTGATGCCCTCAATTTCGTCATTTACAGATAGACATCTCTTGATGAATAAGGATGTATGTTATTTTCTTTAATGGTACCCACATTTGATAAAGAAATCCACCATTCTCTAGTTTCATGCGCTTCGGGCTATCTTCAGACCGTATATGGCTTCCTTCAAGCCTTAAAACAAAACTTAATTTCATTTTATTTTCACACCCTAAGGGTTGATCCATGTACAAAACGCATTCTAGATCTACAATGAGGAAGAAAAACTTTGCAATGATTGGGAATGTGCGCCAACCTTTGTTTTGTCCATTTGATATGAGTGTTTTGATGGTTCTCATCATGGAAATAGGGGTAAATGTCTCCTCAAAGTCAATTCCATAAGATTTTGAAAAGACTTTAATCTCCATTTGTCTTGCTCTACACCTAGCAAAACCTCTATCTTAATTTCTTTCCACATGCACTTGTTTCCTATCACCTTAATTGTTTCATTCCTTAATAACATGCCAAGCACTTTGTTCCTCCTCCATAGCTTATTCCCATTCCTTAACCTTGCTTCCATATTCAAAACATGTAGGCTTTTGAACTTCAACGATCTTACTCACATATGCATAGTGCTTAGCCATAAAAGAATCATAAGTAAGACTTTCTTGTCGAGGCATTGGTGTCTAAGATTTCCTGTCCTCTCCCTTGGATAGTCAAAATATCCTTGGTATAAGGAAATTGAACAATTCTTGAAAGTTCTCCCTCTCTAAAAATTTTATCCATTATTCTACTCATCGTCCAACTCTACACACAGTTGATAATAATTGTCTAGCTCTTTCATTTTTGTCTTTCTTTAGGATTTTTCATCCCCCACCTAGCGTGATGTTGCGATAATCCTAATCCTCCACTCTATGTTCAATTTCCTCTTGAATTCGTTTTAGTTTCACTATTGAGGTCCACTGAGATAAAAACTAAATGGTACTTCATGTCCACTTTGTACCCTACGTGCATCACTCTCTTCCTCCAACATAGATATTCTAGCCGCATACCATGACGATAACTCACATCTCTTGATACTTCAAGCTCCTTGGATTGGGAGTTGTAGAATTTGTACTCACTTTCTCTAGCTTGCATAACATTTGAGAACACATTTATCTATCACATCATACAATTTTCTATCTAGTTCATCAGAATTACAAGTGCATGACAAATGCATTCGAATTCCTCAAGGTAATAAAATCATGTTTTCATTCTATAGAAATCTTCTTAAGCGATAGAAGAGTGTATATTTGAAATCGGAGCTTAGATCATGATTTAGATACTAGTGATACCTACTTCTTCCCAATAATTATCAGTCTGTTTAAGTCCTTAATTATTCCTCTTCCACTCTCTGAAATATATCTCCAATCCAATTTTGTTGAGGGATACATCTACACGTAAACTACATGTTAATGAAATGCATTAGAAAAACTCAAGAAATTCATGTGGGAAAGAATTGCACCATCCATCTAAGCTAATACACTTAATTTACGTCCTAGTTTTCCTTTTGTGTAAGGTTTGAAACTTCTTTAAGTGATAAATCACATTAGATAACGCTCCATGCAAAATGCACAAGTAATCCAAGTGGGATCATAAATGAACGTTGCAAAATTATCTATTATCTCCATGGGATCTCTCCTCTATTATTCAACATACTCTATGTGTATGAAGGCGAGGATGTTCTAGATCATGTGGTTTATTTTCTCGTAACCTACCGTAGTTTGATTGCTTGATTGGAAAGCCTAATACCAAATGCTTCAAGAGTTGATACTAACTAGGTTAGGAATTGCATTCACTAACCTTAATTCCTCCTTCCCAACAATTCTTTGGACATCACTATAACCAATCCTTTTATGGTAGAGCTGAGAAGACTACTTTGTCAATTTCTCTAAGATGATCTCGAGATGTCCCAATATTTTTAGTTCACTTAAAGTAAATAACATGATAGAAATAACGTTCGATCTCTCACTCAAGTTTTATCCATAGTCTAAAGAGCGCCAAAACATCCAAAAAAAAGCTATCTTATTGCAAACACTTTGCATGCATACATGTACATAGACTCACGAGTTTTTAGAATTGAGAATGTAAATACAAGAAAATTCTAAAGTACTATAATATCAAGCTACTGAACCACAAAATTTAAAGAAATAATATTGCATGAGTCAGAAGAACTAACGTCCACGTACAAAAATTAACACTAGGCAATTGTTTACTAGGAAAGAAAATGTAAGGCAAACCTAAAAAATCAATTCAATCATAATGCATTCATAAGATATAAAGTCCCACAGTCTGATTGTGTAAATACAAACTAAACGTTTCCTACCCTCTTCGATCCGATTATTCTTTGACATAGAGATCACATCTAGATTACAATTTCTGAAATCAAATGAAACATGAGGGGACGCAAACTCGAATTCGATGCTTGAAGCTCACACATTTTCTTTGTTCTTTTATGTTCCACTTGAAAGCAATCAAACTTTTTTCAATAAATCCTAAGGTTGAAGCATGATTTCAAAGATTGAGCAGATACATGCACACATATATACAAACATATAAACACAAATATACACCATTGAATACATACATGCAAGCATACATATGCATACATGCAAGCATACATGCATAAACGCAAACATGAGTCCATAATATGTTTTAAGTGAAGTATTTTGAGCACGTCTACATAGATAAACGGAGAAGCTCAAGAGGGGAATGTTCAAGGACGGAATACTTTAGTATATTCATGGATGAAAAGTTGGAGAACGATTGGAGGAGTAAAGAGTGAGATCAAAGGGGTTCTCATAATCAAAAAACACAAGGAATTACCCATCCTTCCTTTCTTTAGTTCTTATTTACCTCATTTTTTCGTGCATGATTCAATGCAATAAAGGAAGCGGATAGCTGGAAAGTACGAAATGGTAGATGAAAATTGGGAAGATGCATTCTATTTTCTTTAATTGCGTAAGATTAATTCGGAATAAAGGGACTTGTGTGCATAAACCTACAAGGTGCATACTTGTGCATGCTTCTTTATTCATATGCATAGACTTCAAGAAGCATATTCTCCATCTTAGAAAGCAATTAGGAAGAAGGCAAATATGCAAGCTAGAGAGTAAGTTAGAGGATGGGCTAGGCGCTTTCAGTTCAGCCTAAGAAGATTGAATGCACAGATGAAAGAGCATAGTACAGTACATAAATATGAAAAGTATAAAGAACATGCAAGATGGCAATTTTACTAATTATATTATCATCTCAACCATTTTCAAATGACTTTTTTTCACTCAAATCTAGTAGTTGGATTTTGTAAACTAGTTACATAGCTTAAGTTTGAGGAAAAATCATGAAGGCGTATGATACTTGTATTTGTTAAACCTATTCTCTACCCATGAAAAGAATAAGTGCACTCTAAATATAATACGGAAAGAGTAAAAGTGAAGGAAATCATGGCGATATAGATATTTTTAAAGTGCTTGACTCATTCCAAGGGAGTTTAAGAGTAAATCGCAAAGTAAAATTCCATGATATTTTCTTTTAAATCATAAGTTAAACTTGGATGTGTTAAGGAAACATTTTTTTTAATCTAGAACCTATTTTAGGGTTCAAATATTTTAGTAGAAAAAAATACTAAGCTTAGAGAGGACCAATTCATGATGGTAAGCCAAAATCAAGTAGTTTTTAGGTAGACGATGAACCATGAAATAAAATTATCAATATATCCAACTTGAAATATCTAAATTTATTTGTAGTATAATTTTAGCTGCTCTAAAATTTCTCCTCATTCTCTCTATCTATAAAATTACTTTCTTTCTCTTATACTTATCTTCATATTTGTGGAATACATAATTGAACTCTTGAAGAGTATTATGATATACACAAAAAAGAAGTGGATAAAAGGATGAGATATATGCTTGCTTTTATTAAAAAAGAAGATTACTATTTAGAGCTATTCCATAAACATATCAAGTTTTTCTAAGATTATAAATAATATTCCATTTTTTGAACTCCTAATTATGTGTCTCAGTACATGAAAAAAAATATGGTAGACTTGAAGAATTACTACAATATCCTCATCTCATAAAAAAGAAAAGAGATGTACAAGAGACAAGATATAAAGCTCCTCATTCTGATGATTCATAAGGACACCGCTTACTACCAAAGCAATGCCCAAAAGAAATCTCTTTTGATTACCGTTTCCAAGTGTTTTGGTCGAACATCATAAAAATAGTGTTAGAGTTGTGTATTCCTCAAGGGGCTTTGATGTGAATCTTTCCCCTATACATGGGAACTTTTTACTCTACTGTTGGCTGGATGTTTCTAGCCCATGTTACCACATACATGATTCCCTGATATGCGGGGTACTTTGTACTTAGGGATATTATTTAGCTCTTACTTCAGTTCTAAACATTATCAATAGAGAAAGCTATTCCAACCATCTATTTTCTTTGTGTTTCCTCCTGCGCTTTGGCTCCTCATGTTTGCTTCTTGTGTGTCTCTTGCACTTCTATGCACACCCGAGTGATATCAGAGCAGCTTCAACTCCTTCTCAAGTTTTGGTTTCCAACGTCACGACATGTGCACAACTTTTATAATGCAAATCAACTTCACGGCATAGAACATTGATTTTCAATAGCCAAGAAACATTTCTACCAATGGCACTAAGGTTTTTTCCCCATTTTGAATTCATTCATGCAGTCAGACTTGCCATTAGAGTGGCAGATTATGAGATGCATTTTTTCAGCTTTTGTTGAAGCAAAGATTTTGTTGCATTCTTGATCTTTAGTGAAGTGATGGGAAACAATGACTTGTTTGGCATGCTTTAGGTTGTAGAAAAGCTAGATGGAACCAACTATGCGATCTGGTCTTACATGATGAAGCATGTTCTTATTGCAAAGGAACTTTGTAACATAGTGGCAAATGTACTTCAAATACCTACAAGTTCTTGTACTTCACAGTCTACTATCACATATGGAGCTCCTTCTTCAAGTGAAGTGGTTACTCCTTCTCTACAAATGCGAAACTTAAATGGAATGGAAAAGATGCTCAAATGCATGCATTGATTACAGTTTATGTGAACTGTCATATAGTTTAACACATTCTATCATGGTCTACATTAAGATAGGCATGAGATACTCTTGATTCTTTGTATACCGTGCATAATTAAGCCTATATTGCATACTTGAGGAAGAAACTTGAGGGTGTATCTATGGCGCAAATGGAGTTTGTGGATGTGTATGTGAAATGCATCAAGGACTCGAAATAGAAATTGGCAAAGTTAGATGAGATTATTCGAGATGCATCACTCATCTCTACATTGTTGAAAGGATTACCAAAATCTTTTCAAAGCTTTGCCACTACACTCTATTTGGTTGTAAAACGGAATTCCAATATGTATGCATTTGATGTGTTTGTGTCTCTTTTCTAGTAAGGAAGGTGATCTAGGGTGAGTAGGAGTGGTTTTATTAAGGAAACAGAAGCACTTGCTATCTCACAAAAAGGGAAAAGCAAGTATGTTAAGTTCTGGGTTCATCAAAACCAAATCCTCAACCTTCCTCTTCCACTCCTCTAATGATGCTGATTTGCAAAAAAGAAGAGATGCAACTATTGCCGAGAGGTTGGTGATACTAGTCATGAGTCTAGAATGCTTTATTTCTCTAATGATGCTGATTTGCAAAAAAGAAGAGATGCAAATATTGCCAAAAGATTGGTCATACTAGTGATGAGTGTAGAACATTTTCTAAGTGCACTAAGAAGAAGAAGGAATGGGGCACATCTATCGTTGGAAATTCTTCAAATGCAAAGAATGATGAAGCCAAGATAGCTTAGTATTTTTGGGCATGTGCTGTTACATGTCATTATGATGCATCTTTGCATTCTAAATGCATGGTTGTGAGTGAGGAAAATTTGGATTGGTTCTTTGATAGTGGTGCTTCAAAGCCGATAACTTCATGCATAAGATTTTTGCATCTTTGAAAGATGCATCCAAAGGAGGAAATGTGGTGTGTGCAAACAATGCCTCTTATCCTATGATTGGAGTAGGAGAATTTGAGCTTACGGTTGCAAACACAGGCGTGATTCTCTTGAAAAGTTCATTGTATATACCTGGTATCAAGAAGAACTTAATTTTAGTTTAGTTGATTGCCAAAGCTGGACTTCATGTACACTTTTTTTTCTATAATAAGTGTATGGTTCATGATTTCATCAATGGTGATATCATCATGATATCCAACACACTATGGAATGGTTTGTATCACATGGATAAATACAAGAGGGTTGTCTCAAATGCCTTGGTTGCTCATACTTCTTCCATGGCCAAAATGGAGCCTTCCCATGCTCATTTGGTCACTTAAACTTGAATATTTTTCCTTACTTGGAAAAGAAGGACATGGTTATTGGTTTGCCAACACATCACTCCATTAAAAAGTATGCACTTGAATATTGCATTCTTGGAAAAATGCATCATGCTTCTTTTCCAAAAGATAGTCATACACACACCAAAAGAAAATTGTAGTTTGTTCATAGTGACATATATGGTCCCGTCAAAACTCCATATTTTGGGATGCATGTATGTTTATTTACCATCATTAATGATGCTAATCACCAAACATGATTGTATCCTATGAAAGTAAAGAATAAGTTTTTTTCTTTCTTTAGAGCACTTTTACCTATGACTGAAAAGTTTTCTTCAAAGAAACTTTTGACACTACGCAAAGATTGTGTTGGTGAATACATGTCACATAAGTTTAATGCTTTTATTTGTGAAAGAGGTATTTCACACCAATGTATGGTGCCATATACACCTGAGACAAAGGTGCTGCCAAGCGTAAAAGTAGAAATTCTTGAAATAGCACAACATATGGTTGAAAGCACCTTCCAGACAAGTTTTGGATGGAAGTGATCATGTGTGCAAACTATGTGTGGAATTGCTACCCTACAAAAGCATTGAGACTCGTCACTCCTTGTAAGCTCCATTGTCGCAAGGAAAGAAACCCATAGGATTTGAGTGGGTTTACAAGGTAAAGCACAATGCTGATGGTAGCATAAACAAGTATAAAACATGATTGGTAGGAAAAGGAACAAACATATGGCATTAATTATGTGGAAACATTCAGCTTTGTAGATAAAATATCTACTATCAGAGCACTTGTTGCATTAGCTACAACAGAATGATTGACTCTGCATCTGATGGATGTGAAGAATGCTTTCGTACATGGTGAGTTACAAGAAGAAGTCTACGTGGACCAGCCACAAGGATATGAAGATTCAAAGCACACAAAATATGTTTGCAAGTTGCAAAAGGCTTTGAATGGGCTCAAACAAGCCGCTCATGATTGGCATGCAAGGATTGCAAACTACTTAACCACCATTAGATTTTATATGTGTGATGCACATCATTCATTATATGCAAGTGAGGGTGATGATGGCATCATGATTGTGGCTTTTTATGTTGATGACTTGATTATAGGTGGTGCAAATCAAGAAAGCATTAAAGAGTTAAGGGAACTCTTTATGAAGGAATTTGACATGAAATATCTTGGTGCCCTGCGCTATTTCTTGGACATTGAGTTTATACATTAAGAAAACAAGTATATGGATGTCACAAAGGCAATATGATTTGAGTATGCTACAAAAATAGATTATGGGTGATTGCAAGCCAATTTCTATGCCATTAAACCAAAATTTGAAGTTGGATAGTGCATTAGGCGAATTAGAAAATACCACTATGTATATGCTACTATGATACTCATAATTACAAGGTCGCATCTAAGCTACATTGTTGGACTTGAAAGTCAATTTATGTAGGTTCCAAAGAAACAAAACTTAAATGCCCTAAGAGGCACTCTAAAATATGTGAGGGTTACTTTGGATTATGCATTGTTTCATGATGCTCGTGTAGATTTGTAGGTTCATGGATACATTGATGCAGATTGGGTTGGTAGTATTCTAGATAGAAGATCTACTAGTGGCTTTCTATTCTCACTTGGAAGAGAATCTATCACGTGGAGCAACAAGAAGCAACCCACTATTGCTTTGTTAAGTATAGATGTTCAGTATATAGGTGCTAGAATGGAAACATCAGAAGCATCCTCATTAGAGATCCTACTTTGTAGATTTAGGTGTCAAATTGAAAAAGTCGACCATCATCTACTGTGATAATCTTAATGGCATTCAATTAACACGAAATCCTATTTTTCATGCTAGAACAAAGAATATCAAGGTACATTATCACTTCATTAGCGACAAGGTATTAGTTTGTGATATTGATATTGTTTATGTGAGGATAGATGAGCAAGTTGCTAATATGTTTACTAAAGCACTTGGAGTAGAGAAGCTGAAGAAGTTTCAGAAGATGCTTGGATTACATGACATGATGTTGATATTGAGGGGGGGGGGGTGTTGAGATATCAAGCTCAACATGCGATGATCTAGGATGACACGTATCACTTTTTCATTTCTCTAACATGTATAGTGGCAATCATGATATATGTCTAGGATACTTCATTGAGCTTTACTAGATTTATCTACCAAGGAGGATGCACATTGTTTTTTCTTGCCAGCTCACTCATTCACAGACATTAGGATTTTCCTTATGTAATAATCTTTATATATTGCACTCGTTGTATTTTTGTTTTACGCCATTCTTGTACATTTTCTTTATGTAATAGAAGAAAAAGAAGAAGAAGAAGAAAGATCATTATTCCTTTCCTCAGTATGTGTGTGTGCTCCTCTTAGAGTGTGAGATTGTGTGAAAGAGGTCTCCTCCTTATCTCCTTTCTTGTGACAAAGTGCTTTCTTGAGTGGTACCTATCCAAAAATAGAAGAAAATAAACAAAAAGACACCTTAATTGTCCATGACAACAGTCCTACTTCAAAATTCCAAATTCGTATAGAAATAAAGTGAGAATATAAAAATTTTCATCCCTAAATTTTTCCCACATGCATAAAATAGCCTCATTATTGATTCTAACATTACCCCCACAATGGAATATGAAAAGTACAAAATGAAATATTTCACTATCAAATGGCCTATTAAACACACACACACACACACACACACACACACACACATATATATATATATATATATATATATATATATATATATATATATATATATATATATATATATATATATATATATATATATATATATATATATATATATATATATATATATATATATATATATATATATATATATATATATATATATTTGTGTATCAACATAAACATTCGAAATAGGTTCCTCAATTATGTCGAAAAAAATACACTGAAAGATGCTTAATCCCTTCATGTAATCCACCATTCTATGACATATAAGTTGAAAACATATTTATTAAAACGGTACCCATGCTCCATAGTATGTTTGAACTTATTATGAGACATTTTAAAAGCTACTTAACAAAGGACTCAAAATCTAAGATATGAGGATCAACATGATAATGTAATGGAGATATAATTGAGCTAAAAATAAGAGAATAAAACTCGAGAATGTTGAAAGAGGTGGAACCTCAAGGATAGATACGCATTTAAGTAATGAATAAATAATTATTCGCATGTAAATTATGAATAAATAATTCTTATTATAGAGGCCCTCCTTATATAGAGTTTGTTAAAGGATCCTTGTGTGCAAGAGGTTGATAAAAACATGTACAAACATTGAACTAAAACAAGAAAATATTGAGATACCAAGCATGACGAATACTCATGGGCAACATAGATTGATGCACCTGTGGTCTATCTTGCTCACCATCGATCTACATCCACGCTGAATTATAGTTTACTTGGATTTGAATACCAAAACAATATTTCTTGTATATTGGATGCAAATACTCCATTAACCTCCAACCTCTATTATTTGCGACAATATGGAGACTAGAGTTCCATAAAATATACAGCAAAGGATCTTCCTTTTTGTAATCTTTTCCACAAATGATATAAAACAAATATTGCTTAAAGGTTTCATAAAATAAGTTTCCTTCCGTCAGAGCTATATCGAACAAGATGCTTAGATCAAAGGTGTTTTGCTATAGCCGTTTTCTACATCAACAATATCTTTCAATTAAGACCCCTTCATTGAAAACTATTTCAAGCATGAAGAATTGGACAAAATACATTTGATTCAAATTCTATTATTTTTTATTATTCAAGTGATTCACGTTTGCTAAAATATGGTAATATGTTAATAAGGAGTTCATTGAATTATATTAATATTTATAGTTTGGTAGATATTCAAGAGTAAGTAAACTCTTGAATGAAGAATAATGCGACATAGTTCATGTATGTATGCATGTATGTATGCATGTATGTATATATTTATGTATGCACGTATGTATGTATATATGTCTCTATGTATGTATTCGTTTATGTATGTATGTATGTATGTGTGTATGTATGTATGTATGTGTGTGTGTGTGTATGTATGTATGTATGTATGTATGTATGTAAGTATGTATTTATATATGTATATATATATCTTTGTGGGGTAAATACTGTTATATGCACAACAAATTCAAGTATATGCCCTCCTAGGATCCTTATCATTGGACACTAGAAAACATTGTTGTTTTCTATGTTTGTTAGAGTACATTCAACAAACGAAAATTGAATGTTTTGTGATAAAAAACTAGGCTTACATAGATTGTAAGTGACTCTAAAAGAACTTCCAGTGGATGCAAATTTATCCCTCTTATCAATTTACGAATACAGAGTACTCTATGAGATGAAATATTATTGATTCAATTCAAAAACTATGTTGTGAATACCACTCGACTTGTCTAGACATTGGGTTTGAGACTTACATGACTTTACTTGATGAAACAAAAATCATTTCAAATGGATTATCAATAACGTGAGAGAAAAGATACCATGAGTTTATCTACGAAAGTCATCTAGAAAGGGAGGATAAGAGAGAAATATGTACATAATGTGTAGAGAATAACTAGCAAGGCGAACGCTTAGACAAGAAATGATCTTTGAAGCTCTTCTCCACAAATCCGAGACACAATACATGTCATTAGAGGCTAGGAGGTCACAGGTTGATCCCATTAAGGAATATTGATCAAATATATCCATGCGATAAGGTCCAATGACATCATGCACTGGTCTATTTGCAATGGGTGAAGATCAAGCTCAAAGATCATCTGAACTATAATGCTTTTAGTTCCTCGTTTTAGAGCGTTGACTACTGCAATGAGTTGCCTATGGTGAATGCCCCCTTGATCCTTGCTCGATCCTTTAATATGGTTACGCGAATTGAGGATAGTTACACTGAAAAATCATGTACCATTAGTGAAGCTGAGAAGAATGATAAGACCACTCTTGCTATCCACCACGATCTTGTAGATAATTATTTAAATACTCAATTTTATTGGAATAACAAGATAAAAATGTAGTTCTATCATGTAGCTCCTCTTGATAAATTCTATCTATAAGGTTATTCTATGCATCAACATTAGAATGTGCATTGTGAGGCTGATGAATCCTTACTTATATGTGATCACTAAGTACTTAGATTGATTTCTACTTTGATTGAGATATGCGTCCACTACCTACTAGGACCGATCTTCACCCTGATTGACCTATTTACAATGTTGTTTAGCCTAACCTTGACATGAGCTTGCTCAACCATGAAAGCATTTGTTCTGAAATAAAAAAAGATCATTTCCTCTTGCTTAAACCCCGGTTCATCAACGTTCATTATTTAAGAGCCGTACAAAGGAATCCGATCACTACAGAAAGTGGTTTCTATTGTAAAGGATTCTAGAAGAATGGTGATGAAAAGACATCCATCAACCAAAGTGGGACTGAATCCTAAGGAATTCTAGGAGAAAGATGTATGGGATCTATTATACCATTTTATTATTATGAATTTGAGCTATTTTTTTGCATGGTGGATTCCTAATAAGAAGCACGATCTGCAAGTTATTTCGTTTACTATAACTTTGGGATGATCATTATAGCACTAATAACATCACTAAGATTTCTTGGGATATCCATTGTCTTCCTAAATCTAGGTCGGAGTGGGGGATTCTTTTCTCCAAAAGGAGTGTCTAATCAATAGTCTCAAAACGGATTCTAAGAGCTTTAGAGTTTGATGCCTATTGGGCTTGGATTATCAGAGGAAAAATTAATATGTTCTATGCTGAAGATTATGGGGCTTAAAAAAATAAGGATTTGTACATAGTGAGATCCCATAAACTTTTTGTGTGTATTGGGAGTCAACAGACTTGTGACATATGGACATCCTCAATGGAAACTAAACGCATTGGAGATATGGGCATGCTCAACGGAAGCTAAAAGCATTGTTGTGAGATATGGACATCCTCAATGGAAGCTGAAAGCATTGTTCTCTACCTTTTGCGTCAGAAAATTATTCATTCAGTTTTGATGTAGAATTTTAGTTAGTTTTGTTTAACTGCTTACTCGATTGGGCACAAACTCTCCATCAAAGCACACATATGCTTAAATTCTACCTTGTGGAATGACTAGGATATCCATAATCAATATTGTGCCTGAGATGAAAGATCCATTCAAAAGATCCCTCATCTCTTTAATGCTAGAAAGTAATGCCTATCTAGAAATTAATAAACTTAACTCTTTAGAATGAAGGTATTATCAATACAGAGCGAATTATCTTCATTCTATTGCAAGTATCATCTTTAAAGCCCTCAAATCTTATAAATGATCAATTTACTTGATCTTGAGGAAGATTTACAAGAGATGTGTTATGAATTAGACTTAGGGAAATGGAAAACGTTTCTATGTATTCTTGGCAGTGTCGGTTGAACTAAAGCAATGTGTGTTGCCATGGATCGTATCGCGTAAAATGTTTTTGACTCGAATGGAAGTTAAACAACGGAACAAAGGACACTTGATATTCATAAGATGTGATGAACTGGAAGGCATAGAACATCTATTTCTTGAATGTAGAGTCTCCTTAAACCTTTGGAAAGAACTCCAATCTCCTTATAAAAACCTGCATCGTATATGGTGATCTTAAAAAGAAGCACTTCTCGTTGAACTCCACACGCTTTACCCCTTGCTTTGGCATATATGAGGGTGCATCATCCTTTGGTACATTTTCTTCAACAAGAGTAGTGTTTCTTTTAATAAAGACAACAAGAAGTACTTTTTCCAAGCAGAAGTGAACCATGGAGATTCTTGCGTTGGGATTTATTGAATCCATTACTTTAGTTGTTCCCTGTAACGTCCGTTTTTTTATCGCATCAAGAATTTGACCCCTCCTAAATGAAGGGTTCCAAGCCCTAAATATGAACGTTTCATTTTCTCTCACATGCCATTTGTTTTATAAAAAGAAGCTTTGAAAATTTACTCATCAAATTACCGGCTTGCTACGGATCTACCTATTTGATCGGCTTGCTAGGGACCTATCTATCACTTGATAGATTGACCTTATATGTACCTACAAATTGACAAGTACATCTAATTAAATGGATTTTAATTTTAAAATATAGCCTGGAGTGGTAATATTCTCTAGGTAATTATGTATCTCACTAATCCACCTCACACAACTTGACCTCTATGTAGAACCTTGGCAATGGGCACAACTTGACCTCCATGTGGAACCTTGGCAATGGGAACTGGAGTTCAGGTAGTGAGGTAAAGGTTGAAGTCACGTGGATGTACGTAGGTTATCCAAGTGGACATACATTTGGGGTGATAAAACCCGAATACACCCAAAAATGGTCGGACAATGTAAAAGCTTGTTAGAGATCTAACTAATGGTTATGTGGAGTCTTTTATCATATATGAAGGTCTCATGAATGTTTCGCCTACATGCATTCGTATTTCTAATTAAATCAAGCTTAACGAGAAGAGGAAATCATAGATCTCCTGCCGATTTCTAACAGTCACCATTGTTGCACCTCCAAACTATCCTACCTCTGCCTTCTGAGATGTGGCGGGATCGTAAGGGCTCTATGGTCATTCATTGTACATCTGATCTTTTATTAATTCTAGCGAGGGAGACTAAGGCTACGTTGAGATAGGGCTGCACACTTTTCCAAATTAGAATTGGGTGCCACCACGTTTAATTCACATAAAGGGGCAGCAGAAAGTGAAAAATTAAATATTCATGGGATATTGTGATAAAAATAAAACAAGCACCCCGGGCTCGCTCGGCGACTCGCACCGGCCTGTCGGTAGGGTGACTTGCTTGAGTGTTTTGTTCGCTTGCTTGAAAGCAGAAAGTCACTTGTTGAATGAAAAACTTGCTTGCATTAGAAAGAGAACGATTACAGAAAGAACGGCATAAGCCGGCCCGCGTTGAGCGTCGCAGGTAAACGCGTTACAGTGAGCCGGCCCGCATTAAGCGTCGCGGGCAAACGTGTACAACTGCCCCTTGATGGCACAACGGTGCTTTCGAGAGGTGCATGCGGAGGGGACTAGCACGAAGGCTACCGCACGTTGAGTGCAAGGATCGCTTGGTTCGCTTGGGTCACTTGGGTTGGAGGCTCACTATGTCCCCCTATAAGTACTTGCAATTTGGCGCCGGTCAGCAAACCACACAAGCACCTAAAGGGGCTGGATAGAAATACAAGCAGGGGGGGGGGGCTCTTGCCCACGGGTTGTCACAGATACTATTGACCAGACAACATAAATAGCCAATGAAAAAGTGTTGTGAGGTGGTACAAAATAGTTCCAATGGGTCGGGGAGGGAGAGCTTTTCACACACCATGGTGGACCCGGATTTTTTCTTAGTTTTCTTTATCAAGTGAAATACTGACATGTGGAGCAGCGAACTGTGCTGCCGAGCTGTGTGAACCTAGCTTAAGCCCCGTCCAAACTTCCGTCCAAAATTACTCTTAAAAACAAAAAAAAAAAGCTTTTGGTTAGTAAAAGAAAAAAAAAACTCTACGATCGAACTTCTTTTAGAAAAGAGCCGTTTGCCAGGGACGACCGGCACTACAAAAAGCGATTTTGATGGCATCCATAAAAACCGGGGCGCTTCGGGATGAGCAAGACAAAGTGAAGTCGCTTCCAACTCGTAGGGTAGCATGACTTTCGACCTCAAACAGCCGAGTGGGTCCAAAGCGATTCCAGGAATGCAGTCACAGTGTGATGCCTTACGACTCACGCGTGAAAGGATATGGCCAAAAAAGGAGCCAAAACAGATTCTACACATACCATTGGTCCCCAATCAGGGATTTGGTCAAATGAGACACACAACGAGCAGATACCAAAATGGGCTGTCGGAGAAGTGAAAAAAAGCGATGACACTTACGTCCTATGATACACCAAAAGACAATGCCTCGTTTTCGATGAAGAGGAAAAATGAAGCAGCGACTTTGATGCATTGCTGCACGCTTTCTACACATGCTTTGACAGAGCTGCCAGCTGTTGACAAATCCGTGTAAAGCATACGATATTTCAGCATGTTTCCATGATGCGATCTCTTTCCAGATTATTCAAAGTTCGATAGAGCAAAGAAAATTGAATTCTATAGTTCACAAAACTTAGAAGTATGAGACGGTGTAGCCTAGTGGGTGACCCCTTCAAGCTGTGGGAGGAAGTCTTGAATTCAAGTCTTGGCTGAACATGTCCATGAGATTCTCATGATGAGTGTCTCTATCCTAGGAGGTTGGGTGTGTGAGTGTGTATTTCCAATTCATTATACTCTCAAAAAAAAAAAAAAGAACTTATACAGTGAATCTTATGTTTTATTCCATTAATGTGATAAACCTTCAAAATTTTATCGAGGGTACATGATGCCGCATATTTATCTAAAAATGGAAGAATGCAAAAATAATCAAAGCACAACGTACATATGCTTTAAAATTGACACAGATAATCATCTCACAATATGTACGTCACAAAATTCATTTCCCACGAATCTCATCACAAAGCATTCTAAACACAATACCATATTACATGCGCTTACGATTAAAACAACTAATTAATTCTTAACTTTACATTTGCCTGGTTTCTCAAGTTTAGTTAAAAGATAACAGTTATTTTCACTACTATTAGCATTGTGGAACAATAAAAACATACTGCTATCAATCAGAAAATCAACAACGTAGTAAAGGCGTGGAAGCATTGACAGTTTTTAAGGTAGTGACGAACAGCCAATGCATTCAAGGGACTCGCAATTCAACTCTTTTGTAAAGAGATTATTTTCGAAGGAGAAGAGGTTTTCGGTGGTGTGAAGTTTGCTTATTATATGTCTGTAGCATTAGTAGAATGGAAATGAAATCTTCCATTCCCTCCATATAAACGATTATTTTTAGATATTCTATATCATATGGACATATTTTATTTTCAGACATTATAAAATATCATCCATACATGGGGTGCATTGGTAGGACACCCTTACTCACTTGTAGTGATGGGATGTTAAATCAATTTCACATGTGTGGATTAGTGTGCCTTCAA
Source organism: Ceratopteris richardii (assembly GCA_020310875.1). NCBI lineage: Eukaryota > Viridiplantae > Streptophyta > Polypodiopsida > Polypodiales > Pteridaceae > Ceratopteris > Ceratopteris richardii. The sequence continues at coordinate 68,023,399 of CM035425.1, read as the reverse complement.
GCTATGCACATTGTGCAAGGTTGAAACTAGTCTCCTCGTCTGTCTTACGGACATTCCTATCCAATCTCTACCCTTAAGAAACTATTGAGCTCTATCATGCCTAGTAGCTGTTAGCTGTTCAACGCCTTCTTGTGTGAGATTGACACCCCCCATGGGTGCTATTCCTTTCACTTTTGTACTTTGAAATACTCCAAGCCATCCAATACAAATGTCAAAATAGAATAACCTCAAGGACACGCTTTTCATTGTAGTGAATAAGTGATATGAACGTGTGCTAATAAATATGCATCATGAAGGGATCCAAGAATATTACTACCTTAGCCCAACCATAATCGTAACAAGTTCATATATACTCTCGTACTTTAGATTTTTCATTTCTACAAATGCCAGGACGTGTACTAGCGAATTGTTATTAAAAACAAAAACTTACTCCGGCACATGATGTCCTAGAATCCATTGGCCTGAAAATGTCATGAGACGGTAAGTCATCACCACCACCTGAAATGTCAACAGTGTTCTCCATTGCACATCAGGTTAAAGTCAAGAGCATGGAAAGTAGAATGCAAAGCTGGAAATACAATATGAGGGGGATTTCTAATACGGAGATAGAATATCACGGAGTTGTGAATCGCAATTTGTTTTTTAAGGAAGTTCACCCGAAGTTTAATCTTTACTTCAATTCATTGAAAGAACAATTTACAAGTCCCTTGTAATTCACAAAGCAAACGTTAACACTACTCAAAATCGAATTGATTTAATCTTCGTTTACTTGAATTGATCGAAAGAACAATTGTACAAGTCCGTTGTATTTCACAAAGCCGAGGTTCAGACTGCTCGAAAGTGATACAAAAATGATGGTGCCTTCATAAGTACTGATCGGTGAGACATGTAGTCCCGGCTAATAAAAGATATTTCGGGAAAATATCTAAGAAATTACTGGATATAGTCATCGTTAAAGAATTGCTCGCGAAACAAAGAGACAATAACATACTCTTCTGATGGAAAATGCTTGTGTATAAAATGTATGCATCCCCCCCCCCCCCCCCCCCCCCCCCCCCCCCGAAAAAAAAAAAAAAAAAGAAAAGCAAACAAGAAGATACTCGCTAATTAATTTGTAATGCTTGACGTGTAAGAATAAGCTCAGAAGTAAGACTTAATAACGAAAAACAGAAAGATTAACGTCTCTATTTTATGCATTATACATATTTTATACAAAATTACTCTTAAATTTTTCCCCTCATTTCACATAACACTACATTTATGTTAGAAACACGCCACAATTCTCGAACCCTATCGGTGACAGACCTTCAAAATTATCCATTTCACCATCACTCAAACAATAAAACCTATCTTCAATGTTCCCGGCAGTAAATCCCTTTGCAATTAACATTCAATGGTTGTGGTCTACCTCTTTCTATGTTAAAAATGCAGATACATATATTATATGTGGCAAATACTTTACACTCTCTTTGTGTCGTTCTCGCATACCTTAATCGCCATGTTATCTACTTTGTCGTAGGACGAATCTCGCCATTCCTGCCATCTAGCTTAAAGCCAACATACTGAAGGATCTCTAGCAAAACAGATTAAAATACGAATTGGCAATGTAGGTTACATGGAACAAGGTTGTGATCTAGATCGGTCGATTTTTCAAGGCTTTCATTAAAAATTCCTAAGTGAATCCATCTCAAAAATCAAATTTGGGTAAGCAAATAGGGCATGCTAGTGTTCATGTGGATGGGGATGTTATTACTAAGATTGATACACTACTCAAAGGCAATGACAAAGAAAACAAAATTTTCCCATTCACATATCGATTCCCATAGCTACACGCAATTGTTTTTGGGCAAAGCAAGACAACTTAAATATTAATACATGAAGTATAGACCAAGTGCAGCAGACATGACTCCACAGGAGAGAAGAAAAGAAATCTATCCTAGAGAGATCATCATGAGAAATCTGGAGCTAAAGTATAGGGCTAACAAGCTTTCTCTCCACTTGTGAAAACCAAGTTTACATAGCATGGCATAACTGCTGAAGTTTTCATGAGAAGTGTCCTTAATATAACCGATACAAGTTTTAGCCACTTTTTTTATCTTAGAGATACAAGAGAAGACAAAGTCTTTCTCTCCAGATTTGAACACTTTTTGGTTCCTATCAAATATTCCACAATATTATAGATCTCCAGATGTGCTAGAGAGGGATATCTATTCTAATACAGACTCCCAACAAGGTCTAATGGCATACCAGAAGATCTATAGTACTTGTTGATAATTCTCCCAAATTTCTTAGCATGCAAGAAATTATTCAATAGGTGGGTAAGATCCTCCACACTACTGTAGAAGGAGAAACTACTTGCATCAATATTCAACTTCCTTGCCTTGCTTCCAGGCCACACACCTCATGCAGAATGAGCCATTGGAGAGGAGAGTGCCTACCGTAGAAAGGGACGGCCCATAAGCAACAAATATTTGTACTTTCACTATTTGACACACCAATTTAAACTCCATCCCATGTTCATCTTGTTTGTGATAGCTTCAATAGAAGTGTGTTGGCTTCTAAAATTCTTATAAATGTCAAGGGCCACATCAAATAAAAGCACTTGTTTGTGGTTATGTCGTTCCTTCTACCAGCAACATAGTCTTCTTTTCTTTTCTAGGAGCACCTGTTTACAAGTCGAGGACAAAGTACTAATACTTAAAATGCACTGATAAAAAAGAAACTCACCATTAGGGACTAAGTTGTTCCAATAGTCAAATCCCAATTTTCTGCATTTGTTCTCCCCGATGTTGATCTCTTCATGAACTGAGCTCTCCATCCAATCCAAATACAACCTTAAGGAAGAAGGATAAATTAGAATAAGATTCAAAATTTATTTGATGTCCCATTTTGATTTGTTTCTAAGAATTCCACATATTGTAAATAATTATACTACTTGTGGGGCCAATATCATAACGAGAAGTTATAATATCCCAAATATTAAGGTTATTCCAAGATTTATAACCTATGACATAAAATTGATTATATTCTCTTTTGATCAAAGAGGCCCAAAAATCATACAAATTAGTAGCACCACATAGAGCAAGCCATTGTAGAGGGGCAAAGGATGTCCAAGCCTCCTTCCTCCTTCATGCAGCACACAGACCAAGCAACCTTAGGGATCTTGTTATTGACACTAGAGACTCCCACAGAAATCTTCTAGCAAGCGCCACAAGCTCCCACAAATCATACAAATTACTAGCATCACACAAAGCAAGCCATTCTAGAGGGCAAAGGATGCCCAAGCCTCCTTCCTCGTTCTTCATGTAGCACACACACCTAGCAACCTTAGGGATCTCGTTATTCACACCAGAGCCCCCCACAAAAATCTTCTAGCAAGCACCACAAGTTCAAAGAGTTGTTTTTTGCTAGGTTTCCAACACTGCAATAAATAAATCCTAGAAGGAAAAATAAAATGGTTTAAAAGAAACTTATGGTAATAAAAACTACGTTATAAACCCATCCACTTGAACACCTTACTCCTATATTTATTTAGCACCCAATCCCAACTTTGGTCAAAAGTTACTCCAAAACCCATAACAATACCAAGCAGTCTCAAAATGGTACCTTCTTGAATAATTTCATTTTTATTATTGATAATGCAATTGTGAGTGTGCTTGTTGTTGGCATAAAAGGCATTCTTGTGATGGTTAATAACACAACCACTAGCAAGGCAAAAAGTTTTCAAAAAATCCAAGAACTTTTCAGCAAAAACATCATTAGCTTTAAGAATCATGTTCTTATCATTAGCAAATATTTGAAGCCCTAGCTGAGAAGGAGAGTTAAGGATATCAATTCCTTCAATTTGGTCTTTACTCATCCTAACCCTAACAAGCCAACCTAAAGCATCACTACTGATGGAAAAGAGGAGGGGGGTTAGGGGGCATCCTTATCTTACAGATCTTTAGATTCTTAAAAACTAGAGATGTGGCTATTAATGGTAATTCTAGAGTTAGCATTGCCAAAAAGGATAATCACATATCTGATAAAGTTTCTGCCTTCACCCTAAATCATGAAGATACTGGAGGATGAAGTTCTAGTCCATCATTTCATAAGCCTTATCAAAATTAATTTTGAAGAAAAATAAAAATCTTGTTGGGTATCTTTAGCAAAATCCACTCCCTCCCAAATGGAGATGATAGCATCTAAAATATATCTACCTTGAATGACACCTTTGTCTTAGGTCAGAAGATCCTATCCGTCAAGGGGATGAGTTTGGCCAAGGAAGAGGCAATAAGTTCATAAATAGAAGTCAGGCATGAAATACATCTCTAGTTGCTTAAGTCATCCTTGATCCTTTTTTGTGAATCAATTTAGTGACCTGAGCATTGATAATGATTGAAAGAACACCTCTTCTTGTAGCTTCTTGTCAGATCAAGAAAATGAAAGGAATCAAAAGAGCACCAAGAGCCGACAAAGATTCATTTGAATTACCATCATATCCAAGAGATTTACATGTTTTCAATCTATTAATGGTTTTTGTAACCTTGTCGACAGTGAGGGGTAGGTCTAGAATTGAAGCCAAGAATTGAGGAGTAGTTTTTTTTTCCTTCCAAGGGCAATGTGATCTTTGGCCATGTGGGTGTCCCCCCCCCCCACATGGGAGGACTAGAGAAAACATTAGTAAAGAAGCTAATAGCCTCTTGTAATTTCTCATTGAAATTAATTGCATGTCCTCTTGAAATCCTCTTGAGCATAAGGATTAAATCTTTAGACTTTTCTTCTTCATGAGATCAAAGATATGTCTCTTGGGTTGATGAACCTTACCAACCTAGAGGCAAGGGCACTCGAAGCAAGAAGCTACTCTTCCAAACTTAATCTATCCTAAAGCTCTAGGACCATTTGACTAGAGAGATTGCTAACTTTATAGCATTCTATCTCTTTTATAATCATCATCCGTCTCTTAGCCCTAGTCTCCTTAGCGAGCCTTTTATAGTGGATAAAAATATTTTGGACCTCTTCAATGGCTTTCTCAAAAGCATATATAGGGGACCTAGTATCTTTCAAATCAATCCTAAAAACATTCTTTTTTTTCTCAATGAAACAAAAAATATGAAGAATGGTAGAATCTAGGTGTATCCAACTAGCTTTATAATTCGGAGAGTTATTGAGTAACTCGATCAAAAGGGGAACACGATCAAAAAACTAAAGGGAGGAGATATTCTCAACAGTGTAATCCCAAAGCTCTTGCACTCTATTAGTAGTAAAGTAGCATTTTTCTAACGTAGCCGAGACAGGGGAATTAAAATGATCAGTTGCCTAGCTGTGCCTAGAGTTGATTGTCAGATCCACAATGTTCAAGTTATTGACCAAATCAAACCAAGCAGCCTTCTCCCTACCATGAATCACATTATCCCTATTACCTCTTCTATCACAAGTGGCCCTAACCATATTGATATTGCGTAGTAAAATAATCTTAGAAATCTCTTTCAAGCAATTACTTCTTTAAGTGGAAATGGATGTGAAAACTGCTTTCGTGCATGTAGATCTTACAAATGAGATTTATATGGACAACCAAAGGCATATGTAGTTCTTGAAACATTATGTTTTAAAACTTAAAGAAGACCTTATATGAAGTTAAAAAATCCACTAGACAATGGTACCAAAAGTTTAATGCTTTTATGAAATCTCAAGGCTATTCCCTAAGCAATGACGATCATTGTATCTACAAAAAGAGATGCCCAAATGGAAGCTTGATATGCTTTATACTATATGTTCATGATACATTGATTGCTAAGTCTCATGAGTTTCCATTTCTCAAAAGGAATTCGTGTGAGAAATTATATATCAAGGACTTGGGGGATGCGAAACATATTCTTGGCATGCACATTATTTGTGATAGGAGTAAAAGATGCATATACATTTCTCAAAGTCAGTACATGTCTCAAGTGATTCAGAGGTTCAATTTGCAGAGGACAAGGCATTAAGTACACCTCTACCTACATATGTGAAATGGATCAAGGATGATTGCACCAAATCAAATCAAGAAAATGGATTCATGATCGAAATTCCTTATCAATGTTCTCTTGGTAGTCTTATGTCTGATATGGTAGCTACTAGACCAAACATTGCATTTATAGTGGGAGTTGTGAGTAGATATATGTGTAATCATGGCAAGAAGCATTCAAAAGCGGTCAAGATGATTTTGAGATATCTGAGTGGTACTTAGGACAAGTTGCTATGCTTAGATAGAGGAAAGGCATCCTATATTCATCATACATATTCGAATGATGTTTGTTGTGTAGCCAAGCAAAAGTCTACATCATGTCACATTTTTCACCTTGATGGAGGTGCTATCTCTTGGAGATCTTTTCTTCAAGAAGTTGTAGTTGTTTTCACTATATCAGCAAAGTAAATTGATACAAGAGAACCATGTAAAGAAGCATTGTGGATTTCTCATCTTGTTTGTGATATGGGTCTACCTCAACATGTACCTCGTTTGCTTAGTGATACTCTTAGTGCCATTAATGTGGCTAAGAATCCAGTCTATCTTGCAAAGATCAAGAACATTGACATGATGTATCACTTACTTAGGGACTGCCTAGTCATTGAACACATTATTTTTAAGAAGGTTCATACTCGAGATAATGGTTTAGATGCTTTAACTAAAGCTCTACCAGACAACAATATTTCGACACTATTTTCACTTGATGGGGGTTACTTGATTCTTGATCTTCAATAATTACTTATACACTACATAACAGAGCCATAATATGGGAGGTATAACCTGTCTACTTACAGTGAGGTATTATTTATCATTGTTTATTTTTTCTCCCCTACTCACTTTGGCCATATCCACCCTTAGTAAGAGATAGTTAACATTAGTGTCTAGGTGAAAGGCCAAATGTCCATCAGACACTTTTGCATAGGTTCTATAATCAAACATAAAGTGACTTGGTCAACCACATATTCAAGGTTTGATGACATTCATAAAACCTATGAAGTTTGTGTTTGTGCTCTCTATGTACTATGTGGTTTTTTGCATATTCTGTAGATCTTGTGCAGAGTATCATGTGCGGCATCTCAAATAGAGTTTTTTCTACTATGAAGGTATCATGGTCAAGCTCACATGAAGGGAAATCCATTATGGTGCATCACTATCACACCACTTCATAGGTTTGTTGCCAAAGCTCATGATGAGGAGAGTCATTGATTACGATGAGAAAATTTCTCCCACATGCCAAGTGACCACCATTCGTAGCATCTATGCACCCATAGCTGATCATGGTTTGATGTAGATCAATTTGACATTAGAAAGGAATTTCTAAATGTTGATTTATATGAAGACCCATGGTTTTGTGTAGAAAGCGCATGAAAACAAAGTGTGTAGGATGAAAATTAATTATATCATTGGAAGCATGCACCATGTGCTTGATATGAGAAGATATATGCCTACTAAATAGGACATGGTTTCGATAATAGTCCAATTGAGTCCATCTTATATATTCAGAGTCCGGATGATGTCATTGTAATCCTTAATGCATATTGCATGAATCCTTTTAGATGTCAGATTTGGGGCGTTTGCATCATTATTTGGGAATTTAGACTATGCAAGTTGATGGAGGAATATATTTATGTACAAAAAAGAAAATATATTGACACATTCCTAGAGAAGTTCGATGTTGAAGAGTCGTTTGCATCATTATTTGGGAATTTAGACTATGCAACTTGATGGAGGAATATATTTATGTACAAAAAAGAAAATATATTGACACATTCCTAGAGAATTTCGATGTTCAAGAGTCCTAAATTATTTTCAGTTCCATAGAAACAAGTTTAGAGTTAATTTTTCATGATATTTGAGATGCATTTGATATTGTTATTTATCAGTATGTTCTTGGATGATTGATTTACATATGCATAACTTGGCTTGATATTCATTCTGATCTCTCTCATAAGAGTAGGTTTATGCATTACCCAAGTGTCGAGAATTCGAAGGAAATTAAGTTTACCATTTGCTCCGTGAGTGGTACCCTACTACTTGGATAATCTTATCCAAAGAGGCGATCAATACTTCTAGGTTTACATGTTTTTTCTAATTCAAAGGCTAGTTCCTCTTACACGTGTGTAGTAGAGGTTTTTGTTTCATGCTTGGTAGCTAGTGCACATCTTGGTTGAGCAAGAAGTAGCCTACATTGGCCAGTTCTGGTTGTGAGGCTAAGTATAGGGAACCTTTAACAATGACTATTGAGTGTATGTGGCACAAATGCCTTTCGGCTGATTTGGTTGTTGGTAAGTCTTTTATCACTATCATCTTCAGTGATAGACAAAGCAATTTGACAGTTTTGAGGAACCTTGTCTCCCATGCTCCTAGAAAGCAAATAGAGGTGCACTATCATTATGGAGGTTCCTTGCTAGAGAGATAAATTTTTGTGGATATATTTTGGTAGTGATGTGTGTGAGCAAACTAGGACCATGAGGGAACTTTTTTCCCTCTCTATGAGGTTTTTTCTTTCCACCTTGTATATATCTATATAACCCTAACGGGCCACTTATCTTTGTACATTCTCTTGGTAATACATTTAATACTATGTATTGTGGTCCAAGCTTCTCCTTCCTCATTGTGTTGTAGACGTGCTTCCAAAGACCTCAAACTCCAACAATTGGTATCAGAAAAGGTCATCGCTTCATCTAGGGCATCATCAACACCCCTTCGGTCATAGTCGTAGAATCACTCAAAAATTGATGAGCATACTAAGGGCAATTAAGAGTTCAAAACAGCTTCACGCCATGGTGTTGAAATCATGATATGACCTCATTTTGGCCTCCGAATGCACTATTGCAGTGCTTATGTAGGCAATTTCAACTTTTGAGGGCACAGATATGTACAAGTTTTGGTCCCCTAGTATAAGCACGTCAAAGTCTAGTACATGATTTATAGAACCTCACAGGGTAGTTCTGTTCAACTTTTCGAGAATGCTTTTGGCTGAGAATCTATTAGCATGTAAAATGGGCACCCTCCATTCTGATGGGGGGGAGGGGGATATATGTCTTTTAATTTCAATGCATTTTAGATTGAACGCGGGATAAAACACCAGTGTACAATTTCATGTACATCTTAATAGAATGGAGTTGATGAAAGGATGAACAAGACACTCGTGGAGTTAGAGAGGTGTATGGTCAAGTGTTAGGCTTTACCAGATAGTTTTTGGTTTGAGGTTGTTATGTGTGCACCATATGTACTTAAGTGTTGTCCCACTAAAGCATTGTAGTCTATCACTCCATATGGATCTTCGCATGTTCTCAAACCATCTCATGCTCACATGCATCTCTTTGAATGTCTAGCATATGCATTAGTGTTTGAAGAAAAACAAAAGAAGTTGCATGATAAAAGATTGAAATGTATTTTTCATGGGTATAGTTCTAAAATCAAAGGCTATCGTCTATATCATCCACACACTAAACACATTTAAGTTAGTTGTGATTTTTTTTGTGGAAGATGCAATTCACCCATTCCGTTCATGTACTAAGGAGATATCGATAAGCTCCAAAGCTTTGGCTTTGTATGACACTTCGCTGCCTCTTTTCACAGATGGATTATCTAATGGCTAGTGCAAATGAGGCAATTTTGTAGCCTTTACACGTTTTACATAATGATGTAGATCATTCCACAGCTGATATAGATTGATATGACCCACTTGTTAATGAGAGCTCTAATATAGAGGAGGCAAAGACTATGCCTAAATGGTTGGTGCAGACTTGAGAAAATTAGATGCAGCTCTATCATATAGTACTTGTTCAAGCTCTCATAGTGCTTCTCTTGCATAAAATTGTTAAGCTATGGCTGCCTCTAGTCTTTGTAATGAGAATGAGCTTGTTCCGGTTGATGAAGCATAAAATTCAGAAAATTGAATGCATGTTATGCAATCAAACAATGATGCTATTGTGAACAAATGGTACATGCTCTTTATGTGACTTGCCTCCTAGAAAGAAGGCCATTGACACTAAGTGGGTATAGAAATTGAAGTGTAAGCCTGATGGAACATTTGATAGGTATAAGTCTAGGCTTGTTGCAAAGGTTTATGCTCAAGAAAGAGGCATTGATTTTAATGAGAACTTTGCTTCTACATACTAAAAGAGTACTATTCATAGCATCTGTGCACTTGCACCTTATCACGGTTGGAAAGTACATCAATTGGACATTAAAACAACATTTCTAAATGGTGAATTGCATGAAGAAGTGTATGTGTTATCCTCGTGCTTTTGTGTGTAAAGAGCATGAAAACAAAGTGTGGAAGTGGAAAAAAGGAATTATATGGTTTGAAGCAAGCACCACGTCCTTGGTATAATAAGATACATGCCTACCTGATTGCACATGGTTTTGAAAATAGTTGAACTAAGAGAACCTTATATATTAAGTGTGCAAATGATGTGATGTTGATCATTGTTATCAATGTTGATGAGATGCTACTCAATGGTCCTCATGAGAAGCATATTGCTAATTTTAAGGCTGGTTTGCATGCTTCATTTGAGATGTCAGATTTGGGGCATTTGCATCATTATTTGGGCATTCAATTTTTGCAAGTTGATGGTGGAATAGCTTTGTCTGAAACAATATATATTGACACATTATTGTAACATCTTTGGCCTTGAAGACTGCAAACCTATTGCTACTCCTATGGAGAGAGGTTTACATTGATGCATTTGATGTTGTTCTCTATCAGCCATTTTTTGGATGCTTGATTTACTTATGCATTTCTCGACTAGATATTTAGTTTTTTGTCTCAAAGATAAGCATGTTTATGCATTGCCCAGGTTTCAAGCACCAACAAGAAGTTAAGCACAACTTTTTCTATTTGAGTGCTATCCAACTACTTGGATTGTTTTATCCCAAGGTATGATTGCTACTCCGAGATCTAAATGCTTTCTTTGACTTTGACTGCATTGGTTGCTATGACACTCGTGTGCCTACCAGTGGTTTTTACTTCATTCTTGGTAGCTCGTGCATATCTTGGTCAAGTAAGAAGTAGCCTACTCTAGCCACATCTAGCTGTGAGGCTAAGTATAAAGCAGCTTTTATAACCATTATTGAATGTGTTTGGCTTCGATGCCTTATGGATGATTTGGGTGTTGGTCAGTCTTTTTCAACCACCATCTTCACTGAGAGTCAGAGCGCATTGGAACTTGCAAGGAACCCTTTGTTCCATGCTCGTAGGAAGAACATTTAGGTGCAATATCATTATGTCAAGGAGAGGTTCTCTAGTGGAGAGATCAGTTTACCATATGTGACCACACAAGAGAACATTGCAGACCTTTTCAAATGACTAGGGAAATGTTTGAAGCTTTTCACAAAGGTTTGGGCTTACTTCCTTCTCTCGATTGACTCCACATAGCTTGGAACTTCCTTATACATGAGTTCCAACTCCTTGTTCAACTTATCAATCGTAGGGGGGATTTGTTGATATATTTTTGGTAGTGTTAAAATGCTCTTTTACAGTATAGGCATTTTAAAATCTATCTCGGGTTCTTGGGAGTGGTAGGGGTCTGATAAATCAGAGGCCCTGTAACTTGATTTTACTAGTTAATTATTCCAAGTTGCAATACGGTAACGTTCACAACTCTGCTTATCACGAATTGCTAACGTGGAATTCTATTTACGTCTTTTATCGACTGACTGTCTTACTCAGATTAATACCCTTCACCGTACGTAATGCAGAAGTTATTCTCTTCCGTTATACAGACTTATTATCACACTTAATCTTACGGTGTTAATCACAACTTAATGTAATTAAACAAGGACCAGAACTATAATACTCAGAATTGACGAAATTGCGCTACGGCAACTCCACAACCGCAATTGCCTAGATAGACAGTTTGGTGATACTCTGTGTCGTCACCGGAGTGTCCTTTCATTAGCTTATAAAGTGATACAACTCTTCGCAACGAGCTTTTGGTTCGTGCGAAATATGAAAAATAGGAATTACAATGTAGGAAATTACAATATGCCATCCGGCGGCTTACACTGGCACGCATGGTGGACTTGAACCCGCAGGTATACAAAATTTATGGCTCTTCTACTATACCCTGGATATACATTGTGCGAGCTAATTTAAATGTTCTGGCAATTTTTTGCTTCAGCGAGTCCAACATCTTTTTGAGAATCTCCGGTTCTAGGAGCTGAGCATCAGTTCTAACTGAACTTGCGGCAATTACTTGACTCATCAGAATTTCTGCCTGTGTTTGCAGAAAGGCCTCTCGCAGGTAGAAATCGTTTGCCAGTGCCGCATCTCGACGTAATCTCATCTCATTGATCTGATCATCTACCCTTACAAGTCGGTCAGCTTGAACGCCTAATTGCTTTTCTCTTCTCTCCAACTCTTCAGACTGGAACTGCATCGTTTTGTAGTAAGCATCTATTTCCTTTTTCATGCCTTCGAGTTCCTTCTTCAACTTGAGATATTTTCCCAACTCTTCTTGTAACTCTTGATCACGCTTAAACAAGGTTTCGGTAGTTTTATGCAGTTCTGCTTTAGTTTTAAGAACATTATTGGCCAGAGATTGCGAAGCTTCTTCTAAAACACTATATGCTTCCCATGTGCTATGTAGTTCCTTCCCTATAGCAGTCATTGCATCTGTTTTATCATTTATTTCCTGTTGCAACGTGCTAATCTCGGTATCTTTTTGACATAGTAAAGCATCTTTATATAATAGCTGATCTTGGAGCTGTTGAATCTGGAAATGTAAACCATGATTTTCTGCTTTCACCGCATCGACTTCTTCCTGTAATGGAGTAATATCTGCTTCAAGGGTATCAACCTTATGCTGCAATTCCTGACGAATATTCTCAGTAACCATTCTGAGTTGCACCGGAGCTGCTGTGAAAATTGGATAAGCATGCGTCCCATGGATTCTAATTCTATGAACATAGGGATTGGAGGAATGGGCTAGGATGAAGAGGCTGTCAAGAGATGAGTGGAATCCGGTGGAGAGTAATTAGGTGAGGATGATGAAACGGCAGGTTCTTCAGTAACAAAGGGTGGAACAGGGACAATGGGCTCAATCGGAGGCATGGGTGGAGGAATGGGAAGAAGAGTGTTGGATACCAACGCAGTTCTAGTCGATTGCTGCTTATTCGCTTTAGTACTGGCAATGAGAGTATCCATGGCCGTAATCACTTCCTCGAAGATTTTTGCAACAAGGACTTGCACGTCTTGTTTAGACTGTTGCTGAGACTCTTCTCGAGAAGAAACTGCATCATATTTGGTGCTAGAAACAGTGTTGTTACTTATCCGTAGAGGATTGACCAGAAGATTCGACATGTATAGAAGTGGCCGTGTCATGGAATGTCTCTTCCTCATGTCCGGCGGTGGAGCCTTGGACCTAACTCTTAGATGGGCTTATCTATCTACGTCTTCTGTATCTTCGAGCACTTGGGCAGATTCCTCATGGAACAAAATTGGAGCATTTGATGGCGGTTGCGCTGCTTGGAGGGCCGGAAACAGAAAAGTAAGAATGTGCGAAAGGCGAGAACGTAGAATGTTTCCCTTGTTAACATGCTTAATAATCGTCACGCACTCACGATGAATGCGCCGGAAATAAAATGAAGCAAAATTAACAGGCTCCCGAGAAGCCATGTCAATCATCGAATAGAACGGCCGTGAAATTCCATAAGTGCGTTTCTGGAAATTCAATATGGCCACTAAGAATTGTAGGGCGGTCCGCTTAGGATCTGGATGACAGAGAATGGCATACTCATTCGAGGAGTACCTTGGGAATAATTCTATCATAGTGGCTATCGGAAGAAGAGGGCCATTCTCCTGTCCTGCCAGAGAGAGTCGGAACGCTGCAGCGAAGGACTCTAAGGTGATGACTACTCGAGATGGTAAACATGTAATCGGCCATCGCTGGTCCGTAGCGGATGTAGTAGTGATGGCAACAATAATCTGGGCGTAAAATGAGTGACATTCCACTGAATGCCAAGGAAATTCAGCGAAATTGGACAACCCACGGACACGCAAGAACTCACCCACATCAGGAGGGAGTCCGTCACGGAAGGCAGCGAAATTGGCTAACGCTTGCATGATGCATACATAAGAGCAAAAAAACACAAATGCATAGTAAACACAGAAATCACAATGCACAGAGCACACATACACAATAGCGATTAACAACGAAAAGAAGAAGATTAAGTAGATACTCGACAACGGGGGGTGATCAACAAACCTGAATCATCGCGTGGCGTTGAGATGATACCCTTCATAATTACGGAGTGCATGCATGTGCAGAATCGATGACACAGGGTGGGTTTTAATCATAATTAGATATCAAAACGAGGATATTTACAGACGGCTATCAAACACAATGCAAAAATAAAAGAAAAGTAAATGCCACATGGAAAAAGGAAGAACGTCAATGAGGGTCAAGCACTTACTGATACGGCCGCAACTTTAAACCATTGATTACTTTAGGAAGAGGAATTCCGATCAAGGTAGTCAACCGAAAAGTAGTTGGGCCCACTTGTTCACTAATCCGGTAAGGACCGAACCACCGTAATTTGAATTTCCCAGCCGCACGATTTGCCTTAGCATTGTAAAACAGTACAAGTTGGTCCACCATAAAAATTGGAGTCTTGAGAAACCGATCGTGGGTACGAGCTTGCCGCAACTGCACTTCTTGAAGAGTCAGAAAACTTTCCCAGCGATGTTCATCCAAGTCTCTGAGTGTGTCCAACCGAAATGGTAAAGACTCTTCGGGTAGCAACTTCTGAGTGATGGCCACGCGTAAACTGGGCACTACAACTTCCATTGGAGCGATTGCTTCCAGCCTAAAAGCAAGCTTGAAAGGAGTCAGTCCGATTGCTACTTTGTATGTAGTCCGGTATGCCCATAATACTGCAGGTAGTAACTGATCCCATCTTTCTGGTGATTCCACAATCAGCTTACGAAGCATAGTCAACAACGTTTTGTTTGTACTCTCAGCTAAGCCATTAGCACGAGGATAGTAAGGTGAACTGAATTTATGCAGAATTTGGAAGTATGCATTAATGCTCGCATTAGATTGTTAGCAAAGTGTGTTCCTTGATCTGTTACAAGTTCCAAAGGTAAGCCATAACGTGGGAATACGTCCTTCATCAGGCATTTTGCCACCGAAACCGCTGTATGCGATCGTAAGGTCCAAGCTTCGACCCATCTGGTAGTATAATCTGTGCAAGTCAGGATGTAACGATTGTTGCTGCGAGTCGCAGGTGGGGTAATAGGTCCCATAAAATCAAGACCCCACTTTTGGAAAGGTTCCAAAGGTAATATAGGTTGGAGAGGGAAAAAGTGACATTGTAAGGGCTGTCCAGTGCGTTGACAATTATCACACTGCTGCACAAACTGAGTTACATCCTTATACATGGTAGGCCACCAAAGCCCACTATGCAGAATTTTTTGGTGCGTAAGATCTACCGCGAAATGTCCACCAGAGGGTATTGAATGTGCTAGAGCAATAACATGTGGGGGAATACAGCGCAGTAAAGCACCAGAATGATCCATATAGTACAACTGTCTGATAATCAACCGGAATCTGCGATTGTATACTGCAATTTTCCGGCACATCGTAGGAGGAGTATGAGTAGGGAGACATCCATCCGTTAGGAAAGTTAATAACGTATCATAGTAGGTAGGCGGCACAGGAAGTTCTGCAGGTTCATCACATTTGGACTCAGTAGCATAAATTGCTAGTGTGGTGTCATCAACACCCATCGGAGCTTCACCGAAATCTAGTCGAGAAAGAAAATCTGCTAATGCATGTGCTCTGCCCGGTCGATGAATCACGTCATAATCGAATTCTTGTAATAGCAAAATTCATCAGGCTAAGCGACCACCTAGATGCTGCTGCCGGATCAGATACACCAGCCCAGCATGATCCACATGAAAGTTAAATTTTTGGCTTAGCAGACAATGCCGGAATTTCTTTACCGAATACACCAATCTGGGACATTCGCGTTCGGTCATTGAGTAATTCCTTTCTGCAGGAGCGAGTCTTGGACTTGCATAGTAGACCGGTTGGAACCATTTATCTCTTTGCTACATTAAAACACTGCCAATGGAAATATCTGAAGCATCTACAAAAACATGAAAGGGGTGTTCCCAATCCGGAGGTTGTAGAATTGGAGCGTGCGTCAATAGTTCTTTTAGTCGCTTGAATGCATTGACATTCGAGAGTCCATTGGAACTGTTGTGGGGTACTCGTCATTAGCCAATTAAGTGGCGTTGCTAAATGGGCAAGCCACCGTAGATGTCAACCATGCCACCGGATTTGACTCAGGAACTGCATCACTTCTTTCGGCGTGGTAGGCACGGGTGCTTCCAATATTTCCGCAACTTTGTCTGGATCAACTTGTATGCCTTGTGCAGATATAATATGTCCAAGGACTTTACCACAGGAAACCGCAAATACTGATTTCGTCGGGTTCAGGCAGAGTCGGTATTCATGGCATTTCTCAAAACAACACCGTAAATGATACAAATATGCTACAATCTTGCTGAATAAAGAGAAGTCATCTAAATAGACTTGCATAAAAGAAGTGAGGTAGGGTGAGAAGATTTCCTGCATACAAGGTTGAAAGGTGCTGGGAGCATTCCTTAATCCAAACCACATAACCGTGCAAGCATAAACACCCCAATTCGTAATAAACGCTGTTTTCTGTATATCTTGTTCGAAAATTCGTACTTGGTTATAACCACTGTACCCGTCCAAAAAGGAGTACATTTCATGTCCGGCCACTCTTTCAAGCATTGTGTCAAGAAACGGAAGCGAAAATGGATCTAGTACCGTGGCTGCATTCAATTTTTGGTAATCCACGCAGATTCGGAGCTGTTTATTCTTCTTTGGAACAATCACAATTTGAGATATCCATTCCGCGTGTTCGATTGGTACGATGAGTCCGACCCTTAGTAACGGATTGAGTTCTACCTTGACCTGCGCTGCATAGTTAGGATTCATCCAGTAGTTGGATTGTTTAATGGGCTTCGCCTTAGCTTTGAGCACGACCCGATGCTGATAGATTCGAGGATCCAAGCCTTTCATATCACGATAGTCCCAGGCAAAAACATCAGAATACTCACGCAATAGTCGGATCAAATCTGCTTGAAATGCCTCGGCCAATCTGGCCTTGATCTTAATGGTTGCGGGTTAGCTTCATCCCCTAAATTGTAGGTGACTAACTGATCTTTTGGAACATAGAATTGCTGAGGTTTCATCGAATCGTCCACTAACTGTAAAAGTTGTTGTAGAGTAGCTCCATCTATGGCAGCATTTTCATCTACTTCTTCATCTCTGGTCACAAGGACAACCATACAGGCTGCCGGACTCCAGTTGTCTGCTACAGATTGCAGATCTACAATCCCTAAGGAGATCAAATCTTTATTGTTCTTCAAAAATACTTCTTCTTCGTCGTCAGATAAGCCATCCATCATGTGGACCGGCTCTGCTACATAAGGTCTGGCATGAAGTTCGCAAGGCTGAATGGCATCCAGTTTGATAATGTACTTACGGTGGTTATCCTTAAAAGTCAATTCCTGTGCGGACCAATCCTATATGACCTTAGCCTGTTTTAACTAGGGTCGACCGAAAAGAAGATTATAGTCAAGAGTGGACTCCGGTAGTTCTAAGAGGACAAAAGTCATCTTAAACGTGGTGCCGTGCAAAGTGATTGGGATATTCCTTACGAGTCCCACCGGATGGACTCGGGACTAGTCTTCCATTCTGACAAAGAATTGCACAGGCTCGATTTGCGTCCACCCCAACTTTTTGCAAAGAGCTGCAATCGCTATGTTTACACCAGACCCACCATCAATTAGTACTTGAGTAATCTTGTGATTTTTGTACCATACCGTAATTAAGGGGACCGAATGATCCACCGTAGAGTCATTATCCGGTTGGATTGTTGTTGTGGCAGGAGTACTAGGAGATCCAGGACTGATCTGTTGCTAAAATTGCTACCGAACTCTCGACACTAATGCAAGTAACCGTCCCAGAGGGAGAGTAATAGACCCCTTACATAAAAGTTCCCACACCTGATCTATTTGCAGCATACTTTTCGCCGAATATGAAGTCGATGCCACTATTTTCGGGTCAATGTTTAGTTCATTCAGTCGTGCCTTCGGTAAAGGGACCTGTGTCACCGAAATTGGGTCAGGTAACACGGTTGGTTCTTTAGCGGTTCATTGACTAGCCTTTGTATACATACGTTGCTGTTCACGAATACCTGGTTCAAACACCTCAGCGGCTAGTTGCAGCTGCTTACCGGATTTGGTCTGGACTACTACCGCTTGTGATTCCACGGGTGAGATATGGACCATATTGGTCATCCGGTCCTGACGCTCTTTCTTTCTTTTATCATATTCGGCTGCATCCTTGCAGTATCTCCGAATGTGACCAAGCTCACCGCAAAAGTGACATGGAGGTGGCGGTAGAGACGTACCTTCCGCTGCTGGGCCTGATTGCCATTGGTTTGTATTGAATTTGTTATTTCGTTATCCCCGGTAATTTCGGAATCCTTGTAGTTGGTTGTTTCGCATCTGAGGTGGTACATAGTGGGTGGCCGGCTACCCTGGTTCTTGGATAATAGCGTTTACCGCTTCTCCTCCCTGCACCTTGGCATTATACACACAATTTTTAGTGGAATGTTCGGTGGTATTGCAGATAGCGCAATACATCTAGTTCAGGGCACATGTGGCACTAGTGTGTCCCGGATTTTTGCATCTAGTGCAATACATTTGTTTAGCTGGTTCCTCTGTAACGTTCTTGGTAGCCTTGAGCTAATCCAAATCTTCATTGAATCCTCCAATCTTATGTTCAAGTTGTAGGGCCATCGCGATGATAGCATCTAGTCTCATAGCACCCACACAGTGGATGATCATAATTTTCCTTAATTGAGGAATTAAACCGTTAATAAACCATTGGGTTATCACATCATCCGGCAGATTAGCATGTGCCGGAGGTAATTGTCTGAGATGAGTTCTAAATAATATAGCGTACTCCTGAACGATTTGGTGAGGCTTCTGTCTATTGTTCTGCAAGTAATCAAAAATTTCAGCAGGGTTCTTCTTCAGCGAGAACCTCTACAGAAATGCATCCCTTATTGCCTCATAGGAAACAAAGTGGTTGAAATCGTACTCTGTGAGCCACCTTGCTACTTCATTAACTAATGTTGACTGGAAGACAATGGCCTTGTATGCCGGATCGGGTGGATGGTTTAGCACTACATAACTTATTTCAAAGGTGCGTACATGGGCATCAGGATCCTCACTTGGAAATCCACCGAACTTGGTGTAAGTTACCCCTATCGGGACCGGACGAAGTGGAAGTAGCTGTTGCTGTTGTTGTTGTTGCTGCTGCTGTAGTTGTTGACCACTCATGGTGCTATTAGTGGTATTGTGGTTGTCTCCTGAGTTCTGGGGAGGTGTTTCCGGTCCTTCGGAGTCTGTATGGTCAGACTACTCACCTTCCGGCATGAAAATAGCGTTCAATCGCTTACGGATTTCCAAATCGAAGAGCCTATCCTCAGCTTGGATATCCCGAGTAGGCAAATTTACCCCGAATAGTGGTGTCCGAAATGAAGATTCACCAGGAAGTATCACACCTTCACCGGAAAACTGTAAATTTCCTGCAACTAGAAACGAACTATCACCGGAATTTGTCGAACTTTCCCCAAAACAGGGTATTCTTTCACCGACAATGATCTCTCTGGGCAACACAACTTTATCCTCAGAAATATTCGAATCTTGACCCGACGGTGTTGGGTCAACTGCACACTGCGTTCCTGTGCACTCCGAAGTTAGTGTGCCTTCGGCAGACTACATTGAAATTTCACCGAAATTTATCAGAATTTCCTCACGTGTCACCGGAATGATACCGGAATCACTGCTAACTGGCTCCGATCCTTCGATTACTGGGCTTAATGAGCCTACCCTTCTGCTTCTTGGGGATGACCCTAACAGATTTCGTACCGCCCAGGGGTGTTGGTCGCTTCTATATTTCGGGTACGACTCGCCGGACCGAGTAACCGGCATATATCACCTCTACACCACTTGCATACTGTTCCACCTTATTGTTGATTCACTTTCTTTGGCCACTTTCCCACAATCAATTTGCAACAATCTGTTGCCACCTTCCCATAGACAGCGCCAGTGTTAAAATGCTCTTTTACAGTACAAACATTTTAAAATCTATCTCGGGTTCTTGGGAGTGGTAGGGGTTTGATAAATTAGAGGCCCTGTAACTTGATTTTCCCAGTTAATTATTCCAAGTTGCAATACCGTAACGTTCACAACTCTACTTATCACGAATTACTAACGTAGAATTCTATTTACTTCTTTCATCGACTGACTGTCTTACTCAGATTAATACCCTCCGTACGTAACGCAGAAGTTATTCTCTTCCGTTATATAGACTTATTATCACACTTAATCTTATGATGTTAATCACAACTTAATGTAATTAAACAAGGACCAGAACTATAATACTCAGAATTGAAGAAACTACGCTACAACAACTCCACAACCGCAATCGCCCAGACAGACAGTCTAGCGATACTCTACGTCGTCATCGGAGTGTCCTTTCATTAGTTGATAAAGTCATACAACTCTTCACAGCGACCTTTCGGTTCGTGCAGAATATGAAAAATAGGAATTACAATGTAGGAAATTACAATATGCCATCCGGCGGCTTACAGTAGTGATGTGTGTGAACACACTAGGATCATGGAGGCACTTTTTTCCCTCTTTAGGAGCTTTTTCCCCAAGCTTTTATATACACATATAAATGTAACGGTCACTTATCTTTGTAAATTCTTTTGGTGATAAATTCACTATTGTGTATTGTGTGCCAAGCTTCTTCTTCTTCCTTGTGCTATTCGCATGCCTCCGTAGACCTCAAAGTCTAACAATTTCGACTATGTTCCCAAACACGATAATGTTGAAGAATGTTTCACAGAGGATACGCCTAGGGAGAAGTTGGAAGCTTTTCGCAAAGATTTGGGAATACTTTCTTTTGTGCATTGATTATTTTCTAGATAAGTTGGAAGTTCCTCATACTTTAGTGCAAAGTACTTATTCACTCCATCACTCCTAAGGAGTATTTGTTGATAGATTTTAGCAGTGATGTATGTTAACACTCTTAAGACTACGACGACACCTTTTCCTCTCTCTAGGAGGTGTTTTCCATGGCTTGTTTACATGCTTATAACCCTAGGGTTGACTTATCTTTGTACTATTCACTATGTAATATGTTTCCTAAATCTTGTTCAGATCCAACATTTTACTTCTTGTTTGTGCTATTTATGTGTTTCTATAGACCTTGAGCTCCAACATGCATGCCATCTATCTATGTTCGTGAGTATTGGCTTAACCTTTAACTGTGTATTTTCTAGAAAATGAACAATTTTAAAAAGAAACCAATGGTTGTAAAAATAGGTTTTCCACCATCAAATATCAATATTTCTATAGATTCTGAGAAGCTGTTTATGGTTCAACATCACATGATGAATACGATGTCTGTTGGTGTTTCAAAACCGAATGATAATGTCTGGTATGTTGATCCAAGTGCTTCAAATCACATGACCAGTCATGCAGAATGGTTTAGTAGTTTGCAGAAAATGCCAGTTCCTGGATATATTGAAACAGGTGATGACCTATTGAGCATACAGGAAACATAGCATTGTCTATGGAGGACGGGAAGATAAAACATCTTGCTAATGTGTTGCATGTTCCAAATATAACAAAGAATCTGGTTTCTGTTGGACAAATGGTTGACCAAGGAATACAAGTCAGGTTCAATGCTGATGCATTATATGTAGAAGAGTACAAGCAGGATGGACAATTGGTTGCCAAAGGAAACAAAGTGGGTAGGATGTTCACCTTAAATGTGAAGATTCCTGAAATGAATGCAGCCATGTTTGCAAAAGGTGCAGGAGTTATTGCAGATATAGAGATATGGCACAAACGGATTGGACATGCAAACTTGCAAAGGCTGAAAATGATGCAGTCAAAGGAGATTGTCCATGGACTACCAAATTTCAAAGTTGTAGAAATGCAAAAGGTATGTGCAGCATGTCAATTTGGTAAACAGTCAAGAGCATCATTTCCACATGACAAGCATGTTAGTGAGAATGTACTAGAAGTAGTACATACAGATGTTTGGGGTCCAGCAAAGACCACATCTATGGGCGGTTGCAGGTTTTATGTTACTTTCATTGATGATCATACACGCAAAGTATGGGTATATTTCATGAAAGAGAAGAGTGAGGTGTTCACTCACTTCCAGAATTTTAAAGCTATGGTGGAAAAGCAGACAGGGAGGTACATTCAAACATTAAGATCTGATGGAGGAGGTGAATACATGTCAAATGACTTCAGTAGTTTTCTAAAAAAACATGGAATTCTTTGTCAGTTTTCATGCAGGTACACACCACAACAGAATGGTGTTGCTAAACGCAAAAATAGACATATTGCAGAAATAGCAAGAGCCTTGATGGCTGAGAAGAATATGCCTCATTGTTATTGGGCAAAAGCTATGCATACTACTGTATACATCATGAACAGAACTCCGACTGCTACTGTACATCAAGTTACACCTGAAGAGAAGTTTACAGGTAAAAAGCCAAACTTATCACATCTGAAAGTTTTTGGTTGTATTGCATATGTACATGTTCCAGATGAGTTGAGGACGAAGCTTGATCCGAAAGAAGAAAAATGTGTCTTCATTGGATATTCCCTTGAGCAAAAGGGGTACAAATGTTATAATCCACTCACACGACAGGTGAAGGTGAGCAGAGATGTGGTATTTGATGAAATGTCACTTCTATGCAGATGCCAAAGAAAGACTGAATCTTGAACCAAATGAGAAAGAAAATGCTGAAAAATCTAGTGCAAAATCTCAAGTTTTGAGTGGACCGGATGCATCACCAAGCAATAGTTCCAACTCAAATCCATGGAGTGGAAGATTGCGTGGAAATTTCAGTCCAGCAAATTCATCAAATACATCCATGAAAGGTAAAGAAAAGCTTTCTGCTAGTAGTAAAACAGGTGCAGGTTTTGAAGATGTTGATGGAGATTCAAGTGGTTCAAAAAAGAGTATTGATGAGGAACTTGGATTGCCCTCTATGAAGACTCTAGGAGTAAGAAGGGCATATGCAGATGATACAAGAAGAAGTAACCCAGGACCAACAAGATCTGGGAGGATGCGTAATTCAGTGCAACGATTGACATATGATAGTTAGATGGCTCGCCATTGTGCCTACATGACAAAGGTAATACAAGATGCTGAACCTTCTTGTTTTGAAGATGCAATTGGTAATGCAGATTGGGAAAAAGCTATGGATGAGGAGATGGCTGCACTTTATGGAAATGATACATGGAAGTTGGTTCCATTGCCACAAGGAAAGAAATCCATAGGCTGCAAATGGGTTTACAAGGTAAAGCATAATGCTGATGGTAGCATAAGCAGGTATAAAGCACGATTGGTAGCTAAAGGTTATGCACATACATATGGCATTTATTATGAGCAAACATTCTGCCCTGTAGCTAAAATGTCTACTGTCAGAACACTTGTTGCATTAGCTACAGCAAAAGGATGGACTTTGCATCAGATGGATGTGAAGAATGCTTTCCTACATGGTGAGTTAGAGGAAGAAGTATATATGGACCAGCCACAAGGATATGAAGATTCAAAGCATCCAGAATATGTTTGCGGGTTGCAAAAGGCTTTGTATGGGCTGAAGCAAGCCCCTCGTGCATGGCATGCAAGGATTGCTGATTACTTAACCAGCATTGGGTTCTCTATGTGTGATGCAAATCACTCACTATATGCAAGGAAGGCTGATGATGGCATCACTATTGTGGCTATTTATGTTGATGACCTGATTGTAGGTGGTGATAATGAAGAAAGCATCAAAGAGGTAAAGAAACTTCTTATGCAGGAATTCCACATGAAAGATCTTGGTGTGCTGCGCTATTTCATGGGCATTGAGTTTATACATACAGAAACAGGTATATGGATGTCGCAAAGGCAATATGCCTTGAATATGCTCCAAAAGTATGCTATGGCTGATTGTAAGCCAATTTCTATGCCATTATATCAGAATTTGAAATTGGATACTACATCAGATGAAGCATTGGAAAATGCTACTATGTATAGGAAAATTGTGGGAAGTCTTATATATCTCACAATTACAAGGCCTGATCTAAGTTATACTGTTGGACTTGAAAGTCAGTTTATGCAGGTTCCTAGGAAGCCACATTTAGATGCTCTGAGGCGCACTTTACGTTATGTGAGTGCTACTTTAGATTATGCATTGTTTTATGAAGCTGGTGTGGAGTTGTAGGTTCATGGATACACCGATGCAGATTGGGCTGGTAGTACTCCAGATAGAAGATCTACTAGTGGCTTTCTTTTCTCACTTGGAGGTGCAGCTATTACATGGAGCAGCAAGAAGCAACCCACTGTTGCTTTGTCGAGTATAGAGGCTGAGTATAAAGGTGCTGCAATGGAAGCATGTGAGGCATCATGGCTGGAGATGTTACTTGCAGATCTAGGTGTGGAAGTGCAAAAGCCTCTCACTATCTATTATGATAATCTTAAAAGCATACAGTTAGCACGAAACCCTGTTTTCCATGCTAAAACAAAGCATATCGAGGTACATTATCACTTCATCAGAGAGAAGGTATTAGCAGGTGATATTGATCTTGTTTATGTGAGAATAGATGAGCAGGTTGCTGATATTTTCACCAAAGCACTTGGAGCTGAGAAGTTAAAGAAGTTTCGAGAGATGCTTGGATTACAGGATATGGCGTTGAGCTTAAGGGGGAGTGTTGAGATATCAAGCTTAACATGTGATGATCCAGGATGACACGTACCAGTTTTCGTTTCTGTGACATGTATAGCGGTCATGCCGATATATGTTAGGGATACTTCATTGAGCTTTATTAGATTTATCTACCGAGAGTGATGGCACATTTGTTTCTTGCCAGCTCACTCATTCGCGGATATTAGGTTTTTCCGTATGTACTGATCTTTATATATTGCACTTGTTGTATTCTTGTTTTTGGGTCATTCTTGTACATTCCTTTTATGTAATAGAAGAAGAAGAAGAAGATCATTCTTCCTTGCCTCAATCTGTGTGTGTGCTTCTCCTTGAGAGTCAGAGTGTGTGTGTGAGCTCTCTTCCTTATCTCCTTCCTCGTGACAAAGCATACATAGGGGACCAAGTTTCTTTGAAATGAACCCTAAAAACATTATTAGTTTTCTTAATTAAACAAAAAATATGAAGAAAATGATCCAAGGTCGATCCAATTAGCTTTATAATTTGGAGAGTTGTTGACTTACTTGATCAAAAGGGGAACATGATCAAACAACTAAAGGGAGGAGTTAGTCTTAGTAGTGTAATTCCAAAGCTCTTGCACTCTAGTAACATTAAATTACCATTTTTCTAACCTAGTCTAGACAAGGGAATTAAAATTATCATTCACCCAAGTATGCGCAATGTTAATTGTCAGATCCAGAATGTTCAAGTTATTGAAAACATCAAACTGAGAAGCCTTCTCCCTACCATGAATCACATTATCTGTATTACCTCTCCTATCAAAAGTGGCAATAACCATATTGAAATAGGCCATTAAAAATGAAATAACCATCAATCTTAGAAATCTCTTTCGAGCAATTACTCTATCAGTGGAAATGGATGCGAAAACTGCTTTTGAGCATGTAGATCTCAGAAATGGGAGATCTAGATAGACAACCAAAGGGTTATGTAGTTCCTTGGAAAACCCCTAGACAATGGTTCCAAAAGTTTGATGCTTTTATGAAATCTCAAGGCTATACCCAAAGCAATGATGATCATTGTCTCTACACAAAGAGATGCTCAAATGGAAGCTTGATATGCTTTATACTTTATGTTGATGATAAGTTGATTTTTAGTTCTCATGAATTTCCATTTTTCAAAAGGAACTTGTATGAGAACTTTCATAATAAGGAGTTGTGGGATGATCGCACCAAATCTGATGATCGCACCAAATCTGAGTAAGGATGATCGCACCAAATCTGATGAAGAAAATCAATTCATGACCGAAACTCCTTATCAATGTGCTCTTGGTAGTCTTATGTGTGCTATGGTAGCTGCTAGATTAAACATTGCATTTATAGTGGGAGTTGTGAGTAGATATATGTGTAAAGATGATTTTGAGATATGTGAGTGGCACTAAGGAAAATTTCCTATGCTTGGATAGAGGAAAGGCATCCTATATTGGTTACACATATTCAAATTATGTTGGTTGTGTAGACAACCAAAAGTCTACATCATGGTACATTTTTCACTTTGATGGAGGTCTTATCTCTGGGAGATTGCATCTTCAAGAATGTGCAATTGTTTTCAGTATAGAACTAGAGTAAATTGAAACAAGGGAACCACGAAAGGAAGCATTGCGGATTTCTCATCTTGCTCGTGATATGGGTCTACCTATATCAGAGTTTCACTTCTATTCACCTATACATCCAAAACAAAGTCTACTAATCTTGTGCAGAATGAACAATTGCATTTAACACTATTTGCAGTTATGAACCATCTTCTCATGAGCAATGTATCTCTACACTGATTGAGATCTTTGGTACTATGATAGTGGGGGACCAAACATATTAACTCGCATTGCAATTTCTTCACTTCACTTGAGCCTACCCCTATAGGGAATACTATCACATGCACCAACAACTGCTCTTATCCTCTCATGGGAATTGGTAAGATCATTTTGACTATTGTTGATGGCAATTCTTTTACATTATCGGATGCTTTATTTGAGCCACATATGAAGAAAAATTTGTTAATCAATTTTAGCATTAGAAAAGATTATCTTGGTTGTGAAATTTGTTGATGACAGATGTACAATTCATCATCTATCAAATGGCGACATCATTATTGCTTCTTGTATTTTATGTCGTTGGCTCTAAAAGCTAATAGACTATGAAAAATATGTGAATGATTTAGCATGTGAAGTACATGATTCCTAGGCTATGTGAGATGCAAAGCTTTGGCATGCACGCTTTGTTCATTTGAATTTTGCTAGTTTTCTATGCTTGCGGAAATCTGAAATGGTGTTCTCTCTACCTAAGCTTGAGGCACCTTCTAAACATGTCTGGGAAGGGTATTTTTTGGGCAAAATGAAAGAATGATTATTTTTACAATAATTATTGAAAGAATGATCAATTGAATAGAATTGTTAAGTTCTCATTTATTCTTTTTATAGGCAAAATCAAGATGGCAACAAAGCAAACTATATCTAGTCAACTTGAAGAAAGAGAAAAGTGGAAAGGAAACAGAGTCATCTTGTTGGATCATGAAAAGCGTGAAAGATATGCAACTGCTATTGTTTTATTGGTAAATCCATGGGATGCTATAAATTGCAAAGAGTTGGGAGAAAGTTGCCTAGGTGTTATTATGGATGAAACTGTTGATCCATCAACTTTGGATTCAACTTTGAAATTGGTGAGTTGGCCTATACTCCAAATCATTATAGAAGATGGTGAGCCTATGATACAAAAATTAGGCTTTAACTCATTGTATGGCATTGAAGATGATCATTGCAATGGTATTGAGGATGTGGATCTTGAAGCTGTAGAGAATCCAAAGTTTTGCTTTACGTCATCATACAACATCGACTATGGCAACATCGACGATGATAATTGCAATGGTATTGAGCATGTAGATGTTGAGAAGAAATATTCTCATGCTATTGATATTCAACATTGTTTTGATGATATACAAGTTGTTTCTCCTCTTCGAATGGAATCAGATCAACAAGAGGATTTTCATATGGAAAATAGTAACTGTGGATATTTTGAAGTGAACCAAAAAAAAAAGAAGTTACATCCACAAGGTTAGAAAAAGTACTACGTTGACTCCTAATAATAGATGCTCATTTGAGAGAATTCAGATGGTTTCAATGCATGATTGTTGTGAACAAAGATGTTGTCAAGTAGCTAGTAGGGGTAAAATAATGGATGCAAGATTAAACTTTTGGGGACAATGCTATTCAAATAGATGCAAATATGTATTGGATTGCATGAATATGGTCTACAAAGGTAACTGTGTGAACTCAATTCATCGCTTGAGTTTAATTTCATGTTTGATGCAAAAGAAGTATGTATCAAGGCATGGTATTTAATTCATGGTATTGGAAAGAGCTCATTTTATAGGCTACGGGAAAAGTTTTTACTTGGTCAAAAGGTGTCCATTCATGGGAACAATGGAATACTTAGAAAAGGTATCAAACATGTAGAAATAGCAAAAGCTTTTATACATGATTTCATTGATAATAATGCAGATCAAATGCCACACAAGTTGAGAACATGTACTGATGGTTCTCGTGAAACACAAAGAGTGCTTCCATCACATTATAAAAAAGTGGATATTCTTCGAGAGGTGAATATGACATTAGAGAGTTTGGGATATAATAAATTATCTCTACCAACATTTTCAAGAATGTGGAATCGAGAATTTAGAACAGTTTCTTTATCAAAGTCAAGTACCTTTTCCAAATGTGACTTTTGTACAAGAATAAAAGCAAAATTACAATCTACTAAAAACCATGAAGAACATGCAAGATATTTAGCACAAAGAAGATCTCATATGGTACGTCAAATGAGTTGTAGACATCTATACTATGCTTGGAGAGTTTCCTCATAATTATTTCCAGATAAATATTTATGCATTATTCATGATAAAATGGATCGAAGTAAAACAGCTATACCATAGATTAGACCAATTCCAAATCTCTTAATGGCATTGAGAGATTACAAATATCTTTAACAGGAATGCTTACTCATGGACATGGACAATGTGCTTATGGTCATTTTGCTTTAGGATTATGGCCTGGTGATCCAAATTTCAGAATTGCATCTATTTCAATGTGTTTAAGAAACTTCGAAAAAAAGATAGTCAGTTGTATGGAGATTATTGGGATTGAAGAGTTCTGGTATGAATTACACAGAGTCTATTTGATTCTTTGTTGTCGCCTGATGCACTTTATAATCATATGGATGTATTAAAGGAGCAAATTTTATATGACAATGTAACACAATGTAATACCACATGTGAAAATCAAAGTAATTCATTCAAGGAATTACCTAGAACATTATTTTTGCAACTTGATAATTGTGGTTCAGAAAATTAGAATCGCTATGTCTTTGCATATTTGTCTTTGTTAGTTGCTAATGGGATATTTGATATGGTGCAACTTGGATTCCTTATGGTTGGACATACACATGAGGATATTGATGCTTTATTTAGTTACTTTTTAGAAAAGCTCAGAACACAATCTATTTTCAGTTTTCCACATCTTATGAGAACTTTTAATGAATGTTGCAGCATGCATCCGACACCTTTTCTTATACAAAAAGTAGCAGATTTCAAAAATTTTGTCAAAGGGTACTGAAATGATGGAGCAGATACTCTTATTGGGCATTCGAAACCATTGAAGTTCAAATTCTACATGAGTCAAGGGGTGCCCTTGATGCAATATAAATTGCATCCAAAAAATATTGATTGGTTACCTGCAAATGGTATAGAGCTATGGAAGAAAAATGAAGATGGCATATCGAAGCTTCCTGAAGGCATTCCAAAATTATTGCCACCTAGTGAGTATGTGAAGGATAATGAAAGGGTCATGGAAGGACTTTTGAGATATGTCAATTGGTGGAAAATGCATCTTGAAGAGAAGGGGGATAACTCAGATTATGGAAAATGGATTAATCCAGTACTTACTTATTGGAAAAACCTTATGGAGGTTTTGAAATCTCAAATAATATGGAAGGATATATTTTATCATGATTTTTGGCCAAAAAGTGGATGCAAAACATTTGGATCTTCAAATCTTGTGCAAGATAATACATTTGATAATGAAGATACAGAGAAAATGATGTACACTTTTGTGGTCCATTGCGTAAGAAACCGGCAAAAGATTCGATCCATGCCTTGATGTGAGAAAAGGAGACTTCGTTCTCATAGAACCATGTGATGTAATGTACCTTGTGTGGCTTGGTATGGCAGAAACTGAAGTTAATCAAACTAGAGAATCAGAAACATATCTTAAGGTTGAGATATAATATTGGACACCTATTTCAAAAAGGAAAAACGTCAGTGATGAAGAACTATATAGGAATTGTTGGACAAAATATTGGAGATAAAATACTGCTGATCCTCAACGTTGGGAGAATACTTCTTCCATTCTTTGGGCTTGGACACCAAAAGGTCGGCACAAACCAAATAAAACCAAAATTCCAATAGCAGTGATATCGAAGGTAAAACAAACCCAAGGGAAAGGAAATGAAGTATTCGAACATTTGAGCTACTTCTCTAATGAAAATAATTGTAATCTGTAATTCAATTATAATACCTCTAATGAAGATGATTGTAATTTGTAATTCAATTATAATAGCTCATGTGATATTGATTAGTCATTATTGTTTTTAATATATCCATGATTTTATTTTGCATAGGTATGTTATAATTTGAAAATAATTTCTAAGTTATTATTATAACACTTCGTCATGAAGATTTGATTGTTTGAAACATCCTTATCTCATCTCAATTGCCTAGATATTGATTGTTCTCTTGTGTGTAATATATGGAATGTTGGAAGGGGGTAAATCATCCCAAGCTTGTGTTTTCTTTTTCTTTGCTAATTTTTTATGATGCAAGAATTAATGTCAACTAGATGGCTTTGCTAACTTTTTGTGAAGGAAATAATGTCGACTAGATGGCTCTCCATTAGCACCAATTTTGTTCACTACAAAGGGATAGTATTGACTACATTCAATTAGATGGATTATTATCATGTATTAAATTTATTTCGCTGTTTCTAAACACCATACAATGTAGAGATCATTCAATTACGTGGATATTAAGTCGTACATTAAATTTAATTAGTTGTTTCTAAACACCATATGTTTTTGAGATAGTTTGCTTTAAATGGATAGTTATACATTCAATTATATTTTTTCATCATTTAATAATATTCTATGTTATTCATAGATTTTGAGTTTTCTTGAAGTCATTATGTTTTTATGTTTTGAAGATATTGATTCAAATGATTGGATGTACACACACACACAACACACACAACACACACACACATACACACACACACACACACACACACACACACATATATATATATATATATATATATATATATATATATATATATATATATATATATATATATATATATATATATATATATATATATATATATATATATATGTGTGTGTGTGTGTGTGTGTGTTTATATATATATATATATATATATATATATATATATATATATATATATATATATATATATATATATATATATATATATATATATATATATATATATATAAGTTGAAATTGCTTTATGTATAAATTATATATATGGTTATGTATATAAATCTCTTTATGTATATATAATTGATATGGTTATGTACATATATATATATATACACATTGCTCACACATGCACACACACATACACTCACACACACACACACATATATATATATATATATATATATATATATATATATATATATATATATATATATATATATATAACTTTTAAAGTACTTGTTACTTTTAAACGATTTCATTTGTTTTATCTTTTAATCTAATTTTCAATATGTTTACAAAACTAAGATAATCAATTTGCATTTTTGTATTATTTACGTCTCATTAATATGCTCAATCTTGAGTCTTCAAATTAATATTTTGCTTCTTATATAGAAGTTCAATCTTAGTGTGACTAATATGGTTTATAATTAATTTGAGAGTTCAAAGATCCTCTTACATATACTCAAAACTTTATTTTTTTAATATTAAGGACTAGAATGATGAGACTACATGAGGTTGAAACTCTAATATTGATCCCTTAAACAATTATACATTCTAATATGTATATTGACAATATGAATATTCTTATCCACTTAGGAAGAGGCTCATTGAGCTCAAACCTTAGTGTTGTAAATTAGGAGCAACTTAAGCCCAAGTCCCTTCCAATTTGCAATATTAGGCCCGAGCTAAGATTTGAAGATTTTGTTATCAACAAGAGAAGAAACTACCTACAAAAGCTTGAATATCAATGTCAAGCTATTTTTTAAGATATTTAAAAAACATGGATCATTCAGAAAACATAGAGTTAAAAAACATAGAATTGCCCCAAAATCATGAATAAGTCCCATTTTTCTTGAATAGGCCTTACATACAAAACCTTACTGAAGAGGTTATCAAATGTCTTGACATTTCGAGTTTGTTTGACTAAGTGTTTAGTGTCATCACATGTCTATTCTTCATGCTTCCCTTTAGGCTCTTCAAGATTAGATAATAAAGCCACATTTCTAGCCACATGGTTGGAACAATCTGAATCAATATAGAAAAGATGCTCATTATCTTTACCTTGCTTGGATGTCATATTCATGATGAGTAGTGAATCTTCTTGGTCTTCTATATAGTTGTTATAATCTCTTCTTCCTATAAAGCCTCCATGATAATTGTTATTGATGTAGATTTGATTGTAGTTATGATTGTAGTTGCCTCCTCCATCGTTGTACCTGCCTTTGGATTGTCCAAAGCTACCTCTATGGAAGGGTATTTCCCTTTGATTCCTTGTGTTCTTGAAGCCTTCTTCTATGGTGTGGTTGCTAAAACCACAAATGTTGCAAGATGGATTGTTGTAGGATCTCCCCCTGCCTTGCTTTCCTCCTCTGCCCCTTCCTCTAGCACCTCTTCCTCTACCTGTGTAATTAGCGTGACAGGTACTAGCCTCATCTTCATTCTTCTTGAGCTTACCTTTATCTTTACTTTTTTTCTTATCTGTATAAAGGGTAGAAGATGGATTACCTCTAGAATTGTCACCATTCCTGTTGAGCTTTGTCTCATGAGTGAAGAGCTGCCCCATCAAGGTGTTGAGTTTAGGTACTTCCATATCCATGTAAAGGTTCATTGCTATGGTGAATGACTCCCACTTATCATCAACTTTGATGCCATTAATGATCTGCCTTACTATGTGTTCTTCTTTTATCTCTTCGCCAATGCTTGCAAGCTAGTCAGCCACATCTTTCATCTTTGTTACATAACCGATTACTCCTTAGTTTGGTTGCTTCTTTAGAGTTGTAAACTCCATGCATAGCTGATTCTTCCTAGCTCTTGTATTTGATGAGAAATATGATGAGAGTACTTCCCAAGTCTCTTGGGAGGTCTTGCAATTCCTAATGTAAGGCAAAAAGAAATTAGCTATTGAGTTTAGTAGATAAGACCTAGCAAGAGGATCCTTTGCACACCATGTGGTCAACCTTTCTTGTTCTTCCCTTGTGGGTTGATGCTTGCTTCAGAATATTGGAATCTCTTCATCTCCTGAGATGTATCCAATATAGATTCGTCCCTTGAAGGTAGGATTGCATCCTTAGTGACCATGCGAAGTAGTCGTTTCTGTCCAATTTTTCAATGAAGGATGGAAATCCATCTTCCATTTTGCTTGTTGTTGCTCTCATACCAGTGTTGGAGGAGATGGAGGATAATCTTCAGATATGAATAGAAGTTGCTTAAACCTGCTTCACACCAGCCATGAATAGCTACTAGAGAGTGTAGTGGATCTCCTTAGCATGCTAACAATCATAAATAATCACCTATGTTTCTTGGAACCTTATCCACTAATCAATGGATCAAAATAGATAGGTAGAAATTGATCCAAGACCAAAAAACTTGCTATTGTTATTTCTACATATGTTAAATGTTTTGAATAGTTCTCTGAGCACAACAACAATTAGTTTGATTCCCTTTTAGAAACTCTAATTAGCAAATCATGGACTACACAGCGAGAATGGTGTTTAGCAAATCACAGAACATTCCGGCCAATTATGGGGTGCATTAGTCAACAAACCAGAGAGTAAAGTTGTGTTAATAACTCACGATCCAGAGAGGCAATGATAATGAGACTTTGTAGTCACATACTAGACACTATGCCGAATCTAACATGCCTGAAATCATGAAAAAATATCAATCATATGCCGAGAACAAGCTCTTAGAAAGTCACTATTCTGATGTAGTCATAGTAGAGAATTGACATGAGAATGTAATGATAATATATGTATTAAATCCTATACAAGTACAATGTCATTGGGAATCATATATTGCTCAATGTGTGAGAGGTGAATGAGGTATGGGATGAGCCCTCAATTCACAATAGATCCCTTTCACAATGATGTCATGGAGTCAAGATATCCTACAGGTACTTTGATCCTCTTTTAATTGTTGTGTTTGGAGCCAATGATTGAATTCAAATTCAAAAGGTTCTACCTAAAAGTGAATCCTAAAGTATAGGATATATTCTCTCATCAATCAACTACCAAATGAATCCAGATTTAAGGCTTTCTAACCTCAGGTGGTTGTAGAATACTTTTGCAAAGGTAAATGTGAAGGACCTTTTACAAGAGGTTGATCATATAAACTCTCATATGGGTTATGCCAATAAGCTAAGTATGTAGGCTTGGTTTCTATTGCACCAACATAACATTGCCTAAATCAATAAGTTTTATCAAAGTGAATTTTATTTTCTAGCCATGACTCCTTTATCTTTTTTACTACTTCTTTTAACTTCTCATCTCCTTCTTCTATCTATTTAATCCCTAGTGATAATAGTTCTTCTCTCATAATTTTATCCTTGCATGGGGGAATTATCCATGTCAAAATCTGAGTCTGGTTAGGGAAAATGTGCATGGAAGATATCTAGGCCATGCATTATGTCACCGTTCTAGACCTTAGAGATCACCTTCTCGATAGAAGGGTGACCTCTCTCCATCTTTCCATTACCTGCAGGGTTATAGGTAGTAGTGAGAGAGAATCGAATCCCATGATAGTCAAAGAACTCTTTTGACTCTCTCACATCGAATTCTCTCCAATCCGCAACCACTTTCTCTACATAAATAAATGTTGAGATTACTTCTTCTAAAATAAATCTACATACACTATAAGTAGTGTCATGGAAAAAGGAAAACATCCTCCTCCTCATATTCCATTTTTACTTCTATATCTCATGATTGATTCCAAATTTCGAGTATTCAAAAACAAGTCCAAGAGATAGAGAAAACCAACAAAGGATTCAACAACAAAATATTCAAGATGTAATCACAAAATTGCAAAGGAAAATCCAAGAATTGTAGACCATTGTAAATCAATTTTATTCAAGTACCCTTATGATAACTAACATGAAGAAAAGTCCAAAAGTGAGCATGCTTGAGAAATTTGATGGGACAAGATCAAAGTTTCAAGGATTTGTGCAACAAGTCAAACTATTGATACAGATGAAACTTGAGAGGCACCCAGATGATGCTTTTGAGCTAGGACTCATATGGACTCTATTATGTGGCCCTACTCCTTCATGGTTTGCACCTATCCTTGAGAAGGATATGGATATTTTTTCATTATTTTAAGGTCTTTATTCAGAATTTCACATCTTCGTTTGGAGATACCAATTGTTCACATGTTGCCGAAACAAAGGTACAGAAGCTACATCAATGAAATAGGCTTGCATCTACCTATGCATCAGAACTCAGACAAATCATTTGTGATCTCACATGGCACGCAGATTATTTTATCAACCAATTTGGATGGGGTTTACGTGATGATGTGAAAGACCTCATGTTAACCATGCCCAAGATAAATACTTTGAATGAATTCATGAAGCAAGAAATTGAGTGTGATAACACATTGTTTGAGAGAAAGGAAGAGAAGAAGATATTTGTTCATGATCGAGAATACAAGTTTACCTCAGTTCCTCAACAACATATGTTGGAAGAATCTGAACCAAAACCCATGCAGTTGGATAACATTAGGGTCAGAGGACTTATACCAAAGGAAACAAAACATCGAAAAGACTGGATTATTCTTTTATTGTGGAGATCATGATCATATGGTATTAAAATGTTGTAAGAAGAAGAAGAAAGTTGTATTTAGGACTTATATAATCACCATCCCACATCTGAAGGATCATCATTGGAATCAAAAGAGGAGTATTGCCCATCATGAGAATCATGGCCGTGATTCTGTACCTAGATATACTACAAGCCCTTTACAGTTTCATCATGGATATCCATCATCATCATGTTCCAGTACCACATATCAAGAACTCTACAAAGACCAAGATCTATGAAGATTCAAGTCCTAGAAGATCTCATAGTCATATAGTTGTTTTTCCGGTGGAGCTCGTCGCTTGAGGGGGAGCCGATGTCATGGACACAAAAGAAACCATCTTGAATCATAGATTCCATGTCACTTTCTATATCTCTGTTTTTGTTTCATGATTTGGAAAAACCAATGCTTCCATTGCCTTTGGAATGTGCCAAAACCCCAAGATCGATTGTCTATTTGCTAAATTCTGACACGAGAAGGTCTTGTTTTCGATTGACGACATCATCGTGTTAAGATGGGAAAATGCCTGCAAAGGGCATTGGTGATTAACTCCAAAAGACTAGAATTATTGGTGGGGTTTTAGGAGTAGAGAAAGGTTCGGAATATCATTTCATTCAACCCCATTCTATGGTTGATAAGGGGAGGGTATGGATTGACAACCAAAAGTACCGGAGGGTGAGTAACTGGGAAAGGAAGGAGTACAAGGTTTGGATGACAAAGGGGGGTTAAAATAGGATCAACGCCTATGGCAACAGGTTGAGGCTCAGGAGAAGCTCATGGGGCAAGTACTAGATCCATCATTCTTTGATCGAGAAGGGGAACATGAATAGATGGTTGCAGAGATTCAAGGGGGTGTTGAGTGGATCCCAAAGGAGAATGGAATGAGTCTTCATATAAGGATGATGACAAAATGATCTTTAGTGAAATGCTTTTGGTGGAAATAGCTCCAAACCAGAAGTTGAGAGGTTAATGGTCATTTTGGAATCGCATACTTGGCATGGCCACTTGGGAGGTCAAAAGATCAGCCCGACACTTCCATAATCCTAAGTAGTGGGCGAATTGGGGAGAGTAAAAATGGGAGGGATGAGGAGAACACCCACTTGAAGGAGGAAATGAGTCACTTAAAGAATAGAAAGTAAGTAGGGAAAGCTATTTTTGGTGATGCCAATTCTTTATAACTGACACACTCTTGGTTGGCATTCCCTATGAAGGTGGTCAAACAAGACAACTACCCAATTGACTAGTTGACGGGTGGAGGTAGAAATCAAGCAATGAAATGTAGGCCAAATAGTTGAAAGGGCTTGCAAGTTAGGTTCACCCAACATGGAGCTTTGGTGGAAGATCCATGTCAAGGCTTCAAAAAGATAGCCGGAGGTGAGAAGCATGGTAGGATCTTTACTTTTGAAGTAGGAGAAACCAGGAACATAGCTCTATTCAACTTTGGGTCTCAAACCCTAAGTGAGCTTGAAGTGTGGCATAAGAGACTTGCTCATGTGAATGAAAGAACCTTGAAGGATATATGCAGGGATCAAAGTGTTTTAGAACTGCAGAACATATAAAAGCAATACATGATCAACAGGTGTGATGCATGTCAAATTGGGAAGGCACAAAGACAACCATTCAACCACAAAGGCTACATCCACAACAACTTATTGGACTTAGTACATACAAATTTATAAGTACCAAGTCAAGAACCTTCACTGGCAGGATCAAGGTATTATGTCTCATTTATTGATGACCATAGTAGATGGAATGTTCTATACTTTATCAAGAGTAAGAATGAAGTTTTTGATTGCTTTAAGAAGTATCTTGCACATGTGGAGAATCATACAGGTAGATCACTAAAGAAGCTCAAATCTGATGGAGGGAAAGAATACTTCTCCAAAGAGTTTCATGAGTTCTTGTCGAAAAAAGGTATCAAAAGGGAAGTGACTACTAGGTACTCTCCTCAACTAAATGGAATTGCAGAGAGGAGAAACAAGACATTGGTTGGATCGACCCAAACAATGCCTAAAGAGAAGAAGTTGCCACATTATCTATGGGGAGAAAATATTTCAACTGCTGCGAACATTGTCGATAGACCACCATCCAATTCACTTCAAGGTATGACTCCTTATGAAGCATGGCATGGAAGAAAACCTAGTCTTGGACATTGCAAGGTCTTTGGTTGTTTAACTTATGTTCATGTACCATAAAAAAAAAAGAGGTAAGCTAGATGAAAGGGCAACAAAGGCAGTGTTTATTGGATACGATTCAACTCAGATGGGTTACACGTTCTTCAATCCTTCAACCAAGCAATTCACTACAATTAGAGA
This sequence comes from Ceratopteris richardii, assembly GCA_020310875.1. Taxonomy (NCBI): domain Eukaryota; kingdom Viridiplantae; phylum Streptophyta; class Polypodiopsida; order Polypodiales; family Pteridaceae; genus Ceratopteris; species Ceratopteris richardii. The sequence goes on along the minus strand of CM035425.1, from coordinate 67,985,128 downwards.
TGTTGTGTTTGAAGAACATAGGTCTTGGTATGATGAAGACAAACAAAAGGTAACACTACCATATGATCTTGATTGTGACTCTTATCAATTAGGAAGCAAGCATGATACACAGGTCCAGGATCCAAGAAGTGATACAGACGATGACCAAGATGAAAGGGAAAAGGATTACAAGCTATGGAAGTCAAGAGGCAAAGCAAAGATGCAAGAGGTTGGAGAATGCTCCAAATAAGCACCTAGAAGATCAACAAGAGAGAAGAAACAACCGGAAAGGTATGGATATGATTCCACATTTGTTACGAAGCATTCAATATACTTGGCAAAAGACTCTATTTCAGAGGAACCCTCAGCCTATGAAAAGGCAAATGGAAACCCTAATTGGGAAAAGGCCATGAAAGAAGAGATAGATGCATTGAAGGAAATGGACACTTGGGATTTGGTTCCAATGTCGTGAAATCAAAAGGTAATTAGTTGCAGATGGGTATATAAAGTTAAAAGAAACTCAGATGGATTAGTTTGCAGGTACAAGGCAAGAATAGTTGCTAAAGGATGCTCACAAACTCATGGTATAGACTATGAGGAAACAATATCACTAGTTGCAAAGATGCAGGACATTGATAAGTGTAGCGACTGCAAGGAATTGGAGACTCCTCTAACTTGATGTGAAAAATGCATTCTTAAATGGTTGGATAAGTGAAGAGGTATACATGTCACAACCACCAGGTTTTGAAAACCCTAATCATTAATCTTATGTTTGCAGACTTAAGAAAGCTTTGTATGGATTGAAACAAGCTCCTAGAGCTTGGAATTACAGGTTGGTTACATATCCTCAAGATCAAGGGTTCAAAGCTAGTAGCTCATATCCTTCTCTATTCATCAAAAGGGATCACAATGAGGTTATCTATCTATGTGTATATGTAGATGATATTATTGTGACAGGTGATGATCTAAATGGCATTCAAAGGATCAAGAGACACATGCAAGAGGAGTTCAAAATCAGTGACCTAGGTGAGCTCACATATTGGCTAGGTATGCAGGGGATATACACAGATGAAGGAATGTATTTGACTCAAAGAAGATACATTCAGGATCTTCTTCTCAAGTTCAAAATGGAGAACACTAAATCTGCAAGTACACCTTTGGAGATGATCATAAACTAAGTGTTTATGAAGGTGAGAAAATTGAAGACGTTAAAGATGATCAAAGCTTGGTAGGTAGCTTGATATATGATACTCATATAAGGGCAAACATCTCATATAGTGTGGGAGTGCTTAGTTAGTTCATGCACTCATCGAGAAGACCACACATGGATGCAGCTAAGAGAGTACTCAAGTATTTCAAAGGTACAATCAACGAAGGTATATTCTATCCTTACTCTTCAGATTTGGATATCAAAATCTACTCAGATGCAGATTGGGCAAGAGCTAAGGATGATAGAAAAAGTACATCTAGTTACTTAGCATTTGCAGGTTCAAAGCTAGTGCCATGGAGTTCCAAGAAGCAACCAAGAGTTGCTTTATCCTCAACTGAAGCAGAGTATAGAGGCTTGACCATATCAACTCAAGAGGCAATATGGTTAAAAGTATTCTATGGAGATTTGGACTTGTGAGTTTCAAACCTCACATATTTGGAGATAGTGTAAGTTCCATGCATCTAGCAGCAAATCCTATTTTCCATGTCAGAACCAAGCACATGGAAGTCCATTACCACTTCATCAGGGAGAAGCTCATGGCAAAGGAGATTGAAATTTCTTTTGTTCCAACTCAAAAGCAAGTAGTAGATATGATGACAAAGGCACTTGAAGGAATAAAGCTTTGTAGATTCAAAGCTATGGTAGGTATTCAACCTATCAGAGAATAAAGACTCAAGCATACTTTAGCTTGAGGGGGAGCTTTTGGAACATCAAGCTTACACTATGATTGATGTGGATTTGATCTACATCAAAGGCTATCGCGTAGAAAGAATATCCGTTGGAGAGTTCTTTTTCTTATGCTCATTTATTGTATTTTTTTGAGAGATTTTTTATGGTTCATTTACCATTGTAAAAGTCTTGAGATTTACACATGTAAAGGTAGAAAGATAAAGCCCAAATCCCATGAATTTTTGGTGGTTGAAGTTGCATTCAATCAAGCAATCAATCACCTAAAAATAGATCAAACAAGATCTTCACTTTTCCTAGATTGTAGGAAAGTGAATTGATTCCCTCCAACAACCATTCCCACCTTCATTTGAATTCAAACTTCACTTGTAGAAGTCTTGGAACACTTCTAGAGTCTATATAAAGACTTGAAATAACTTTTACATAACATGGAAGCAATATACATACACTCGTGACCATCTGTGTCTTGCTCCTTCAATTCTCTACATCATCTTCTTCGCCAATAGTAATCATGTAGAGGCTTCTGCTCTCTCTTCAGAGCTCCAAATTGAGTGAAATATGGCTCATTTGAAAGATATAAACATCTAGTTTATGCCTAGAAATTTTCATAGCATTTGGTTTAGTATATTGGGAGAAATCTGAGTTTTTTTTGTCTCAAGGTCAATCTCTATGTGCCAAACTTCTTCTTCTTCTTCCTTGTGCTATTCGCATGCCTCCGTAGACCTCAAAGTCTAACAATTTCGACTATGTTCCCAAACACGATAATGTTGAAGAACGTTTCACAGAGGATATGCCTAGGGAGAAGTTGGAAGCTTTTCGCAAAGATTTGGGAATACTTCCTTTTGTGCATTAATTATTATCTAGATAAGTTGGAAGTTCCTCATACTTTAGTGCAAAGTACTTATTCACTCCATCACTCCCAAGGAGTATTTGTTGATAGATTTTAGTAGTGATGTATGTTAACACTCTTAAGACTACGATGACACCTTTTCCTCTCTCTAGGAGGTGTTTTCCATGGCTTGTTTACATGCTTATAACCCTAGGGTTGACTTATCTTTGTACTATTCACTATGTAATATGTTTCCTAAATCTTGTTCAGATCCAACATTTTACTTCTTGTTTGTGCTTCTATAGACCTTGAGCTCCAACATGCATGCCATCTATCTATGTTCGTGAGTATTGGCTTAACCTTTAACTGTGTATTTTCTAAAGAATGAACAATTTAAAAAAAAAACCAATGGTTGTAAAAATAGGTTTTCCACCATCAAATATCAATATTTCTATAGATTCTGAGAAGCTGTTTATGGTTCAACATCACATGATGAATACGATGTCTGCAGGTGTTTCAAAACCGAATGATAATGTCTGGTATGTTGATCCAGGTGCTTCAAATCACATGACCAGTCATGCAGAATGGTTTAGTAGTTTGCAGAAAATCCCAGTTCCTGGATATATTGAAACAGGTGATGACCTATTGAGCATACCGGAAACATAGCATTGTCTATGGAGGACGGGAAGATAAAACATCTTGCTGATGTGTTGCATGTTCCAAATATAACAAAGAATCTGGTTTCTGTTGGACAAATGGTTGACCAAGGATTACAAGTCAGGTTCAATGCTGATGCATTATATGTAGAAGCGTACAAGCAGGATGGACAATTGGTTGCCAAAGGAAACAAAGTGGGTAGGATGTTCACCTTAAATGTGAAGATTCCTGAAATGAATGCAGCCATGTTTGCAAAAGGTGCAGGAGTTATTGCAGATATAGAGATATGGCACAAACAGATTGGACATGCAAACTTGCAAAGGCTGAAAATGATGCAGTCAAAGGAGATTATCCATGGACTACCAAATTTCAAAGTTGCAAAAATGCAAAAGGTATGTGCAGCATGTCAATTTGGTAAACAGTAAAGATCATCATTTCCACATGACAAGCATGTTAGTGAGAATGTACTAGAAGTAGTACATACAGATGTTTGGGGTCCAGCAAAGACAACATCTATGGGCGGTTGTGTTACTAGATGTGGTATTTGATGAAATGTCGCTTCTATGCAGATGCCAAAGAAAGACTGAATCTTGAACCAAATGACAAAGAAAATGCTGAAAAATCTAGTGCAGAATCTCAAGTTTTGAGTGGACCGGATGCATCACCAAGCAATAGTTCCAACTCAAATCCATGGAGTGGAAGATTGCGTGGAAATTTTAGTCCAGCAAATTCATCAAATACATCCAAGAAAGGTAAAGAAAAGCTTTCTGCTAGTAGTAAAACAGGTGTAGGTTTTGAAGATGTTGATGGAGATTCAAGTGGTTCAGAAAAGAGTATTGATGAGGAACTTGGATTGCCCTCTATGAAGACTCCAGGAGTAAGAAGGGCATATGTAGATGATACAAGAAGAAGTGCCTACATGACAAAGGTAATACAAGATGTTGAACCTTCTTGTTTTGAAGATGCAATTGGTAATGCAGATTGGGAAAAAGCTATGGATGAGGAGATGGCTGCACTTTATGGAAATGATACATGGAAGTGGGTTCCATTGCCACAAGGAAAGAAATCCATAGGCTCCAAATGGGTTTACGAGGTAAAGCATAATGCTGATGGTAGCATAAGCAGGTATAAAGCACAATTGGTAGCTAAAGGTTATGCACAGACATATGGCATTGATTATGAGGAAACATTCTGCCCTGTAACTAAAATGTCTACTGTCAGAACACTTGTTGCATTAGCTACAGCAAAAGGATGGACTTTGCATCAGATGGATGTGAAGAATGCTTTCCTACATGGTGAGTTAGAGGAAGAAGTATATATGGACCAGCCACAAGGATATGAAGATTCAAAGCATCCGGAATATGTTTGCAGGTTGCAAAAGGCTTTGTATGGGCTGAAGCAAGCCCCTCGTGCATGGCATGCAAGGATTGCTAATTACTTAACCAGCATTGGGTTCTCTATGTGTGATGCAAATCACTCACTATGTGCAAGGAAGGCTGATGATGGCATCACTATTGTGGCTATTTATGTTGATGACCTGATTGTAGGTGGTGATAATGAAGAAAGCATCAAAGAGGTAAAGAAACTTCTTATGCAGGAATTCGACATGAAAGATCTTGGTGTGCTGCGCTAGTTCATGGGCATTGAGTTTATACATACAGAAACACGTATATGGATGTCGCAAAGGCAATATGCCTTGAATATGCTCCAAAAGTATGGTATGGCTGATTGTAAGCCAATTTCTATGCCATTAGATCAGAATTTGAAATTGGATACTACATCAGGTGAAGCATTGGAAAATGCTACTATGTACAGGAAAATTGTGGGAAGTCTTAGATATCTCACAATTACAAGGCCTGATCTAAGTTATACTGTTGGACTTGAAAGTCAGTTTATGCAGGTTCCTAGGAAGCCACATTTAGATGCTCTGAGGTGCACTTTACGTTATGTGAGTGCTACTTTAGATTATGCATTGTTTTATGAAGCTGGTGTGGAGCTGTAGGTTCATGGATACACCGATGCAGATTGGGCTGGTAGTACTCCAGATAGAAGATCTACTAGTGGCTTTCTTTTCTCACTTGGAGGTGCAGCTATTACATGGAGCAGCAAGATGCAACCCACTGTTGCTTTGTCGAGTATAGAGGCTGAGTATAAAGGTGCTGCAATGGCAGCATGTGAGGCATCATGGCTGGAGATGTTACTTGCATATTTAGGTGTGGAAGTGCAAAAGCCTCTCACTATCTATTATGATAATCTTAGCAGCATACAGTTAGCACGAAACCCTGTTTTCCATGCTAGAACAAAGCATATCAAGGTACATTATCACTTCATCAGAGAGAAGGTATTAGCAGGTGATATTGATCTTGTTTATGTGAGAATAGATGAGCAGGTTGCTGATATTTTCACCAAAGCACTTGGAGCTGAGAAGTTAAAGAAGTTTCGAGAGATGCTTGGATTATAGGATATAGCGTTGAGCTTGAGGGGGAGTGTTGAGATATCAAGCTCAACATGTGATGATCCAAGATGACACGTACCAGTTTTCGTTTCTTTGACATGTATAGTGGTCATACCGATATATGTTAGGGATACTTCATTGAGCTTTATTAGATTTATCTACCGAGAGTGATGGCACATTTGTTTCTTGCCAGCTCACTCATTTGTGGATATTAGGTTTTTTCATATGTACTGATCTTTATATATTGCACTTATTGTATTCTTGTTTTTGGGTCATTCTTGTACATTCCTTTTATGTAATAGAAGAAGAAGAAGAAGATCATTCTTCCTTGCCTCAATCTGTGTGTGTGCTTCTCCTTGAGAGTGAGAGTGTGTGTGTGAGCTCTCTTCCTTATCTCCTTCCTCATGACAAAGCATACATAGGGGACCAAGTTTCTTTGAAATGAACCCTAAAAACATTATTAGTTTTCTTAACTAAACAAAAAATATGAAGAAGGGATGAACCAAGGTCGATCCAATTAGCTTTATAATTTGGAGAGTTGTTGACTTACTTGATCAAAAGGGGAACATGAGCAAACAAGTAAAGGGAGGAGTTAGTCTTAGTAGTGTAATTCCAAAGCTCTTGCACTCTAGTAACATTAAATTACCATTTTTCTAACCTAGCCGAGACAGAGGAATTAAAATTATCATTCACCCAAGTATGCGCAATGTTAATTGTCAGATCCAGAATGTTCAAGTTATTGAAAACATCAAACTGAGAAGCCTTCTCCCTACCATGAATCACATTATCTGTATTACCTCTCCTATCAAAAGTGGCAATAACCATATTGAAATAGGCCATTAAAAATGAAATAACCATCAATCTTAGAAATCTCTTTCGAGCAATTACTCTATCAGTGGAAATGGATGCGAAAACTGCTTTTGAGCATGTAGATCTCAGAAATGGGAGATCTAGATAGACAACCAAAGGGTTATGTAGTTCCTTGGAAAACCCCTAGACAATGGTTCCAAAAGTTTGATGCTTTTATGAAATCTCAAGGCTATACCCAAAGCAATGATGATCATTGTCTCTACACAAAGAGATGCTCAAATGGAAGCTTGATATGCTTTATACTTTATGTTGATGATAAGTTGATTTTTAGTTCTCATGAATTTCCATTTTTCAAAAGGAACTTGTATGAGAAATCTCATATCAAGGAGTTGTGGGATGATCGCACCAAATCTGATGATCGCACCAAATCTGAGTAAGGATGATCGCACCAAATCTGATGAAGAAAATCAATTCATGACCGAAACTCCTTATCAATGTGCTCTTGGTAGTCTTATGTGTGTTATGGTAGCTGCTAGATTAAACATTGCATTTATAGTGGGAGTTGTGAGTAGATATATGTGTAAAGATGATTTTGAGATATGTGAGTGGCACTAAGGAAAATTTCCTATGCTTGGATAGAGGAAAGGCATCCTATATTGGTTACACATATTCAAATTATGTTGGTTGTGTAGACAACCAAAAGTCTACATCATGGTACATTTTTCACTTTGATGGAGGTCTTATCTCTAGGAGATTGCATCTTCAAGAATGTGCAATTGTTTTCAGTATAGAACTAGAGTAAATTGAAACAAGGGAACCACGAAAGGAAGCATTGCGGATTTCTCATCTTGCTCGTGATATGGGTCTACCTATATCAGAGTTTCACTTCTATTCACCTGTACATCCAAAACAAAGTCTACTAATCTTGTGCAGAATGAACAATTGCATTTAACACTATTTGCAGTTATGAACCATCTTCTCATGAGCAATGTATCTCTACACTGCATTGAGATCTTTGGTACTATGATAGTGGGGGACCAAACATATTAACTCGCATTGCAGTTTCTTCACTTCACTTGAGCCTACCCCTATAGGGAATACTATCACATGCGCCAACAACTGCTCTTATCCTCTCATGGGAATTGGTAAGATCATTTTCACTATTGTTGATGGCAATTCTTTTACATTGTCGGATGCTTTATTTGAGCCACATATGAAGAAAAATTTGTTAATCAATTTTAGCATTAGAAAAGATTATCTTGGTTGTGAAATTTGTTGATGACAGATGTACAATTCATCATCTATCAAATGGCGACATCATTATTGCTTCTTGCATTTTATGTCGTGGGCTCTAAAAGCTAATAGACTATGAAAAATATGTGAATGATTTAGCATGTGAAGTACATGATTCCTAGGCTATGTGAGATGCAAAGCTTTGGCATGCACGCTTTGTTCATTTGAATTTTGCTAGTTTTCTATGCTTGCGGAAATCAGAAATGGTGTTCTCTCTACCTAAGCTTGAGGCACCTTCTAAACATGTCTAGGAAGGGTATTTTTTGGGCAAAATGAAACATTCCTCATTCCCAAAAGATGGTTCAGTTCGAGCTAATAAAAAATTGTTGCTTGTTTGGAGTGATATTTTTGCTTCTATGCAAACACCCTCTTTTGGAAATTGTCTTAACTTTATGACTTTCATTGATGATTTTTCCTGGCATGCATGGGCATATCCATTGAAAGAAAAGTCCAAAGTGTTTGTTTGCTTCAAACTATTACTCATTTTGGCTGAAAATCTATCATCATATAAAATGGGCACCCTCGATTGTGATCAAGGGGGGAATATATGTCTTCTGATTTTAATACATGTGGGGGTGAACATGGGATAAAACATCAGTCTACAGTGCCATATACACCTCAAGAGAATGGAGTTGTAGAAAGGTAGAATACGTCACTCTTGGAGATGGCAAGTGTATGGTCAAGAGTTAGGCCTTATCACATAGTTTATGGCTTGAGGTTGTTATGTGTGCAACACATGCACTTAAAAGGTGTGCCACTAAAGCATTACAGTCTATCACTCCATATGAAGATTAGCATGGTCGTAAGCCATCTATTGCTCACCTCCATGTTTTTGGTTGTCTGGCATATGCATTAGTGCCTAAACAACAACTCAAGAAATTGGATTATAAAGTAGAGAAATATATTCTTGTTGGATACATTTTTAAAAGCAAAGGCTATCCTCTCTATCATCCACACACTAAACGCATTTTGGTTAGCTGTGATGTTTTTGTGGAAGATGTTATTCAACCATTACTTTCATGTGATGAGGAGACATTTGTTAGCTCAAAAGTCATGTATGATACTTTGATAACTATTTTTATAGGTGGATGGTCTAGTGGTCATCCTAATGAGGCAACCTCTTAGCCTTTATATGTTTCACATGATGATGCAGATCATTCTATTTTTTATGCAAATTTACATGATGCACTTAGTGATGAGAGAATTGATATAGAGAAGGCAAAAACTATGCCAAAATGGTTGGTGTAGACTTTGGGTGATAGCAAATTAGATACACCTCTTTCATATCATACTCCTTCAGGCTCTCATAGTGCCTCTTTTGCATCTGATCACTATGTTGTATGTGACTTCAGTGTTTGTGATAAGAATGAGCTAGTTTCGTTTGATGAAGCACACAATTCTAAAAAATTGGATGGCGGCTATGGAATCCGAATATGATGCTATCATGAAAAATGGTACCTATCTTTATGTGTCTAGCCTCATAGCAAGAAGGCCATTGGCACTAAGTGGGTATACAAGTTGGAGCGTAAGCCTGATGGAATAGTTGACAATTACAAGGTTAGGCTTGTTGCAAAGGGTTATGCTTAGGAAAGAGGCAATGATTTTTTGTGAGACCTTTTCCCCCACATGCCGAATGACTACTGTTCGTAGCATCTATGCACTTGAAGCTCATCATGGTTGGAGTGCACATCAATTGGACATTAAAACTACATTTTTGAATGGTGTGTTGCAAGAAGTGTATGTTTTTCAGCCATGTGGTGTTGTGTAGAAAGGGCATAAAAACCAAGTGTGCAGGTTGAACGCATTATATGGTTTGAAGCAAGCACCATGTGCTTTGTATGAAAAGATACATGCATACCTGATTGCACATGGTTTTGAGAATAGTCGAACTGAGAGCACCTTGTACATTAAGCATGCAAATGATGTGCTTTTGATCATTGTTCTTTATGTTGATGACAAGCTACTCACTGGTCTTATTAACAAGCATATTGCTGATTTTAAGGCTGATTTTCATGCATCATTGGAGATGTTAGATTTGGGGCACTTGCATCATTCTTTGGGCATTCTGTTTATGCAAGTTGACAGTGCAATAGCTTTGTGTCAAAAAAAATTTATTGATACGTTATTGTAGTGTTTTTCTCTTGAAGACTATAAACCTTTTGCCACTCCTATGGAGACATGTTTATGGTTGAGTATTCATGTTGGAGATGCATTTGATGTTTTTGTATGCTTGATTTACTTATGCATTACTCTGCCAGATATTCAATTTTTTTTCTTATAGGTGAGTAGGTTTATGCATTGCCCCAGTGTCAAGCATAGTTATGCATTGCCCCTAACTTAGCCACTTCTAGCTGTGAGGCTAAGTATAGGGCAATTGTCATAGTGACTATTGAGTGTGTTTGGCTCAAACATCTTATGGCTGATTTGGGTGTTGGTTAGTCTTCTACCACCACCATCTTCACTGATTGTCAGAGCACATTGGTAGTTGCGAGGAACCCTCTCTTCCATGCTTGCATTAAGCACATTAAGGTGCACCATCATTATGCTAGGGAGAGGTTCTCTGTTGGACATGTGATGGACAAAGGAAACCATCTTTAATCTTAGATTCCATGTGAATCCTATATCTCATGACTGGTTCAGAATTTGGTGAAACTAATGCTTCGATTGCGTCCAAAACGTGCAAAACCCTATGATCGACTATCTTTTTGCTTGATTCTGATAAACAAAGACCATGCTTCAAAATGATAACATCATCAATTCGTAACTGCCCTAGAACCGCCCTTGGAAAACCTATATAAGGAGGGGTTGGCCACATTCATAATCAGTCTTGCCAATACCAGTCTTGGGAGCTCAAGGAGTCGTGACCGCCAAGTAAGTACTCTCCAAGTTCCAGTTCTAGTTCCTGTCTTGTTTCTTATTCTAGTCCTATCTAGTGTAGTTCTTGGACATCTTGTCTTGTCCTCTTGTAATCTTGTAGTATGAGATCTTGTCAAGTTCTTTCTTGTATTCAGTTCATCTCCGAGAAGGGTGTTCTTGTAATCCAGACATCTGTTCTCATACTTACAATCCCGGGTTGTGGGATCTCTTGTATCATCTCTAGTCTAGTTTTCCATACCTATTGGTCCCGGGTTGTGGCACATCTTGAATCAAATCCATCTTCTTGTATTATTTTCCCTACGTGGGTGTTCTTGTAATGATAAGTGTATTTCCAAAATCTGTATCATCTCTAGTCCAGTTTTCCATACGTATTGGTCCCGGGTTGTGGGACGTCTTGTATCAAATCCTTCTTCTTGTATTAGTGCTTCCCTGATAGTAGGCTCGATCATTTAGGCATCTGTGCCCACAGAGGAGAACGTTGCATAACTTTTCACAAACGCTCTGCCTAGGGAGAACTTTGAAGCTTTCTGCAAAGATTTGGCCTTACTTGCTTTTGTGGATTGATTCCACATGGCTCGAAACTTCCTTATACATGAGTGCCAGCTCCGTGTTCACCGCATCACTCCCAAGGGGGATTTGTTGATATATTTAGGTATTGATGTGTGTGAACATAAAAGGACCCCTAGAGCACTTCTTTCCCTCTAGGATGTTTTTTCCCTAGCTTGTATAGCCTATAACCCTAATGGGTCACTTATCTTTTTACATTCTCTTGGTAATACATTCATTATTTTGTGTTGTGCTCCAGGATTCTTCTTCTTCCTTCGTGTTGTTTGTGTGCTTTTGTAGATCTCAAACTCCAACATACCAGACATGCTATGTAATGGATTTTTCACTTACAACTCTAAAGATATACCAAATCTTACTCAATTAGAATAAAAATATTGTGATCCTAAGATTCATGCTAAATTTACCTTCACTAAAGTGGAAATGCAAGCTGTTTGGTATGGAACATCTAAGCTTACACCACCACTGACATTGATTTGGTGGAATGGGATATAGAATTTATGGGTAATTCAAACTTGAACTTTGGGAAATTTTTTCATTAAGCTTGGAGGAGACAAATCAAAAAGCTCTATATAGTTCTTTTAATTGAGGGGAATAATAAAACATTGAAAATAAAATTTTTCAAATTCTATAGAAAGAGCACATTTGTCAATATAACCTTAGGTAGTTTTTGAGGATCAAAACTATTAAAGAGGAGAGAAATAAGGTACCTTGAATTACCTAATTTTGTCTTTACAAAGACAAAATAAGGTAAATTAAGCTAACAGATAGGTAAGAAATAAATAACATTGAAGTACTTTTGTGCATTCTGGTGCTTATTAGTACTTCTTTCATTACATCTTCCAACTAGTTAAAGTCCTCAAGGACTGGGAGTTCTAAAATAACCTAAGGATTCTAGAAAAAGCATAATCCCAAGGCTTCATAGGATGACATAACCTAAGTTGTGGATTCAAATCAAGAAAACCTAAGGAAAATGGTTTCTTGTATGAAGCATAATATTTTCTTCCCAAATAAAAACCATTGGTCAAATATTGAACACAATAACTAGATAAGGGATCTGATAAAGAAAGATTATCTTATATCTTAAAGAAGGCAACAAAAAAAAAGGACCAAGTATGGCAAAGATCAAGTCAAACTTCAAGTTTGATGAGATCATTACACCACTTAAAATGCTTAGCCAAATATTTGTGAGAAATTAGTTGTGGTGTATCCAAGCACCTTAGTCATTGCTCTCATAATTTGATACCATAGAACATAGCATATGATTTGGCGAGGATTAAAGAGGATCGAGAGGGTGAAATGTAAAGGTATAGAGATATAGTTCTATGGATTGGATTTAGCACCCACTAGTATGGGACAATGGGGAGTGAATCCTATTCAATACTTTTCTTGATGGCAAAAAGAAAAGATACATGATTCAATGGAATACATCAATAAGGTAATGTTTGGAAATAGGTATTTCTATTCAACTATCTTCTCAAAGAAAAGAAGAATTCTTCCAAAAAGATACTAAAGGTTCTATCTCCTGATAAACTTTATAGAGAGTTAGAAGTAAAGAGAGGATAAACTTCTTAGAGTTTAAAGCTTCATCCAAAAGTATGACTTGACATTTAAGGAACATAAAGATGATCTTAGGAGCCAAGCGTTAAAGGAAGCTCATCTTTTGGATACTTGATGATTCGAGACGAATAAGAAAGATTGGATTACAATGCCAAGACATGAAATCTTGAAACAGATCTAGAATTTCAAGGAAGAAAATTCCAAAAGGATAAAGAGGAGGTTTAAGGATTGAGATACAATTAGGGATACTTAAGTTCTAAGTATTGAAGAAAAAGTAAGAACAATCTATTCCTACTTGCAACCTTAAAGGTAGAATGATCATTTACACTATGAGTGATATATTTAGAAAGATCTCAATCTTCTCCAAAGAAGAAGTAAATAGATTTCAGCCAATTAGAGTCCTCAAACAACAAGATTCATCCCTATAGGGTCTAGCTAACTCTCAAAACTAAGTAAATTATTGAAAGAACCTTAAACCCACCTAAATTAAATTTGTTCTCTCTAAAGAAAAGACAATGTTATATCCTCTTAAAATGAGATGGATAATCCACCTATATCATTATATGGGATTATAAAACATATTCCTCTCTACCTAGATTTATTTTGTGCAGGCAAATTGCAAGCAAAAAATCACCCATTTTGCTAAGCCCAAAGGTACAAGGTATGTGTACATCTTTGAGAGAAAGTGATTTGGGTAGGGATTATGAAAGAGTCATTTTCCTTTGAGAACAAGATGAATACTAACTTGGCACATGAATCTCATAAGGAAGTGTGAAGTAGTATTCATCTATTTTGGTAGGTTTATACACAAGTGGTGTATAGGGATGGACCAAGATAGCAATTTAACTAAAGTCACTTTGGACCCACATAATTCACATGCTTGATCTATGGAGGCTTGGTTGGCAAATGACCTAAACAAGGAAATAGGTACGGATTTTGAGTTTCACTCTTTGCATTCTTTCCATGATTTGCATTTGGTTTAGTTCTTTCTGTGTGTAAAACTATATGAAGATTTGAATGATTAGAGTATTGGACCACATATGGATTCTTCTCTTTCAAGATGAAATTGAGATAGACCCCCTTTTGAATAAAGAGGAAAATTAGAGAGATAAAGACCATAATCCTTGAGATTGATAATTGGGAACATGGGAGTACTCAAAGGTATATATCTCCACTCATTTCAGAGGATAGAAATGCTTTTAAGGGGGAAGAATGTTATATAACTATATGCCACTAAGGGGTACAAGCCTTGGGTTTCTAGATGTGAAACTCTTGGATTTCTAAGTGTAAAACCCTTGGGATTTATGATTTATTTGCTCCATTTAGATGCTTTCTCTAAGGTTGTAAACCTGAAGCTTGACTTGAAGCTTCTCTTACCCACTTGATTTGTATTAAGATCTTGGAGGGTCTTTTAAAAGGTGTGACTTCATGTGACTTCCTAAGATTGGAAACCATGTGATCACCTCAAGAGCCCAAGTGATGGAAGGTACACATGTCCGCTTTAGAGGGACTTAGCCCCTTGATCTTGGAGTTTTATATTGGAGGGGTTGGTTGGGTGAAAGTTCATCTCTATGACTAGTGTGGTGTTATTAGTTAATTTTAGTTATTGTGTGTGGAGGCTATGGATCTTTCAGAATAATTGTTTCAAAGCTAGCTGATTTGGATCTTCATTAGAATCTTGTTAAGGATTCGTCTGATATTTTCTAACATTTTGAAGTTTTTCTTTTTAATGAAAATTTTCTCCACCACTTACGTGGGGATTATCGCACATCAAAAGTCCTCTATGGACTCTTTTAGCTCTGCAAAAGAGTGGTTTGAATATAACCTCTATGGACTGTTTGAATATAACCTCCATGAATGGCATGAAATCCCTCTTACGAGGGCTTGTTAACTGACCGTAACGGAGTTCCTTAACATCCATATATACGTGGCGGGACGAATAGGCATGCGAGGCCATTTGGATAAGTGTAGAACTCTATCGAATGAGAGGAGTCTCTTTACTATTCTGTTCAATGAGCGATTTGCTTCTCTTTCGGATGGTAAATGCTTAGTTAAGCAAGTTGTGCTTCATATAGTGCCATGTAATCGTGGACTTGGTGTATGGGATATATCGCACACAATGCTGTAAGGGCATTTTGGAGGCTCCAGTTTTGCGACTATGCACTTTCTTGTAAAATGAGACCCTTGAAACATGTTTGAAAAGCTATTCTTCACCGATGATCAAGTTGTAATTTTTTTATATTCACCTCTGAGACATTATTTAGAAACCTTATGGACATGCTATTTGAAGCTCATCTTGACTAGAATTTCTTTTCGAATTATTGCAATGCCTTTCTCAATAGCTTGCTTTGCAAGGACTTAAGCTTGTTCTCTTGAGGAGAAATTATTAGGTCCATGCCCTCATCTAAGGTGATGAACTCAGAGGCTATTCGTGCCTCAATAGCAATTGAGAGAAGAAACCCCAAGTTCATTTGTTATCTCCTACTGTTTTTTTCCGCCCATCCAATGGAGGATTACCTCAAGTATTCGTTGAGCACTATGAAGCCAAGTTGTGACCATAAAGTTTGAAGGCTCTTCTTAAATGCAGAAGGAAGGAGAGAGCTTTCAATTGAGCTAAGTATTTTTTAATTCTGATTGATTAATTTCACATATATTTTCCATATATTTCAATATCTTTGTATTGGATGTAAGTGAAGTCTAGGAAACGTCTTCAATTCGCATTAGAAGATAATGAACGTAGATAGTTGAGATCAAAATAAGCAAGCATTCATGGTTTGAAATGAGGTCAAGAAATTCAAGTACTTCCATGCATTGTTGCAACGAAAGTAAAAGAATTTATGTGCATTCCCCATTGACAGGGGATGGTTTTAATGCACAGATTTCAAATCCAAATCTTTCCTTGTGAACATTCCAAGCTTACATACACAAACCAATATACATTGCATGATTATTCAGTAAAGGAAATCACATTTCTATGAACATAAAGGAAGAATGCGTCGCTCATATGAAGAAGATTACAAGTGCACAAAATGAATGAATGATATGAAAAATAGAAGCAATAGATTTCTCAGATTATTAATGTCATACATACATACCAATTGCATCTATGTATAGAATGATTCATGATTTTGTAGTATATGTTCTTTCTTAGCACATTAATAAGTATACAAGTTCCAACTAAAGAATTCAACATTCAAAGAGGTGGGTGGCCCAAGCCTACTTCATCATCGTGAGAATACTCAAACAAAGTCAAAAGATTCCCTTAAATATCTTACAACATGCAATGCACGTTGTCATACATAGTTCAAGTGGCCCATTTTTCTTGGTCACTTGTACAATTATTCTTGGAAATAAATTGCACTTTGCATCAAATTAATATGGTTTTGGAAAAGAAACAATGGATGTGCATGGTTTAGAACAAGTGAATAGAATACATGAAAACAACTTGCAAGTTCTATGTAAATTATGCACCATCATTTGAAAGAACAAAGTTCCAACTTGGGACTTTACGCATGCTTTAAGGAGGAGCTCGATTTCTAAATGACTTGCATGCGAGACCTTGTCCAATAAAGGTGTAAACTTCTTGGCGTACGCCAAAGTATAACAATATGGTGTTGTGTGAGATCACCATAGCCTCCACACACAAGATAACTAAGTAACTAGGAAAAGCACACTAGAAAGAGAGATGCACCTTCTAAATCCAAGACCAAGGGAGTAAGTCCCTCTCAAGGGGACATGTGTACCTTTTATCAAGTGGGTCTCTAAGGTGTTCACATGGTTTTCAAGCTTAGGAAACCACATGAAATCACATGGTGTCTAGAAGAAGACTCTCAAAGCTCTCATATACAAATCAAGTGGTAAGGAGAAGCTTTGAATCATGCCTAAGGTACTCAACCTTAGAGCATTTTCCCTAAGGTTCAAGTCGCATCTGAAATGGGTATTAAAAGCATGAATCCCAAGGGATTTACACCTACAAACCTAGGAGTTCTACCCCTTAGATCTATGTGATCATACAACATTCTCTCCCATTAAAAGCATTTTTGTCTTAGAAAATGAGTGGAGATATATTC
Organism: Ceratopteris richardii; assembly: GCA_020310875.1. NCBI lineage: Eukaryota > Viridiplantae > Streptophyta > Polypodiopsida > Polypodiales > Pteridaceae > Ceratopteris > Ceratopteris richardii. The sequence continues at coordinate 67,968,137 of CM035425.1, read as the reverse complement.
CTTGGGGTATTCCCCGTTCCCCATGATGAATCTAAAGGATCATGGTTTTCATCTCTTTAATTTTCCTCTTGATTGAAAATGATTATTCTATCATGATTGAATCTTGAAAGAGGAGAATCTACATGTGGTCCGACTCCTACCCCAAACATTCAAAGCTCCTTCTAGTTTCAACCATGGAAAAGAACGAAATGGAATGTAAAGTATGGAAATAATGAAAACTTCCATTCACTTCCTATATAGTTGGATTATTATAAGCCAAGTAATAGAACATTAATAACATATCTTAAGCTTAAAGTCCCTTTTATGGAATTCTAAATTTCACAAAAACCCATGCCATGCTTGATAAGAAAGGCCAACGATTCAAGTGAAAGGTCTTCATTAACCACACAACTAGTGATCACTTGGAGTGTTTACTCTCAAGCTCTAATGAAGAGAAAATATGGCATAAAACAATTTATTTAATGTTTGGAGATGGAAATTTTTCTAGTTAATAAGGCTCTTTATTTGAGAGAACTAAAGAAGTACTCTAAGTTTTAGATTATTCTTGCAAGAAAATGGAAGGCCTAAAGAGAAGGTAAAACGAAAGGGCTGTTACAAACCCTAAACAACCATGTTCTAATGTCCTTGACGTGAAGGACTATCCAAAGAGTAAAATGTGTACCATCTACTTTTGATTGAATTACTAACTACTAAGTCAAATATTCTTCCTCAAAATATAAATTATGTCCACAGATAATATCTAGTTCAAGTACAAAACTAGCTCTGTTGTCATTTGACATAGGAACAACTATTCAAGAAAACTTTGAACAAAAGAATCATTGAAAAGATAGTCTTTGAGATTAATTCTTGTCAAGTTGCAATTCAGACTTTAAAAATTCAATATGACATGAGTACGTGCCAGACATGCTTTGCAATCGAAATTACACTTAAAAGTCTAAAGATGTACTAGTTCTTCCTCGATTAGACCAAAGGAAGTTGTGATCCCAAGATTCAAGCTAAAGTTACCTTCACTAAAGTGAAAGTGCAAGTAGGATGGTATGGGCTATCTAGGCTTGCACTACCACTAACATTGATTCGATGGAGTAGGACATCAAATCCATGGGTAACTCAAACTTGAACTTTGGGACATTTGTTCAATAAGTTTTGAGGAGAGAAATCAAAATTCTCTGAATAGTTATTTTAATGGAGTGGAACAATAGAAAATTGAAAATTAATTGCATACTCACCCTTAATTAAATCAAAAAGTAAACCTTTTATTTATCAAATTCCATGGAAAGAGCATAAATTTGAATATACCTTAGGTAGTTTTTGAGCATGAAAACCATTGCGGGGAGAAAGTCCCCATGAAATAGTACCTTCTGCTTTAAAAAGACAAAATAAGGTATTTCAAGGTACAAGATGGTCATGAAATGGACAAAGTTGAAGTACTTCCTCACATTTTAGTGTTTCATACTTCTTTCATTAGATCTTCCAACCTACATAAAGTTCTCAAGGATTGGGAGTTCTAAAAGAACATCATTGCAAGATAAGACTTTCATAAAACCATAAGGCTCGTAGAAATCCAAAGTGGGCTAGAGAAAGAAGTCCGATGACCTATAAAGCATAATCCTAAAGATATCTTGGTGCTTCATGGGATAACACAACATTAGTTATGGATTCAAATCAAGAAAACCTAAGGAAAATGGTTTCTTCTATGAAGCATAATAGTCAGATCCCAAATAAAAGCCACGGGTAAAATATTGAGGAAATTACCTAAGAAGGGATTTAGTTGAGAAAGACATAATCTTATGTCTTAAAGAAGATAACAAACACCAAAGGGACCAAGTAGGGAAAAGATCAAGTCAAAGTTTAAGTTTGATGAGATCAATTACATCGCTTAAAATGGTTAACCAAAAATATTGAGAAATTAGTTGTGGTTTAACCAAGCACCTTATTCCGTGCTCTCATAGTTTGGTACGAGAGAGGATAGCATATGATTTTGCAAGCATTAAAGATGATAGAGAGGGTGAGATGCAAAATTATAGAGAAATATTTTTGTGGATTGGATAAATCACCCACTAGTATGGGAGAGTGAGGATTGAAACCCGTTGAGTACTTTTTCTTGACGGCAAAAAGAAGAAAGGACTCATGTTCAAATGGAATATATCAATAAGATAATCTCTAGAAATAGACATGTTTCTTCAATTATCCTCTCAAAGTAAAGAAGAATTCTTTGAACAAGATAATAAAGGTTGTATGTATTGATAAACTTTATAGAGAGGTAGAAATAAAAAGAGGATCAACTTCTTGGAGCTTTAAGGTAATATGCAAAGCTTGAATCTCTAAAAGCTTCATCCAAAAGTATGAGTTGAAATTTAGGAACATATTGATGATCATAGGGGCCAAGCATGAACGAAAGCCCATCTTTTGGATACTCCATTAAGAAGAATAAGAAATATCTCGTTACAATGCCAAGATAGGACATCTTAAAACAGATCTAGAATTTCAAGGAAAAATATTCCAAGAGGATCAAGAAGATCTTTAAGGTTTGAGATACAAAGAAGGATTCTTAAGTTTTAAGTATTTAAGAAATAGTTGGAATAATCTATTCATACTTTCAACCTTAAATGTACCACAATCTTTTACACTATGACCTTCCCATCTTAGGATATAGTTATAAAGATTGTAATCTTTTTAGAAGAACAAGTGAATTAGATTTCGACGAATTAGAGTCTTCAAATAGCTAGATTTATCCATGTGGGGTTGAATTGAATCTCAAGACTAAGTAAATTATTGAAAGACCCTTAAATACACTTAAAGTAAAGTTATTCCCTCAAAAGTAAGAAAATGTTATATCTTCTTAAAACTAGATGAATAATACACCTATAGCATTATATTTGTTGGGCATGGGTTATAAACAAGACTCAGCTCTATTTCGATTTCTTTGAGGCCAATTGCAAGCGAGAAATCCACTTGTTTCACTAAGGCTAAGGATACAAAGTAGGTGTACTCTTCAACGAGAAAGTTACTTGCAAATGGATTATGAAAGACTCATCTTCCTTTTAGAAAAAGATGGATTCTATATTGACATATGAATCTCGTAAGGAAGCCTTAAGAAATATTCATCTATTTTGGCAGATTCATACAAAAGTGGCTTCTAGAGATGGACAAAGATAGCAATATAGCTAAAGTCACTTTGGATCCACCTAATTTATATGTTTGATATATGGTGGCTTAGATGACACATGATTTCACCAAGGAAATAGGCAGGGATGTTTTTTTTCACCCTTCTCATTCTCTCCATAGTTTGCATTCAATCTAGTTCTTTTTCGCATGAAAAACGAGATGCAGATCTAAATGATTGTGGCATAGATTAAACCAAATATGAATTCTCCTTTTTTAAGACTCAATTGGAATAGAATACCCATTCTAAATAAAGAAGCAAACTCAACATATAAAGACCATGATCCTTGAGATTTATCATGGGGCACATGGGAATGCCCCAAGGTATATATCTCCCCTCTTGTCTAAGGAAGAAAATGCTTTCAAGGGGGGGGGGGGGGGGGATGTTAAATAAATACATGGGTCTAAGGGGGAGAGACTTTAGGTTTCTAGGTTTCAAACCCTTGGGATTTATGATTTATTTACCCCTTTTAGATGGGTCTTGATTCTTAGGGTTTATTCTCTAAGTTTGAGTACCTTAGGCTTGATTGGAAGCATCTACTAGCCACTTGATTTGTACATAAGAGCTTGAAGCATCTTCGTCTAATGGCATGTAGCTTCATGTGATTTCCTGAGCTTGGAAACCATGTGATCAGCTTAGGTACCCATGATGGAATGTACACACGTTCCATTTAGAGGTACGTACCCCCTTGGTCTGGGAGTTATATATTTGAGGGGTTGGTTGGGTGAAAAGTGCATCTTTCTACCTAGTGAGGTGCTATTAGTTAGTTTTTTAGTTGTTGTGTGGAGGCTACGGAGCTTTCCAAATACTAGTTTGAGAGCTAGTGGATTTTAGATCTTCCTAAGAATCCTTGTGAAGGATTTATGTCATATTTTGCAACATCTTGAAGGTTTTCTTTTTAATGACAATTTTTTCCACCACCTACCCGGGGATTTTGTGCACGTGAATAGTCCTCTATGGACTCTTTTAGCTCTACAAAATATTGGTTTTAATGTACCCCCCATGAATGGCATAAACTCCCTCCGAGAAGGACTTGCTAGCAGCTCACAACATAGTTCTTCAACTTCCATATATATGTAGCAGGACAAACATGCATGTGAGGTCATTTGGATAAGTGTAGTACTTTTTCAAATGAGAGGAGTCTCTTTAGTACTCTGTTGAATGAGCGATTCTCTTCTCTTGATGATGGTAAATGCTTACCAGGGTTAGCTATGCTTCATATACAGCCATTTAATCATGGAAACATGGTATGTGGGATATATCTTAAGCCTACACAATCTTGTAAGCTGAAGGCTCGAGTTTTGCGAGTAGTAACTTTCTTATAAAAAAAAAGACCCTTAAAACATGTTTGACACGATATTCCTCATCCATGATCGAGTTGTAATTTTTTTATATTCACCTCTAGCACATTATTTAGAAACCTTATGAACATGCTATCTAAAGCTTATACAAAATCGAATTTCTTTGGAGTTATTCCAATGCCTCTCTTAATAGGCTTAGTTTGCATGGAATTTCGCTTATTCTTTTGGCACTACAAAGAATACGGACGCTTAGCAACTATTAATACGACACAATTTCGTCATATTAAAATTGCATAAAGCATCGCAACAAGAATTAAGTGTGCAACATCGGTTAAACGATGAAAATTTTGATTTTTTTATCAACCTATAGCCGGACGTGATATGCAACGATTACATTGAGCATCACTAAAGCGACGATATAAAAAAGCATCCCATAAGCGATGCTAATTTGCATCGCATAAGCAACGCTAATTAGCTTTGCTCATGCGACACTATCTAGACAAGATTTTAGGATGCTTTAGGATTGGTTACATGATGGGTTTTTGATGACAAAAATAAAAATGTTTGAGGATCTTTGATCTGTATCTACATGCATCTTATCGAAGAGCTCTCCAATGTTCACAATTGTGCTGTGTTTACGAGCGAAAGAATTGCTTGCTGAATTGTTGTTTTGTCTAATCTCTATCTTATTGTCTCTCTCTCTCTCTCTCTTTGTTTCTCTCTTTCTAACTCTTTCTCTCTTTGAATTATCTCTCTCTCTCTCTCTTTATTGCAGGTTATTAAAGAAGTTAACCAAGCAAAAAGTATGGCTAACTATTGTCAGTACAATTTCCATTCTTTGTATATCATTTGAATTGTGTTATTTTCCTTAATTAGCATACTCACACTTATTGATATGCACATATATACTTATACATGAAGATGCACATTCACACATATACACATATACATATGCACGTACACACACATATATACACACACATACATGTGCACATACACTTACACATACATACACATAAACATGCATATGCACAAACATTTCTACAAACACATAAAAAGACTTCAATGCATGCACTATTGCATATATACATACACATACACACATTAACAGATACTCAAATACATGTGTATGCACATCCACATGCATGCATATACACATGGATGCAAATGGAAATGCATCCACATGCACATGCATGTTTCATACATATCCACATGCATATACATACACTTGTATATGTTTATACACATACACATACATATGCACATACATACATATACACACACATACACATATATACACATATATATGCACATACATACACACACATATGCACATACACACACACATGCACATACATACATAAACACATATACATGCACATACACACATATACACATACATATACACACACATACACATGCACATACACATACATAGATATACACTTACACATGCAGATGCACATACATACATATACACAGACATACACATGCACATACACATACATACGCATATACACTTATACTTGCACATGCACGTTGTGGGAGCGAATGGTGACAACTGGCGGATCAATTCAGTCACCTCGCTAACGGCGCACACAGGGTGACTATGCAGAACAAGTATAAGTTTTCCTAAGGTCCGTAGGGCAAAGCGTTTCTATCTCTTTCTACTGCATCAAAATAGGATGGTAAGATTAATTTTTCACTAACTACTTGATCTTTAATGATTTCAGCTATGTTTAAATCTTCTTGAGAATTATCAATGTTTCTAACTATAGAAGGTGGAAAAAGATCTTCACTATCTTCGGTACTAGGTGGAACAAAGGAAATTAATGGCAATGTTCTAGATAAACTATGATCAAATTCTCTTGTATGTAAGGTTTCTTCTACTATCTTATCTTTAACTAACTCTTTAAGTTCTTCAACTAGACTAGGAAATAAAATTTCAAAGGTAGATGTAGGTAAAAAGGAACTACTTGATGAAGCCTCTTTAGACATAAAAGAAGAAATGAAACTAGATTAATGATAGATCTCCTATACAAAGCTATAAGATTCTATTCATAAAGAATAACCTATACAAGCTAATCAATATATTTTAGCTAAGTAAATTCTTCACACTTCAAATCTTCAGTTCTTCAACAGGGCTGCAATTCATCTGAAAAATCACATGAGAAATATTAGTAAGCTTTTATAAAAAATTAAACACTCATGTAAATCTTAACATACTAAAAACTTAGCTTAATTTAAGCCAATTAACTTTTCTAAAACACATATATATATAAGTACATTCATTTATTTAAACATACACATTGCAATAAAATAATTCGTTCATACAATTACTTTAGCGTACATCAATCATTCATATAAGTACACTGCTTCATATACTTATACATATTCATACATATTACATATGCTAACATGCATCACATGCATACTAACATACATGCATACTAACATACATGCATGACATAACATATACTAACATAAATAAACATGCATACATGCACACTAACATACATGCATGACATAACATACACTAACATAAATGAACATGCATACATGCACACTAACATACATGTATGACATAAATGCACATGCATTCATGCACATACATGCATAAATGAACATGCATACATACATGCATAAACATACATAACTCACATGCATACATGCACATGCATAAATGAGCATGTAAACATAACATATATACACTAACATAACTCATATGCATACATGCATACTAACATACATGCATGATATACATACACTTGCATACATAACTTGCACTATCACACATATACATGAACATGCATTTAACTAACATGCATAAACTTTCATGCACTATCATACATATGCATGAACATACATTCACAAACATACATGCATAAACATACATGCACTAACATAGAACATGCATACATAACATGCAAACATAAATTATATGCACACATACACATAACATAAATGAACATGCATACATGCACACTAACATACATGCATGACATAAATGAACATGCATTCATGCACATACATGCATAAATGAACATGCATAAATGAACATGCATACATACATGCCATACACACATGCATAAATGACTTACACTAACACACATATGCATATCATACATATACATGCATACATACATGACGTGCACACATACATGCATAAACATGTATACATAACATACATATATATGAACATGCATGCACTAACTTGCACCCTTACACACATGCACATGCACTAAATAAACATGCATACAACATGGATACATACATGCATGACATAACATTCACTAACTTAAATGAACATGCATACATGCACACTAACATACATGCATGACATAACATTTAGTAACTTAAATGAACATGCATACATGCACACTAACATACATGCATGACATAACATTCACTAACTTAAATGAACATGCATACATGCACACTAACATACATGCATGACATAACATACACTACCATAAATGAACATGCATACATGCACACTAACATACATGCCTGACATAACATACACTACCATAAATGAACATGCATACATGCACACTAACATACATGCATGACATGACATTCACTAACTGAAATGAACATGCATACATGCACACTAACATACATGCATGCCATAACATTCACTAACTTAAATGAACATTCATACATGCACACTAACATACATGCATGACATAAATGAACATGCATACATGCACATGCACACATACATGCATGAACATGCAAACTTACACGCATACATGCACATGCATAAATGAACATGCATGCATGACATACACACATGCATAAATAACTTACACTAACACACATATGCATGAACATACATGCACATGCATAAACACATGCATGACCATGCAAACTTACATGCATACATGCACATGCATAAATGAACATACATACATGACATACACACATGCATAAATAGCTTCTAACATCTAGTTTGCAATACCTAACTTCTAACATGCACTACCTAACATAAACATGCATTACTTAACATCTAATAACATGCTTATATGCACTATCATTTCTAACATTTACAAACATACCTAACATGCACTAACATAGGTACAACATTTATTAAACATGCCTAACATGCAGTTACATCTAACATAGGTATATGCACTTACTAAATGCATTTCTAATAGGTTTTTAACAAGCTATGGGTTGAAGAAGCTTGGATAAAGGGTAAGGAAGGAAAGGATAAGCTAAGAATGGATAGGATAAGTGAATGGATAAAGAAAAGTTTAGATAATATAATGGAATCTTAGAAAAAGGTAAGGTTAAAAGTTGAATGGACCCTCCTTCTGGTAACGTGAAACTCATAAAAGAAGGTTAGGAATGCAAATCATATACATGTAATCACATTTGATAAATAAACAATCTTCATACCCTCCATTTCATAAATAAAATCATTAACCATTGCATATGATTCATGTCATTCATCCTAGACATATGCATATCATAATAGTATAATGAACCTAAGATAAAATACTTTTACACACACATACACACATACATAAATACATAAACATATACACTTAGGAAACATAAACATATATTAAGTCATCCATATACAAGTATAACTACATAAACATATATCTCCATATATACACTCTATATTTTCATTTTTAGTAGTTAGTTAATAAATAAACTTAAACATACATATAACATTAAACATCATAATATAATATTAAAATATTAACATAAAATATTTAATATATATAAACTCTAAAGTAAATATATTTATAAACAGTAACTAAATATCTAACAAGTATAAAGTAAAAAAGAAAAGAAGCTAAAAAAATAGAAAAGAAAAAATAAATAAAGAAAAAACTCACTCTTACTCTCTCTCTCTCTATCTCTCTCTGTCTGTCTATCTCTCTCTCTCTCTGTGTGTGCGTGTCTCTCTCTCTCTCTCCCTCCATCAGTCGCGTCCGTCGGCTGGCTGCATTGGGAGGGAAGAAGAGGGAATAAAAAAGAATATTATAAAAATAAAATAAAATAAATAACAAAAAGAAAAAGAAAAAAAACTCTCCATTCTCTATCTCTCTCTCTCTCTCTCTCTCTCTCTCTCTCTCTCTCTCTCTCTGTTGCGCACGCAGCTCTGCTACGCCACGGGCAGAGAGGAAAGAGAATGGGAGGGAGAAAGAGGACAAAAGAAAAGGACAGAGTAATAAAAATACACTAAAGAAAGGAGAGAAGCAAAAAGAAAATAGAACAATAAAGGAAAAAAGAAGGAAATATGGATGAAAGGAATAAAGTCCAATGACCTCTACTTCATTTCTCTCCGCAAACTGAATTCCAAAGCAAAAAAATTTTCTCTACAATAAATCAATGACAAAAGCAAGAGAGATGGCCTTCTCTCTCCTCTTGCCAGAGGAGAGTCATGGAAATGTGTGCATAAATGGCTATAGTCTAGAGCAAAGGAAAATTGAGTACCTGAAAAATCACATGAGCTTATGAGTATGTACTCCCTCTTTATATAGATGAGAGTAGCCCACCATAGCCCACATTTTCCTTTAGATAACTAATCCATGCAGCCTACATTAACTTCCCTTCAACTCCACATATCCCAACAAGAATTTAGGCATGGAAAATTCCTCTATTTGTTTTCCAAAAAATACAACCATTCAATTAAATATTTACAAGTCCATAGACTTTAGATTTAAATACAACCTTTCACTTCTTTTTTATTTATTTAATTACTTTAGAATAAATACAAACCTTTAGAATATAATAAATTTAACCCATTAATAAATTTAATTATTACCATAACCTTAGTGAAACTTAATAATTAAATTATTTTCTATTTGAAATATTTTGCTAAGGTTTCTTTTGTTATAATTACCCTATTTATTAACTCATTTATAGACTAAAACCTACCTAATTAATCATTTAACCTTAGGTTTACCATTCAACTAACTTCAAACCATGTTTTTTTAATCCCAACTAATCCTTAAACTTATTTCTAACCTTTCATAACCCTCTAGATTTATAAATTAACCCTTAATTAACCTTGAAATGAAACTAGAACCCTATAAAACATGATCAAAACCTACAATTGACCCTTAAATATCCTTGCATTTACTTTCAAAACATAGACAAACCCTTAACTAACCCTTGATTTTTCATCTATACCCTTAATAATATTAAAAAACACCTAGATAAATACTTCCCATCTTGATATTGATATTTTAAGAGTAATAAATTATTTCTAACATCTGCCCCCACTAAACCTGCACATCGTCCCGATGGGCAACCTGCAGATTCAAGTGGAACATATCAAATTCTTTTGAAAATAAGTTTTAAATCTTTCAAATTTTTTTTTATCATGCATCCATGCTTTGTGCAATTAAAAAGATTAGTACAAATCATCTAAAAAAAACAAAGTAGACATAAGTCATATAAATATCATGCCATATTTCTGAATCCACATTTAACAAGCATTTATAAGAATAAATCATAAGTGTCATAGTCCTTCTGTTCATGTCACTTGCTTTGAATAAGTAACTTATTTTGCATAACAACCAATTTTTCTCATCAGATAATAGAATTATATGCCTCCTACTTTTATTTCCTATGGTCTGACTCTCTATTCATTTCCTTTTTTCATATCATTTTTCTTTTGCTTTATTACTTCATCCCAAATCAGCTTTTTATTTATTTTTCACAAATCGGCCTATATCGAAATTGGGTGCGACTCCTGGACTTGTCCACCAGGCCAAGTTTATTCCACTTATCTGCCAACCCGGCATAGTGCACGATAACACTATGTCAGCCCTACATGAAATCGACGTCAGCTCGTGGCTCTCATCACCCAACCAGAGTAACTCCGCCCGCCTACCGACCCATGCAGGCGCATGATAACATAAAGGTTAGGCCTATGATGAAACTAGCGTCAGCTCGTGGCCTTGATCACCCGACCAAGGTTGTTCGACCCGCCTACTAGCCCAACATAGTGCACTAACTACAAACACGTACATATATGCTAATTGGGTATGAAGCTTTATTTTTTTAATTCATTTAGAGGTCAGATCTCATAAGGAATAAATAGAAGAATACAAAAATCCCACACACTAATAGATTAAATTTTTAGCATATACATGTATTCAAAATAAGGTTACCATTTCTTTCACAAGCTTCCAATTCCAAAATTTCTATTTAACTTTCTGATTCAGTTCATATAAATATAAGTTTTTTATGCTTCAATCATAAATATTTCAGATATTTTTACATCTTAAATACTACTTGAGTTTTTTAAATAAATTTGAACATATCCTTTTAAACCATGCAATAATGCCATGCATATACACAAAAAATCAAAGAATCTTCAAATAGAACTTTTTCACCTGACTTTAAATAGATATTTTAATCATCATCTTCATCTTCATTAGCATCATCATTAGCATCAATCTCGTCAATCTCATATTCTTCATTATTTCTCTTCTTAAACAATTTAACTCTTTTACCTGCAATCAAATTCTTCAACAAAGAACCATCAAATTCTCTAAGTTTAAATGTACCATTATCAAATACAGTTACAACTACATACAGACCAAACCATCTTTTAATTAACTTTCTCCTAGCATCATACTGTGTATCAAAATTACTATCATAAACAAATACCCAATCATCTACTTCTATAGTATGAGGCCTAAGTCTATGTTTTTTATCAAAATAGATTTTATTTTTAAGACGCGATTCTCTAACTTTCTGAACAGCTTCTTCAATCATTTTATTTCCTAGATTTAACTGCATAAACCTAACAAAAATCAGGTCTTCACGAGTCATCTCATTATTCCACGAAAGCGTCATACATGAAATAATTTGGGTCTAGATAGGAAAAATCAGCTTCTGGCAGTACATTAGTTCTGTAGGCATAAATCCTGTAGATCTAGTATACGTCATCCTGTCTGCCCATAAAGAAAGGAAGGAATCTAGGACACTACATTGTATCACCATTGCAGGCCTTAGAAATTGCCTTCACAATAGAGGGATGACCCTATTCAATCTTACCATTAGACTTTGGATTATAAGCAGTAGTGAGAGACAGACGAATCCCATGCTGGTCAAAGAATTCTCTAGCCTCTCTAGCATCTAACTCACCCCTATCTGCTACTATCTTTTCTACATAGCCAAATCTACTAATAACTTCATCTAACAAAAATTTACATATGTTATAAGTAGTTTTAGTACGAAGAGCTCTACCTTCTACATGATTAGTCAAGTCTTCCCTAGCTAAAACTATATACCTCATCCTATCTAAACCTTTAGGCATGGTCACTAAATCAACTACCCACTTGTAATGAATAAGAGGAGGATAGGTAGGGTGCAGAGGTTCTCTATGTCTAACTGACAAATGTACCTGATAAGTAGTACAAGAACTTACAAAGTCATGTATATTCACATACATACCTGGCCACCAATAAGCTTCTCTAATTTTATCATACGTTGCATATAAGCCTTTATGTCGTGCCCAAAGAGTCTCATGCATATCTATCATAACTCTATTTTAAAGATTTTTATTTCCTAAAACTGGCTACGGATATCTAATTTTCCCTTTTGCGTGACGCCAAATAAAACCATCTTTTAGAAAGAAATTAAATGTATGTTTCCTAATGTCTCTAAATCTATAAGCTGACCAAATAGGTAATTGCTTCGAAGTGCTAAGACAATATCCGATATCATACCAAATTTCCTCATACTCATTTTCATAAAATTTTTCATACACATAAACATCAGAAACATAATTAATCATATTTAATTCAGTCTCAGTCATGTCATCATCTTCAAACTTAGCCCTAGAAAGCATATCTGCAATAGAATTAGTTTTCCCAAACATATGGTTTAAAACAGGATTAATAAATTTAATATAAGATATCCACCTTAACATAGCTATATTTGGAGAAGAACAATTAGTAATCATATCCATTAATGGTAAACAATCTGTTTCTATTATTACATTAGCTCCTATAAAATATTCCTTATCAGTCTTTAACGTAGTAACTAAACCCCATAATTCACGTTTTATTTGTGGATAATTATTTTGAGTTTCATGTAAAATTTTAGCCCGGAATCTAATAGCGTATCTATTTCCCTCACTATCATCTTGTCCTATTACCCATCCTATTCCTATGGGACTAGTATCTCCAGTTAAAATAATCGGTTTATTATTTGAATAATCTATACGTTTTAAAACATGTGCATTTGAAAGTAAACTTTTTAATTTCTTCATTGCTTTAACATGAGTTTCAATCCATTTAAATTTTCTACTTTTCCTAAGTAAATCATACAATGGATTAGCTACATGATCATAATGCGGAATCCAAATAGCATAAAATACACATGCTCCTAAGAAACGTCTAACCTCACTAATATTCTTACAAGTTTCAGATAATTTATTTATAGCATCTACTTTTTGAGGATAAGGCCTAGTAACCACATAAATGTCCTACAATTAAAACTTCATTAACTCCAAAAACTGATTTTTCTATAGAAAAAGTTAATCCTACTTCAAATCTTTTAAGTATTTTCTCACAATCTAAAATATGATTACCTACGAACTTCCTATATCCTAAAGAATCTAATGTTTCATCTTTTTCTTTTTCTTCACAACCTTCAATTGGAATATCATCTATAAACCGCATGGTCACATTAGGAATAAAATCATGAAGAACCATATTCATTGCGTTCATCATATGTGCTACTGAATTTGTAGCTCCTTGGGGAAGAGTACACATATGAACTAATACTAAAGGAGTCTTTATCGTAGTAATATCTCTACTCTCAGTATCAAGCTTGAACTAGTCATATCTTGAATATAAGTCATCCATAGAGTAGATAGAATGCCCAGCAAAAGCTTCAGCAAATTCTTCTACGATAGGGCCGGTTCCCACGTTCCTAATTATAACTTTATTTAGGGGTTGTATGTCTTGAATAAATCTAAGCTTACCATTCTTTTTAGGAACAATAAACCATCTATTAGAATAAGGTGCGGATGAAGGTTCTAAAATTTTCATATGCATCTTCTCCTTAAGCAGTTTCATTCGCTCAGGTAAATGAGCCTTTGGAACTGGTATAGGGTGAAGATTCCAAGGTATATGGGCTATAGTAAATATAATCATAGCAGATACTATCCTAGGGTCAACACATCCTATATCATGCGGATAAAGAGAAAAAGCTTTTCCATGTTTTCTAATCATTTCACGAAACAAATCACGTTCAGTAGGCAGTAAAAAAGAATCTTCATTTCCTATTTTTATCAATTTTATAGTTTCATCAGTAAATTTATGTCCTATTTTTGAAATATCACGTAAGATGGGATCATTAGCTACTTGTTTTATTTTCTGGTCACTTCCTTCAGTTAAAGCTTCAGCTACAGGGTTCACTTTTTTATCTACTGTTTTATATTTTGTATTAATTTTAGCTTCATAAAAATCACAAACAAATTTTAAAATTAAATCATATTCATTTAATGAGTTTAAAAGAATAACATGTAATAATTTTTCATCATATAAGGTTTCATTTATTTCTTCAAATAAAGTAGAAGAAAAAGAAGTTTCAATTACATTTTCAATATTTTTATTTTTGGACATATATCCTTTATGTTTAAAATATTTTTCATGGTTTTTCATTATTTTTCTACGAATATCTTTACTATTTAAAATTTGTAATTTTGAAGATGAAAAATAAACAAAAAAATTATCTATTTTATGTACATATTTATGCGAGATATCAAACCACTTACCACTGTTGTCCCCCTCAACAATGGTGTCTAGTAAAAATTTTGATCAAAGTATGTTCCAGAATAACTAAGAGGTAGATGACTCTCGTGCATCTTCTCTTGTGATCTAATAGGTGTTTTCCTAATTTGTTCTCTATTTCTAATATGGTTTGGGTTAACAGTCATTACTTGTAAGGATTGTAAGTCATCTTTTGATTTAAATCTTGCATACGCAGGGCCATCTTCCATTATTTTTGTTTCCATACGAGTTTCACATATAAAGGGTTGTCCTAAGATGATTTCATAACAACAGTTATCTTGTATAAAAAAGTGATATGTTTCACTTATGCCACCTATTGAAATTGGAATGTTGGCACATGCTCCTAGAAGTGCACCACATCCGTTATCTGCTGTTCTCATAATCCACCCATGTTGTTTATCTATAGGCCATCTAAATTTATCATATAATTCTCTTGATATTACGTTTATTTCTGAACCTAAATCTAGTAAAGCTAAAGTTGTACAAGAATTTTTCCTATCTCCTAAATTTACTTTGATCTCTAGTGTTCCCTTGGCCCAAAAACTCTTTTTGTAATTGCTTTCAAAATTTTCCTGTATTTCTGAACCTAAATCTAGTAAAGCTAAAGTTGTAAAAGAATTTTTTCTATCTCCTAAATTTACTTTGATCTCTGGTGTTCCCCTGGCCCAAAAACACTTTTTGTAATGCTTTCAAATTTTTCTTGTATATTATCTGGAAGCATAGGTCCTAAAAAAAATTTATTAATGTATCCTTCACTTTCTTCCTTATCATCAGAATCAGAAGAAAAAGAACCTTTAGAAATATGAGTTACATTTACATTGCCATGCATTTCAGTATCAGTATTTAAGGGAAATCTTTTTCTTTTAATCATTTTAATAAAGTTAATCTTTGAATTCTAATTAAGCTATGGTAAATAATTGTTCAAGTGACATAGTCACTTGACCTTTTAAAAGAATATCATACAGTATTTCTTTTGTGTCATTTGTTTGTTCAAGTTCTGATGTTGAAGTAGCTTTTGGAATTCTTTTGGGTTTCTTGGTTTTTCCCTCATTTTTATCTATTTCTTCATTTGTCTTTGAATCTAATTCACTAGGTTTGTTTGATGTCTCAGGTTGTTTGCCCTCCCGTATATCTTTTCTTTTCTGCTCATCTAAATTTGTGTTTTCATTAAATTGAACATTTTTAGGTTCTTTTCTTAATTGTTTTCTAGTTACTCTTTGATTAGTTTCATCTAAATCTTGAGTTTCATCTCTTTTTCTCTTTTCTTCCACATTAGCTTTGTGTGAAAAAATAGAGAAATTTTCTGTAGGTGAGTTCCATGCTCTTTTGTTCATTATATCATCTCTAACTTTTATTAAGGTTTCTATTGAATAACTTTTGGTTTCTTTTGAGGTTTCATCATCTAGATCACTTTCATCACATTCTAATCTTACCCCAGATGAGCTTCTTTATGCTTCAGATATATTTTCATATAGTTTTTGCATTCCACCTTTTCCCCAATTTACAGCTAGTGGGAGGTGGGTGCGGTAATCACATAGTTTTTTATCAATATCAATAACTAGTTTTCTTTCTTCTGCTTCTTTTAGTGATTCACAGGCATAAGATATATGTTCAGTGGAGTCACACCAAACACATAGTCGGGTGGGTTTCCTCTTCGTTCATTATTCTGGGCTACTGGTTGATTCATTACAGGTGCTATAGGTATATGATTCATTTGTGGGGCATGAGTAAACTGAGGACCTAGAATTGTTCTATCTTGACTAGTTAAGGAATGAACTGTGTTTTGAAGTGTTACCACTTCCTTCGATATGTTTGTATGCATCTACATCATATTATCTAGTTTATTAAATAGTATTTCAAACTGTAACTCACTAGGCACTTTAGATGTTGATGCTTGTTCAATTAAACTATCATTTATCCTAATTTTAGGATTTTGAGTAGTTGGTCCTACTGTTGGAAAGCTTAAATTCATATCATATAGTAATGACTGCCTCTGTTTCATTTGTGCTACTATTTCTACTACTTGTTTTAGTACCACCCAGTCCTCTGTAAATCCATATCTTTTCCCAGCTTCTTCTAGTCTTCTTTCTACTTCACTTCTAATGTCTGTAGGTAAAACTTTTAGGAAATAAAGTACTATATCTAGTGTAAGAGCAGTCCTATCTTGCTGAGGCAATTGTGAAAATCTCTGCATAAATTCTCCATGTAATTGTGTAAGAGATATTTGGGTTTTTGGAGTGCTAAGCCACTTCATAAATCCCTCCCACTGTGTTGACTATAATCTTCTAAGTAAAATTCTTTATGCATTTGTTTTTTAAATTCTTCCCATGCAAGTGCTTTATGAGGTTCTATAACACTAATGGCTGAACCTATTGCAAGTCTTACTAAAAATGTTAACCATTTATCTACTGGCAAGCCATGTAGTTTTGCTAGGTCTTCAAAAGTGTCTAAATAATTAGTTGCACTAACTCCAATGAATTTCCCTTTTTCTTTTAGCATAGCTTCAACTACTTTTTGTCCTTGAGTTTCTGACATCATATTTTTAAATAACGCATCCATTATGTTATATATGTTAGAACTAGACTTAAGTTTTTTAATATAATCCTTGATTTCTTTTTGAGCTTTAGATTTTTGTTCCCTTACCAAATTAACTAAGTTGTTTGATTCCAGATTTACTTAATTTTAAAAACCTTTAAACAAGTCTTGAAAATAAATTCTAACTTTCAAATAAAAATTCTTATTGAATTTTCAAACTAAAGTTATGCTATTCTAACAATCCTTAATAATTTAATGAAAACTAGATACTAATTTTTCAAATAAATTTCTTTTTGATTGTTTTAATTAAAATCGTACTAATCAAACAATCCTAAATAAATACTAACTTTTAAATAAGAATTCTTTTTTTAATTTTAAATCTAGAAATTCCTAATATTTTAATGAAAAATAGATTCTAACTTTCAAATGAAATGAATTTTAAATCTAGCAATTCCTACTATCTTAAGCTCACCTAAAGTCTTATTTAAATAGTCACAAACAGATGCAAGTTTAGAAAATATACCTGACAGTTGGAGCAGAAGCTAGAGTGTATGTGAAATTTTCAAGTTACATTTGTTGAGCAATAAATGCCTAATACAAAGAATCTAAGTGCTGTGAGTGCAAACGTTTTTCTTCAGAAATTTGATGGTATGGGTGTAGAGATGAGGTTTACTACTTGCCTATTCCCATGGAGGCGCTCAGAGCATAAGCTCAACCCTCAACAACAACAGAATTACAAGGTTTGTAATTTTTGCCTCTACAAGACGATCACCTCAAGCTGCTACAACCACGTAGCCTAAACCAAGCTATTGCATATGCAAGAAAAGGAAAAATGTTTATACCTGTCCTACTGTGCCATTGTTCACATCAGGTTCAAATGTGGGAGCGAATGGTGACGATTGGTGGATCAATTCAGTCGCTTCGCTAACGACGCACACAGGGTCACTATGTAGAACAAGTATAAGTTTTCGTAAGGTCCGTAGGGCAAAGCCTTTCTATATCTTTCTACTGCATCAAAATAGGATGGTAAGATTAATTTTTCACTAACTACTTGATCTTTAATGATTTCAATTATGTTTAAATCTTCTCGAGAATTATCAATGTCTCTAACTATAGAAGGTGGGAAAAGATCTTCACTATCTTCGATATTAGGTGGAACAAAGGAAATTAATGGCAATGTTCTAGATAAACTACGATCAAATTCTCTTGTATGCAAGGTTTCTTGTACGATCTTATCTTTAACTAACTCTTTAATTTCTTCAACTAGACTAGGAAATAAAAGTTCAAAGGTAGATGTAGGTAAAATGGAACTACTTGATGAAGCCTCTTTAGACATAAAAGAAGAAAATGAAACTAGATTAATGATAGATTTCCTATACAAAGCTATAAGATTCTGTTCATAAAGAATAACCTATACAAGCTAATCAATAGATTTTATCTAAGTAAATTCTTGACACTTCAAATCTTCAGTTCTTCAATAGGGTTGCAATTCATCTTAAAAATCACATAAGAAATATTAGTAAGATTTTATAAAAGATCAAACACTCATTTAAATCTTAACATACTAAATACTTAGTGTAACATGCATACATGCACACTAACATACATGCATCACATAATTGAACATGCATACATGCACATGCACACATACATGCATGAACATGCAAACTTACATGCATACATGCACATGCATACATGCACATGCATAAATGAACATGCATACATGACATACACACATGCATAAATAAATTACACTAACACACATATGCATGAACATACATGCACATGCATAAACACATGCATGAACATGCAAACTTACATGCATACATGCACATGCATAATGAACATGCATACATGACATACAAACATGCATAAATAACTTCTAACATCTAATTTGCAATACCTAACTTCTAACATGCACTACCTAACATAAACATGCATTACTTAACATCTAATAACATGCTTATATGCACTATCATGTCTAACATTTACTAACATACCTAACATGCACTAACATAGGTACAACAGTTACTAAACATGCCTAACATGCCCTTACATCTAGCATAGGTATATGCACTTACTAAATGCATTTCTAATAGGTTTTTAACAAGCTATGGGTTGAAGAAGCTTGGATAAAAGGTAAGGAAGGAAAGGATAAGCTAAGAATGGATAGGATAAGGGATAAAGAAAAGTTTAGATAATATAATGGAATCTTAGAGAAAGGTAAGGTTAAAAGCTAAATGGACCCTCTTGGTAACCTAAAACTCATAAAAGAAGGTTAGGAATGCAAATCATATACATGTAATCACATTAGATAAACAAATACTCTTCATACCCTCCATTTCATAAATAAAATCATTAACCATTGCATATCATTCATGTCATTCATCCTAAACATATGCATATCATAATAATATAATGAACCTAAGATAAAATACTTTTACACACACATACACACATACAAAAATACATAAACATATATACTTAGGAAACATAAACATATATTAAGTCATCCATATACAAATATAAATACATAAACATATATCTCCATATATACACTCTATATTTTCATTTTTAGTAGTTAGTTAATAAATAAACTTAAACATACATATAACATTAAACATCATAATATAATATTAAAATATAAACATAAAATATTTAATATATCTAAACTATAAAGTAAATATATTTATAAACACTAACTAAATATCTAACAAGTATAAAGTAAAAAAGAAAAGAAGCTAAAAAGAATAGAAAAGAAAAAAAAAATAAATAAAAAACTCTCTCTCTCTCTCTCTCTCTCTCTCTCTCTCTCTCTCTCTCTCTCTCTCTTTGTGCGTCAGTCGCGTCTGTCGGCTGGTTGTAGTGGGAGGGAAGAAGAGGGAATAAAAAATAATATTATAAAAATAAAATAAAATAAATAAAAAAAAGAAAAAGAAAAAAAATAACTCTCCATTCTCTCTCTCTCTCTGTCTCTCTCTCTCTCTCTCTCTCTCTCTCTCTCTCTCTCTCTCTCTCTCTCTCTCTCTCTCTCTCTCTTTCTCTCCCTGCTGCACGTGCAGCTCTGCTGCGCGCGCAGCTCTGTTGCACCGCCGGTAGAGAGAAAAGAGAAAGGGAGGGAGAAAGAGGACAAAAGAAAAGGACAGAGGAATAAAAATACACTAAAGAAAGGAGAGAAACCAAAAGAAAGTGGAAGAATAAAGAAAAAAAGAAGGAAATATGGATGAAAGGAATAAAATCCAATGACCTCTACTTCATTTCTCTGCGCAAACTGAATTCCAAAGCAAAAAAATTTGCTCTACAATAAATGAATGACAAAAGCAAGACAGATGGCCTTCTCTCTCCTCCTACCAGAGGACAGTCATGGAAATGTGTGCATAAATGACTATAGTCTAGAGCAAAGGAAAATAGAGTACCTGGAAAATCACATGAGCTTGTGAGTACGTACTCCCTCTTTATATAGATGAGAGTAGCCCACCATAGCCCACATTTTCCTTTAGATAGTTGATCCATGCAGCCTACATTAACTTCCCTTCAACTCCACATATCCCAACTTGAATTTAGGCGTGGAAAATTCCTCTATTTGTTTTCCCAAAAATACAACCATTCAATTTTACAGATCCATAGACTTTAGATTTAAATACAACCTTTCACTTCTTTTTTATTTATTTAACTACTTTAGAATAAATACAAACCTTTAGAATAAAATAAATTTAACACAATAATAAATTTAATTATTACCATAACCTAGAACCTACTTAATTAATCATTTAACCTTAGGTTTACCCTTCAATTAACTTCAAACCATGTTTTTTTAACCCCAACTAACCCTTAAACGTGTCTTCTAACCTTCCATAACCCTCTAGATTTATAAATTAACGCTTAATTAACCTTGAAATTAAGCTAGAACCCTATAAAACATGATCAAATCCTACAATTGACCCTTAAATATCCTTGCATTTACTTTCAAAACATATACAAACCCTTAACTAACCCTTGATTTTTCATCTATACCCTTAATAATATTAAAAAACACCTAGATAAATACTTCCAAATCTTGATATTGATCATCAAAATTCTTATCTTGCAATTTAAAATCAAACATTAGTCAAAATTATCATAATTTAACCAAAATTTTATCAATCAATTAATCTTTTAATTTTTGTAATATTTTAAGAGTAATAAATTCTTTCCGACAACGTACATGCATATACACATATACATATGTACATACATACATATACACACATACACACATATACATGTGCATATGTACACATGCATACAGACATACACACACATACACATGCACATACATACATATACACACATACACATGCACATAGATACATATACACACATATACATGCACATACACACATATACACATACACTTACATCTATACATGCACATACATACATATACTAACATACACATGCACATGCACATACAAATACATACGCATAGACACTGGAGATGCATGTATATACACATATACATATGCACATACATACATGCACATATATATACATAGATACATACATATACATGTATATAGACACACTTACAAAAATATAGATATATACTTACATGTGCATATATACATTTTATATACACACAAGCACACATAATCAATGTAAATACATATTCAGTGTCATAATCAATAACCCTTATCATCTTCATCATCATCATCATCATCATCATCATGATAATCCTTATCCTCATCATCACGATCATCCACATGATCTGATGTATCTGTGTGAGCACTCTTTGATGATCGAGATCGTTCCTCCTATGTCTGTCTCTCCACCTCATCCATATCTGCCTCTCCATAATACTCTTGTATTACGTATAACAAACATGAATAAGTAATACATACAAAACATCCATCAAAATAAAATAATTATATGAAATTTAATAATACTCACAAATGCATCCGGATGATCTCACATATACTTGCTCAAATGCTGATATCCAAAATGTGTAGCATACTCGATCTCGTGTTTCGTAGGATATCGACCATAACCTCTCGTTGCATTGAAACAAATAAAAAATATTAGTCTCTTACATTTTAACGAAAATAAAAAATATACTTACAATAACACATATACTTACAAATGTAGCTACAAAACTATGATGGCCCATTTGGCCTAAGTGAGATGTGTGGCCCGACTCAACTCTCTTCTTTACAGCAGCCTGTTTATTTAAATAGAAAAGAAATACATAAATTAAATGTAAAAATTAATAAAACATATGAGAATAATAAATATAAACTATTAATTTGTATACCTTCTGCTAAGGAAATGACTCCTGAAGATGTAGTTGTCTATGAAAAAACTACCATGTCTCAGGTGGTATGTTAAGGCTCCTCTTATTTTTTTCCACCATGCAATATCTCCTCTTACTTTAATCTCAAATAGAAAAAATCAATCAGAATACATAAACATACATACACACATATAGCATGCGCATACACATATGTGTACATACATGCATACATACTAAATACATGCATACATACACATACTCACATACATATAGTAAACACACACACATACACACACACACACACACACACACACATATATATATATATATATATATATATATATATATATATATATATATATATATATATATATATGTATATATACATCTATATATATATTTATATACATATTTAAATTACTGTATATATATTTATATTTATATTTATATTTATATTTATATTTATATTTATATTTATATTTATATTTATTATATATTTATAGTATATATATTTAAATACATATTTATAGTAGTATATATATATATTTTTTTTGTATATATATACATGCATACATACACTTATACACACATACACACACATACACATATCCACACACAAATACATGCATACATACATAAAAAATACATGCACACATAAACATATATACATACACACATACACTTATGCATACATACATACACCCACATACACATACACATACACATACACATACCCACATACACATATACATGCACACATGTACACATACATACATGCATACATATACACATATACATACATATAACATAAACACAAATATACATATCCACATATATACATACACACATACACATGCATGCATAAACACATATTCATACAAAATAGATGGCACATTTATCCAACAAGAATGTGTATTTGTGAATATGTGAATATGTGTGTATGTGTAAATGTGTATATGTGAATGTTTGTGTATGTAAATAATCAGATTAATATTATCTAATACCATTATTTGTAGATTTTGATCAATAAAATGGAACTCCACCACCGTCTCCTAATCATGCAAGGACTACATACTCTAAGTATATAGAAAATTTTAATTTTAATATATTTGATAGATACATAACTGATATATGCTTTTTTCTTGTTATAATTAGATTTTCATCAATGAGAGGACACTCCACCACCGTCTACCCATGCAATGACTTCACATGTGTCCTCCGATAGGAATTATGATGAGTTTTACTATCAAGAGCATATTATATGTTGGTGTAACTCTTGCTATGGCATGTATCAAAGACCACGATTGGAATATATTGAACATGAGGGAGATTATGGTACTTTTGAGCATGCATGACCACCTAATGAACCAGATAATGCTTGGGTATGTATTTTTCTCTATAAATTAATGTCATTATTTTTAAAACCATATACAAAATCAAATTATTGTTGACATACAGGAATACTTGCTAGATGATAATGATGATGATAATAATGCTCATACTCATAATGCTAATATACCACATACATGTCATGGACTTGTTGTTCATCAATTCAAAGTAAAGGTTTCTAGAGATCCTCTACCTCCTGGTTTCGAGACT
>CM035425.1:67933492-67938492 GCA_020310875.1 Ceratopteris richardii | reverse complement strand
AAAACCTCTGTTGTTAAATCAATAAAAAATGCAATTATAGCATTTTTCAAGACACGATCTGTCTTTAATCTCCATGCCATTTCTTCCATGTCAACCATGTGCTTCAATGATTTTGCCTTTTTTAACAAAATTTTCTTTTCTAAAATTGCCTTTTGAATTTCTAAAATTTCATTATTATCTAAACTTGCAATACATCTGAATAATGTTGGATCTAATATAATTGTCCCTGGTGCCTGCTTTAATTGACCACCTTTCATTGCTACCATCTTTGCAGATGTTGATATAACATCTTTTGTTGAATCTCTTTTGCTATTTGGCACTTCACCCTTTGTATTAAGCAGTGCTCCCTGACTATACAAACGCATTATTGATATCCAATTCTTCCATTCCTCATCATTACATAAAAGAAGATGTAAATCGTTCTTTATAAATCCTTTTTGTAAAGTTTGCTCTATAGTCTCTATAAAATTCTCCAAAAAAAAACATATATAGTTTAAATAAATACAAGTTTTAAAAAATAATAATATATAGTAACTAAGACATAAAAAATACAAAGAATATAAACATACCTGGCATGATATAAATTCTCCTTTACTCTGATTAACACCTGGAGGAGGTTTGGATGGACATGTGTTTGCTTTCCATTGAGATCTAGCTTATAAAAGTTGATCTGCAAATGGTTCCTTCCGTAATGACTTTGCCACCATCAAATTAGCCTCTTTAGATATCTCCCTTGAAATTTTTGGAGGACAAGTTACTATAATTTTTGCTTTTCTATATCTAAATTTTTCTCGTAACTATAATGTCACCATCAGAGAATTAACAGTTTGTAAAGTTTTTCGTTGCACTAATTGAATGTTCTCCATATATTATTCAATACTCAACTTTACCAATATCATCATGAGATAAAGTTTTTAGAGGTATTCTGACACTTGGATCAATACGCATAACAACTGCAAGAACTTCATTCTCTTTCGGAGCCAAGACAAAATCATTCATTAATGTACGCACCCAATCTCTGTTTAATTTTCGATATACATAATTCGATGGTGGTGGAAAACATCTTTTTACATCAACATTAAATACTGCATTAGAACCGAAAGCATAGTATTCTTGTTTTTGAAGTAGTAAATCCATCATTTTATTTTCTTGTGGCTGCACTACTGTATCTTCTGTTTCTTCACTCCTATTATCTAAGTGTCGGATTGATCAATCTTCATCATTTTTTACAGACTTTGATGATGATCCTAAATCTTTATTTGAAGAACCTTGCAGCTTTTGTTTCTTAGATCTCCCAAATACATATGAGCTTCTCTTCAAAGATTTTGACTTTTGTGTTAATCTTTTGGCTTCTTTTATAATTTTCACTGATTCTTCTATTGATTCGATCGATCCAATTGAACCTAATGTTTGATCAGACTTTGAGATACTATCTTTCATATCATCCAAACAAAACGTCTCCCATGATAAGTAGAACTTATTCGCATTAATATTCTCACCATATGGAAGCACTTTACACGTAAAACACGGTGTGCCTTGTGCATTTACATCTTCTTTAACATGAACTATGTTGCCCATATCACCATATGTAGATCCTGCATCTGTCATAAATAAATGTACATCTGTTGTGAAGTTTCCTTCATGATCATAAGTATCAACAAACGATTTCATGTCTTCTTTATGTGTCAAATCAAAAGATTTCTGAACCTTAATCCTATTTGAAGGAACCTTCATCCCACTTGTTTTTTATAAATTTTCCAATGAAAATACATTATCTATCACATTGCTTTGAAATTCATTTGTGTTTTCCATTGCTCGTGAGAATCAAACAAAAAACTTTTTTTAAAATCACATCAACATAATAACAAACAATATCAATATAATAACATAAACTTTCTCATTCATAGTCATCAAATTTATTATCAATACTATTCTCTCTAATTATTATACTTTAAATTATAGATTATTATCAAATTTACGAAGTTTGAACCTCTTAAGTTTGTGCCCCTTGTGTTCAAATTTGAAAATATATTTGAGTTAAAAATACTATTCGTTTTGCTGAAAAAGATAAGAGACTTGATCTTAAGTTCAAGTGTCACATCCTATGACTCAACAGACTGAGACTTGATATGATTCAAAAGCTCAAACTTAAGTTTGAACCTGATGATGAAATATTCAAAGGCTCGAACTTAAGTTTGAGCCTCATATCATGTGAGCCAACAATGTCAAACTTGATATGGTGGAACTAAGAAAATTGACAAAGGCTCGAACTCAAGTTTGAACCTGATATTAAGGGACACAATGACTCAAAACTTAGAAGCTCAAAAGAGTGACATACCAAGTGAACCAATAATCCTAACCTTGATATGTCTTGAAAAGCTAAGAGGCGCGAACTTAAGTTCGAGCCTATTTGTTCTTTTGCACATAAGACACAACAATCCTAAACTTGATATGGCGGGAAAAGTTGAGAGGCTCGAACTTAAGTTCGAGCCTCTTTGTTCTTTTCCACATATCCTAAATATAATGTGGGTGGAAAAGCTGAGAGGCTCATATCATGTGACCCAACAATCCCAAACTTGATATGGTGGAACTGAGAGGCTCAAACTTAAGTTGGAGCCTCATATCAAGATTGATAGTTGATATGATTGAAAGGCTCAAACTTAAGTTTGAGCCTCTTTGTTCTTTTGCACATAAGACACAAAAATCCTTAACTTGATATGGATAGAAAAGCTGAGAGGCTCATATCATATAACCCAACAATCCTAAACTTGATATGGTTGGAAAAGTTGAGAGGCTCGAACTTAAGTTCGAGCCTCATACCATGTGATCCAACAATCTGAAACTTCATATGGCTTGAAAAGCTAAGAGGTTCGAGGCTCCTAAAATTGAATTGATTCGAAGGCTCGAACTTAAGTTCGAGCCTCTTTGTTATTTTCCACATAATACACAACAATCCTAAACTTAATATGGGTGGAAAAGCTAAGAGGCTCAATATCATGTGACCCAGCAATCCTAAACTTGATATGGCTAGAAAAGCTAAGAGGCTCGAACTAAGGTTCGAAACCCATAATTGAATTGATCCTGAGGCTCGAACTTAAGTTCGAGCCTGTTTGTTCTTTTGCACATAAGACGCTGTTCAATCATGTGACCCAACAATCCCAAACTTGATATGGTGGAACTGAGAGGCTCGAACTTAAGTTCGAGCCTCATATCAAGATTGACAGTTGATATGATTCAAAGGCTTGAACGTAAGTTCAAGCCTCTTTGTTCTTTTGCACATAAGACACAACAATCCTAAACTTGATATGGTTGGAAAAGCTGAGAGGGTCATATCATATAACCCAACCATCCTAAACTTGATATGGATGGAAAAGCTGAAAGGCTCGAACTTAAGTTCAAGCCTCTTTGTTCTTTTCTAGATAAGACACAAGACACAACAATCCTACACTTAATATGGGTGTAAACGCTCAGAGGCTCATATCATGTGACCCAAAAATCCTAAACTTGATATGGCTGGAAAAGCTGAGAGGCTCTAACTAAGGTTTGAGACCCCATAATTGAATTGATCCTAAGGCTCGAACTTAAGTTCGAGCTTGTTTGTTCTTTTGCACATAAGACGTTCAATCATGTGACCCAACAATCCCAAACTTGATGTGGTGGAACTGAGAGGCTCGAACTTAAGTTCGAGCCTCATATTAAGATGATTAGTTGATATGATTCAAAGGCTCGAACTGAAGTTCGAACTTGGTATTAAGGGACACAATGACTCAAGACTTAGAAGCTCGAACTTAAGTTCAAGCCTCATATCATGTGACACAACAGACTCAAAGTTGATATGATTTATAGGCTCGATCCTAAAAGGTTCATGCCTGATGACGGAATATCAAAATTTAGAGGCTCAAACTTAAGTTCTAGCCTCATATCATATGAGTAAACAATCCCAAACTTAGGCTCAAATCAAGAGGCTCGAACTTAACTTTGAGCGACATACCAAGTGAATTAACAATCCTAAGCTTGATATGGCTTGAAAAGCTAAGAGGCTTGAACTTAAGTTTGAGCCTCCCAAAATTCAATTGATTTTGAGGCTCGAACTTAAGTTCAAGCCTGATGACAGAATATCAAAATCCAGAGGCTCGAACTTAAGTTTGAGCCTCATATCATATGAGTAAAAAATCCCAAACTTAGGCTCAAACTGAAGAAGCTCGAACTTAAATTCGAGCAACATACCAAGTGAACCAACAATCTTAAGCTTCATATGGCTTGAAAAGCTCAGAGGCTCAAACTTAAGTTCGAGCCTCCCAAAATTCAATTGATTTTGAGGCTCGAACTTAAGTTCGAGCCTCTTTGTTCTTTTGCACATAAGACATAACAATCCTAAACTTGATTTGGCTGGAAAAGTTGAGAGGCTCATATCATATAGCCCAACAATTCTAAACTTGATATGGTTGGAAAAGTTGAGATTAAGTTCGAGCCTCATACCATGTGATCCAACAATCTGAAACAATCCCAAACTTAATATGATTATAAGTCAAAATTGAGAGGCTCCAACTTAAGTTCGAGCCTCTCAATTTGATTATAAACTTGATATGGCTGGAATTGATGAAAACTTGGTATGGCTGGAAAAGTTGAAAGGCTCAAACTGAGCCTCTTTGTTCTTTTGCACATGAGACACAAAAATCCTAAACTTGATATGGCTGGAAAAGCTAGGGCTCATATCATGTGACCCAACAATCCTTAACTTGATATGGTTGGAAAAGCTGAGAGGCTCAAACTTAAGTTCAAGCTGCCTAAAATTGAATTGATCCTCAGGCTCAAATTTAGGTTCGAGCCTGTTTGTTCTTTTGCACATATTACAGTCTTCAATCATGTGACCTGACAATCCAAAACTTTATATGGTGGAACTGACAGGCTCGAACTTAAGTTCGAGCCTGATGATGCAATATTCCAAGGCTCCAGCTTAAGTTTGAGGTTCATACCATGTGACCCAACAATCTTATGCT
>CM035425.1:67920992-67925992 GCA_020310875.1 Ceratopteris richardii | reverse complement strand
AATTATATTCGCGACCTAACACTATTCATTTGTCTATGGGAAGCCACCTTTAGCAATGAAGTCCTCAATTCAAAGTTACATCGGTTACGTTTGTATCTTGCTATATATATGAGAGGCTCAAACTTAAGTTCGAGTCTTTAAATATATATAAGGCTCGAACTTAAGTTTGAGCCTCTAAATTTTGATTTTGTTGTGTCACATAGTATGAGGCTCAAAACTTAAGTTCAAGCTTTTGAATCATATCAAGCAGCCTGTTGAGTTACATGATACTAACTTAAGTTTGAGCCTCTCAGCTTTTCTAACAAAAATAGAGTATTTTTAACTCAAATGTGTTTTGAAATTTGAACAAAAGACGCTCGAACGTAAATTCCAGCCTTTTAAGCTGAGAGGCTCAAACTTAAGTTCGAGCCTCTAAATATGATATGAGGCTCAAACTTAAGTTCGAGCCTCTAAATATGATATGAGGCTCGAAGTTAAGTTCGAGCCTCTGAATTTTGATATTGTTGTGTCGCATAATATGAGGCTCAACTTTATGTTCAAAATTTTGAATCATATCAAGTAGTCTGTTAGGCTACATGATACGAACTTAAGTTTGAGCCTCTCAGCTTTTCCAACAAAAATAAGAGTATTTTTAACTCAATCTATTTTGAATTTTGAATTTGTTCTATCATATGAAGCTCAGACTTAAATTTGAGCTTTTGATTCATATGAAGTCTCAGTCTGTTGAGTTATAGGATATGAGGTTCGAACTTAAGTTTGAGCCTCTCGGTTTTTCCAGGGAAAAGAAGAGTATTTTTAACTCAGATTTATTTTGAAATTTGAACAAAAGACACTCGAACTTAAGTTTGAGCCTGTTAAGTTGAACACTCTCCTCTGTTCAAGTTGGATCTAAGAAGCTCGAACTTAACATTGAGCCTTTGATCAAGTTCAAATTCGGGAAGTCGAAACTTAAGTTTGAGAGTCACAGCGGATTGAACTTGACTTTGAGTTTCAATTTAACTTGGAAATAGAGAGAGTTGGAACTTGTATTCAATTTTGACTCCAAATTATGTTCGTGTTTCTATTCAACTTTGAGCAACATAAATTCAAGTTTAGAGTGAAACCTCTATTCAACTTGAAGTCAATGAAGCTATAACTTTTGTGGGTACTGTACACACAAAAATACACACATAGAAAGATATACATAGCAGCATTTATATATGTATATTATACATGCTGTTTGAGCCAGAAGGGTCAATTTTGAGCCACTACCAACTCTCTGCATCTATATCTTCATCTATGCGAGCTCCTATCGGTAGAGTGTGTGCATGTACATGAACCTCGGCATAGATCCTTGACGTTCACTAGATTTTTTAGTTCACTCGTAACTCTATTTGGAAGCCACAATTGGTGCAAAAGGAGGCATAGGAGGACATTACAACACTTGTGCAAAAATTGCTGGTTTCACTACTTTGAGAAGTTCCAATTCTCACATGGAAGTTGCATGAAGTGAATTATATTCACGACATAACACACTGTTCATTTGTATATGGGAAGCTAGCTTTAGCTCGTGAAATGAAGTCCTCAATTCAAAGTTACATCGGTTCCCTTTTGTATCCTACTATATATATGAGAGGCTCAAACTTAAGTTCGAGCCTTTAAACATGCTAGCATCAAAATGAAGTTAGAGTTTTTTATTCTTGTAGTTTCCTTGATTTTTTACTACACTCAAAGTTAAGTCCAATTAGTGAATGTTTGTATATGAAAATATGGATTTGAAATTTGAACAAAAGACGCTCGAACTTAAGTTACAGCCTTTTAAGTTGAGAGGCTCTACTTAAGTTACAACCTTTAAGTTCAATTTAGAATCAAACAAGTTTAAACTTAAGTTTGAGTCTCTACTCAATTTGGAGTCAAAGAATCTTGAACTTAAATTTGAGCCTCTTTTCAAGTTATACTTAAGGTGGAACTTTATTCAACTTGAATTCAGTTAGGGTCAAATATAAGTTTGAGAGGCTATTCAAATTGCAGTAAAAAAAGGGTTGAACTTAGGTTTCAACCTCTATTAAACTTCGAACCAAAGATGGTTTGAGTGCCTCTTAACCAGCTAGCATCAAAATGAAGTTAGAGTTTTTCATTCTTGTAGTTTCCTTGATTTTTGACTACACTCAAAGTTAAGTCCAATTAGTGAATGTTTGTATATGCAAATATGGATTATTTTTTGTGGATATGATGTTTGTGTTCTAGTTTTAATTCAATTGACTATTTTTACAATAATTATTGAAAGAATGATCAATTGAATAGCATTGTTAATTTCTCATTTATTCTTTTTATAGGCAAAATCAAGATGGCAACAAAGCAAACTATATCTAGTCAACTTGAAGAAAGAGAAAAGTGGAAAGGAAACAGAGTCATCTTGTTGGATCATGAAAAGCGTGAAAGATATGCAACTGCTATTGTTTTATTGGTAAATCCATGGGATGCTATAAATTGCAAAGAGTTGGGAGAAAGTTTCCTAGGTGTTATTATGGATGAAACTGTTGATCCATCAACTTTGGATTCAACTTTGAAATTGGTGAGTTGGCCTATACTCCAAATCATTATAGAAGATGGTGAGCCTATGATACAAAAATTAGGCTTTAACTCATTGTATGGCATTGAAGATGATCATTGCAATGGTATTGAGGATGTGGATCTTGAAGCTGGAGAGAATCCAAAGTTTTGCTTTACGTCATCATACAACATCGACTATGACAACATCGACGATGATAATTGCAATGGTATTGAGCATGTAGATGTTGAGAAGAAATATTCTCATGCTATTGATATTCAACATTGTTTTGATGATATACAAGTTATTTCTCCTCTTCGAATGGAATCAGATCAACAAGAGGATTTTCATATGGAAAATAGTAACTGTGGATATTTTGAAGTGAACCAAAAAAAAAAAGAAGTTACATCCACAAGGTTAGAAAAAGTACTACATTGACTCCTAATAATAGATGCTCATTTGAGAGAATTCAGATGGTTTCAATGCATGATTGTTGTGAACAAAGATGTTGTCAAGTAGCTAGTAGGGGTAAAATAATGGATGCAAGATTAAACTTTTGGGGACAATGCTATTCAAATAGATGCAAATATGTATTGGATTGCATGAATATGGTCTACAAAGGTAACTGTGTGAACTCAAGTCATCGCTTGAGTTTAATTTCATGTTTGATGCAAAAGAAGTATGTATCAAGGCATGGTATTTAATTCATGGTATTGGAAAGAGCTCATTTTATAGGCTACGGGAAAAGTTTTTACTTGGTCAAAAGGTGTCCATTCATGGGAATAATGGAATACTTAGAAAAGGTATCAAACATGTAGAAATAGCAAAAGCTTTTATACATGATTTCATTGATAATAATGCAGATCAAATGCCACACAAGTTGAGAACATGTACTGATGGTTCTCGTGAAACACAAAGAGTGCTTCCATCACATTATAAAAAAGTGGATATTCTTCGAGAGGTGAATATGACATTAGAGAGTTTGGGATATAATAAATTATCTCAACCAACATTTTCAAGAATGTGGAATCGAGAATTTAGAACAGTTTCTTTATCAAAGTCAAGTACCTTTTCCAAATGTGACTTTTGTACAAGAATAAAAGCAAAATTACAATCTACTAAAAACCATGAAGAACATGCAAGATATTTAGCACAAAGAAGATCTCATATGGTACGCCAAATGAGTTGTAGAAATCTATACTATGCTTGGAGAGTTTCCTCATAATTATTTCCAGATAAATATTTATGCATTATTCATGATAAAATGGATCAAAGTAAAACAGCTATACCATAGATTAGACCAGTTCCAAATCTCTTAATGGCATTGAGAGATTACAAATATCTTTAACAGGAATGCTTACTCATGGACATGGACAATGTGCTTATGGTCATTTTGCTTTAGGATTATGGCCTGGTGATCCAAATTTCAGAATTGCATCTATTTCAATGTGTTTAAGAAACTTTGAAAAAAAGATAGTCAGTTGTATGGAGATTTGGGATTGAAGAGTTCTGGTATGAATTACACAGAGTCTATTTGATTCTTTGTTGTCGCTTGATGCACTTTATAATCATATGGATGTATTAAAGGAGCAAATTTTATATGACAATGTAACACAATGTAATATCACATGTGAAAATCAGAGTAATTCATTCAAGGAATTACCTAGAACATTATTTTTGCAACTTGATAATTGTGGTTCAGAAAATAAGAATCGCTATGTCTTTGCATATTTGTCTTTGTTAGTTGCTAATGGGATATTTGATATGGTGAAACTTGGATTCCTTATGGTTGGACATACACATGAGGATATTGATGCTTTATTTAGTTACTTTTCAGAAAAGCTCAGAACACAATCTATTTTCAGTTTTCCACATCTTATGAGAACTTTTAATGAATGTTGCAGCATGCATCCGACACCTTTTCTTATACAAAAAGTAGCAGATTTCAAAAATTTTATCAAAGGGTACTAAAATGATGGAGCAGATACTCTTATTGGGCATTCGAAACTATTGAAGTTTAGATTCTACATGAGTCAAGGGGTGCCCTTGATGCAATATAAATTGCATCCAAAAAATATTGATTGGTTACCTGCAAATGGTATAGAGCTATGGAAGAAAAATGAAGATGGCATATCGAAGCTTCCTGAAGGCATTCCAAAATTATTGCCACCTAGTGCGTATGTGAAGGATAATGAAAGGGTCATGGAAGGACTTTTGAGATATGTCAATTGGTGGAAAATGCATCTTGAAGAGAAGGGATAACTTAGATTATGGAAAATGGATTAATCCAATACTTACTTATTGGAAAAACCTTATGGAGGTTTTGAAATCTCAAATAATATGGAAGGATATATTTTATCATGATTTTTGGCCAAAAAGTGGATGCAAAACATTTGGATCTTCAAATCTTGTGCAAGATAATACATTTGATAATGAAGATACAGATGAAAATGATGTACACTTTTGTGGT
>CM035425.1:67845992-67918492 GCA_020310875.1 Ceratopteris richardii | reverse complement strand
AAGCCACATTTCTAGCCACATGGTTGGAACAATCTGAATCAATATAGTAAAGATGCTCATTATCTTTACCTTGCTTGGATGTCGTATTCATGATGACTAGTGAATCTTCTTGGTCTTCTATATAGTTGTTATAATCTCTTCTTCCTCTAAAGCCTCCATGATAATTGTTATTGATGTAGATTTGATTGTAGTTATGATTGTAGTTGCCTCCTCCATCGTTGTACCTACCTTTGGATTGTCCAAAGCTACCTCTATGGAAGCGTATTTCCCTTTGATTCCTTGTGTTCTTGAAGCCTTCTTCTATGGTGTGGTTGCTAAAACCACAAATGTTGCAAGATGGATTGTTGTAGGATCTCCCCCTTCCTTGCTTTCCTCCTCTGCCCCTTCCGCTAGCACCTCTTCCTCTACCTGTGTAATTAGCGTGAGAGGTACTAGCCTCATCTTCATTCTTCTTGAGTTTACCTTTATCTTTACTTTTTTTCTTATTTGTATAAAGGGTAGAAGATGGATTACCTCTAGAATTGTCACCATTCCTGTTGAGCTTTGTCTCATGGGTGAAGAGCTGCCCCATCAAGGTGTTGAGTTCAGGTACTTCCATATCCATGTAAAGGTTCATTGTTATGGCGAATGACTCCCACTTATCATCAACTTTGATGCCATTAATGATCTGCCTTACTATGTGTTCTTCTTTTATCTCTTCTCCAATGCTTGC
The DNA here is from genome assembly GCA_020310875.1 of Ceratopteris richardii. NCBI lineage: Eukaryota > Viridiplantae > Streptophyta > Polypodiopsida > Polypodiales > Pteridaceae > Ceratopteris > Ceratopteris richardii. The sequence goes on along the minus strand of CM035425.1, from coordinate 67,917,780 downwards.
AAGCTAGTCAGCCACATCTTTCATCTTTGTTACATAACCAATTACTCCTTAGTTTGGTTGCTTCTTTAGAGTTGTAAACTCCATGCATAGCTGATTCTTCCTATCTCTTGTATTTGATGAGAAATATGATGAGAGTACTTCCCAAGTCTCTTGGGAGGTCTTGCAATTCCTAATGTAAGGCAAAAAGAAATCAGATATTGAGTTTAGTAGATAAGACCTAGCAAGAGGATCCTTTGCACACCATGTGGTCAACCTTTCTTGTTCTTCCCTTGTGGGTTGATGCTTGCTTCAGAATATTGGATCTCTTCATCTCCTGAGATGTATCCAATATAGATTTGTCCCTTGAAGGTAGGATTGCATCCTTAGTGACCATGCTAAATAGTCGTTTCTGTCGAATTTTTCAATGAAGGATGGAAATCCATCTTCCATTTTGCTTGTTGTTGCTCTCATACCAGTGTTGGAGGAGATGGAGGATAATCTTCAGATATGAATAGAAGTTTCTTAAACCTGCTTCACACCAGCCAAGAATAGCTACTAGAGAGTGTAGTGGATCTCCTTAGCATGCTAACAATCATAAATAATCACCTATGTTTCTTGGAACCTTATCCACTAATCAATGGATCAAAATAGATAGGTAGAAATTGATCCAAGACCAAAAAACTTGCTATTCTTATTTCTACATATGTTAAATGTTTTGAATAGTTCTCTGAGCACAACAACAATTAGTTTGATTCCCTTTTAGAAACTCTAATTAGCAAATCATGGACTACACAGTGAGAATGGTGTTTAGCAAATCACATAACATTCCAGCCAATTATGGGGTGCATTAGTCAACAAACCAGAGAGTAAAGTTGTGTTAATAACTCACGATCCAGAGAGACAATGATAATGAGACTTTGTAGTCACATACTAGACACTATGCCGAATCTAACATGCCTTAAATCATGAAAAATTATCAATCATATGCCGAGAACAAGCTCTTAGAAAGTCACTATTCTGATGTAGTCATAGTAGAGAAGTGACATGAGAATGTAATGATAATATATGTATTAAATCCTATACAAGTACAATGTCATTGGGAATCATATATTGCTCAATGTGTGAGAGGTGAATGAGGTATGGGATGAGCCCTCAATTCACAATAGATCACTTTCACAATGATCTCATGGAGTCAAGATATCCTACAGGTCCTTTGATCCTCTTTTAATTGTTGTGTTTGGAGCCAATGATTGAATTCAAATTCAAAAGGTTCTACCTAAAAGTGAATCCTAAAGTATAGGATATATTCTCTCATCAATCAACTACCAAATGAATCCAGATTTAAGGCTTCCTAACCTCAGGTGGTTGTAGAATACTTTTGCAAAGGTAAATGTGAAGGACCTTTTACAAGAGGTTGATCATATAAACTCTCATATGGGTTATGCCAATAAGCTAAGTATGTAGGCTTGGTTTCTATTGCACCAACATAACATTGCCTAAATCAATACGTTTTATCAAAGTGAATTTTATTTTCTAGCCATGACTCCTTTATCTTTTTTACTACTTCTTTTAACTTCTCATCTCCTTCTTCTATCTATTTAATCCCTAGTGATAATAGTTCTTCTCTCATAATTTTATCCTTGCATGGGGGAATTATCCATGTCAAAATCTGAGTCTGGTTAGGGAAAATTGGATTTCGATAATACATCAACTCAATAGGCATTAAAACTATGCATCGAGTGTACACCATCCTATCTACCCATAATGTGCATGGAAGATATCTAGGCCATGCATTATGTCACCGCTCTAGACCTTAGAGATCACCTTCTCGATAGAAGGGTGACCTCTCTCCATCTTTCCATTACCCGCAGGGTTATAGGTAGTAGTGAGAGAGAATCGAATCCCATGATAGTCAAAGAACTCTTTTGACTCTCTCACATCGAATTCTCTCCAATCCGCAACCACTTTCTCTACATAAATAAATGTTGAGATTACTTCTTCTAAAATAAATCTACATACACTATAAGTAGTGTCATGGAAAAAGGAAAACATCCTCCTCCTCATATTCCATTTTTACTTCTATATCTCATGATTGATTCCAAATTTGGAGTATTCAAAAACAATTCCAAGAGATAGAGAAAACCAACAAAGGATTCAACAACAAAATATTCAAGATGTAATCACAAAATTGCAAAGGAAAATCCAAGAATTGTAGACCATTATAAATCAATTTTATTCAAGTACCCTTATGATAATTAACATGAAGAAAAGTCCAAAAGTGAGCATGCTTGAGAAATTTGATGGGACAAGATCAAAGTTTCAAGGATTTGTGCAACAAGTCAAACTATTGATACAGATGAAACCAGACAGGCACCCAGATGATGCTTTTGAGCTAGGACTCATATGGACTCTATTATGTGGCCCTACTCCTTCATGGTTTGCACCTATCCTTGAGAAGGATATGGATATTTTTTCATTATTTTAAGGTCTTTATTCAGGATTTCACATCTTCGTTTGGAGATACCAATTGTTCACATGTTGCTGAAACAAAGGTACAGAAGCTACATCAATGAAATAGGCTTGCATCTACCTATGCATCAGAATTCAGACAAATCATTTGTGATCTCACATGGCACGCAGATTATTTTATCAACCAATTTGGATGGGGTTTACGTGATGATGTGAAAGACCTCATGTTAACCATGTCCAAGATAAATACTTTGAATGAATTCATGAAGCAAGAAATTGAGTGTGATAACACATTGTTTGAGAGAAAGGAAGAGAAGAAGATATTTGTTCATGATCGAGAATACAAGTTTACCTCAGTTCCTCAACAACATATGTTGGAAGAATCTCAACCAAAACCCATGCAGTTGGATAACATTAGGGTCAGACGACTTATACCAAAGGAATCAAAACATCGAAAAGACTAGATTATTCTTTTATTGTGGAGATCATGATCATATGGTATTAAAATGTTGTAAGAAGAAGAAGAAAGTTGGATTTAGGACTTATATAATCACCATCCCACATCTGAAGGATCATCATTGGAATCAAAAGAGGAGTATTGCCCATCATGAGAATCATGGCCGTGATTCTGTACCTAGATATACTACAAGCCCTTTACAGTTTCATCATGGATATCCATCATCATCATGTTCCAGTACCACATATCAAGAACTCTACAAAGACCAAGATCTATGAAGATTCAAGTCCTAGAAGATCTCATAGTCATATAGTTGTTTTTCCGGTGGAGCTCGTCGCTTGAGGGGGCCGATGTCATGGACACAAAAGAAACCATCTTGAATCATAGATTCCATGTCACTTTCTATATCTCTTTTTTTGGTTCATGATTTGGAAAAACCAATGCTTCCATTGCCTTTGGAACGTGCAAAAACCCCAAGATTGATTATCTATTTGCTAAATTCTGACACGAGAAGGTCTTGTTTTCAATTGACGACATCATCGTGTTGAGATGGGAAAATGCCTGCAAAGGGCATTGGTGATTAACTCCAAAAGACTAGAACTCTTGGTGGGGTTTTAGGAGTAGAGAAAGGTTCGGAATATCATTTCATTCAACCCCCATTCTATGGTTGATAAGGGGAGGGTATGGATTAACAACCAAAAGTACCTGAGGGTGAGTAACTAGGAAAGGAAGGAGTACAAGGTGCGGATGACAAAGGGGGGTTAAAATAAGATCAACGCCTATGGCAAGAGGTTGAGGCTCAGGAGAAGCTCATGGGTCAAGTACTAGATCCATCATTCTTTGATCGAGAAGGGGAACATGAATAGATGGTTGCAGAGATTCAAGGGGGTGTTGAGTGGAGCCCAAAGGAGAATGGAATGAGTCTTCATATAAGGATGATGACAAAATGATCTTTAGTGAAATGCTTTGGGTGGAAATAGCTCCAAACCAGAAGTTGAGAGGCTAATGGTCATTTTGGAATCGCATACTTGGCATGGCCACTTGGGAGGTCAAAAGATCAGCCTAACACTTCCATAATCCTAAGTAGTTGGCAAATTGGGGAGAGTAAAAATGGGAGGGATGAGGAGAACACCCACTTGAAGGAGGAAATGAGTCGCTTAAAGAATAGAAAGTAAGTAGGGAAAGCTATTTTTGGTGATGCCAATTCTTTATAACTGACACACTCTTTGCTGGCATTCCCTATGAAGGTGGTCAAACAAGACAACTACCCAATTGACTAGTTGACGGGTGGAGGTAGAAATCAAGCAATGAAATGTAGGCCAAATAGTTGAAAGGGCTTGCAAGTTAGGTTCACCCAAGATGGAGCTTTTGTGGAAGATCCATGTCAAGGCTTCAAAAAGATAGCCCGAGGTGAGAAGCATGGTAGGCTCTTTACTTTTGAAGTAGGAGAAACCAGGAACATAGCTCTATTCAACTTTGGGTCTCAAACCCTAAGTGAGCTTGAAGTGTGGCATAAGAGACTTGCTCATGTGAATGAAAGAACCTTGAAGGATATATGCAGGGATCAAAGTGTTTTAGAACTGCCGAACATATCAAAGCAATACATGATCAACATGTGTGATGCATGTCAAATTGGGAAGGCACAAAGACAACCATTCAACCACAAAGGCTACATCCACAACAACTTATTGGACTTAGTACATACAAATGTATAAGGACCAAGTCAAGAACCTTCACTAGCAGGATCAAGGTATTATGTCTCATTTATTGATGACCATAGTAGATGGAATGTTCTATACTTTATCAAGAGTAAGAATGAAGTGTTTGATTGCTTTAAGAAGTATCTTGCACATGTGGAGAATCATACAGGTAGATCACTAAAGAAGCTCAAATCTGATGGAGGGAAAGAATACTTCTCCAAAGAGTTTGATGAGTTCTTGCCGAAAAAAGGTATCAAAAGGGAAGTGACTACTAGGTACTCTCCTCAACTAAATGGAATTGCAGAGAGGAGAAACAAGACATTGGTTGGATCAACCCAAACAATGCCTAAAGAGAAGAAGTTGCCACATTATCTATGGGGAGAAAATATTTCAATTGCTGCGAACATTGTCAATAGACTACCATCCAATTCACTTCAAGGTATGACTCCTTATGAAGCATGGCATGGAAGAAAACCTAGTCTTGGACATTGCAAGGTCTTTGGTTGTTTAGCTTATGTTCATGTACCATTAAAAAAAAGAGGTAAGCTAGATGAAAGGGCAACAAAGGCAGTGTTTATTGGATACGATTCAACTCAGATGGGTTACACGTTCTTCAATCCTTCAACCAAGCAATTCACTACAATTAGAGATGTTGTGTTTGAAGAACATAGGTCTTGGTATGATGAAGACAAACAAAAGGTAACACTACCATATGATCTTGATTCTGACTCTTATCAATTAGGAAGCAAGCATGATACACAGGTCCAGGATCGAAGAAGTGATACAGACGATGACCAAGATGAAAGGGAAAAGGATTACAAGCTATGGAAGTCAAGAGGCAAAGCAAAGATGCAAGAGGTTGGAGAATGCTCCAAATAAGCACCTAGAAGATCAACAAGAGAGAAGAAACAACCGGAAAGGTATGGATATGATTCCACATTTTTTATGAAGCATTCAATATACTTGGCAAAAGACTCTATTTCAGAGGAACCCTCAGCCTATGAAAAGGCAAATGGAAACCCTAATTGGGAAAAGGCCATGAAAGAAGAGATAGATGCATTGAAGGAAATGGACACTTGGGATTTGGTTCCAATGTCGTGAAATCAAAAGGTAATTGGTTGCAGATGGGTATATAAAGTTAAAAGAAACTCAGATGGATTAGTTTGCAGGTACAAGGCAAGAATAGTTGCTAAAGGATGCTCACAAACTCATGGTATAGACTATGAGGAAACAATCTCACTAGTTGCAAAGATGACTATAATCAGGACATTGATAAGTGTAGCGACTGCAAGGAATTGGAGACTCCTCTAACTTGATGTGAAAAATGCATTCTTAAATGGTTGGATAAGTGAAGAGGTATACATGTCACAACCACCAGGTTTTGAAAACCCTAATCATTAATCTTATGTTTGCAGACTTAAGAAAGCTTTGTATGGATTGAAACAAGCTCCTAGAGCTTGGAATTACAGGTTGGTTACATATCCTCAAGATCAAGGGTTCAAAGCTAGTAGCTCATATCCTTCTCTATTCATCAAAAGGGATCACAATGAGGTTATCTATCTATGTGTATATGTAGATGATATTATTGTGACAGGTGATGATCTAAATGGCATTCAAAGGATCAAGAGACACATGCAAGAGGAGTTCAAAATCAGTGACCTAGGTGAGCTCACATATTGGCTAGGTATGCAGGGGATATACACAGATGAAGGAATGTATTTGACTCAAAGAAGATACATTCAGGATCTTCTTCTCAAGTTCAAAATGGAGAACACTAAATCTGCAAGTACCTTTGGAGATGATCATAAACTAAGTGTTTATGAAGGTGAGAAAATTGAAGACGTTAAAGAGTATCAAAGCTTGGTAGGTAGCTTGATATATGATACTCATATAAGGGCAAACATCTCATATAGTGTGCGAGTGCTTAGTTAGTTCATGCACTCACCGAGAAGACCACACATGGATGCAGCTAAGAGAGTACTTAAGTATCTCAAAGGTACAATCAACGAAGGTATATTCTATCCTTACTCTTCAGATTTGGATATCAAAATCTACTCAAATGCAGATTGGGCAAGAGCTAAGGATGATAGAAAAAGTACATCTAGTTACTTAGCATATGCAGGTTCAAAGCTAGTGTCATGGAGTTCCAAGAAGCAACCAAGAGTTGCTTTATCCTCAACTGAAGCAGAGTATAGAGGCTTGACCATATCAACTCAAGAGGCAATATGGTTAAAAGTATTCTATGCAGATTTGGACTTGTGAGTTCCAAACCTCACATATTTGGAGATAGTGTAAGTTCCATGCATCTAGCAGCAAATCCTATTTTCCATGTCAGAACCAAGCACATGGAAGTCCATTACCACTTCATCAGGGAGAAGCTCATGGCAAAGGAGATTGAAATTTCTTTTGTTCCAACTCAAAAGCAAGTAGTAGATATGATGAGAAAGGCACTTGATGGAATAAAGCTTTGTAGATTCAAAGCTATGGTAGGTATTCAACCTATCAGAGAATAAAGACTCAAGCATACTTTAGCTTGAGGGGGAGCTTTTGGAACATCAAGCTTACACTATGCTTGATGTGGATTTGATCTACATCAAAGGCTATCGCGTACAAAGAATATCCGTTGGAGAGTTCTTTTTCTTATGCTCATTTATTGTATTTTTTTGAGAGATTTTTGATGATTCATTTACTATTGTAGAAAGATAAAGCCCAAATCCCACGAATTTGTGATGGTTGAAGTTGCATTCAATCAAGCAATCAATCACCTAAAAATAGATCAAACTAGATCTTCACTTTTCCTAGATTGTAGGAAAGTGAATTGATTCCCTCCAACAACCATTCCCACCTTCATTTGAATTCAAACTTCACTTGTAGAAGTCTTGGAACACTTCTAGAGTCTATATAAAGACTTGAAATAACTTTTACATAACATGGAAGCAATATACATACACTTGTGACCATCTGTGTCTTGCTCCTTCAATTCTTTGCATCATCTTCTTCACCAATAGTAATCATGTAGAGGCTTCTGCTCTCTCTTCAGAGCTCCAAATTGAGTGAAATATGGCTCATTTGAAAGATATTAATGTCTAGTTTATGGGTAGAAATTTTCATAGCATTTGGTTTAGTATATTGGGAGAAATCTGAGTTTTTTTGTCTCAGGGTCAATCTCTATGTGTTCTTGAAAAATAGGAAGTACCACCTGTGAATGTCTCATTCATTCCTATAGCATATTTTGATTATTCCTTATACGTTTGTGCATTCTATACACTCAATCCTATATGTATCACTCCCATAAAAGGATTTTTTCTAATTGTAATCACGTTGGTCGCTATGGGCATTTGAAGTTCATTGTCTCTTCCATAGATAATAAGTTTTTTGAGCTAGTCGACCCGCAAACCTATTTGTTTTGTATCGACTCATTCTCCTTGATGCTCTAAAGTACATAGTGTGTTTCTTTGCACTTATCACATGCTTATAAGGTCTATTTGAGTCTCCATAAGCTCAAGGGCTAGTCTTGTGCCGGTTGTTAGACCAAACTTCATCGCTTCAAAATGTTGTTTCTACCTTCTACAAGCTTCTCCAACTTTTTTCAATTGCCACCATATCCTTTAGCTTAGTTAGGTTCCTGTTCTTCATATTGTCCGAGATCATTGTCTCCTTCTGAGTAGGGATGTCTATACCTCTCATCTCTAGAGTTTTCCTTACCAAATTGATGGTTAATTTGAAACGCTTTAGTTCATTTCTTCATGTTAGAGAAGGAAGTACAAAGGTGCTCGTCCCCTTCTTATCTTTGCTAGGAGTGAGTGTGCTAATTAGGTATGAACACCTCAGGAAGTGAGGCTTTGGTAAATGAGCATGGAATTTATCATCCAATCTAGCCTTCTTCCATATTGATCGCAATCCTTCACTGTTCTGAAGCTTTTCAAACTCTCTTGTAAAGAAATGATACCGGCCCCAACTTCCGTTAAACTCTATTTCAACCTCCCATAGATAGGTGCCCTCTCCAAGGGGTTCTACGACTTTAGTGAACCAATGGGAGTTCTTGCTAACTAGTGATGTATGCCCCTAGGGAGGATTTTGAATGAGTATAACATGTATTGCTCTTAACTCCTGTGGTCGTTCCTTCAACTCCCCTTGAATAGGGATACTTTCAATGTCCACTAATAGAGGACCAGTGCGTGCCTATGAGCTCGTTCTTGTAGCCTCTACAATGTTGAGAAAATCAATCGTTGGTTCTATGAGAATATATAAATGCATGTTAACATTGCAATGGACACATATTGACCCTGTGTCCCAACTACAACATTAACCTGATGAATCGTGATGTGGTTAGTAGGTTAGTTAGTGCTCGTGTGGTTGTGAGTGTGAAGTGTGGTTAGTGGATGAAGGGTTCCTATGTGCTTATTAGGGTGGTGCAGCATAGTGTGGATATAGTTAGCATAAGGATGTGGTATTATAGTGGGGTCGGGGGGTTTATTACAAGATTTGAGTTGCCAAACATAGTGTATGGTTTTGCATTTTAATTTTGTGGAGACTTCGGGAGGTTTTACAATAGTGCGTATTAGGAAATGAGACATTTTAGGGAAGCATTTACAAGTGCTTATGCTTGTGTTTGTGGATGAATAGGCGTTTATGCCTGTTGAACAATTATGGGTTTTGTCTGTAGAGTGTGTGAATAATGCTTTACATTGTGTGGTTTATGTGTGGCTATTGGAGCCCGCAAGCAAGCCTTAGGCACCCAAATTTTTCTTGATTGGGGGTCGGCCTTCATCGACTTCTTGGGTACCTAGATGAGTGTTAATCTCATGGGCAAATCATTGAAAGACTTCTTATTAGCATACTATCATTGTTTACTAGCATGGCGTTTAGTCAGAGGCTTTAACATGGTGGCAAAAGGATGCTCGCCTTTCCGGAACCATACTTGTTTTGTTGGCTGAGGCTTCGTGCTTCATACTCTCCTTTGGCTTTGAGCGTAGGCTGCGTGCTTCCTCTGCATTCCATACTCCTTTGGTTGCCCTGTCTCGATCACTTTTGGAAAAGAAGGGAGTTCCACCACATCCCCGACTTCTTTGTTGAGAATCTCATTCTTCTGCATCATAGAGTTTTGGGCAAGAACAACATTGTTATCTTCATCTGTACTCCTGAAAGGACTAGGAGTTGGTGCCTTTCCAAATTCCTTGAGTGCTTGATTTTCTAGCTCAATTGTGATGCGGGTTTGATTCACCCATAGTTGAAGAAGTCCACTTTTTAGGTTCAGGTTGAGTGCATGATCATGGATCTAGTCTTGAACCAAGATAAGAGGCTCATTGACTTCCTCGTCTTGACACACTAGCACCTTAACTGTCATAAGAACATCTTGAATGTAGAGGGGAAGTTCCACCTCACCCATGCAAGGGGTCTCAACACCTCCCAATCCTATGAGGTATGCTTGTATGGGATTGACACTTAATTTCAATTCTTGAGAGTAAGACATTTTAATAGCACTAGTGGCTGCACCTGAGTCAATCAAGGCCCGTACAGTCCTTGCGCTATTTCCTTGTCCTATCTCTAGGTTACAAAAGGACGTCAGTCAATTATTTTATGGGAACTTACACCTGAAACTTCACACATAGCCATGTGATATCCTAGAGCTACGTAGGCATCTATACTAGGCTGATCTATACCTTGTCTTCTCAATTTCATTCTTTGGGTGCATTCCAAAGCTTCTACCTGTGCTTCATCTCAAATTCATTTCTCTTCCTCTTTGTGTTTCTTGGCAGTATTAAGTCGATTAAGCATTTCCTCCATGAGAGGTTCTTGATATAATTTGACTCGGCATCTGCTAATGTAACTTGGTAGGATATCCCCTTCTAAGGTGGCTAATTGGATTGCCCCACTTGTTGATACTGTGTTAAAAATATTGGGTCCATAGCCACCTGTCTCTAGCTTTCTTGCATGTTGTTTCAGGGTGTAAACCAAAACTAAGTCTCTGGCTTTCAAGCCCTTATCCTTTACATGGGCATCAAAGTATGCCTTTTGTCTTTTCTTAGCTGCATAAATCCTTTCCGCTGCTCTTAGTCTCGTTTCACCTAATTGTTCAAGATCAATGATCCTTGATGAGAATTCATGACCCGTCCACTCATGCTCCTATGCTACTTTGAGTGTGGGTATCAAGAAGTCCAATGGTAGCACTGCATTTTGGCCAAACACCATCTCAAAGGGTGTGGCTTGGAGTACCATTCTATAGGCAACTCTGTATGCCCAAACAACATGGTGTAGCTCTTTTTCCCAATTAGAGCATTTATTATTTACTAATTTTGTCAACACATTACATAGGATCTTATTGGTGCTCTCGGCTTGTCCATTATCTTGTAGATCATAGCGGAAAAACGTTTTATGAACTACGAAGAATTCTTGGAGACGATTTTCAATGACTTCATTCAAGAAGTGAGTGCCTCTATCACTTACTAGCTCTATACGTAGCCCATATCTAGTAAACACGTTCTCAACAAAGAACTTAGCTGTCGTTTGAGCATCATTCTATGTTGTGGCTTTCACTTCTACGCATTTAGGTAGATTATTAGTGGCAACAATGATGTCCTTCACATGGGAACTCTTACTTGGGGGATTAATAGGACCTAGAAAGTCTATTCCCCACTTAGAGAATGCACATCCACCCATCATAGGTTTCAATGGCATCTCATCTTTACATATGGGATATTGCGTTCATTGACAAACATCACACCACTTCACATAGGTATGTGCATCCATGTCAAGAGTTGGCCACCAAAGACCTGCAAATAGTATGGCCTTGATCACTCTATCTGGTCCAAAGTGTCTTTCTGCTACACCTTGGTGAGGAGTTTCCACGATCATAAGATATTCACTCTCATGGACACATAATCTGAGGTAACCATCTTTGCCACACTTGTATAAATTATCTCCAATGAGTGAGTAGTCTAGTGCCTCCTATTCTAAGCTTCTTTGTCTAGCCAAAATCATCTTGTGAGGAAATGTTTTTGTTCGCAGAAAGGCTACTAATGGTTCGCTCCAATCTGGCACTAAAGACACCCGATAAAGAGTGGAATGTTCCATTGTTGGTTTAGTACTGCAAATTGGGCATTCCTTGCACATCCTATGGACATCTGCTTCCATTGTTGGCCAGTGCACTTCGAGTCTCCTTAGTGTCTATAAAGTTCTTTGCCTAGAGTAGTGTTGCTCTAATGCACCCACATGTGCTAATTGCAACCACTTCGGGCGCTCTTCCTCTTCCGCACCACAAACTTGTATTCCTTGATTTGTATGCTTGTACATACTCCCTCCCATGATATGGTACTTTTGGGCTTTTACAATCTTCTTATCTTGACTGTTTATTATAGGGTGTTTAGGCCCGTATGTCAATACTGACACTATGTCTTAGCCCAACTAGGTACAACTTCTATATTAAACAAGTAAGCATCAGGAAGGTCATCTGATACTCCTTGTGGGGCCTCTCAAGATCTCAGCCTCAAAAGATGATCTACTCTCAAGTGAGTCTTCCCTTTTCTTACCATCACCTCGAAGTCATATTCCTTTAGTAAGAGAAACCATCTTACCAATCTGCCTGTATTGCATGGCTTGTTTACTAAGTACAGTAGAGCTTGATGATCAGTAAAAAATTTAAACTTATTTGCAAGCAAATAATATCTAAACATTTTTACAGCATATACCATGCCTAATCCTTCTCTTTTAGTAGTGGTGTAATTCCTTTCTGGAGCATTCAATTACCTACTTGCATAAGCAATTTGTAAATCCATGTTACCTTCACCCGTAGGTTGTGCTAGCACACATCCAATAGCATAGTTGGATGCATCTACATATACATGGAATGGCTTGTTCCAATCTAGTGTAGTCCAGATTGGTGCAAAACACAATCTTCTCTTGAGCTCGTTAAATGAATCCTTAGATTCTTTAGTCCACTCAAAGTTAGTCAAAAGGGGGTACAGAGGCTTTGCAATTATTGCATACATATGAATGAATCGGCGATAGTAACCACAACGCCCCATGAAAGATTGTAATTCCTTGACATTCTTTGGCCTAGGTAACTCTATGATAGCTCTAACTTTCTCATCGTCCGTGGATATGCCATTCTTTGACACTATGCGTCCTAGAATCTTGCCTTGCCTGACCATAAAAACACACTTTTCTGGGTTCAAGCAGACATGATATTATCTACATTTGACAAATATAGCTCTCAACTCTGGGATATGTGTTTATCTTATGTTGGAATGAGCAGAGATCATCAACACAGACTTCCAAATTCTTCCTCAAGAACTCTTTAAACACATGGAACATTAGCCTTTGAAAGGTAGTTGGTGCCTTGTTGAGGCCAAACGGCATTACCCAAAAAGCAAATATGCCCCACTCTGTGGCAAAAGCAATCTTATGCTGATTTTCCGGAGCTATGGCCACTTGATTGTAGCTCGAGAAGCCAGCAAGGAATCTATAGACTTCGTTACCTACCACCCTTTCTAAGAGATGCTCAGTGATAGGAAGTGGATAGCTATCTCTAATAGTGGCTGCATTAACTTTCTTGAAGTTAATGCATACATGTAACTTTCCATTCTTCTTGGGCACCACTACGATGGGGGATACCCACTCAGTGTGCTCAATTTCAATGATGAATCTAGCTTCAATCAAACGATCTATCTCTTCCTTGATTTTGGCAGCATAGTCATCATTGTATGTGTATGGCTTCTACTTAGAGGTCTAGCATTTGAGGTCATGGGAATTGTATGTGAGCATATATCAGGGTCTACACCTTTAAAGTCTTTGTAACTCCAAGCGAATACATCTTTGTATTCTCTTCGCAAGGCTATCAACTCTTGCTCCTCTTTCTTTTTCAGGTTATGCCCTATGTAGGTGCAATTTTCTTCTCCTTCCTCTATGGTTACAACAGTTTTTTCGGTGGTTTCTTTGTTATCACAGACCTCTCTCGCTTGTGCATCATGTTTAGGAATTTTTATCATGACTCCTATCTTCTATCTCGTACTTCTTAAAGTTTTCTGTGAGCTCAAACAAGGATTCTTCCTCTTCTCATGTGGCTTCTTTCTTGTTTCTTTTATTGCATTCATTCTTGGTGGTCACTTGTGTGGTTAATAGTAGAAGAAGAAAAGAGAGAGAAAGCCAGAGAGGTAGGTGCAAAAGAAACACATAGATCAATTCAAGACCCAGCCTATGCACCTGTAGCCTTTCCTGACGAAGAATTTGAACCCCACGGTTGGGCAAAAATCCTAGCAACAATGGATGTAGCCATCAATGAAGAACAATGGACACCTCACTGTGATGAGGATGGCTATGACATTTCAGTTTTCTCCATAGAGCCAATCATGGGAGAGGTAGTGTTAGAAGAATGCGAACCTAACCCTGATGCATTTGAGGATGCGAGTGACTCCGATCTAGAGTCAATCATTATGGACCCACCTTTTGCATCAGATGAAGAATACTTCCATGAAGTAGAATTTCAACCCCAGAGGTATGGAGAGCTTACAAGTGATGTAAGACTAGCCACACATGTGACCCCGAAGGAAGAAGGAAAGAAAAAAAAGAAGAGAGAAGTCACAACAGAAGAGGAAGAATCTTTTTTTGAGGTCCTAGAAAATTTTAAGAAGTATGAGATAGATGACAGGAGAGTCATGATCAGAATTCCTAAACGAGAGGCGCAATCAGGGGAGGCTTATGATAACAAAGAAACCACCAAGAAAATAGTGGTAGCCATAGAGGAAGGAGAAGAGAGATACACTTACATAGGACATGACCTGACGGAAGAGGAAGAGCAAGAATTGATAGCCTTGCTAAGGGAATACAAAGATGTATTCGCTTGGAGTTACAAGGATTTGAAAGGTGTTGATCCAGACATATGCTCACACACTATCCCCATGACCTCGGATGCCAAACCTTCTAAGCAAAAGCCATACACATATAACGATAATTACGCTGCCAAGATCAAGGAAGAGATAGATAGACTGGTTGAAGCTGGATTTATCTATGAAATTGAGCACACTGAGTGGGTATCCCCCATTGTAGTGGTGCCCAAGAAAAACAGAAAGCTGCGTGTATGCATTAACTTGAAGAAAGTCAATGCAGCCACAATTCGAGATAACTATCCGCTTCCCATCATAGAACATCTCTTGGAAAGAGTAGCAGGCAAGGAAGTGTACAGCTTCCTTGATGGATTTTTGGGCTACAATCAAGTAGCCATAGCTTCAGAAGATTAGCATAAGACGGCTTTTGCCACTGAATGGGGCATTTTTGCCTTTAGAGTAATGCCATTTGGGCTTACCAATGCACCAGCTACCTTCCAGAGGCTGATGTGCCATGTATTTAAAGAGTTCTTGAGAAAAAACTTAGAAGTCTATGTTGATGATCTTTGTGCTCATTCCAACATTAGACAAACCCATATTCCTGAACTCAGACAAATCTTTGACAAATGTAGAGAATATCAGGTCTGCCTGAACCCCGAAAAGTGCGTTTTTATGGTCAGGCAAGGCAAGATTCTAGGACACATAGTGTCAAAGAATGGCATATCCACTGATCAAGAGAAAGTGAGAGCCATAGCAGAGTTACCTAGGCCAAAGAATGTCAAGGAAGTACAAGCTTTCATGGGGCATTGTGGTTATTACCGACGGTTTATACACATGTATGCCATCATAGCAAAGCCCATGTACGGACTTCTGACTAACTTTGAGTGGACTGATGAATGTGAGAATTCCTTCAATGAGCTTAAACGACGACTATGTTCAGCACCAATCTTAACCACACCAGATTGGAATAAGCCTTTCCATGTTCATGTGGATGCATCCAATTATGCTATTGGGTGTGTACTCGCGCAACCTACTGGTGAAGGTAATATGGATCTTCCAATTGCCTATGCTAGTAGACAATTGAATGCAGCTGAACGAAATTATACAACCACCGAACGAGAAGGATTAGGCATGGTATATGCAGTTAAAAAGTTTAGACATTATTTGCTTGCAAATAAGTTTAAATTTTTTACTGGCCATCAGGCACTGCTATATCTCGTGAACAAGCCATGCAATACAGGTAGATTAGTAAGATGGTTTCTCTTACTAATGGAATACGACTTCGAGGTTGTGGTAAGGAAAGGTAGGACTCACTTGAGAGCAGACCATCTCTCTAGGCTCACATCTGGAGAAGCCCCACAAGGAGTGTCAGATGACCTTCCTGATGCTTACTTGTTTAATTTGGAAGTGGTGCCGTAGTGGGCTAAGTCATTAGTGCTAGTATTGACATACGCGCCTAACCACCCAGTAGTAAACACACAGAAAGAGAGGTAGTAAAAGCTCAAAAGTATCACATCATGGCAGGTAGTATGTACAAGCACACAGATCAAGGGATCTTGGCTTGTTGTGTGGAAGAGGATGAGTACGCTAAATGGTTGCAATTAGCACATGTAGGTGCATTAGAGCAACACTACTCAAAACAACGAACCCTACATGCACTAAGGAGACTCAGAGTGCATTGGCCAACTATGGAAGCTGATGTCCAAAAGTTGTGCAAGGAATGCCCAATCTGTTGCACTAAACCACCTGTGGAACATGCCACTCTTTATCAAGTGTCCATAGTGCCAGATTGAAGTGAACCACTAGTATCCTTCCTGAGGACGAAAACATTCCCTCCAGACATGACTCTGGTTAGGAAAAGAAGTCTAGAACAAGAAGCCCTAGAGTACTCACTCATTGGTGATAATCTCTACAAGCGTGGTAAGGATGGTTACCTGAGACTATGTGTCCATGAAAGTGAATATCTCAAGGTCTTGGAAACTGCTCACCAAGGTGTAGCAGGAGGACACTTTGGACCAGATCGGGTGATCAAGGCAATACTATTTGCGGGCTTCTGGTGGCCGACCCTTCACATGGATGCACATACCTATGTGAAACGGTGTGATGTCTGTCAGCGAACTCAGTATCCTATACGCAAAGACGAGATGCCACTAAAACCTATGATGGGTGGACGTGCATTCTCTAAGTGGGGAATAGACTTCGTAGGTCCTATTAATCCCCCAGCTAAGGGTTCCCATGCTGAATACATCATTGTTGCCACGGAATATCTAACCAAGTGGGTAGAGGTGAAAGCCACAACGAAGAACGATGCTCAAACAACAACTAAGTTTTTATTTGAGAATGTGTTCACTAGATACGGGCTACCTATAGAGCTAGTTAGTGACAGAGGCACTCACTTCTTGAATGAAGTTATTGAAAATCTGCTCCAGGAATTCTTGGTAGTACATAAGAAGTCTGCCCCCTATCACCCTCAAGCAAATGGCCAGGCTGATAGCACCAATAAGATCTTATGCAATGTACTGACGAAATTAGTGAACAATAAATGCTCTGATTGGGACAAACAGCTACACCATGCTATTTGGGCATATCGAGTGGCCTACAAAACGGTACTCCAAGCCACCCCCTTTCAGATGGTGTTTGGCCAAAATGCAGTGCTACCATTGGACTTCTTAATACCTACATTGAAAGTAGCACAAGAGCATGAATGGACGGGTCATGAACTCTCCTCAAGACTTTTTGACCTTGAACGATTAGGAGAAACAAGACTGAGAGCGGCTGCAGGGATATATGCAGCTAAGAAATGACAGAAGGCATACTTTGATGCCCACGTTAAGGATAAAGGTTTGAAGGCAGGTGACCTAGTACTAGTATACACATTGAAACAACATGCGAGGAAACTGGAGAAGAGAGGCTACGGACCCATGATCATTAATAGAGTCTCTAAGAGTGGGGCGGTACAGCTAGCCACCTTAGAAGGTGATATTCTTCCGAGCTACATAAGCGGATGCAGGGTCAAGCTGTATCAAGAACCTCTCACAGAGGAAATGCTAAGTCGACTCAATACTGCTAAGAAACGCAAAGAAGAAGAAAAGCGAATTCGAGAAGAAGCCCAAGCAGAAGCCTTAGAGCGCATACAGAGAATGAAATTAAGAAGACAAGGTAGAGAGCAACCTGTGCCAGATGCATATGCAGATCAAGGATATCACGTGGCTATGCGTGAAGTTTCAGGTATCAGCTCCCATAGGATAATTGATCGACGTCCTTTTATGACCTTAGATATAGGACAAGGAAAGGGTGCAAGGATTGTAAGAGCCTTGATTGACTCAGGTGAAGCCACTAGTGCTGTTAAATTGTCTTACTGTCAAGAGTTGAAATTAACTGTTAATCCTATAGAAGCATATCTCATAGGATTGGGAGGTGTGGAAACCCCTTGCATGGGCGAGGTGGAACTTCCCCTCTATATTCAAGACGAAGTAATGACAATCAAAGTACTAGTGTGTCAAGATGAGGACCTCACTGAGCCTCTTGTCTTGGGTCAGGACTGGATCTATGATCATGCGGTCAACCTAAACCTAAGAAGTGGACTTCTTCAGGTATGGGTAAATCATAGTTGAATTACAGTTGAATTGGAAAATGAGGCACTCAAGGAACTAGGTAAGGCACGAACTCCTGGTCCTTCCAGGGGTGCACATGAAGTTGACAATGTTATTTTTGTCCAAAAATGTATGATGTAGAAAGAGGATTGTCTCAACAACGGAGTCAAGGATAAGACGGTACTCCCTTCTTTTCCAAAGGCCAGAAGGATGCAGCAGCCAACAGCAGATCAAATAAAGAAGAAGCAGAACACTACCTATACTAGAGACCAAAAAAAGCAGCAAAGCAGATTGTTTCAGCCGATGAAACAAGTATGGAGGCAAAAATGCGAACACCCTGTTCCGACCAGGCCAACACCATGGCCAAAACCTCTTATTAGTAATCAACAACACGACACTAATAAGAAGTCCTTCATAAATTCTTCTGCGAAAGTGAAGACTATTTGGGTACCCAAGAAGTCAATGAAGGCCAGCCCACAATCACGACAAATCTGGGTGCCTAAGGCTTGCTTGTGGGCTCAAATAGCTACACCAAGGCCAAACTCTGTACAACATGTTTCACTCACGTGAACATCTGAGGCCCAGTCTTACACATCACGCACTAACACATATTCTTCCATGGGCACAAGTAGAATCCCTCGTAAATGGGTCCCTAAAAAGCCCCATTTTTCAAGTAAATACCCTATCACACTCTCTAGAGCCTCCACAAAGTCAAAATCAAAACCTATCCATTGCATTTGGCAACCTAAAACTTGTAATAAACCCCCGGACCCCAATTGTAAATCCATGTCCACCTACTAACTTCTTCACTCTCACACCACATCATTCTGCTTAGCTCTTAGGTCTACCCAATTCCTAACTACACACACAAGCACCGAGCACTTACTAACCCCCTAACCTCTCTCGAACCTCATGTTAATGTTGTAACAGGGGACACAGTGTCATTTTTGTGTCCATTGCAATGTTAACATTTATTCATATATTCTCACAGAACCAGCTGCGAAGTTTTCAACATGGCTGAGGCGGCAGGAACTAGCTCTCAAACAGAAACAAGCCAGCAAGTGGTGGACTTAGACAGTTTACCCGTTTTGCTTGAGACAAATGAAAGACCAGAAGAATTGCAGGCCATCAAAATCATACCTATTGCAGACCCTCCCAGTGGCCATACCATGCCCGTAGGAAAAACTTCCCACTGGTTTAGTGAAGGGGCAGGACCCTTGGGTGAGGGAACGTACCTATGGGAATCAGAGTTGGACTTCAATGGGAAGCAAGGCAAATACCATTTCTTTACAAGAGAATTCGAGAAGTTACAAAATGCAGAAGGTCTACATTCGATATGGGAGAAGGCAGGATTGGATGCATGTTTCAGTGCACGGCTCCCAAAGCCTGACTTCATGTGATGCTACTATCTCATCAACACCTTGACTCCAAACAAGAACACAAAAGGTGCAAGCTCATTTGTGATTCCATCTCTGACAAAGGGGAATGAGCTCAAGAGGTTCAAGCTATCAAACAACTTGGTGAGAGAGGCTCTAGATATGCGTGGAATGCATATTCCTATAGAGAAGGAAACCCTAGTACCGGATTACATGAAGAATCGAAGTCTCACCAAACTCAAGGACATGGTGTCCATGACACCTAATATTGCAATACACCTTCGCATGTGCATGCAACACTTTGCTTTTCCTGCCCAAGATAGATTCACCATGCCGCCCAAAAAGATTTGGTTTAGTTTGTATCTGGCAGAGACACAGAGCCTCACCATCAACTTACCCCACTGGATAATTGATCAGATACACCTAGCTCACAAACGATGGCCGCGGAAACAGGTTTTATATGGATGCTGTGCTCTGACGAGAATAATTTATAGGTGTTTGGCTTATGACATCCCTATTCAACGGGCCCTAATGTGGAATCGTGTAGAGCAGTTTAGAGGCAGGACATCCACTAGACCCCCTTCTAAGAAGATGAGAGGTACTGTCCAAGTCCCTTGTGCTCAACCACGTGGAGCCACCCTAACACCAGAAGTCACCCCTCCACCCCGAAGAGTCCGACCATTCACACTCCGACTTCCAAGACGCAGCATCGATGGTTCTACCTTGATATTCCCTCCCATCCCAACCGATCTTGAATTTCCTAGTGGTGCACCTTTGGAAGAACTCACGAATGAAGATTTCGAACAATTATTACAAGATGTAGAGCTGGAAGCAGAAGAGGCACAACAAGTGGAGAATGTGCAAACACAGGCAACAACCTCCCAAGTACCTGTCACCACAGTTGAAGTGGATGAAGAGGATGATGAAGATGAAGAACAGGAGGAAGATGAGGAGGATTATGATGAAGAGCATCAAGATGAGCAACAAGAAGTGCCAGAACTTGTAGGTGCACCAGCATATACAACTCAACTACAAAGGTTATACGACACAATCAAAGTAGTACAAGAAAGGCATCAACTCTCTCTTGTGTCAGGTCAAGCTTTGATGCAAGAAATGCTATCAGATGATGGGGTGGATCAACATTTCATTGACACCCTCAAATTAGTGTCAGAATCTTTAGGAGTTCTAGAGGCTGTCCACACAGCAGTCCGCCAGTCCGTGAGGTATGACAAACGCAGAGTTGACACATTACCACGCGCAGGTAAGACTATCAAGATACCCGTCACAAAACAAGAAGTACCCATTGAAACCACAGCTACCCCCACCACCACCATTGACCTCTCTGCTGAAACCTTCGTTCAGACATCACCCATCTCACCCCAGCATCCCCCATCACCACCTTCTCCACCCCCACCACCACCTCCCACCATGGAAGAAACGACAGTCATCACCTCTACCTTCACTTATAAACCATCCTCATTCACATCATTCTCATTTCGAGAACCCACCTCACAAGACACCCTCTTCTCTTTCATCACCAATCCCTTGTACACTTCAACCCTTCTATGCTCCGAACCCATAACTGGCCATCCCATAATTCCAAGTGCGGTTGGAAACCCGGCACCCACAGAAGGCACCCTATGTTTCCCAGCCTATCCCCCAATATGGGTACCTCCATTCCATGACCCTCACTTCCCATCTGGCCCCTACACCTCCTTCAACTTGACCTCACCACCCCAATACCCGTCCTTTGTGGAGCAGTTCATCCACTCTCCAATGTTTCAAAGGCACATTTCCCCGATGTTCGCAACGACATCAATTTACACGAACACCACACTCACTTCACCTACCATACCCACCTACATGGTAGCACCTATACACACCACTCTGTCTGACCCAATGGACATTTCACCCACCACAGCACCTCTCCCCACAATTCCACCCTCTCCCCCTCCACTACCCCCCACCTCACCACTCACCGCATCATTGACACACACAACATTCACTACCTCCCTCCCCAATCCCACCTCCCCTGCATTTCAAACTCTTCCCCTTGCACCTCATAATGTCAATAGCACGTTCAATACATTACTTCAGTGTGCACATCAACTAAAACACGAATACCATCAATTGGAAGAACGCACTGCTGCCCTCCAGGCAAAATCTCAGCGTCTGCAAGCTAGAGTCAACACTCTTGAAGCTGATTACCAAACGCTCCTAACCGAGCATACCACCTTACAGCAGGCTCACTCCGAATTGGAATCAAAGACATTGACTGTAGATGATCAAGCAGTCAAGGAACTAGAAACAGTGCTCCAAGCGCAAATGATATCTAATGCTACACTCAGACGCAACCTTGGGCTATTAAGGAAGCATATGGCAGCAGCACTAGAAGAGAACAAGAGGCTTCAGCAACAAAACCAAGACAACTTTGAAGCCGCTATGGAAGGAACTACAAGAGCAACCATTAGCCCTACCAAGTATAGAGCAATCCCATCGGAAGATATTCGCATCTTACTCGAGGAGCATGCGAATTTCTTGGAGTCATATGAAAAGTTAGAGACTGAATGTGCGGATCTAAGGAAGCAGATAGCCAGTGCCCCCACAGCTCAACAGGAACCAATAATCTTGCAACCCTCTACAGAAGAATTAGAGACCTTCCGAAAACAGGTGACCGAACTCCAAGCACGTCTCTTACCATATGAAAGGCCGCCCTCGCCAACTGAAGAACCAGAACCTGAAACAATGGTGGAAATCCCCATCGATGATAGCTATGAAGAGCCGTACGAGCGGATGCCAACACCCGGTGGTGGGACTACAGAGGAAGGACAAGACACTTTAGAAATTCAAGTTCCAGATTGGTTCAAAAGGGTCGAGAAAGTGGGTAAGACACATGATGATCGCGTTGCAGTGCAAATGCAATCTCTCACCAATCTGGAAGAAACTGTCCTTCGGTCTTCTTACTTTGAGAACCTATCCCACCAACGGTTAATCACAACATCAGAGTCGCAATACATGCCTTATTTTGTCTTGCTACATGATTATAATGTAGAAGTTAAAAGACATACGGGGAAGGAGCCCACATTCGCCACTCAATTTGAGCTAGAGGATTTACCGACTAATGCACATGCTGGCTCGATCTTCCAACCTAATTGGCGTGCACGTCTACTAACCGATTACCCGGAGATGATGAGCACTTGGGCAACCATGCCACTGTATATCAAGTATAATCCATGTTATTGCCCAGTGGTATGTCGTAGATCATGGCAAGCATTTGCGATCAAGGTACGCAACAATAAAGAATGCTCGGCTTGGGTTAACTATCCATATTTTGCTCCACCTCGAGGGACCCCAACCGTAGCCTACATGATATCAACAATTCGGCACTGGTCTACACGTCTAAATTATGTACCCGACATAGCAGCGAGAATGTGTATGAAAATATTCGAGCTCATGACCATTGTCTTCAAAACCTTTCGGAAGGTACAAGCTCCATATATCTCTGCCCCTGGATTCTCTCAAGGTAACAAGGATTTAGTCTACGACATGAGCCAGACTCCCTCAGTCACTATAATCTTTGCCTGGATGCACGAATAAAGTACTTACCCGCATGCTTCAAGCAGACATTTGAGGAAATGTTCTCTACGGGATTCTGGGAATATCACTCAGAAATTTTCATTCCCAGACCCATACATTTGCTACATCTATTCGCAGTAGAACAAGCGATCCATGCAGATCAGTTACGTCTGCCACATCCAGACATTCCAGGACCAATTGATTGGGATCGTATGATGACAGACTTGGCCAGAGGACTACGCATACAAGAACATCAGCTTGCCACTCAGGTTGTGGAATATTACATCCAACACTCCCAGCAACAAGGGTATGTCAGGGACGACAGACGCGAGAGAGGGGGGGGGGGGGTGTTGAGAGCAGTATGGGCACCCAAGGATTGACTAGAAAAGGAAGCCAGCGGAGAGAGTCAAAGCAAGGTGAAGGATTGAGTAGACAAAGCATTCGACGCAAATCTGGTAGATAGGCCCTTCAAATTTTTCCAAATTAACATCTTTATAACAGTGATTCTTATCACTAACAATCATTGTAAATACCATTTCATATTTTTGTAGCTCCATTTTGTGCAAGCCAAGGAGTCCTTGAGCTTGAGGAGCCTTAGAAGTACCTACATATCAATTTTCATATTTTTTAGGCTCTGTTTAAGCCCTCGAATTGGCCCTGGAACCTAATTTTTAACTAGGCCGGACACTAGGTCTGGACAGGGCCAAAACCTAGTCAAAAACTATAAATAGAGCTAGAGAGCTCATTTTTGAGGTTAGCTTGTAATTGATATGAACTTGTAAGAGCTTTTTGAAAGTAATCTAAGAACTCCATTGCTTCTCACTCTTTGTCTTGCTGTGTGTGCGCGTGTGTGTGTATGTGTGTGCATGTTAGTGTGCTTCTCACTCACGCACTTGTGCCTTCACTTGCTCAAGGTCATCATACCATCCTCACGTCTTCTCGGATTGACATTAAAGGAGGTGCTACTCATCACGGAGCTACACCCATTCTTTGGCATTTTTCGCATTTCTTGCAGTATGTGTGAGAGTCTTTTAACAGCGTTGGCCACCAATACCCAGCCAATAAAATCTTTCTTGCCGTCAGCTCACCAGCAAAATGCCCACCACAGGGTTCATCATGTAATGCTCTCAACACTAGGGTTTCTTCTTCTTCCTCAAGACACCTCGGATAAATGCTTTCATGTACAAAATATCGATAGAGCTGCCCTCCAATGATGCTATGGTGCTTCGCCAATGCTAACAGTTTTTGCTTCTCTCTCTTGCTTGATCCCGGCGGGTATTTAGTGGTGCACAAGAAATTCACCAAGTCGGCATACCAAGGTACTTTAGCATCAACCTGGAATAGATGCCCATTAGGAGCATCGTCGGGCACACCAGAGATTGGCTCCTCATTAATAATTCGAGATAAATGGTCAGCCAATATGTGCGCTTTGCCTGGTCTGGTTACCATTGTGAACTGAAATTCTTGGAGGAGTAGCATCCACCTCATCAATCGCTCTGATAGCTCGGGTTTATTGATGATATACTTTAGGGCTTCGTCATCCACATAAAACGTGAAATGCTTTCCCATCAGGTAATGTCGATACTTGTTTACCGCAAAGATCATCGAGAGGCATTCCTTTTCTGTAGTTGTGTAGTTTCTTTCCGTGCTATTCAAGTTTTGACTTGCGTAATAAATAGGATGGTCCAATTTCCTTTCATCGGCTTAACATAGCATTGCTCCAACCGTAGTATGAGAAGCGTCGGTATGCACATGAAATTCTTTCGTCTAGTCGGGTCATACCAAAATCGGTGCATTTATCAATCTCTCTTTGATCAAGTTGAATGCAACTTGACACTCTCCAGTCCATTGATATGGTTGGTCTTTCCTCAAAAGATTCGTCAATGGTGCTGCTATTGATGCAAAATTTAATATAAATCGTCGATAATAATTAGCATGCCCCAAGAATCCTCTGAGTTGCCGCAAGTTTTGAGGAGGTGGAAGTTGTCCAATTTTTTGTACTTTATCCTCGTCAATTGCGATCCCTTTTTCGGAAATAACATGTCCCAAGAGCAATCCTCTTCGTACTCCAAATGTACACTTTTCAGGATTTAATGCGATGCCTTTTTCAATGCTTCTTCTTAAAATAGCTTAGATCCTCTCCATCATGTTTTCATCAGTGCCCCTGATTGCAAAATCATCGAGGAATATCTCCATCCAATCCTGCAAATAGTCTTGATATGCAGCTATCATTGCCCTCTGGAATGTGGTCGGTGCATTGCATAATCCAAATGGCATCACACGATATGCGTAGGTGCCCCATTCCGTGGTGAAAGTAGTTTTTGATTGATCCTCTTCATGGATTTGGATCTAGTTGTACCCACTGAAACCATCCAAAAATGAGTACAATTTATGGCCAACCACTCTGTCCAAGATTTGATCAGTAAACGGCAAGGGGAAGTGAAACTTCTTTGTGCGCTCGTTCAACTTACAATAATCTATGCAAATATGGATTTTCTTATTTTTCTTCGGAACAACTACAATTGGTGATACCCATTCGCTGGATGCGATGGGATATATGAATCCTGCTTCCAATAAT
Organism: Ceratopteris richardii; assembly: GCA_020310875.1. Lineage (NCBI taxonomy): Eukaryota > Viridiplantae > Streptophyta > Polypodiopsida > Polypodiales > Pteridaceae > Ceratopteris > Ceratopteris richardii. Next base: position 67,892,231 of record CM035425.1, on the reverse strand, counting down.
TTAGTCAATTCTAGCTTGATCAATTCTGAGTAGACTGGATTTGTCCGCCTGAGTCGTTGACATATTCGTCGGGTGCCTTCTTCCAAGTCTATATAATGTTGGCAGATTCGGGGATCAATTCCTCTCAGATCACTGTATGACCATGCAAAGGCCTTGCTGAAATTTTTGAGTGCCAATTTAATGCAATCTTGTACTTCATCCGGTAGCTCAGACCCCACGCTCAGAACTTTTCTGGAAAAACTTCCCATTTTTCCACCTGAGCTTCTCGCGAATATTCCTTATTCCTCGATGACGCTGTGATTGGAAAGTGCTCCCCGATCACGCTTGCATGGTTGGCCAGTAAATCATTGTTTTTTTCTGTTTCAACTAGACCCAATTTCTTTAATTCAGCTTTTGCAATGGCTTCCGACACTTTATTCTTACTCTTCGCTTCCTTTTTCGATTCTTGAATTCTCCTTAGAAGCTCTACTTCTAGCATTCTAACCCTTTCTCTCAACTGTTGCACTTCCATTGTCGGAGCTAACTCCAGTTTCAACTCTTCTTTTGAAGTTCCCTTCTCCAGGGATTGAGTAGCTTTGTTTTCCTTTGCGTCTATACTCAACATGTAGCACTCAAATTCACTTGTGTGTGTCAACCATCCTAGCAACTCCTGGTCTGAGTCATCCTTGTAACATAGTGGATCTTTGTACTCGTCCACTTTCGCATGTTGGAGGTTGGACAATTGCAAGTTAAATCCATCCTGTGAAAGGTCCTTAGAAGTCTCCGTGTGCAGGGCAAATCTTACGCGCACCATTTCTTGTCTAACCTTTTCCTTTGCTTTTTGCTCCCTTTCCTCAACTGTTGTTGATTTCTTGCCGGTCAAGTTTGGAGATACTTGAAGTTGTATTCGATCAGCCTTCGGTCCAATTGTGATAAATCCTATGCGCCAATCATGCACACATTCGGCTTGCACCAGCCATGGCCGTCCAAGTAAGATCGAGAAGGTGGCCTCTGAGGTCCTTGGTCTCACTATCAGATAATCAACTTTAACTTCTAAAACGCCCACAACTGTGCTTACATTCTTTAAAAGACCCGCAGGCTTCACTTGCATTTGATCTGCCATCCTCAAGGACATTGGAGTTTCTTCCATGTGGTTGAGGCCCAAAGCTTTCATCATGTACTCAGTCATTAAGTTGACTGCGGCTCCACTATCTAACTAAGCACCAGGGACTGCATACCCTTTAATCTCGACTGTCACAGCTGGAGCATTCGAATCAATTTGCGTCGTAATGCTTTGAATGATCCCTTGGACGTCTTTATCTTGTCTCTTTTTCTCTCGAGCTTTCCTCGGCTTCTTAATATATTCGTTGTAGAATTGTTTCCTATAAGGAGGTGAACATTTTAGCAATGTGCCAATGTCTAGCGTGACTTCCGTGTCAGCGAGTAGCTTTATGATGTCCACTTCCTCCGCACTTTGTCTTTCCGCTCTACACTTCGGAGCCCTTAATCTTTCAGGGAATGGTGCTATGCCTGGCACAAACTCCTTGGTCACTGGTGGAAGGATCTCAATCTCTTCCCCATCCTCAAACTCTTGCTGCTCAGCAAATCCTCCAACTTGGTTTTCTACCTCTCCATGCTTAGTTATCTTCTCTGATCTCGCTTCTTCGCTTTCGCCTTCTCGATGTTTCTTTGAATACTCTTGGGTCCTTGTGACTACTGCCACAGTTGGCTCTTTATGTGGTTCCTTGGCCTGGTAAGCATCTACAAAGTGCATTGACGAGCTAGAGCCTTCTTGAGGCTTCGGTGTCTTGAAGACTACTCCGATTGTAGGAACGTGCTCTTGAGCTCTCGTTGTGGAATGCATCTGAGTATCAACATAATTCGAGGACCCTACTGGTCCTTTTTCCTTGCCAGTGGAAGCTCTTTGTTTTGGACAATCTTCATCAAAGTGGCCCTCTCCACTACAGTACCTACATAGTGGGGTATAATCAATTGGTTTCTTTTCGTTTGGACATCTAGATTGAGTATGGCCAAAGCCATGGCATCTCCAGCACTGGATTGGACCATCTCTTCTTTGATCACGTGCAACTTCTCTCGGATAGTCTCCTCCTTGACCCTGAGCACCATATCCATAAGTCAGTCTGTTTTCCCAACGAGATGTAGGTGGGACACTTTGAGCGGGAAATCCCGCGTAAGGTCTTTCTCTTGTATCTCTCGATTTCATGGTCCTCTCTTCATAGGCCCTCTTGTTGTAACATCGGTCCTCCATGTGATTTGTCCTTCCACAAAAACTGCAACGCATTCTAGGTGGTGATCTATCTGTGAATATTCTTGAGACTGTAGGGCATTCTGAAGCCAAATGGCCATAACCATGGCACTTTCCACACCATGTATTTGATCGAAACACTTGATTGGGGTTTGTAGTCACCTCTGGTGTTACTGTGTAAGTTTCCTAGGTCATTGTGGCAGCTTTTATAGCTTGCGTGACCAACTCCAATATTCGTTCTTCAATTAGCGCAGGCTTTACCTCACCTGGCGTACTAGTGGCAACTACAAAAGCTGGAGTTGTCAATGCGGGACTTCCTTGGCAAGGATCTTTCATCGGTATGTTTCCTCGGCCTCCCATTGGCTCGTATAAGAGCTCCATCTTCCTCTGTTGGCATAATTGTACTTCCTCCCAAAGCCTTGCTTGTTCCTTAGCATCTATTAAGGTTGCCGGTCTTGTCAGGTTGATATGCTGCTGCGCCGTAGGATCTCTCAATCCCGAAATGAATCTTCTTTTCAATGTCTCATCGTTCGGGGCATTCGTGCCCATCTTTCTTACCAATGTTTCATTCTCTGAATGTAGTTATCGATGCTCTCATTGACTCCCTGTCGCAAGTAATCCATCTGTTGGGCCAATCTATCTTGGAAGTCTTGTCGTCGAAACTTTGCGAAGAAGGCTTCTTTGAGCATCTCATAAGTTCCACGCTCTTGTGGTGTCAGATTCCCATACCAATTGGCTGCCTCATCACGGAGAATAGCCGAAAAAATCCTCAACCTTTGACCCTGGTCAACTACCTCATTGGCCTCACAAGTAACCTCAAATAGCTGGATAAAACTATCCAAATCCTCGTCCCAAGCACGTGAGAACTTGGTGAAGTCCCCCAAGTGAACCGAAATCCATTGAGCCATTTCAAACAGAGGTGTGATATCAATATCACTTCGATCCCAAAAATTTAGTGCATGTGGTCTCAGGATCCCTCCTTCGAACTTTCACACTTGATTCGCGACTCTCCTACGGGAGTACACGTTTTGGGCAGATTTCTTCAAGCTAGTCGAGGTAGACTCACCTTGCAACTCCCACCTCTTCCTTTCTCTTTCAAGGGTTCGTCTCTGAGCCCGTTCCTCTCTTTGCGTTTGTGTTGCTCCTGAGGATGAGCTCCCCTCGCTCATGTACTAGATCTGGAGTCCGCAAGCTCGGCCAACATGTGGCGCTAGGCGAACCTATGGCACTCTCTTATAGAGACGTGCCAAGCTATTCCCGGCAAATGCACCAGAATGTTTGCCCCTATACCCCCAAGGAAAAGTATGCTAAGAGGCGCTTATAGTGCGCTCAAATCACCTCAAACTAATTAACTTGTAGAGCTTGAGCCTCACTTGTATCCTCATATCGCGTACACACTCGTACGTTTGCACCCTTGCTCTTCCAAGCTCCCCCTCACTCATGCGCACCCCTATGTACATTTACATCCTCTACCTCGTTGTCCATAGAAACCCAAACTTACACGCACAAGCCCTCTCCGTCTTACTAGCCTTCATTCACTCACTTATATACACACATATCCTTGCACTTTCTTTTACCCTCTCATTTTGCTCTTTCCCCTTCATTCTTTGTCTACCCTTCTCCTCACCTCTTTTCCCACTTTCTTTCCTTACTTCCTTCCTCTTTTCCAAGCACACACCCTCAGACTCACCTGTCCCCTTTTTATCTCTTCCTCTCTTTTCTTCTCTCCCCAACAGCCTCGTGCAATTGCATACACACACTTTCTTTTTCACTCTCACCTAAATACTTAAACGCACACGCACTTATACACATAACTCTCACACAAAGTCACTCATGCACTCATTCACTACTCTTTCTTCTTTGCTATTTCACTCACTCCTCACTTTACCTCTTTTCCCTTTTCGTTTGTTCTTACCCACACACCCATATACCCGTAAACTTGCACACTCACACACCCTATTCCTTCTCTCTCTGCGCTACACACCCACATACAAACACCACCCCCACCCTCTTAAGCTGTACCCAAGCACCCATTCATTCTCACTGGCGGGTCCACTCTCACATGCATATGTGGAAACTTCACTTTGAATAGACTACATAGCAGACAATTCATTATGATTAAAGCAAATCGATTGGCCTTCGAACACCATTTTGTACATACGTAGACACCACTAAAACCTGCAGAATCTTTTTAGAAATTAGTTAAGCTGGAGAATGAACTTCAACTTCAGTTTTCAACAAAAGTTCCCTTAAGCTTCCCCCTTTCTGTTGTGCAGCCGATGTCTGATGCCTCTACAACTGCTCAATGCCTTCGGTACTCCTATTGTGTACCTGACTCTTACTTGACACCCGTTCATTCTCAGAAAAGAAATGTTGAGGATCAAGTATTCTTCCCCTTTATATGATCCCCTGTTGCCTTCTAAATATATCGATGATATTGAAGCTGCACTGGTGATAATCCATGGAGTCTACTCGCACTGACGATGCAGTTTCTTTTTTTTTTATTGACCGCATAGGAAAGTAAAACTTACCTCCCCATTGTGCAGTCGTTGATGAGGGAATCACCAATCTATTATTATGACATAGTCATGCATTGCCACATTAAGCATGTGCGAATGGCACCAAAAAAACCGAAGCCAACTGATATGCCTCAAGCAAAAAACAAAAACTCCCGCATTCTCCAATTAGACTGATGCAGCACACTTTAGATAACCCTACCCCTCACATAACATATATCATCTACATACACTGCGTATTAGACATGACTCTGGAGGTTCGACAATATTTTAACAAAAGAAATTTTCATTTATGAAGGGAGGTAGTCACAGAAAAAAAACATAATGTTCTTGCCGAGTAATAAACCAACTTCCTTCTTTTTGACTCTACTCATCAGTGTGCAAACTTGACCACTCAGTCAGCACCAGCATCCCCTGCACTTTTGGAATCGCACAGGTATCTCCCTTACTGACTAGGCTCTCCCCCATGGAATAGCCCTCTATACATCTGTATAACCATGAAACGGAGACACACCCCCAAAAAATAGAGCTCGTGATCTCCCCCTTGATTCATGTTATAGTACTATAGAACAATTACCTCAGATTCGTTCGACGTGATACATGTTATGTATTGAGACATGCACACCGCCAATGTCACAACGAGATAGCCCATCCGCGAGCATGGGTAGAGGAAATGATGAGAAGAAAGAGGGTGTATTCCATGCAACTCTATGCAGAATGTCAAACATATGATAAATTCAGAAGTTGATTGGTCACGAAAATCATCATGTATACTTGAAAAATGTCCTCCTGATATTCCCTTCTCTCTGTGATAATGGGCAGAATAGCGTTCTCAAATGTATTGCTTTCGGTTCCCTCAGCCAGTAGCGCCCTTTTCTTTTTTCTTTGTCTTCGAAGACCGAGCAGAAGAGGACTTTGATGTTGCTCCCCTACGACCTGCTGGACCTATTGGGCACAACCTCCGAGTCTACACACAAAGTATCTGGGCTTGGATCTCGTCCACGCAGCAACAAGGTGGGATACGTCCTCTGCCTAATAGCACAAAGAGCCCAGAAACCATAACTAGAAACAAGCTACCTATCCGCATCCTCAAACATCCCAGAAAAATTCCCCCCCATACTCCTGCACCGCTTGTTGGCACATGAAACCTTGCATCTCTCTATTTCAGAACTTCCCGTACCTCTCTTCGCATTCCTCCCTGCCTTCCCTCACTGAGGATGCCAAACCAAAAGACAGCAGCCGCCTTTTTATCTCCAAAACGAAGCCGACCCCCTTGGCATCTCGTATGCATCCTTCTCCTGTCCCTGAGCTCCTGTTCCCGGGAGCTCAAAAAGGAATCCCCCACATGTGAACTAGTGGAGGAGTAAATAGAGGACAACGGAGTAGCCGATCCAGTGCTGAGACATCCGTTGCGTAATGAATATCAGATTAAACATGAGAGAGAGAGAGCTACCAAAATGCGAGAGAGCCCCCCTCTTCGTCGTTTTCCTCAGCTTTTCAGGAACCCTGCCACATTAGACAAAAAAACAAAAGACAAAAAGAAAACCTCCTGTGAGAGCATGGCCGAATGCCCACCCTCAAACATTATTGGCAAAGTTCCAATAATAGAATTCAAGTCTTTAGTATCCAAATCATATCTTGTTGCAATCAAGGTCCAAATATGTGATTCAGGTCATTGGAAGCAAATACTCCAGCATCCATGTTAGAATTCACACTATGCTGCCATGAAGAAATGGGACCAACCGATTGTCCATTTACGGGTGTTTTAGAGCACTTTTTTGAAAAACAAGGAACTGGAAGAGCACAAGGGGGTAGAGAATTGATGTAGGATGGTCCTGCCCATCGTTCCGAGGATGGAAAATCTTCACACATTCCATGTGCAAATTTCTTTCTACCGTGCACTAGACTCGTCGCCAGATGGTGCTCTCATAGGCTGAAGCAATTTCAACAAGCTTTGTGAACATCTTGATGTACTCTTTAGCTTCATCCAGCATGGAGGCCCTATCTATCTGTGTGTCTCTTTTAATCTGACAACAACCTCATTCCACATGTCCATTCACATCCACTTTGGCCCTACACTTTCTCGTTGTTAGAGTAGAACACCCTGCCATAATTCTTGCAGACATATCGAAGAGAGGATTCCAGTGCCTATACAAGACCTTCCTCAGTGACTCTTTTGCAACACTCCACTAAGCATGCTTCAGCTCTTCTTCAGTACCTGGAGCTAATGGAGTTGATACTTAACCATCCTAGCTTTTCAACAGTTTTCATAGTGCTCCAAGACCTCAGTAGCATCTCCAAGAGTAGGCATTTTACCTCCAAAATTATATATACTTGTTCAACGGACAATGTAGAGATGAAAAACCTAGTTCTTACCCAAGATCTTCATAATCGGAAGGTAGATATATCACTCATCTGTTTGTTTTACTGAGCAGTCAACACTGACATCTACTATTGTAGACAGTAGAGGCCCTTAGTTGTGTCATATCTGCTGATGACAGAACTTGGAATGGTATATAGCAAACACCTGCTACCAAAGCTCCCCTCGAGACATGCATCTCATCCCCTCCTTAGAACCTATCCTCCCCATGTATGACGCTGTAATAATCTAACGTGCTCAACTGTGCCATAACATTTATCTGCTGTTGTACTGCCTTCACATAAGTGATGCAAGAATGTAGACTCCCTCAGTTGATTTCATAACAGGAATGTTGTTGATCACTCTTCAAGTACCTGTAATCAAACATCTTCTTCTGCCAAATAGCAACACATTAGTGCATAAAAACCAACCATTTTGTGAGCTAACAGGGCCATTATTGTTGGTGCATTTTACCCAAGCCTACATGCTTGATATGCTTGATATTATCCTCATTTGTAAGTCACATGAGTAGTCATGTGAACACCTCTTGTAAAAGAGTACATTTTATCTCTTGCAAATGGAAAAAGAAAAAAGGAAAAGGATGGCTTACCTCATCCATGATGTAAAAGCAAATTTGTGGCTCTAACCACCTAAAACCACGAAATTTAGAGCTGAGGGAATCTCTCCTAACTTTGGGGATCACTTTTAGGTGGAGCCATTTGAATTCGAATTCAAAACTCCCTCCAAGAATAGCTATAAAAAGAGCAAGAAGGAAGAGGCGATTAGCAAGCCTTGTACGTGACCACTTGATGTCATTTTGTAGAGATTGAAGAGCTTACTCCATAGCTCTATCATTCTACTCTCATTGTGCAAAGATTCATTGCCAATGTGGTTGTAATCATATGTGAATCTATACATTTATTATCATCTACTTCTGTGTTTTGTTCTCTGCTATACTCACTCAGAGCAGTACCTTCAGAAGGTCATATCTCGAGTTATATTGACTTCATTTCAGTGATTTAATGTGTGTTGGATAGCTCTTACTGTCTAGTTTGTGCATATCAATTTTCAAGGTCATTGGATTTATAATTTTGGAGATATATGCATTTTACTGCTCACTGGTCTATTTCTGCAGAGCCCCGAGAATGGTGGGCATGTTCCAGAAATTGATAAATCTTGTTCTTAGTGCTCAGTCCATCATTTGAAGTGTTTTAACTTGGATTGGGAAGCTTGCTAAGTCTATTTGCTATGCCCAAAAGGAATTTTTCTAATTATATCCAGGTTGACAGCACTATTCATTTTTACCAGCAGGTGTATGTCCAAAAATAGCAAGTTTTGGGAGCTAGTCATTTCGCAATTTGTCTGTCTTGACTTAAACTTTTGGGATACATGTTCCGAAGTACTTGGCTGATATTTTGGTGGATTTAGGAAGCTCAAAGGGTCTACTATACAACTCTGAAGTCTCAGTTGGCTGGTGTGAAGCTGGTTGTAGGAGCACCTACTCATCTTTGGATTGCATCCACCATCTCTCTTCACAGTGGTATCAGAGCATAGTCAAGCAACATGGGAGACGGATTTCCATCAACAATTGACAAATTGGATCGAAACAACTCCCCGGCATGGTCTCTAAGGATGGAGGCTTACCTTCAAGGGAGGAATCTATATGGATTCATATCCGGAGATGAGGCAATGCCAACCATGAGGAACAAAGGGCAACCATCACATGAAGAAGTGGAAGGACTTTCGAATTGGTGTTCGAAGGATGCACTTGCAAGGTCCTATAATCTAAACTCAATCTCTGATTTTCTTTTACCTCATGTCAAGGGATGCAAGACATCAAGAGAGACCTGGAATGCACTTGCTTCTTTCTTCTCTTCCAACACTCGAGCAAGGAAGAACCAATTGTGGATGGAGTTCACAACAATGAAGAAAAGCCCAAAGCAAAAATGTGACTGATTATGTCACAAAGATGAAGGAGATTTCTGAACAATTTGGAAGCATTGGAGAGGTAATTGAAGAGGAGCAAATCATAAGACAAATCATGAATGGAATCAAAGCAGACAACAAGTGGGAGTCATTCACAACAGCCATGGATTTATACATGGATATGCATGTACCCGACCTCAACACACTCATGGACCAACTCTTCACTCATGAAGCAAAGATTAGCAAAGGTGGTGAGTCCTCAAGAGGTAATCAAAATTCTTCCTTATATTCTGATAAAGCTAAGGTCAAGGACAAGTCAAAGAATAGGAAGAATGAAGATGAAGGAAGCTCTTTCCAAGCAAACTTTGCAGGTAGAGGAAGAGCTAGAGGAAGAGGCAGAGGTGGAAAGCAAGGCAAGGGGAGATTCCAATCATCTCAACCTTGCAACATATGTGGCTTATCTAACCATAACACTGAAGAATGTTTCAGGAACCTGAGGAACTCAAGAGGAAGAGGATTCAATAGAGGTGGCTATGGATCAAATAGAGGTAGATACAATGGAGGCTACAACAACAACAACTACTACAACAACAACTATCAAAGTTGCCATAGAGGAAGAAGAAATTACAATAACTATGCAGAGGACCAAAGTCAAGAAGATTCATTATTGATTATGAATCTATCAGCGAAGAAGGGTAAGGATGATGATCACATATTTTACATTGATTCGGGATGCTCGAACCATGTAGCAGGAAATGTGGCTTTACTTTCCGATTTGGAAGATCCTCATAACAAGCATGACGTGCAGATAGGAGATGACACAAAGCACTCAGTGCAGAAGATAGGTAATGTGAAGACATCAGATGGGAATATGAACCTCTTAAGCAAAGTCTTGTATGTCCCTACAATTACCAAAAATTTAATAAGTATTGGAGAGATTGTTGAAAAAGGATTGCAGGTTAGATTCAATCGATTTGGAGCATATGTTGAAGACCCAAGGCAAGGCTTTCGAAGGATTGCCAAAGGAGAAAAGACAGGAAGGCTCTTCACCTTTGAAGTGGAAGATACAAAGAACATAGCTTTGTTTAGCTATGGATCTCAAAATCTAACAGAGTTGGAGATATGGCACAAAAGGCTTGCTCACATTGGTGAGAGGACACTCAAACAGATTTGCAGGGACCAAAGTGTACTTGGTTTTTCTAATATCACAAGGCAACACATGATTTGTAAGTGTGAAGCTTGTCAAATCCGCAAGGCTCATAGACAACCTTTCAATAAGAAAGGATATATGTATCAAAACCCTTTGGATCTAGTGCACACGGATGTATGGGGTCCAAGTAAGGAGCCTTCTATATCAGGCTCAAGATATTATGTGTCTTTCATAGATGATTGTAGCAGGTGGACCATTCTGTTTTTCATGAAGCACAAGGATGAAGTGTTTAATTGCTTTAAGAAGTATATTGCTCTTGTTGAAAACCAAACAGGTAGGACTTTAGAAAGACTCAGATCAGATGGTGGAGGAGAATACTTCTCTTCTGAATTTGATGCCTTCTTGCATGAAAGAGGCATTAAAAGGGAAGTCACTACAAGGTATACACCCGAACTCAATGGTGTAGCAAAGAGGAGGAAGAGAGCTATTGTCGAAGTTGCAAGGTCCATGCTCAACGAAAAGGGATTGCCGAACTACCGATGGGCAGAGGCTGTGTCGACAGCCACATATCTCATAAATAGACTTCCATCTAAGTCACTAGATGGAACCACTCCATATGAAGTGTGGAATGGAAGAAGACCTAGTCTAGAGCATTGCAAAATCTTTGGATGCTTAGCCTATGCTCACATTCCTTCTCAAGTAAGAGGGAAATTGGATCCCAAGGCAGAGAAGTGTGTATTTATTGGTTATGACCAAAACCAAAAAGGATATAGATTGTACAATCCAACCAATAAAGGATTTTCTGTGAGTAGAGATGTAATTTTTGATGAAAACAAATCATGGTTTGATGATGACAGGAAAGTGAAGCTGCCATATGACTTGGATGAAGATTTTCCATCACTTCAACCAAAGGAGCCAAAGCAGATTGAAGAAAGTGATTCAGAGATTGACCTAGAAGACTTGGAAAGACTAAAGCTATGGAAGAACAAAGGTAAAGCAAAGATGCATGATGCTACATATGGACCCGAGAGCTCACATCAACCACTTAGAAGGTCTTGAAGGGAGAAGAAGAAACCAGAGAGGTTTGGTTATAATACTTCTTTGGTCACCAAGCACTCAATCTACATTGCAAAGGATTCAACCAATGAAGAACCTACCACATTCGAAGAAGCACAAAGCAAGAAAGCTTGGAGAGATGCAATGGATGAAGAAATGGAAGCCTTGAAGGAGAATGACACTTGGGAGCTTGTACCTAACAAGCCATCTATGAAGGTAATTGGATCTCGATGGATATACAAAATCAAGAGGAATCCAGATGGAAGTATAAATAGACACAAAGCAAGGTTAGTTGCTAAAGGGTTTGCTCAAACCCATGGTATTGATTATGAGGAGACTTTCTCTCCTGTTGCAAAAACGCCTACAATTAGGGTTCTCATTAGTCTTGCTGCATCTAGAAATTGGAATCTTTATCAACTTGATGTAAAGAATGCTTTCTTGAATGGATGGATTTATGAGGAAGTGTATATGGCACAACCTCTTGGATATGAGGATGCACATCATCCTAACTATGTATGCAAACTAAAGAAAGCTTTGTATGGATTGAAGCAAGCTCCAAGAGCTTGGAATTTCAGATTGGTGACTTATTTGCAGGACCAAGGATTCAAAGCTAGCAAGGCAGATACCTCTTTGTTCATAAAGAGGAATGGATCTGAAGTGATCTATTTATGTGTGTATGTTGATGATATTATTATCACAGGCAATGATCTTGAAGGAATCAAACAGGTAAAGAGTCAAATGAAGGAGGAGTTCAAAATAAGTGACCTCGGACCACTCACTTATTTTCTTGGATTGGAGTTGATCTACACAGATTCAGGTATATACATCACACAAAGGAAGTATGTCCATGACATGCTCGTCAAGTTCAAGATGGAAAATACCAAGTGTGCACTTACACCTATGGAGCAAAATCATAAGCTTAGTGCTTATGAAGGAGAGCCAATTGAAGACATCACAAGCTATCAAAGCTTGGTTGGAAGTTTGAACTATGCAACACTCACAAGGGTGGATATATGCTATAGTGTTAGCATATTGAGTCAATTTATGCATAAGCCAAGAAGACCACATATGGAAGCGGCCAAGAGAGTCCTCAAGTACCTAAAGGGGACCATGAATGAAGGTTTGTTTTATTCATTTACTTCAGATATTGAGCTAAAGGTCTACTCAGATGCAGATTGGGCCGGATCTAAAGATGATAGAAGAAGCACATCAGGGTATATATCATCTGCAGGTTCAAAAATCATTTCTTGGTCATCGAAGAAGCAACCAATCGTGGCATTATCTTCTACCGAAGCCGAATATAGAGGTTTGGCTAATGCAACTCAAGACATCATGTGGTTAAAGTCTTTGTACACAGATCTTGGACTTCATTCTTCAACACCTCATATTTTTGGTGACAACACAAGCTCACTACATCTATCAGCTAATCCGGTATACCATGCTAGAACCAAGCATATTGAAGTCCACTACCATTACATAAGGGAGAAGCTAATGAGCAAGGATATTCAACTATCCTATGTCTCTATAGATATGCAATGTGCCGACATGTTGACTAAAGCTCTTGATGGTACAAAATTAAGTAGATTCAAGTTGATGATTGGCTTGCAGGAAATCAAGGACAATTGAAGACTTATTTGGAGGCCAAGCATGTTAGGCTTGAGGGGGAGCTGTTGGTGCATTTTACCCAAGCCTACATGCTTGATATGCGTGATATTATCCTCATTTGTAAGTCACATGAGTAGTCATGTGAACACCTCTTGTAAAAGAGTACATTTTATCTCTTGTAAATGGAAAAAGAAAAAAGGAAAAGGATGGCTTACCTCATCCATGATGTAAAAGCAAATTCGTGGCTCTAACTACCTAAAACCACGAAATTTAGAGCTGAGGGAATCTCTCCTAACTTTGGGGATCACTTTTAGGTCGAGCCATTCGAATTCGAATTCAAAACTCCCTCCAAGAATAGCTATAAAAAGAGCAAGAAGGAAGAGGTGATTAGCAAGCCTTGTACGTGACCACTTTTGTAGAGATTGAAGAGCTTACTCCATAGCTCTATCATTCTACTCCCATTGTGCAAAGATTCATTGCCAATGTGGTTGTAATCATATGTGAATCTATACATTTATTATCATCTATTTCTCTGTTTTGTTCTCTGCTATACTCACTCAGAGCAATACCTTCAGAAGGTCATATCTCGAGTTATACTAATCGTTTTTCAGTGATTTAATGTGCCTTGAATAGCTCTTACTGTTTAGTTTGTGCATACCAATTTTCAACGTCATTAAATTTATAATTTTGGAGATATCTGCATTTTACTGCTCACTGGTCTATTTCTGGAGAGCCCCGAGAATGGTGGGCATGTTCCAGAAATTGATAAATCTTGTTCTCAGTGCTCAGTCCATCATTTGAAGTGTTTTAACTTGGATTGGGAAGCTTGCTAAGTCTATTTGCTATTCCCAAAAGGAATGTTTCTAATTCCTTCCAGGTTGAGAGCACTGTTCATTTGTTCTAGCAGGTGTATGTCCAATAATAGCAAGTTTTGGGAGCTAGTCATTTCGCAACTTGTCTGTCTTGACTTAAACTTTTGGGATACATGTTCCAAAGTACTTGGCTGATATTTTGGTGGATTTAGGAAGCTCAAAGGGTCTACTAATCAACTCTGAAGTCTCAGTTGGCTGGTGTGAAGCTAGTTGTAGTAGCACCTACTCATCTTTGGATTGCATCCACCATCTCTCTTCACAATTATTGGGCATCCACCTCAAATTCTGATTGAACATGGCTATTTGATGATCTCTAGGGGATAAATCTATCACTTCTTAGGTATTTTGATGGGATTCAAATTTTTTGATGGGTTAGCAATCGAAATAGGTTCTTTTTTAGCTCAATACTCGAGAGGTATTAGGATCAACTTGGTGGGGTGGGATATGGTGGTTCATATCTTCCTTCCTTCTAAGACTATTTATTTTCTCTCTTCCTAGAGATCTAACAAGCAAGAGATTCTCAAATTGTAAAGAATTTGAAAGAAGTTTCTCTAGATGGGTGACCCTAATAGAAATGTTGTCCCCAAGTCTAAATGGGATACTTTCATAAGAAAAAAATATTTAGGTGTTTTAGGCATTCTAGGCATTGAAGGAATGACTAATAAGCTCATGGTGGAATCGTTAATTAAAGTGTGGAGCAACATGGATGCCTCATGGTCCAAAGTGGTTTTTAGAAATAAGGGTGCTCTTATGTTTGTGGCCCTTGAAGGATGGGAGGGCATGAATCTTCTTACTCTTTTGGTCTCCCTCTATGAGGTGTCTCCCAAAGTCTTGAGCTTAGTTTTCTCCCTATCGAAGAGTTGGAATAAGATGAAACGGGTTATCAAGATTAAAGAAGATTGGAAATGGGTAATCGGTGTTAAACAAAAGGATTCCATATGGTTCCCTATCAAGGGCATCAGAGGAGTTGAGTCTAGAAACCTCCAAAAGTCTTGGAAGCTTTGGAACAAATGATTCCGTTTGTGGAAGCGTCTCTCAAATCAAGGAACATGCCAATGGATTAGATTTGAGGACATTGACACAGTTAGGAGAGTGAACTATGAAGAATGGTGCTTATTGTGGCTCAAATTCAATGCTTGGGAGTGCTTGAGAACTTGCCTCCTTATTAAGTGGATGAATCCCCTCTCCTTTAGGGTCTTGGATAACACAATGACAACAATCTTGATAAAATTTAGAGACTCAACAAGAATGCATACTTTCATGGAACAAGAATGCATACTTTTAGAATATGGTGTCTAAATTGATCGATTTTTAGGTGGGATTTCAAGTTCCAATGCCTTTGGCATCCCTATTGGAGACCTTCAAATCTCCAAAGGTTTGATCTATACTGATCTAAGCGCACCTCTATATCAGTTATGGATCAAACTTTACACAAATGTTACCTTCATTTACCAAATCTACAATCATCACTTCTCTGAGTGAAAATCTTCCTTCTTTAAGAAGTCTGCTTCAAAGATTGACTTAATTACCTCCCCATATCTTTGGATTTCTTCAAACTAACGATGCACATATCTCCATGCTATCTTTGCACAATCATATCAACCATTAGTCCTTCAAAACAATCATTAAAAGTTTAATTTGATCCTCAAGATCAAAAGTATGTCAAAAACTGTCTTCCTAAACAAACGACTTTGACGTAGCTAGCTTCTAAGGTTGATTTCCCACAGCACAGATCTCATTTTGCTAAATGCTTTAGCCATAGCTTCCTTACCTTATAACTTAGATTTTGAATGCTGATTCATAAAAAACTTTACACTGTTCACTAAGATCTAAGCAAAACATTGACACAAAAAAGTGTACAACGCTGAGAGGTCTACCTACAGACTTTACATACACATGTTCCTAGTGATCATACTCATAGCATGAAAGGAAATAGACCATGAAATTTTGAACATAGCTTCATTAGCTTCTAGATTAGATGTCTACAAAAGATTTCCTGATCCACATGATCAACTTGAGAGAAATCAGACAAAGACTTGATGCTAACTCGTGAAGATGACTCTCTACACATCTAACTCAATGACACTTGGCTTCTAATGACTCTCTCTCTTATTTCTTTACATCATATACATATGTTTGTAGACTTATCCTGTGTCTATTACATTAATCCTTATCATCCTAAGGATTATCTATACTCATAGTACAAGAATCTCGAACTGTAATGTACATATGTATATAAGCTTCACTTTTGAGATCTCTTCACTTTCTCAAATGACTTCTTGAACTTCAATCTGATCATTGACTTGCTTAAAACTCTTTGTAATCATCAATTTGTGATTTTTTTGTTCCAACAACTCCCCCTCAATCACTAATTGTGATTATTCCATTCTTCTTTACTCATGCCATCTCTTTGAATCTCTGTAGCATAGGTCCATCCAAGCTTTTTGTTAACATATCTGCAACTTTCTCTTTTGTTGGAGTATACAGCACTTCAATCACTCTATCAAGTACCTTTTCCTTCAAGAAATGATACTGAATCTCTATGTGCTTAGTTGAGGCATGAAAAACAAGATTAGCTACTAAATACAATGAACTCATATTGTCTTCAAAAATAATTGGAGTACTCTGATCAATTCCAATATTCTTCAAGAAGGTTTTCAACCATATCACTTCTTTTGCAGCTTCAGTGGATGACAAAGCAGCTGTATGTTGCTTCTTTGAGCACCAAGAAACTAATTTATCTCCAATATAACAGAGATACCATACCCATGAGTAGACCTTCTATCATCTGAATCACCTGCCTAATCTGCATCACTAAATACTTTGATTCTTGTATCAGATGTAAATCCATAATACAAACCTTCATTTAGAGTTCCCTAGATATATTTGAGTACCCTTTGAGCTGCAATCCAAAGAGTCTTCTTTTGACAATGCATAAATTGTGATAACACACCTACTACATATGATAGGTATGGCCTTGTCAAGGTAGCATAGATTAAGCTACCTACCAAACTCTGATATTTCTTCATGTCATTAAACTCTTCACCTCCATATCTGCTCAATTTATGATTTACCTCCAATGGTGTGGTTAAAGGCTTGCAATCCTCCATGTTGAACTTGATCAGACGATTCTTCAAGTATCTCTCTTGTGTAACATATATTCCATGTTGAGTATACACAATCTGCATTCCCAAGAAATAAGATAAGTTTCCCAAATCACTTATCTTAAACTCCTTCTCTATTTGTTTCTTAAGCTCATTGATTCCTTGAGCATCTGTACGTGTGACAATAATGTCATCAACATAAATACACATGTATATATATCCATTTTCACTTGCCTTCACTAGCAAGATACTATCTGCCTTTGATGCTTGATATCTACATTCATTTAAGAACTTAACAAGCCTATAACTCCAAGCCCTTGGGGCTTGCTTCAAACCATACAAAGCTCTCTTGAGCTTACACACATAATCTGATCCAATTGAGTCCATGAAACCTTGTGGTTGCTCCATGTATACTTCATCTACGATGTATCCATTCAGAAATGCATTCTTCACATCTAATTGTGATAACGTCCATCCTTTACAAGCAGCAATAGCAATCAATGATCTAATTATAGACATCTTAGCAACAAGACTAAAGGTCTCATCATAATCTACCCCATAAGTTTGAGCATAACCTTTGACCACAAGTCTAGCCTTGTATCTAGACACTTTTCCATCTACAAATCTTTTTGTTTTGTACACCCACTTATATCCAATGACCTTCTAGTTCTTTGGTCTTGGCACCAATTCCCATGTTTCATTTTCAAGTAGAGCATCATACTCTTCCTGCATTGCCTTCTCCCAATTCTGTTTACCTTTAGCTTCTTCATATGTGATTGGATCCTCTTTTGTCTTCACAATGTAAGCATAATCTTTTGTTGTTAAGAAAGATGTTTCATAGCTATACCTGATAGGTTCTTTTCTTTCTCTCAAAGCTCTTCTGACCTCTGCACTTCTTGACGTCTCAGACACATTTGATTTTGGATCAAATCTTGGCCCATCTTCAACATTACCCTGCAATTTACTTTTATAATCAACATCATCAATATCTTCTTCATACACACTTACTTTTGTCTTCCCTTTCCTTTGTATTTCTTCAACATTTGCATAATCATTTCTTGACCTTGTATACCATGTGCTTTGCTCATCAAATCTAACATCTTTTGTAACAAGAAATTGCTTTGTAGATGGACTCCACAGTCTCTAAACTAGCTGTCTATCATCATACCCAATAAACACATACTCCTCTACTTTGGGTTCTAGCTTATGTCTTAATTGTGAAGGAACATAAGCATATGCTAAACATCCAAATACTTTACAATGATCAAGACTACGTTTCTTACCCCACCATAATTCATAAGGTGTTCTTCCATCCAAAGCTTTACAATGTAACCTACTCACAAGGTATGTTGCAGTGTTGATCGCTTCTACCCATATGTAGTTTTGACAATTCTTTTCCTTCATCATTGTTCTTGCAAACTCGACAAGAGTTCTATTTCTTCTTTCTGCAACTCCATTTTGTTGAGGAGAGTACTTTCAAGTTACTTCTCTTTTTATACCTACATTCCAAAAATAATCATCAAACTCTTTAGAGAAATACTCTCCCCCTCCATCTAATCTCAACCTCTTGAGCTTTTGTCCTATAATCCTTTCTGCATAAGCATGATAATGCTTGAATGTCTTGAACACTTCTGATTTGTCCTTGATTACATATAAAGTAATCCATTTGGTTGCATCATCAACAAACATCACATAATATATGAATCCGTTTATGCTATAGTCCCTTGAAGGACCCCACACATCTGTATGAACCAATTCAAGCATATTTGAATACTTGTACCCTGATTTATTGTATGAACTTTTGTGTGCTTTACCTAATTCACAAGCTTCACACTTGTACACCATGTGTTGACCTTCAACATTTGGCAAACCAAGCGCCACATCATTCTTTGACATTTCCTTTATGGCTCTCTCATTGAAATGACCTAGCCTTTTATGCCATAGGTCTAACTTAGACATCTTTTGACTTCCATAAGTAAATTAAGCATGTCCCATATTACCTTGGAATTCGAGAGTAAACAACCTTCCTTCCTTTTTACTTGCAATGATATTTCTATATCCCTGATTTGGATCTTGCACATAGACACCATCATTTGTGAATTTGACTTCATATCCCTTCTCCACAATTTGTCCTACACTTATCAAGTTTTTAGGAATAGTAGGAACATAAAGCACCTTGCTCAAGAGTGTGCTTTCACTCTTTGTCTTCACTGATCCAATGCTCTCCACTTTATGCTTGGTGTTTTCACCTATTTGAACTGTATGTCCATTTACCTTTGCTTCCATATCACTCATCAATGATATATTGCCACTCAGATGATTGCTACATCTTGAGTCAATATAGAACACCCTTTTGTCTTCTCCTAGTGCTTCATGAGTTGCATTCAAGATGAGAGTCATGTCATCCTTTTGATCTGATGCATAATAATAATAATTTTTGTTGTAGGACTGAGATTGAAAACTTCTACCACCTCCTCTTAAATATGATGTCCTACCACCTCTTCCTATGAAGTTGCCTCTTTTGTTTTTGCCTCCTCTACCTCTTTGATTGAAGCTCTGATTATTACTTCCACCATTTTGATTGTTATACCAACAATCATTTGCCAAATGATTGGTTATACCACAAATCCAACAAGCTTTAGTATTGTCTTTGTTCTTACCTTCTCTTCCTTTACCTCTGAAATTCATCTTTCCTTTTGTAAAGTTAGCTTGACTTGAAGTTCCTTCATCATCAGTTGAAAATGCTTCCCTTTGGCATTCGTTTTCTTGTCCTTGGAGTACATAGCTTGACTTGCACTCCTATCATTGTCTCCCTTAATGTCTTGCTCAAAAGTTAGCATGTGTCCTAGCAATTGATTAAGATCAGGAGTAAAGTGATCTAGAGACAATTCTATGGACAATATGAAATGCTTCCACTTCTCATCTCCTCTTAGACCTGTAAGTATTTGCCTTATCAACTTATCCTCTTTAATGTCTTCATCTACTGCTCCCAAGCAATCTACAATATCCTTCATCCTTGCCACATAATCAAAAATTGATTGTGAGCTTTTCTTCTTGAAAGTTTCTAACTCTGCCCATAATGAGGACTTCCTTGAATTGGTTTTGTTTTGGAAATGCTCTTCCAAAGCACTCCACACATCTGTTGCACTTTCTAATCCTCTAATGTGAGGTAGAAGATAATCATTTATAGCCATGTAGATGATACTCCTAGCTTGTGCATCCGTTCTCATCCAATTCATCAAATCTGCAAGTTCCTCCCTAGTTGGAACACTAGGATCTCCAAACTCAAGCTTTTTCTTCTTATCCTATAATGAATGCCATCAAATCTTTGCTCATGAGGTGTGCCTCCATTGTCATGGACCAAGCTCGATAGTTCTCCCTATCTAGCTTATCAATCTGCAAGCTTTTTCCCATCTTTGATCTTCTGTGTCTGCAATTACTAGGATTTATGATAATATAGTGTACCTTTGATATGAAGCTTTAATCCTTCTTGATCCTTGAGCTCGTACTTCTTCAGGTTTTCTTCAAGAATTTGCCCTTATCCACCTTCAAATAGAAGGAACTTCAATATCTGCAATAGTCGAGACTTCCAATGCCTTGTATTGCACCTTTTGCTCTGATACCACTGTTGGAGACCTTCAAATCTCCAAAGGTTTGATCTATACTGATCTAAGAGCACCTCTATATCAGTTATGGATCAAACTTTACACAAATGTTGCCTTCATTTACCAAATCTACAATTATCACTTCTCTAAGTTAAAATCTTCCTTCTTCAAGAAGTCTGCTTCAAAGATTGACTTCATTACCTGCACATATCTTTAGAGTTTCTTCAAACTAATGATGCTGATATCTCCAGCTACCTTTGCGCAATCATATCAACCATTAGTCCTTCAAAAGAATCAATAAAATTTTAATTTGATCCTCAAGATCAAAAAGCAGGATCAATGAGGGGAGGCCAACGTACGCTCTTTCTTGAAAAAAGAGAGGTAACGCAGGAAAAGAAAAAGGAGGTCAATGCATCGTTTGTCATCTATCGATCTAGGGTGGTCTGAGACGGGAAGAGTCCTGGAGCGATAACGATATCTAGAGGAATCAGATTGTTGGTGGGGGGGTGGCCTGTTATATGTCCATCGCTGCTCGTTGCTATCAAGAAGAGATTTTCTACTGTTATTCTTCAGAGGCGGCAAGGAGGCCAATTATAAGTTTTTTGTGGCAATTCATAGGAGAAGGAGGACGCTTCATGTTCTGCGTTGTCAGACAAGAGAGGAGAAATGCACATTTATTTGGAGAGCAGATTTCATCTGGAGCTCTCTTGTTTTTTCTGAGATAGGCTCGAGAAAAAGGTGATTCATAGTGTTAATTGTAATTTACAATTCTATGTTGAAGACCGATGGAGTTTATTACAGAGCATAGAGAATGATGTGATCTACTGTGCATAAAAAGTTTCTGTATTATGACGAACTATGCTCCGTGATTCGAATGATGCAATCATCTGTGAGACAGCTAATACTCAACAATGATGTGTGCTGAAATCAACATGGATGTCTACGAATTATGCTGAGAACTGGCTAAAGATTATAAAGTATATACATGATTCAAAGGCTGAACAAAACATCTTTTGATTTGTAATCATTTGCGCATATTTTCCTATGATTTTGTGATGATGTTAACACTTTCGTCAACAACACGTATCTCTGTCAACACTCCAAACAACATCACTCACCTCCAAAACAGAATCTGCATGGAATTTGGTATTTCAGAAACTCTGTTTTTTTTTTATTTTGTCATTACAATCTGGCGACATATTTGCGTATCATTCTGTGACATTGAATTCTAATATGATGATGAACTTATTTTTTTTAATATCACCTTATGCATAAATCTTCTTTGAACATTTTGCGTCAGTACATATTTCAAACCAATTTTAACTTCTACGCTACAAGCGATGAAGTGAATTATATTCAAATTCCATTGTTTGATAACTATATGATGTCTGTAAGTTGAATTATATTCAGTTTATGCTTCTCTGTCAAGTTCGATTTTTGACACGCTATCTCATTGTTACTCTTGTGTACTTCTTATATCTAGTTCAATCCTACCACCTAAAAAGAAATATCATCAACTGATCCGTACAAGAAGGAACGGAAGAAGTATGACTTTTTGACATTGAACTGCGATTTAAGATTTTCCTAAAGTGTGCTCAATGTTTTACCGAATGATGTAATGCTATCTAAATCGCCATGCTTCCGGTTTTTTTACAATACGGTGCTTAAGATATTCTCACAAAAAATTAAATTAGCTGCTGCCATATCTGAACAAATAATAGATTTCAGTGTTTCCTAATTAATGTCTTCTATTACATTAAGATTTGAAGAACCCAATGAAAACCGCTATGATACTTAATCTTTAAGTCAAATTTTACTATCGTTTTGAATTGCGCAAATCTACTACCTTTTAGTATGAGAATTATAGGAGTTTTTTCAACTTCTGATGCTCAGTTATATTTCAAGGTCACAAATCTTCGACAAGTAACTTACAGTGGTAAAGGCTGTCCTTGTTATTGAAATCTTATAGTGTGGAACTACTCTTCGTTAATGTAGATCTCCGTATATACTGGTGGGTTTTCTTTCTTTTGATATCTAAGTGAAAACTCACTTATTCAAAGCAATTAAGGATGAAACAATTGCCTGCTTAGTTATATAGAACATGCGTTGACCTATGGATGTGCCTGCAAATGTTATAGACATAAAGTCACTATAAAGAACGAAACATGTTAATGAAAACGTTCGTCTATGTATGATGAATTGGTTGTATTTATGAAAAGGTTTCTAGGTTCATTCAACTACTAAACACATATCTTGATTTGATTCTCTACCGTGCCTGAGAAAATGGATTCTTTCTTATCATGTTGAAAAACCTATGACCACTTCTTAATTCAATACCGCAACATACGTGTTTATGTGTGACAACATTGGAGAAAATAGACAATTATGTGCATGTTTGAGACCATGATTGATACATAGCTATTGAATGCATCTAAGCCTCTGAAGTATCAAACTTACTCGTAGAGTTGTGCATGAAATTTTGATTAGCAAACGTCATTATAAGTAATAAATTGAATGTGTTCTGAGCTCTGGGATAGCTGTTGAGTTATTTTGTATATGCATTACTAAACAAACTTCTTGAGTTTTCGTGTACCTGAGTTTGCTCTAAGCACCCAATGTGCGCCGTATTTTTCGGCGGTTGACCTGATCCACTGATCGTCGCTTTCACGCCAACATTTGGTGAACCTGATGTGAAATAGTGGCGTTGCATCTCAGGTACATGTGACGGGAAACAAATTCCAGGTATTTATACTTGAATTCTCCTTGCTTGCACATAGTTAAACGAAAATGAAATCTAATGTAGAGAACCTTCTTCATGATATGGAATCACAATTAGTTTCCTCTCTAGATTTAAAGCTTAATTCCAAGTTTGAGTCCTTAAACTCGTTTCTTTCAATCTTAACTACAGTAGTATCTGATTTTAATGCAACTCTTAAATCAATAGATACTCAATTTGATCACGAGTGTAGGAATTTAGACGGAATTGTTCATTATGAACTGTCGAATTTGAATGAAAATCTAGAAACATTAGCAAATCATGTAAAAGAAATTTCATCTTTCAAAACTATTGGTCATGACATTGCAAGTTTAAAAGAGAAGATTGAAAGGTTAAACAATCAAGTACAAGAAACTTCTACATGTGAATGCAAAGATAAATATCATGTACGAGTTCAAAGTAGATCTATGTATTCTATTGACCAAAACCCTTTACCCGATCATAAAAGAGTCGTTTCTAGGCCTTTACATCAAAGACCAAATAGAACCGTTAGATGCTTTTGGTGTGATCAGTTAGGTCACAGGTATGATGATTGTCTTTCTTATGATGATGCATGCAAATTACGCTTAGTCATTACACATGACCTTAAGATTTGTGACTTCCGAACACAACTACCTTTGAGATTAAACTTAGGTAGAGGAGGGATGAGAGAATACTTTGACCAAATAAAATTTAGTCCTAAAACCAAACTTCAAAAATAATGGAAACCTAAGAGTCATGATGAGAAAAGCAATGTATGTCAATTACATTCTATGAACACCAAGATTGTGACTAAAAGTGAATGCTTGGACAATGATCAAAACCTTCTTAAACCTAAATCTAAGAGTAACATTGATATTCAAACTACATCTAAGGATCAAGATACATTGAAAAATATTAAGAAAGAAGATGTAAGGATAAAAGGTGATAAAAATGAACAATCAATTGATGGAAATAAAGGCATACATGCAGTTAAAACAGAACCTAAAGTCATAGAAAATGACAATAAATGTGACCAAAATAAAAATGATGAAAGAATAATACAAACATCTGAAGATGAAAATCTTCAAATTCAATTAGAACATGACAAGAATATGGGAAAATGGGTACAAGATGCCATATGGAAGATTGAAAATAATACCAAAAACTCATCTAAAGTTAAGAAAAAGGAGAAAAATTCAAGAGAATAGTTTTATTGTGATGGAATTGTTTATTGAAGATAAAACTGTTCAATTTTTGATATTGCTTGGTCCATATATGCCAGTTTTCCTAAAGAAGATGAACATATACCTAAATTGTTTTATTTTATGAAGTTTTTATGCTTGGAAAAGCTAGTCAAAAGCTTATGATAAAGTTTTGCATTATGATTTGCTTAACCAAAAGAATACTAAAATATGAAAACAAAAAGTTTGTTGATTACAAATTACACTTAAACATGTTTGAAATTATATGCACACTATGCTTGCAAATAAGTTTGATCAATATGCTTGTCATTTCCTAAACTTATGATGAACTTATGATTTTCTTTCTTTCACAAATAGGAAGAAATCTATTATGATGAACAATTATGAAGAACATTATTATAATGAAATGATGAATATTTTTAATAAAATGATTTTTGTTTACAATAATTATGATGGTATACTTTTAAAAGAAAGAAATATACATGATATAAATATGAAGAACATGAAAATATGATACAATATGATGATGATTATATTTACATACCATATGATGAGGAAGAGGAACTTTCATAATCCAGTTTCATTGATATCAAAATATGATGCTCATTTATAAAGATACAAGTTAAAAAAAACTATGAACATTATGATTTTTCTTAAAATTTATCAACTTCATTACATAGGTTGAAAAACCTAATGTGAAATTTATGAACTTTGTTACAAAGGTTGAAAAACCTAATGTGAAACTTATGATTGCGTTACATAGGTTGAAAAACCTAATGTGAAATTTATGAATTTTGTTTCATAGGTTGAAAAAACTATTGTAAAAATTAAGAATGCATTATTTATGACAATTATAACCACTATGAATTTCTTATGATGAAATTTGTGCCATGATGAAGATGAATCTGATAGAATATATGAATTTATATTTGCAAGATACATGATAATGACGATTACTTGTTGTGTAGCTTCTACTTTATGATTGCTTACAGGTCTTGAAGATGAATTGAAAAAAGCAAATGAAGATTTTATGCCAAAAGTTTTGATGAACTTAAAGAGAGGTGACGATGGAGTCAATATAGATTAGGTGAAAAAGTTCTAAACCTCATTTATGTTTTAATTTATTATGAAAGCTCATGCATTATCATAATTAGATATGTACATTCTTTAGATAGGTTAAGAAACTTCTTAAAATTATGAAAAGTAGAATTTATATTGAAGTAGGAACATGCTTGAAGAGAAGATAGGGATTAGAGACCTATGGCTGTCATATGAATAGATGTCGGAACCCTTAACTTCCAACTCCTAGTAGAAGTAGGCTTGTTTTATATAGGTAAGCTTCCTTAAATCTGACCCATTTTTCTAAAGAGATCCTAGTTCCCGCTTTAGCTTACCTCTAGGTCCTTTGCTCTGATTAGAGGTTAAGCCTTTCCCCTTCATCAAAAAAGTTGCGAAGAAAATTTAAAAGCAGTACATAATGGTTGCTGCATATGAAAAGAGGAAAAATGACAAAAAGAAAAATTATGATGAAAAAAGAGATGAAAGAAAAATCAAATGATTTCAATGAATCAATTGTGGTCTTGAAATCACTTCTGAATTGAAAAGCGGGCTATATAATGCGGATGTATGCTAGAGGGGAATTAGTTTTTTGTATCTTAATTGCAAGTGGCTAGGAGATGAGGATAGAAGGCTTATATAACATATGCTTTACTTATGAACATAGTTAATAGAAGAGTTAGTACGAACACTATTTGAATGACTTCAATAGTTTCTTTCTAAAACCTGTTTTCGAACTCATGCATTGAACGAAAAGGTTGAAATTCAAGCTTACAAAATTTTATAACTTTTCTTTGCTATTAGAAGATGTACTAATGATAGAAGCTTTTTTTATAGACTATTTGCATTTGAGTTATGAATAATTTTCAAAAGAATTTGATATTGCCTTCTCTCATATGCAGGTTTGGCCCATCGAGGACGATGCACAAGTTTGGTGGGGGTGAATGTCGGAAAGATTTCTCTCTCCCCACTCAAATCATGAAGAAGACATTACATGTAGCTGCTAAATGATTTATCTAAGGAAAGCAATTTGTCGAAGAATTCAAAGCTTCTTATTCAGAACATAGTGATGAGGACAACAATCATTACAAGAAATGGTCAACTTGGAGAGAAATGCGGCTTCAAGGTGTTCCCCAAAAACAAGGTTTTCTATGGACATGCCTTAACGGCATGATGATTTCTATGTGTCATAAGACAAAGCTAAGAGGTATATCATGAGATCAAGAAAAGGAGATATGGAAGACAAGCAACTTGTCAAGCAATGGACTATGTGCTGTGAGATATGGCGGAGCTTTGTAAAGAGTGCAAAAGACATAAGCCATTAAAATAATATCAAGGCATTTACAAACAAGTGCGTGATGAATTGTTTTCCGGAACAATCAAACAAAGCTCAGAATAGAATCCATCGTCGTTTGATTTGAACCAAGCTTTTCAAACGCTAAAGAAAGGAGGATCAAAAGGACCAATGCATAATTAAATAATCGGTTGGCAATCATTAAAAAAAGCAGGATCAACGAGGGGAGGCCAATGTACGCTCTTTCTGGAAAAAAGAGAGGTAAAGCAGGAAAAGAAAAAGGAGGTCAATGCATCGTTCGTTATCTATCGATCTAGGGTGGTCTGAGACGGGAACAGTGCTGGAGCGATAACGATATCTAGAGGAATTAGATTGTTGATGGGGGGTGGCCTGTCATATGTCCATCGGTGCTCGCTGCTATCAAGAAGAGACTCTCGACTGTTATTCTTCGGGGGCGGCAAGGAGGCCAATTATACGTTTCTTGTGGCAATTCATACGAGAACGAGGATGCTTCATGTTCTGCGCTGTCAGACAAGAGAGGAGGAATGCACATTTATTTGTAGAGCAGATTTCATCTGGAGCTCTCTTGTTCTTTTTGAGATAGGCTAGAGAAAAAGGCGATTCACAGTGTCAATTGTAATTTACAATTCTATGTTGAAGTCCGATGGAGTTTATTACAGAGCATAGAGAATGCTGTGATCTACTGTGCATAAGAAGTTTCTGTATCATGACGAATTATGCTCCGTGATTTTAATGATGCAATCATCTGTGAGACAGCTTATACTCAACAATGATGTGTGCTGAAATCAACATGGATATCTACAAATTATGCTGAGAACTGGCTAAAGATTATAAAGTATATACATGATTCAGAGGTTGAACAAAGTATCTTTCGATCTGTAATCATCTGTGCATATTTTCCTATGATTTTGTGATGATGTTAACACTTTCGTCAACAACACGTATCTCTCTCAACACTCCAAACAACATCACGCACCTCCAAAATAGAATCTGCGTGGAATTCGGTATTTCTGAAACTCTGTTTGTTTCTAATTTTGTCATTACGATCTGGCGACATATTTGTGTATCATTCTGTGACATTGAATTCTAATATGATGATGAACTTATTTTTTTTAATATCACCTTATGCATAAATCTTCTTTGAACGTTTTGCGTTAGTACATATTTCAAACCAATTCTAACTTCTATGCTACAAGCGATGAAGTGAATTATATTCAAATTTCATAGTTTGATAAATATATGATGTCAGTAAGTTGAATTATATTCAGTTTATGCTTCTCCATCAAGTTCGATTTTTTACACGCTATCTCGTTGCTACTCTTGTGTACTTCTTATATCTAGTTCAATCCTACCACCTAAAAAGAAATATCATCAACTGATCCGTACAAGGAGGAACGGAAGAAGTATGACTTTCTGACATTGAACTACGATTTAAGATTTTCCTAAAGTGTGCTCAATGTTTTACCGTCTAATGTAATGCTATCTAAATCGCCATGCTTCCAGTTTTTTTACTATACGGTGCTTAAGATATTCTCACGAAAAATTAAATTAGCTGCTACTGTATCTGAACAAATAATAGATTTCAGTGTTTCCTAATTAATGTCTTCTATTACATTAAGATTTGAAGAACCCTATGGAAACCGCTATGATACTTAATCTTTAAGTCAAATTTTACTATCATTTTGTATTGCGCAAATCTACTACCTTTTAATATGAGAAATATAGGATTTTCTTCAACTTCTGATGCTCATTTATATTTCAAGGTCACAAATCTTCGACAAGTAACTTACAGTGGTAAAGACTGTCCTGATATCTAAGTTAAAAATCACTTATTCAAAGCAATTAAGGATGAAACAATTGCCTGCTTAGTTATATAGAACATGCGTTGACCTATGGGATGTGCCTGCAAATCTTATAGACATAAAGTCACTATAAATAACGAAACATGTTAATGAAAACGTTCGTCTATGTATGATGAATTGGTTGTATTTATGAAAAGGTTTCTAGGTTCATTCAACTACTAAATACATATCTTGATTTGATTCTCTACCGTGCCTGAGAAAATGGATTCTTCCTTATCATGTTGAAAAACCTATGACCACTTCTTAATTCAATACCGCAACATACGTGTTTATGTTTGACAACATTGGAGAAACTAGACAATTCTGTGCATGTTTGAGACCATGATTGATACATAGCTATTCGATGCATCTAAGCCTCTGAAGTATCAAACTTACTCGTAGAGTTGTGAATGAAATTTTGATTAGCAAAGGTCATTATAAGTAATAAATTGAATGTGTTCTGAGCTCTAGGATAGCTATTGAGTTATTTTCTATATGCATTACTGAACAAACTTCTTGAGTTTTCATGTACCTGAGCTTGCTTTAAGCACCCGGTGTGCGTCGTATTTTTCGGCGGTTGACCTGATCCACCGATCGTCGCTTTCGCACCGACACCATTTTGCTAAATGCTTTTAGCCATAGCTTCCTTACCTTCTAAATTAGATTTTGAATGCTCATTCATAAAAAACTTTACACTATACACTGAGATCTAAGCAAAACATTGACACAAAAAAGTGTGCGACTCTGAGAGGTCTACCTACAGACTTTACATACACATGTTTCTATTGATCATACTCAGAGCATGAAAGTAATTAGACCATGAAATTTTGAACATAGCTTCATTAGCTTCTAGATTAGATGTGTACAAAATATTTCTTGATCCACATGATCAAGCTGAGAGAAATCAAAGAAAGACTTGATGCTAACTCGTGAAGATGACTCTCTACACATCTATCTCAATGACACTTGGCTTCTAATGACTCTCTCTCTTATTTCATTACATCATTGACTTATATACATATGTTTCTAGACTTATCCCGCATCTATTACATTACTCTTTATCATCCTAAGGATTATCTATAGTCATAGTACAAGAATTTCCAACTATAATGTACATATGTATACAAGCTTCACTTCTGAGATCTCTTCACTTTCTCAAATGACTTCTTGAACTTCAATATGATCATTGACTTGCTTCAAACTCTTTGTAATCATCAGTTTGTGATTGTTTTGTTCCAACAATCCCCTCATCGAGGTTAAAAAATCAGTTCTTATATGGTCAATCCTCCACCAAGGAATTTGGACCATTGTAAAAGCTAATAAAATTTGTGGTGTCCCTCCTTGGTGTGAACATTGCCTTCAGGGAAATGAGGACTTGGAACACATTTTGTTTTCTTGCACAAATCAATTTAGTTCTTGTGGGCCCTTGAGAGAATAATGTTTCTATATGGATAAATGAATTAGAATCAAGCAAACCCTGAGTCACAAAAAAGGAGAACAAAGACATGTTCTCTTTTTATTTGGACCTAAACAACATGAAATCATGCAAAAGAACGTCCATTTCACAACCGTTAGTCAAACCCCTTCTCTCTGGATCAAACACAATAGAAAGAAGCTTGATTTTATAACCTTAGAAGTCTTAACTAGATAGAATAATTAGCTTGGGATCAATAACAACTCAACTTTACGATCAAGTACCCCACATCATAATCTTCTAGCCTAGAAAAACAAAATTCAAGACAAGTAATCATAAGTGAAACCTCTTCATTTACCTTTTAAAGCTATTGAATTACAGATGAGAAGATCCCAACTCCTATTCATAATTTGCATTACATGAGATGGAACAAACCGTTGCTCTTTTCCATAGGGCAATTTTGCTAATAATCATGTCATTGTGTAGTAGAGACATTGACAGTAGGCTTTTTGCATACCATATTGAATACCACAAATACTTTTCTAACTAACATTTCACAAAGTCGACCCTAAAGAAACATAAATGCTAAACAATATCCACACATTGATCAGACAAGAAAGCTCAACATAGATAGCTATAAGTGCAATTTGAAAAAAAACACTTAGAATTGTATTTCTATTAATTTTCTTTTTAAAGTCAAGATATTGTTTACAAAAATAAAAAGATTCTACAATAGAAGCTCATCATATGTGTCCTCAGCTTCATGCATGATATCATCTTCCTGAGATTTAGAAGTCGTAGCCTATTTTTCTTGCTCCAAGATTGGCTCTTCAAGGTCAGCCATGTCTTGATGTTCATTTGCAAGGGGTGGAATAGGCTCCCTTGAAGCAGCTTGGAATCTTTCAGTATCTACTATGTGCTTCCTTCCTACTTCTTGGTCCTCATCTTGGCATTCATTCAACCCATTTATCCTTAGTCTTATGAAGCTCACTTGAGCTTCATCTTTCTCTATGGCTATGCAATGCCTGAACACATTTAGTGAATAAGCAAGAGTCGTTCCTAAAAAGGAAGCAAAATGATTAGAAGCACATCTTGATACATGGTAAATGAGATCCATTAGAACTACAATTACGTGTGCCAGATAAAAGTTCTAGGACCCAAACAATTAAAGAAGTCACATAATCAATTTTTGTGGGTTTTTATATAGATTTACCAATGTCTTGTCCCCAACCACATGATGAAGTTTCTTTCTAACTGCAGGGAACATGAGAACATTGGATATTCCGTTCTGATTGCAATGTTCCTTGACCCTTATTTGCTTACTTCATCATAATACCCGACTTTAATGCATTTAGTAGAACTCACAAACCTATGCGAATTTCTCTTTACCCTCCCAAAGAATAAAATAGAGTTCATTATGCATAAATTAGAGACGAAAATGAAGATAGATTACCATGTAAGACACTCCACAGCATTACATCTTGACTTAAAAGCAGTTGATATAGAAAACGATTAGCCCCTACTATGGAAAATAACTATCCTCCATAAAGGTGGCATAGTGAAGTCTACAAAATCAATCACCATCTTGCCAATCTGTGGGTGCTTGAATGGATCATCATCATTAACAAAGCCCATCATACTAAACCTGTAGGGTATATCTGCTATTTCAAGATAGTAATGTTTTCTAGGTACAATTGTACACATATTATTTACATCAATGCAATATAAATTGTAATATATAGGTCTAAGGGGGTCTAGAGAGTTAGAGAAACACTTCAAATCTTACTCATCATCAAAATTCATTTCCATAGCTTTCAACCTAGACTTCTCGTACCTTGCCCTTTGAATGTGAGCCAAGAATGGAAGCGCGCAATCGTCGTTTTGCTCTGCAGACTTTGACTGTTTTGGCTTCTACAAAAATAAGAGATGAAGAATAATTATTGGCACACATATGATATTTTGATGCGTGGCATTGACCTATGCCAAGAAGTCGATGCATCGCATCGATTTGGTGCTAATAACCAATGTTGCGCATTGACTCTTTGCTACAATCGATGCTTGGCATCGAGTCTTTGTTCACATTTGTCCTCAGATTTGATGCCTGACATTGAATTCTCACTGAACCTCAATGCCATGCATCAAATTTGAAGAGAGAGTCGAGCTAGGCATCGATATCCAGTAGAGAACTCGATGTTAGGCATCGACATTAAGTAGAAAGTTGATGCCACGCTTCTACCTCTTCCCAAAAGTCGATGTCATGCATCAACATTCAACAAAGAATTGATGCCAGACATCAATTTCTTGCCAAAAATTGATGCCAGACATCGACTATCTAAACATAGAGTGGAGTTTGCAGCACCTACTCATGGAAAAATATAAAATATCTAACAATGCTTTGTATGATGAGGTGGTTGGATACTCTACCTAGACTTCACCCTATAAGAAGCATCCCAGCCTCTTCATCATTACCTCTTGAATCTTCATATAGACATTATGACTGCATTGCCATGCATAAAAGCGGCCTAGTGAGTTGAAAAATGAGAAACACAAGCCAAAGAAGCTTTAAGAAACTCCTACTTAGTTATTGAGCTTAGTGAACATCTCTTTGAGACTTAAATCTTTAGAAATTACTATTGATAAAGTTGATATTATCAAGGTATCATCCTTGATCCCTTGGAGGGCTCTCCATGGTGTCAGCTTCATATCCTGAGCAGCCTCTTCAATGCAAAGATCAAGCTTCTTTCCTTTTCCATTTACATTGACATGAAGATATGGCCTTGCTTTGCTCTGTTTTTGTCCCTTAACCTCCTTATTTTCCCACATTGTTAAAATCTTGCCTGAAGATACCATATTTCACCTGTTTTGAATGCCAATTGAAACCAAGGGTCAAATTTTCTAAAGGCATCTGATTTTAGTGTCTCATCCATAACGATCCCCACCTCAATAAGACATTGCTTCCTTAGATTGGGATGTACTCTCCTAGCATCTTTCATTAGAGAATCTTCATACTCATGGTGGAAGAAGGGAATCCGCTCAATGGATGACATTTTTTGCCTTTAGTCATTGTCGTTATTATGGTCCCAAGCCAGAAGCTTGGCATCTTCATTAGTAACTCCTGTATTTATCTTACAGTCTACATACCTAAAGAATAATGTCATTTGGTGCTCCTTCACGAGCTATCTACGTGCCTCTACAAAGTGTGATCCACCAGTCACATAGTACATGTAGTCCTCAGAAGAAGAGACATATTTAGCATGCAAACAAATACGCTGGAGATCAAGATGTATATTGGTGGGATAAATTTTTCAATCATTAAGAAAAGATTATAAAGAATACGATTGTAGGTCATTGGCCGAGTGATGTTCCATTCACATGGGATTTTTGTACACAAAGGTTAGTGAATGTGGACCAAGCATGTAATGCAAATGCACTTCAAAGTTTTATCAATCCACTAGAAAGGAATATTTTTGTACGTCCAAGGATGAAAAAATAGGTTGAAGCAAGATGGCAAGAAAATTTAAAAGAAATAAATGTTGGAACACTTATTGCAGTCCTTGTTGATGGTGATGAGGCTACCACACCATTTTGGATTGCAAAAGTTTTAGAGATTAGTAAAGATATTGATCAAAGAAGAATAGAGGCTTTGATAGTGCATTGGTATTACACTAAAAGTAGTAATGCATTCATAGGTAAATATAGCTTAGAAATGGTATGTGAGACCAAACGAATAGGCTCAAGAAAAAGAATATTCGAAGCACTTCCACTCTTAAAATGGATGATGTATGTATTCTTGTTTATGATTTTGCCTTGACAAAGATAGGGCACTTTAGGAAGGATACCATCAATATGATAAAGCAAAAGCTTCCAGATGCATGTGGTACAACCAATCATAAGCAAATAAGAAGATCTCTGCATGATCTTGCATAATTTGTTATGTACTTGGATGCAGATAGAGCTCTTGTGGATATACAAGAAGAAGAAGAAGAAGAGAGCTCTCAATAGCCTCAGACTGAGTCAAGTGCATTAGATGATGGGGGTGTAGACATAGATCAAGAAAGTTGTGAATTGAGTTGAAAATCCAAACATTTTTAGTGCTTATATAAATGCTCCTTAGTATTTTTCTTAACGAAACCATGTTCTATAGCAATTTTGAATAACTATTTGAGATCCACCATTAAAAACATGTTCAATGTTTAGTTTTTGTATAAGCTTTTTTATCACTTTTATATTTTTTATGTAGATTTTGGACACGTGAATATTAAATTGAGTGAAATTTTGGCCACATTTTGAGATCTTTTTTTTAGGAAATGACAAAAAATGTCAAAAATCACATGTTTTCACTTGATTTTTGAAATATGTGTATATCGGTATAAAGGGTTTTCAAACATAAGATGCAATTTGCTTGATTCTAGACATGGGTGTTCTCTTTTTATGACATAGTTCTTGTTTGTTATGACTCACAATTAGCATTATTCAGAGAAGCAAATGGGTGTTCCTCAACACTTTAGAATGCCATAAGAGGTGAGGCCCTCTTCAAGATCTAGGAAGAGAAGCGTGCTGCCAATTTTGGCGGACCTCCCAAAGAGTGGTTGATAAAAAAATCTCTTTTCCTTTTATGCAAAAGAATTTTCAATTGCAAGAAGCTCCTACCTTTTAAACATCATTAAGTTTTTTTCCTTTAGAGTGAAAAAATTAAAACCAAGTGGCTTCCCATGAGGGCGATGAAAGGGTTATCAACCTTTTTTTTAATGTTTTATAGCAAGTGTTGAGAAAATCTTGCTTTGTGGGATTCAAGGGTCCCACAGGTGCTAGGCCCATTCAATTGTACAAATTTTCTTTTTATTTATTAAAGTTTGGAAGAGTAGGCTATTGCCCAACTTCCTTTTGACAAAGAAAATCAATACAAGGGCATGTGGAACCAATCAAAAACACATTGGATAAGATTTGAGGAAATTGATTAGAGCCAAAGAGTGGACTACAAAGATTGCCTATTAAGAGAAAGGATGAACAATTGGCATACTTTGGATAGTGGACTCCTTACTAGTCAAAAAGGATCTAATTCTAAAGGTATTAAATGGGAAAATTATAACAAGGTTGAAGATGTCCTAAGAACTATGCGTGCATGGAATTTCTTTCAAGGTCTCAATGGAAAAAAGTGCTTAAATTGGTCTTGCGTTTGATGGAACCTCAAAATGAATGATCATTTGCACCACTTGATGGAATGCAAGGAATCTCTCCTATAGAAAATCCTCAAAAGGTAGAGCTTGTTCAACGTGCAGGTTGCTAAACATTTTGGTTTCACATGTGCTATAAAAGGTGCCATGTGGGCATCAAGACCTCCCATACTTACTCTTTTATTGCCAAAGAAGTGGCACTATGTAGGTCAGAGTGAGAGAGTGTCTTAATCTTGTTCCCCCTATTTGATAGGCACAAGCCCTATTTTGAGACGTTATTGGATGCTCTACTTCTCTGTGGAACTCAATGAAAAGTGAGTCTCAAAGATTTGGACATAGAAATGCTTTATTAACTTAGATAACCCACATCAAGAATGGTCTTTTGAGTGCTCCATACACTTTCTAGATAGAAAGGTTTAAAAAAACCACCTAGAGTGCCACCTTCGCCCTCGTATGAAGGAGATCAAAACAGCGTAAATCTCCTTAGTCTTTCCCAATAGCTATTTGTCTGAACAGGGTGACAAAATCTCTGGCCTTCTTTGTTTTTTCTTCATTTCTCTTCTACTATCTTGTGTGTTTGTATAATTGGAATGGGTCTTTTATAAAAAAGGTTGAATTTTGAGATATCAAAGAAATAATTTTTCCAGAGACTCTTCCACAATATAGATCTCACTAGAACATGCCTAGCACGACAAAGTGATCATTTGATAAATGATTCTATGGAAATATGTGTAGTAAACTTTAATAAGCCTCCTAAAATAGTGGTCTATAGAGATTTTCCTTTCTAATCTAGGTAGAAAAATCGTAATTGTAAAAAGTCCCCCCTCCCTTCAAGTATTATGGGGAACTTTTTCCAGAGAGAAACAAGATTAAACGGATGTGTATCTCTGATTAATTTACTGAAAAGATTATAAACCGTCTTCCTGACTCTCTTTAGCGCTCTTGTATCTTCTACTTCTGAATGGATTAACGTAATTTTGCGAAAAAAAAAACTTCCATTTCCATAAACCATATGTGATGCACCTATCGTGGTACATTATGTGGTCGTGCTCACATTAATGTATATTAGTAAGATCTGTTGGCTGGTTTAACTTTCACATTTCGGTTTCACTTGAATGGATTAGATGGATCTTTATAAATTCACACTCAAAGTTCACCATCAAAACCGTGGGGACTTCAATGATGCTAGGATCACCTATCCTTGAATATGTCTGTGATGCATGTCAAACATGAAAGCATTTTTGTTATTCTCCTTAAGAAAAAAATGTAAATTGATAAAAGAAAAAATAGAACAAGAGATTTAATGGGAGCTCAAATGAAGATGGATAATACTATTATCTAAGATTGGGATCAAGGTTCTCAAACCTAATCCGCTATATCCTCCCACGGCTCCAAATGTGTTCCAATTTCCTAAAAGCTTGATCTCATTGTGTAACAACATAAATCTATGACACTAAGGGTCTAGCTGGTTCACACAGATCTCAAATCGAACACTATTTGGTTACCCATGTGTATGACGAGAGATTTTGAAACTAGACCTATGTAACGTGTCATGTGGTGTTGTAAACAAGTGATCCACTTATCTTAGTGGTAAAATCTCAAGGGTGTGAACGAGGAGGTCTTGGGTTCAATCCCCATGGGATACATGAAGAGAGTATTTTGACCAAAGAGTTCTAGAGTCTTCTAGCAGCATCCGTTTGAGCTCGCTCATATTAACTAGGACATTTGGTACACATGAAATTACATAGTTGACACATGGATGCTTGAGCTCACTCATATTAACTAGGACATTTGGTACACATGAAATTACATAGTTGACACATGTATGATTAGAGTCCAGCTATCAAGGAAGGGAGTCCTTGATATATATATATATATATATATATATATATATATATATATATATATATATATATATATATATATATATATATGTGTGTGTGTGTGTGTATATAAGGTTGAGAGGAGAGTCATCTCTAGAGAATGGTGGTGTTAATTTGTTAGTCTCTTGCATTGGTATTAGAGCTCTAACTACGCTCCCATGATGACCTTGAGAGGCCATCGCCTTCTTCAGAAGATTTCATGGACATTCTTTTGACTGAAGGATTTGTTCTGTGCATCTTTTCTGTTTCGCGTGATCCAATAAAGCTTCTCGAGTCACTCTATGTAGTAAAAAAGAGATTTTTTCCTCATTCCTTATACAGATACGGCGTCGACATGAAGACAGGTCTCTTATTATAGTCATATAGTCATTATATATTTTATTCTTGAATCTATCAGCATCGCTTGCATCGGAAAAAACATATTCAAGTTGTAGATGGTGAGTAGAGATTGGAGATCAAATCTGCCGCGTAAAAGGCAGTAGAGGTATCAATCTTCCTTGTCGGTAGTGATGCGAATCGCAATGGGAAAATACTATATATCGTTTACTTCACGTGTCTTTGATTTTGTAGCAGAAGGTATGTACATAGTCACATTACTAGTGTGGTTTTGAACCTGCTTCCACAACCGCACCTGTGATTTCATTATGATTTTGTGTGCGCCCAATGGCACTTTAGCACGGATGTACCATTTCAAAAGAACATATACGTTTCCTGCAGTAGCGTGATGCAGGAATCGAATGGTTGACATAAAGTACAAAACAATCGTCCCATCCAATAGATCATTGAACACAGTTGTAGATTCGACGGGAAGGCAAATTATATGTTCATCATTTCCTATTGCAAAATAAAGTTTACTTTTCATCTCAGAGTTGCAATATGTGAGATTTGAATGAACAACGTGGTGCTGGTCCTTATCTTTAGACCCTGCATTGGCATCCACCCATTTCACATTTTTTTTGCCTATATTGCATATCGAGACACAAGTAAATTGAGCATAGGATGTTTTCCGATCCACCCTTATTAATCATTTACTACTTTGTACCTTGACCAGTTTATCAAATTGTAAAGCTAAATAGTGCTTTCAATCATTTGCGCAAGGATCCCACCAGAGAGATGAGACATGTTCTTCTAGCTCTAGAGAAAGAGGCATGAGGGTTGCATATGGTGTTTATATAGCTTTATTTTCATTGATAAAAATATTTTCCCAAGGGGGAAGAATTCAATAAAGTAATTATATGATCTAAGGGTCCCGTGAGTTTAGACAAATCTGAAATCAAACACTGTTTGGTCATCCATATGTATGACCAAAGATCTCGAGACTAGCCTTATGTAACAGATCATGTGCTCTTCTAAATAAGTGATCCACTTAGGTTAGTGGTAAGTCTCAAGGGTGTAAATGAGGAGGTCTTGGGTTCACCCCCCATGGATTCATGGAGAGATTATTTGGCCCAAAGAGATCTAGAACCTTCTAAAAGCATCCACTTGAGTTAACTACAGTTAACTAGACACTTCACATATATACATGCAATTACATGGCCAATAGATTGATGGTTAGAATCCAGCAACCCAAGAATGCAATTCTCTAGAGAGAGATATATATATAGAGGCATATGGTTGGGAGGATAGTCATCTCTCTAGCACATGATGGTGGTTGTAAACTCCATTCTCTTGCATTTAAGAACAATTGTATATGTGAATGGGCATAGTACATGCATGATTCCCTATATCCCATAGGACAGGGATTAGACTGGGTTACAATTGAGCTATACATCTAGTTTAAAGTGGCCAAATCCTAAGATGTTTAGCCCGAGGGTTGAACACACTCCTTTACCTCAAGACACATATGCCTTACCAATCCACCTACAAGTTTCTTACCACTCCACTTTTGGCAAACACCTCAGGGCAATCATTAGTTGTAAGCCATCCATCACATCTTAGGAAAGATCAACATCCGCCATTCTTCTCAAGTGAAGATAAGAATCAAGATAAGAACAAAGTCTTAATATTCTTGGAAAAGTGGAACGATGTCCACCAAGTCAAGAACAACCTTGAACATGTGCAAGTAGTAGAGGTTAGTTTGTTGTTAGGCCCTAAGGCCTACACATGGTGGATGCGTCTCTCTACAAATCATAAAAAATCCTCAACTTGGGATGAGTTCACCAATCTTTTCAAAAAAGAGTTTCTACCCAAGCATCAAGAGGAATGCATTTGGGAGAATTATGATCAAATTTCATAGAAGATAAAGTAAACATCCTCAAGATATAGATGTTTATTCAATAAATCTATCTAGAAAATAACTTTTGGCATGCTAAATTTTATAAAAAACTGGGATGCCTAACCCTAAATGTGGTTGTTCACCACGAATGAGGAGTAGAGCTTTAGCTTTATTGACACTCTAGTATGGATGCGCTAATCCAGGTTCGCAAGTGTGTCTTTTGGACAAGCTATTTGTAAAGCTCAATCATTAGGGTCTTCCAAGATATTCGTAAGCTATCATTCCTAGAAAAAAATCCCGATAGTTGTTGATTGATAAACAAGAGGATGAAGTGTTCATAGTAATTATTATAAATTGGTTCAATCATAAAAAAATGGTTGTACATTAAACTATGACATTATATCCTCAAATTCTTGTTTCATGTTCAATTACATGTGATGATAATAAGAGATAATATGTTAAAGTCAAATGTCGTATTACTGTGAGAAGTTAACAGCATATTTATTTATCTATGACGAAAACGCATGATTCAATTGTTTCGAAAATCTATGTCCTCGAGCTGATGAATTCCAAGGGAAATAATCATATTCATTGGGAAAAGCTTGTCAAAACGTCAATAAAGGAAGAACATTTGGATTTGAATGTGCGCGCTAGACTTTGATTTCATTTGCAATACAATACCGTGAAATACCTTTCTCTGTAATTCAACCGATCATTGACTTTCTTCTTATCACATGAAGTTGATCTGAATACATATATTGGTAATAATTTTTTTGCTTATAGCCAATCATAAATGCAACTCATGCGACTTTGCTTGAAGCACCTTGTGTATGTAATCATTTAGAACACCGCAAGTTGAAACCGATTCACCCAATTGAGTGCCTTTATGTCAACGTAAGCTCTAACCTCTAAGGACACTCGAACTTCCGTATGCAAAACTTGAGAGGCTCCATGTTTCCCATGATATTATTACCTACTTTCTTTCTGCGAAAATATCCCTCTCCATAGAAATTATGGTTTGGGATGACATTCCTTTCATGGGCTCCTTGGTCATATGTTTTGGAAACCAGGCTCCATGGTTCCATGGGAATCCTTGGGTATTCATGGTGCCCTCATTCCATTAAAAGAATAATAACAAGGAATGATGTCAAGCTTTCCATAACACTACCTTATTGACTATGTCTTGGATTAGGCACGCAAGGTATTCTTTGCCAAAGCATTATAAAGACCCTCAGAATAAGGCAACAAAGAAGAAAAATGCCATATAGAAGGATTTCAAGTCTTGAAAAAGAAGTTAACAAAGGAAAGCTGCATCTTCAAAAAGGTTTCTTCAAATTTGATGATAAACTGAGAGAAGAGGAGCAAGTCCAATGAAAAACTCTTCATTTTATTTAAGGGGTGGCTGTTGGTGCAATTAAGCCCAAGCCTACATACTTGATCACCTCACATAAGCTTGATTTATTGGCATAACACTTGGAAGGCTTCATATGTTCAACCTCTTGTAATTCTACCTCACATTTACTTTTGTAAAAGTGAAATATACTGATGAGGAGTTAGGAAGCACCTAATCTCGTATCATTTGATAGTTGCGTCAAGAGAGAATCAATCATATAATTTAGCATTCACTTTTAGGTAAAGATTTTAATTTGAGTTCAAATCCTTGGGGTCCAACAATAACTATAAAAAGAGGATATGAAAGGCTCATGTCCATCTCAAGATTCAGAGATCATTTTGATGTACTTTCATTGAGAAAGAAGCTCACCTCATAGCTCACTCACTTCTTACTCATTGAGCAATGGTTGATTGCCAATGACATTGTACTTTTACATGATTTAATACAAACATGATCCTTATTTCTTATTCTCATTTCACTGTTATAACTCCATCAGACGAGTGATCTTGTCACAGCTCGTTCTCTCTCTATATTTAATCATTCCCTATGATTTAAAGCAAGGTAGATCCAGCATATTGTCCATTTTGATCCTACAAAGTCTCATTAGTAATGCATCTCATGATTCTTAGATATTAATCCATCTTTGCTTACTGGTTTGTTAATTATCAAGGCTCATCAATGTTGGGATGTTTGGTTGGTTTGCTAAACATATTTCTCTACATGTAGTCCATCATCTTTTATGATATCAGTGATGATTGGTAGCTTGCTAAAACAATTAGAGTTTCCCAAAAGGAACTTAGTCAATTGCTGTTGTACTCAGAGAATGGTTCAAAATACTGAATATGTGTATCAACCAAAATAGCAAGTTTTAGACCTTGGATTATATTCCTATCTATCTATTTTGATCCTATCATTAGTGGATCATCTTCCAAGAAACATATGTGATTATTTATGCTTATTAGCTAGGCAAAGAGGCCCACAACACTTTCGAGTCATCACTTGTAGCATGTGTGAAGCAGGTTTTAGTTACACCAATTAATCTTTTGTGACTATCCACCATCTCCTCCAGCAGTGGTATTAGAGCAAGCAGAATCAAGATGGGAGATGGAGTTCCATCCTTCATTGACAAATTGGATAGGAAAAACTACTCAACATGGTCACTAAGGATACAAGCATACCTTTAAGGGATAATCTTATATGGATACATCTCAGGAGACGAAGACATGCCAATGTTAAGGAGCAAGCATCAACCAACAAGGGAAGAGCAAGAAAGGTTGACCACATGTTGTGAGAAGGATGCTCTTGCCAGATCATATCTACTAAAATCAATCTCTAATTTCTTGTTACCACATGTTAGGAATTGCAAGACCTCCGAAGAGACATGGCAAGTACATATTTCTCCTCAAACACAAGAGCTAGGAAGAATCAGTTGTGGATGGAATTCATAACCCTTAAGAAACAACCAAAGCAAGGAGTGGCTGATTATGTAACCAAAATGAAAGATGTAGCTGAAAACCAGCTTGCAAGTATTGGAGAAATGATAGAGGAAGAGCACATTGTGAGGCAGATCATCAATGGAATTAAGGCTCATGAGAAGTGGGAGTCCTTCACCACAACAATGGACCTCTACATGGATATGCAAATACTTGATCTCAACACCTTGATGGGGAAACTCTTCACCCATGGGAGAAAGCTTAACAGAAATGGTGACAACCCAAGAGGTAACCAATCTTCTACTCATTACATAGATAAGAATAAAGCTAAGGATAGAGTTAAAAGTAAGAAATAGGAAGAAGAGGCTAGTACCTCTCAAGCTTATTATGCACGAAGAGAAAGAGGTGCTAGAGGAAGGAGTAGAGGAGGAAAGCAAGCTAGAGGGAGACCCTACAACAATTCACCATGCAAAATCTGTGGTCTCAACAACCACACTATAGAAGAATGCTACAAAAATACAAGAAACCAAAGGGGAAGAGGCATCTATAGAGGAAGCTTTGGAAAATCTAGAGGAAAGTACAACAATGGTTGAGGCAACTACAACCATAACTACAATCAAGGCTACAAAAACAAAATTTATCAAGGATGCTTTAGAGGAAGAAGGGATTTTAAGAGCTATACTGAAGATCAAGAAGAATCTTTAGTCATCATGAACATGACATCCAAGTGCAAGGTAAAGATGATGAGCATCTCTTCTACATTGATTCAGGTTGTTCCAATCATGTGGCAGGAAGTGTAGCTCTACTATCTAATCTTCAAGAAGCATAGGGGAAGCATCAAGTACAAATAGGTGATGAAACTAAAGACTTAGTCAAGAAAATTGGAAATGTCAAAACATTTGATGGTAGTATGAACCTTTTGAGAAAAGTTCTATATGTGCCTACTATAACCAAAAACCTAATTAGTGTTGGGCAAATTGTAGAGAAAGGTCTAGAGGTCTGGTTCACTAAGCATGGAGCATATGTGGAAGATCCCCAACAAGTCTTCAAAAGGATTTCCAAAGGTGAGAAGTCAGGTAGATTGTTTACATTTGAAATTGAAGGCACAAGGAACATAACACAATTGTGTTATAGAGATCAAACCTTATTTGAGTTGGAGATATGGCACAAAAGGCTAGGGAACATAGGAGAAAGAACTCTTAACCGAATTTTCAAGGATGAAAGTGTGTTAGGCATTTCGAATGTCACCAAGCAGCACATGATATACAGATGTGGAGCTTGCCAATTTGACAAGCTCACATGCAACCATTCATCACGAAAGGATACATCCATGAACACTATTTGGAGCTTGGACAAACTAATGTATGGGGTCGTAGCAAAGATCCATCCATCTTAGGTTCCAGGTATTATGTATCATTTATTGATGATTACAGTAGGTGGACAATCCTCTATTTTATGAAGCATAAGGATAAGGTATTTACATGTTTCAAGAAGTATTTGGCACTAGTTGAAAACCAAACAAGAAGGATCTTGAA
Organism: Ceratopteris richardii; assembly: GCA_020310875.1. Taxonomy (NCBI): domain Eukaryota; kingdom Viridiplantae; phylum Streptophyta; class Polypodiopsida; order Polypodiales; family Pteridaceae; genus Ceratopteris; species Ceratopteris richardii. The sequence goes on along the minus strand of CM035425.1, from coordinate 67,848,595 downwards.
GAGAATGAGGTCTGATGGAGGTGGTGAGTACTTCTCATATGAGTTTGATCTATTTCTATAGGATAGATGCATAAAGAGGGAAGTACCAAACAAGTATAATCCTAAATTATATGGAGTGGCCGAGAGAAGTAATAGGTCAATTGTTGAAGTAGCTAGGAAAAAATTACCTAATTATTTATGCACAGAGGCTATTTCGACAGCCATCTACTTGGTCAATAGGCTTCCAGTCAAATGATTGGATGGTAGGACACCATAAGAAGCATGCAATAGTACGAGACCCTCATTGGATCATTGCAAAATACGTGGGTGCATTGCCTATGCACACATCCCATGACAAATCAGACAGAAGCTTGACCCTAAGGCTGAGAAATGTATATGTATTGGGTATGATTAGAATCAAAACGGATATAGAATATATAATCCCATTGAGAAGGCATTCATAGTTAGTAGGGATGTAGTATTTGATGAGAAAAATTCATGGTTTGAAGATGATTGCATGAAATTCATGTTACCATATGATTTGGAAAATGATTTTCCAACCCTTACTCAAGAATATCAACACTTACCAAAAGACACCAAATCACAGGATGAGGAGCACATTGATTTCAAAGCTTGGAAGTCAAGAGGCAAGTTCAAATTCAAGCAATTAGAAGATGTACCCGAATCTTCTAATCAAGATTTAAGGACATCACAAACAAAAAGTAAGAAGCTAATAAGGTATGGATATGATACATCTTTAGTCACAAAACACTTTGTGTACATCACTAGAGACTCTATGGCAAAAGAGCCTTCTTCATTTGAAGAGGCTAGGAAGAAGAAAGAGTGGAGAGAATCCATGCACGAAGAAGTTAAAGCATTGCAAGAAAACCACATTTGGGATCTAGTTCCCAAGAAGCGAGATATGAAGGTAATTCGTTCAAGGTGGATATACAAAATTAAAAACAACTCTAATGGATCTATAAACAAGTACAAGGCAAGGTTAGTGGCAAACAGATTTGCCCAAACACATGGAGTACACTATGAAGAAACATTTTCATCTATGGCAAAGATGCCAACAATCAAGGTATTGTTAAGTCTTGTTGCTTCTAAAAATTAGAATTTATATCAGTTAGATGTCGAGAATGCATTCTTAACTGGTTAGATATCAGAAGAAGTGTACATGGCACAACCACGAGGTTTTGAAGATGAAGAAAAAGCCGGTTATGTATGCAAGTTTAGAAAAGCAATCTATGGTCTCAACCAAGATCTAAGAGCTTGGAACCATAGGCTTGTTACCTATTTGCAAGAGCAAGGCTTTGTAGCAAGCAAGGAAGACTCTTCTTTATTTGTTAAGGAGAACAAATCAAGAGTCATTTACTTATGTGTCTATGTAGATGATATCATTGTTAAAGGGAATGATTCTAATGGTATCAAGCACGTCAAGTCTCAATTAATGAAAGAACATAAAATCAATGATCTAGGGTTATTAACCTACTTCCTTGGCTTAGGTCTTGTGTATGCAGATTCATGTATATTCACCACACAAAGGAAGTACATACATGATATGTTGGTAAAGTTTAAGATGTTCAACACTAAAGTTTTAGGTATCCCTATGGAGCTCAACCATAAACTAAGTTCACACAAAGGTGAACTGCTTGAAGATTTTACAAGCTATCAACAACTTGTGGGTACTCCTAATTATGCTACTTTAACAAGAGTAGACATTGCCTATGAAGTAAGTACATTGAGCCAGTTATGCATGTACCAAGGAAGCCTCATATGGAAGCTACAAAGGGGATGCTTAAGTATCTAAGGGGTACAATGAATGAGGGGTTGTTCTATCCCTTCACTTCTAACATAGATATAAAGATGTATTCTGATACAGATTGAGCTGGCTCCAAGGATGATAGGAGAAGCAGTTCAGGGTACCTATCTTTTGCAGGTTCAAAACTCATATCTTGGTCATCCAGGAAGCAACCAAATGTGGCCTTATCTTCCACACAAGAAAAATATACTGGTTTGGCAAATGCAACTCAAGAATCTATGTGGTTAAGCAATTATATGCAGATTTGGAGATACATTCCTACACTCCAATTATCTTTCGAGATAACACTAGCTCAGGTCATTTGGCGGCTAATCCTGTATACCATGCAAGGAATAAGCACATTGAAGTGCACTATCATTATGTAAGGGATAAATTGCTTAGCAAGGATATCCAATTATCCTATGTATCAACTCATTTACAATGTGCAGATATACTTACCAAAGCATTGGCTAGAACAAACATGAAAAGATTCAAATTGATGATTGGGCTGTGGGAAATCAAGAAGCAATGAAGACCAAGCACGTTAGGCTTGAGGGGGAGCTGTTGGTGCAATTAAGCCCAAGCCTACATACTCTATCACCTCATAAAAGCTTTATTTATTGGCATAACACTTGGAAGGCTTGGTATGTTCAACCTCTTGTAGTTCTACTTCACATTTACTTTTGTAAAAGTGGAATATACCCACGAGGAGTTAGGAAGCACATAATCTCATATTACTTGATAGTTGTGTCAAGAGAGAATTAGCCCTATACTTTAGAAGTCACTTTTAGGTAGAGATTTGGATTGCAATTCAAATCCT
>CM035425.1:67830992-67840992 GCA_020310875.1 Ceratopteris richardii | reverse complement strand
AGAGAGAAAAGGTCAAGGACCCAATCATCATCATTCGAAAACAGCTCAATTAATCGCATAATTCTTTTTTATTGTTGTCAATATGGATTAACCAATGTCTTGTCCCTAGCCGCATGACAAAGTTTGTTTGTAACTAAAGGGAACATGAGTACATTGGAGATTCCCTTCTCATTTCAATCATCCTTGACTCTTGATTTGCTTACTTCATCATAATACCCAACTATAATGCATTCAAGTGAACTCATAAACCTATGCAAAGGAGTATGATTCACATTTGTTTTCACCTTGCCAAAGAAAACCATATGTAAAATAGATTTCATCATTCATAAATCAGAGATAAAAAGAACATAGAATACCATGTTAGACAATCCACAATAAGACATCTTTACTTCAAAGAAGTTGACAGAAAAGGATTGGTGCCTGCTATGGAAAGTAACTATCCTCCGTAAATGTTACATAGTCAAGGCTGCAAAATCTGTAACCATCTTGTGAATCTCTAGGTGCTTGAATGGCTCATCATCAGTAAGAGAGCCCATCATTCTAAACCATAGGGTATATCTCATATAACAAGGGAGAAATGTTTTTTAAGGTACAATAGTACAGATATTATTAACATCATTGCAATATACATTGTAATATACATGTCTAAGGGTCTAGAGGGTTCCAAAAACCATTCATGTCTAGAGGGTCTAGAGGGTTCCATCAAAATTATTTTCCTTAGCTTTCAACATAGACTTCTTGACCCTTGCCCTTTGAATATGAGCTAGGAATGGAGGAGGACAATCATCAACTGCCTCAGCATACTTCAACTTTTTTGGCTTCTTCTAAAACAAGAGAAGAAGAATCATTATTGGCACTGATATGATGGCATAAACTGGATGCTTTGCATTCACCTATGGAAGGCATCGATTCTCTATTGAAAATCAATGTTTGGCATCCAATTCTTGTTCACACGTCGATGCCAAGCATCAGGTCTCTACTAAAACTCGATGCGTCGCATTGACTTCTTGGCCGAGGTTGATTCAAGGCATCAGTTTTTGATGCAAGACATCGAGCTGTGGCAAGACGTTGATGCTAGGCATCATCTTTCACTAGAGAATCGATGCCTATCATTGACTTCTTGTTAGAAGTGGATGCTAGACATCAAATCCCACTACAAATTGGAACAAAAGCATTAGAAGATAAGGCGATTGCAACACCTATCTAGTCACACAAGAGTATAAAGTATTCTGACAATGCTTCGTATGATGAGGTGGTTGGATACTCTGCTTGGACTTCACTCCAAGAGAAGCATCCCAGCCTCTTCATCACTATCTCTTGAATCTTCATATACTCTTTGTGATAGCATTCCCAAATGTGGATAAAAGTCTATGAGTTTAGTAATGAGAAACAAAAAGCAAAGAATATTTTAGAAACCCTTACTTACTTATTGAGCTTAGTTACCATCTTTTCAAGATATAAATCCTTGGAAGTTACTCTTGATAAAGTTGATATTATCAAGGTATCATGTTTTATTCCTTGTAGGACTAGTGCATCGTTAAGGAACAACAAGTGGTCGGGGACGGGCAAGATGGTCATCCTACCGAAGACTAGCATTTGAGGTGATTGTTTGATAACTAGGTATATAGGTGTTCAACTCACTTCCACTTTTGTGCACTTGGACCTTCCAATGATTCCTCCCCACGTGGTTTCTCTGGTTGCAATATTGATGAAGTTGAGTAGCCTATAGGTTGATGGAAGTATATATACATGTGACATCACATCCCTGCTAGGCTTAAACATCTATACTTATTTATTTTGTGTTGTACCAAGAAGGCTTTCACTAGATTTGTAAGCATCTCTTGGTAGCTCGGCTTAGATCTCTAATGCATCTGGAAGCAATACATTATTTTATAGTTAGTTCTCTTCCTATTCATATATGTCCAATCATTCATTGCTAGTGCAAGTTCCTTTAAAAAAAGAATCTTTGGTAAGATATGTATATATGATTCCATATGACGAGTCTATTTTGCTCCATTAGGGGAAAAATGAACCCTGAATGGGCCTTTTAGATTAAGGAGTGATTAGTGATGGACCAATCAAAAGAGGGTGGTGGCCACAGTATATGCCCTATAAAATACTAGACTGAAGGGGGAAGAGGGGACATATTTCTCTCTTATTTAATGAGCTGCCTCTAGAGAGAGAAGAAATCTCGTAACTCAATTGGGCTCAAAACTTCAAAATTTCTAAAAAATTAAAAAACTCATCATAACACTTGAATATAGACCCGGCAAGAAGATATTGAATGAATCTAAGACGCTAAACAATAATTATAAAGAAGTGAACGGTAGGAGATGCGGGCAAGGTTTGACCATCAAAGTCAATCAAGCGGAATACATACATTAAGAGAAGAAAATTGAGAAGGATGTTGAGCGCCTGTTAGCGTGCGATTCTCTCCTTCGTGCTTCAAGTATCGTCCAATGCTTAGTGATATTCGCGTCCGAATATCTCTCCCACTAATTCTATTATATAAGCGCAGCTCTCGGGATGTGTCTTGATCACGTTGCGTTCATGCACGCATGATCTCGTGAGTCAGCTTTTATTTCTTGTGTTTGATCTTTTGTTTTTTCATTCTTCCGCATTTTATATATGCATATTCGTTATGTTTTGTTTTTTATTTGTTTTTCAATGGATGTTGTTCTTTTGTATTTGTATGTGTTCCTCTACTATCATACACACATGTAGGTATAGTAGGTGTCCACTTGTATATACCCAAGGGTGTATATTTGTATTTGTATGGTTGGTTTCACATTTGAAACAAATAGTAGGTACGATAGGTGTGTACTTCTATTTTACCCCAGAGTGTTATGGGCTCACCCCAGAGTGTTATGGTCAGAGAGTGATATAAATTATGATCATAATCTTCATTTAGTTATGGGCTCACATCAAAGAAACGTATGCATTCCCTACTCTTCTCAAGCAAGTATCGCTAAGCAAAGATAGGGACAAGTAGATGTTTGCACTTTCTAGCAAGCTTACATTCCATTTTCGCATTTGAATAAAGACCACATACACTATGTCAAATTAAATATGCTTAAGATTTCATACATGCCACATATAATGTGCCAAATTGCGACTACAGATCCTCAAGTCAAGTCTGAAATTGAGAAGATCTAATCAAATTTTTTTTTCATTACGGTGAATCGGCAGAACTCTCTGCTCCAAATGATTAGTAATTGATTCGACCATGCTGCAGTCACCCAAAAGAATAACATTGCACTATAGGGAATCCAAAAGAGTCCTAATTTCAACTCTTTCAAATAGAGCATTATGAGCATACACTTAAAAGACTTAAAACACTTATGATTGTAACCTACAACCACATTTCGGGTACCCCTACGATGTAAGATTGGCGAGGTCACGAGTTACTAGCTTAATGATATTCCATGCTTCGCTAGTTACTGATTAATGAGATTCTTTCTTTTCCAGATAGACATTCTTTCATTCTGTGACTTACGACATTCATTCTTTAGTTACATCCATTGCAACGCATTTTATTAACTATAAAAACTTGAAAATTCTCAGTAAATCTGAAAAGTTACATCTAGTTCTCTAAATTTACTATTTACATTCTATCTCCCTCCCTCTCTCTCGCTCGCTCTCTCTCTCTCTCGATATATATATATATATATATATATATATATATATATATATATATATATATATATATATATATATATATATATATATATATATATATATATATATATATGTGTGTGTGTGTGTGTCTGTGTGTGTACGTATGTATGTATGTGTGTCTATTCACAATTTTACATTACTTTATAAGGGATATTGATACATACAAAACTTCAAGTAATTGACACGATTTCGAAGCATGAATATGGATAATTAGATATGAAAATAAATTCTTGGTACTTTCGAAGGCTCTTCGAGGAAACCAAATCTTTAATCCTAGTCGTGAGGACTCATAATATTCTCTATCGGGAAAGAAGTGCTAGTACCGAGTGAGTTTTAAGGTGAATCTTATTTTTCTTGAAAGGTCAATTCTTCATATTCGGAACGGTTAACATGGAGTGTTTTCATAGGGAGTGATATGCTAAGACTCACATATTGAACTTTATTTCATAAACATAATAGTAAAGGAATAGTTTGTATCGACTACTCCTCCACTGAAATCTTAATAGCTCACTGAGTCTAGGCTCACGATTGGGAATTATTATTTATAGACACACACACACATACATATATATATATATATATATATATATATATATATATATATATATATATATATATATATATATATATATATATATATGTGTGTGTGTGTGTGTGTGTGTATGTGTGTAGATAACATGGATACACGCATTAATATACGTACGCATGAATGCATGCATTAAAGAACGTATGTATCTATTGTAATCTTTCTGCAGAAAGGCACAATGATGTTTAACGTAAAAGCCTATTACCTGCATATAAATCATATACGGAGATTATCTTTAAACCAAGCAATCTCAGCGCATGTATTTTGAAAATAAGTATCAGTACATAAATTTAACTTTCGAGACTACTCAAGACGAGAATAACGTTATATCTCCATACAAAACAAAGACTTCGAATTCCTAAAGTAGATGATTTTTTCCTTAGCTACAACATTTATGAGTAAGCTTACTTTTTTTTCTATAGTAGTAATTTCAAGTAGCGTAATTTCTCCTAAAACTTACTTCTCACATTGCGTCATAAACTGGACTCTTTTATGCAATAAAACTATTAGCTTTTCAGCAATTGATGATTCTTTTTTCCATGATCACTTAAGAAACAAATGATCTTTTTTTTTTGTAGTTGATAATGGAATAGTTTGACACTTCTTTATCACTTTCAGTAAATGTATCTCCAAGAAAGAGAAAATTTTCACCTGGAGAAAATTTTCACTTGTTGTCAGTCTCACTATCCATGAAAGTAAGACATTCCATGCGGGTTTCAGATATCAGAAGGTCATTATACTTACATGCAAATGTGCTTTCAATGGTTGATACATGAACTGTTTAGCCAATATAACTAGAAGAAGATAATCAGATCTTGTGTTGCAACATAAATATTAAATTTAACAGCATTTTTCTCAACATAATTGCATCTTAAATGAACATGCAATTTTCGTATCTAAGGACTTCTTGTTTAACATGTAAATCGATGCCCTTTGCTTTGTGTCAATCTGTGCATTTCTCTTGCTCCACGTACATATATGATTAGGATACTTCACACTCACACTGTATTTGAAAATATGACTTTATTTGATTCCCAACTAAGTGCATCAAGTGTGTTGAGAAAGAAAATATTTAAAGCGCTAAGAGGTTGTTTTCCAAGGAGTTCTGCACGTGAAGAGGACTTGTGGAATCCATAAAAACGTCATTGGATCACAGTCAAGGATATTGAAATATATTTGTTGAACGGGTGGGTCTACCTTTCGATGGACACCGCTTGCCTATGCTCCGATATGTGCTCAAGCAATTACATCCTTTGCTTGAGAGAATGGAAGCCATCTATGTGCAAGACACCTGTACCATGATAGTAATGTGACATGGAAATTTCATTGTAGATGAAGATGTCATCACATACTAAGGGGAGGATAGAAATGTGATTCTATGAAGATAGACATGAAGCTCCTCCACCACCCATTGGTTTGGATTTGTGATGTTATGCAGATAGTCATGAAGCTCCTCCACTGGTTTGAGTGGATTTGTGATATGCGCTAAAGGTGAAAACTCTAGTAAGAATTTGGAATCAAAGATGCCATAAGAGATAGTTGTACTGGTCGTTTGAAATAGAAGATGCCATCATAGATATTGACAGTGCCACACCTATATAAAAGGAGAAAAACAAAACAAACTCTCAAGCAATATAAGCTAGAAGGTATCAATCTTGAGACCTCGTAATTTCTAAATCAAAATGTTTAGTCTCTCCATTACACCAACATTCTAAAAAAACAAGTATTTTGATATACAAAAAGTGCCCATACTTAAGCTATAGGAGATTCACTTGAAGGATATAGAACTATAGAAGGAAGGTTGTTTTGAAAATGTCTTCAAAAGCATCATCAAAGTACGAGGAATCATGCAACTTCACTAGAAAGTGTCTATTAACACTTTAAAAGGATGATTTTCAAACTCAATGCTTGAGAAGTGACCCTAAAATTGAGCAGAACTCATCAAAGAACACCAATAGCAAGGCTAGTAGGGAGCAAAAATGTAGTTTCGTCCTTCACTATTGCCATTGTCAGTGATCTTCTTTCTGAGTGTCTACATTTACTGTGCAATTCTTGTGATCTTCCTGCTCACAGAAATGTTAAAGGGTATACTTCTCTAAGGAGGACCTCCCTTGCGTAGACCAAGTACTGGAAGTGCATATTTTCTACTCTTATTAAAAGTGGATACCCCAGTACCTTCTTTACATTTTGGCACGCACGGTGGGAGACTTGCATTTTTGAAAGAGGCCCTAAGCATAGTAAATAGTCCTTTTCCATTATTTTTTGTCCTATTGCATTTTGCAAGTAGGTACATGACCCATACACGAGCAAATAAGGAGTCGATTTCATGTATGAAGGAGCCTTAACAAGTCAGCTATATCTTCGACTAGTGAACCAACATCCCCTCTACCTTCTTTAAATTTATGCGTTGATTTGGGTGCGACACCACTGTCAAAGGAGAAGCATAGGAGAACATTAAACTTCTCCTCAGATACGTCAGAGGAAACACTAGTGCAAATGGAGAATCTCTCTCATTTACTCTCTAGACTCACTATCAAGTTCCCTACCTTCAGGGAAGAAGCTTATGAGGATGCTGATGATCTTGTGAGGAGGTTCATCTCCTTATGCCATGGACGAGGTCTGCAGAATAGAGAGGATGCAATGCTGGCACTCTTCCCATCCACATTGGAAGGCCCTGCTGACAAATGGTACAGTCAATATGTAGATGGCCATTTTGCTACATGGGAGGCTCTAAAGATGACATTCTCACATACATTTCGACCCAGTGACTCCTCAAAAAGAGCTCTAGACCAGCAAGAGAACCTAAGGCTAAGATTAGGTGAATCCTTCCATGAACTTCACACTAGGACAAAAGCACTTGTTTCATGTCTTCCACATGCTCTAGGTGATTTCTTGGTTAAAAAATGGATAGAAAAAGCTTTGCCCAAGTCATCTGAGCAGAAGCTACGTGAGTCTCTTAGATTGGATGCAACCCTCAATGATTTTGTTGCAGCAGCATCACGCATTGAAGAAGCTAGGCAACATCTTGAACGGGATATACAACCAAATTATGCTATAGAACTAGACCCTATTGGGAAACTGAGGAAAGAACTGGAGGCATTGAGAATGCAACAAAATCACCAAGAATTGAAGGTCTTGCCACCGCTACATCGCAGTGATGATGAAGTAGCCCACCTTCACCACGAGTTAGAAGATTTGTGGACCACTCAGGATATAAGAAGGTAGATTTGGTGTTCAATATGTAACAACAATGGACATTCCAATTCTAATTGTCCTAACAGGGTAAGCTGTCAATTTTGTGGAAAGGACAGCCACGAAGCTAGAGACTGTTACTACCTCAAGGGTACATAGCAACGAGGTAACCCTCAAGCTTTGGATTCATATTATTTTAGTACTTCAAATGCACCTAATAGAGAGGAGAATCGTACAAGGAAGCCTAGATATAATAGGCCATTGACGTTTTTATCGCTGTGGTGAGTATGGCCATATGCAAAATAGGTGCTCCCTTCTAGAAGATGCACCTCCTTGTCAGCATTGTCTAGAGGCCAAGGATCACTATACCAAAGATTGCCCAAGAAGCCGCCCCGCTCCAACTCATATGATTGCAGTCTCCCCACAAGTAGAAGGTATGAACACTTTGTCCTATGTTGTTTCATCTTCTTCAATGCCCATGATGACTAGAGCCAGACAAGGGGCAACAACCCGTAGAGAGGAACAAGAAGGACTCTAGGATAAAGAGGAGGAAAAGAAGTTTGGGTGGAAGGACCAAGCAAATATTGAAGGATCTTATGAAAAGATGGCTACTTCACTAAAGGACCAACCAACAAGTCTGCAAGAAGACACACATGTGGTAAACATTGAGCAGATCTTGAAAGGTATTCATCATAAGGTTAGTCTGTACGAACTCATAAAGATGGGTTCAAAAATAAGGAGTGACTTATTAAAGATTATACACTCTACTCACTTGAGCCAGCCACCTAGCATAGATGGTTTCATGGTTGATTTTCCTCTTGCACCCCTCGCAGACTACCAAAGCTCAAGGTTATCTGTTTTTATAAGGGATGAATCTCTCACAGGTGTGATCATAGATGGAGGCTCTGGCATCAATTTGATGCCAGATTCCACAATGAAGAAACTGAATTTGAACCCCACAAAGATGGCACCATTCACGGTTACACTAGGAGATCAACATAGGGTTGTGCCACTTGGCATTATCGAAAAGGTACTAATGATAGTACAAGCTTTTCACTTTGTTCTAGATTTTGTTGTTATTGCACTTCCACAGGAGAATTCTTACCCTTTACTCGTGGGAAGATCTTGGCTGAGGCAAGAAAAAGCTTTGCGAGATTGGAGGAAAGACAAACTCTGGATTTCAACAAACACCAATAGCCAACCGCAACTACAGGGTATACTGTGGACACTGAGGAAATGCCCTCTTTACCCCAAGAAGAAGATACATTATTAAATTGGATGATGGAAAGTACAGAGTGTTGCACGGTGGAAATCAATGAAATAGAGGAAGAAGTTGCAGATGAAGGAGTTGCAAGAAATGGCCATGAAGTTCACAAGGAGTTGGAGAATGAGAGTTTGCAGGAGAATACAAACTTTGAAGGGGAAACACATATAGAAGTATCAGGGAAGGAAGTTATGAGCATGAATGCAGAGAAGATCTACCCTTTTTGGATATACCTCAAGGATGGACCAGAGAACATATTGCAAAATATAAGCTAAAGTCCACTCCTGCATACAATGGAGATGATTTCTCTAGCAAGACTAGTCCTGAAACACTGGTTCAAGAAGTAAATCTAGGAGATGAAGAGAACCCTCAAGTAGTCCACTTGGCCTCTTGGCTATGCCATTATCCCCCTTTACTACAGTAGGTAACTTCTTTACTTTTTGCGTACAAAAAAGTCTTCGCATGGTCCTACAAAGATCTAACAGGGATACCAAAAGAGCTTGGATTACGCCGGATACCCTTAGTTGAGGGAGCCACGCCTACAAGAAGTAGGCAAAATGGACTCAATCCAAAGTATACAGAGGTGGTAAAGTTAGAAATTACAAAACTAGAAGAAGCAGGTATAATTGTTCCAGTAGAAAATTCCAGGTGGCCTTCTTCTATGGTTATTGTACCCAAGAAAAATAGTGGAAAAATAAGAGTCTACGCTGATTTTCTTGCCTTCAATAAAGTGACTGTTCAAGATGGATTTCCTCATCCATTCATAGAGCAAGTACTTGAGGAAGTAGCCGGTCACACTTTGTATAGCTTCCTAGATGGTTTTAGTGGCTACAATCAGATAGTGATCCATCTTGATGATAGGGACAAAACAACCTTTGTTACTCCATGAGGCACTTATGTCTATACGCGCATGGCTTTTAGTTTGAAGAATGCACTGGCTTCATTTAATAGAACAATGTATCTAATATTGGGCAAATGGTTGACAACCTTTCTACGCATTTTCATGGATGACTTTTGAGTATTTTCAGGCACACATAGAAGAGCAGCAGTTCAAGATTTCCATGACCATTTAGAAAATCTAAAGGAAATCTTTGAGCAATGTCTCAGAACAAGTTTGAAGTTAAATCCTACTAAATGTCACTTTTTGGTCACTAAAGGCACTCTTCTTGGTCACATAGTATCTGCTGAAGGGATAACGATGGATCATGCAAAGGTTACTGCTATTCTTTGTATTCAGAAATAGGTAAGCCCTATTATCAAGGCTTACGAGTAAAAAAGTC